>OX422210.1:190387618-191587618 GCA_949130495.1 Sambucus nigra | reverse complement strand
TTTTATATATAAAAAGAAGCATTTTCACATAGAAAAATAAAATAGATCCCAAATTTTCAAAATCCGAGCTAATTTAATTAAAATATGTTTAAAATCGCGGGTTGTTATAAGAGAGATGAGATGGAAAAAAATATTTTAAGTTGGTAGCAAAGATACCCATTGATATAATTGTTTCTTTGAATGGTACTATTGAGAAAATTAGGGAGAAAAGGCAAAATATATGCCTCATACAATTTTCACACTTTTTAGAGTAGTACAGATTGTCAATTGTCAACCCAATTCTTACTAAAACACAAAATGATGGTAACTAAATAGTTGATCCTATATTTAAATAATAGATTAATTGTTTGAAATGGGTGAGAAATGTGATACACCATAAATTCCATATTTAGTGTGATTAGTCCTAAAAACCCAATTTACAATTGTTCAATTAATAACATTCTAATCATATGGAATAACATAATAATTCAATAAAATATGATTAAACTAAAACCATACAAATATGCAAAGAATAAAAAACCAAAATATAAGACTTAAAAATAATGACTAAATACAACTCCAATATTTTACAACTTCCTTAGGTACAAACTAAATTAAGTGAATAAATTAATATAACCCCGACTAATAGCCAACTGAAATAAAAGAACACAAAAGATACAACTTCTCAATTGCGATCATTGTTAAGAACACAAGAATACTATGCGCGTCCTTAGATCTCCGCAATGAAACCTGAAAAATATTACTAAATGAAAGAGGATTAAATTCTCCTTGAAAAAAATATTCTACTTCCTAGCATTTATAAGAATAGATAATATTAAAAACACGTCGTCCTCAAGATATGTCAATGTAAATATCCAAGAAGATAAACCATTACCTTCAGATAATATCTCAAATTATCCTAAATAGAAAACAATGCAATTCTAAATTATGATGTATCAGTCCGATCCTAACTTGTTACCCTAAGTCATGCACTAACCATAAGGTACCTTAATAGTAAGTAATCCTTACTTCTATACAAATTGCTTGTACTTCCATATATGTACACATATTCGAATGATAACCATTAAACCTCTACTAATCTCTAAGGAAATAACTTTCTCAACCACTATTAAGATATATACTATATTTGAACATTAGAAACACATCAATTCCCAACTTAAACATCACTAGACTCCATGTGTGGGACGTGAAATTATAAATAAGGAATCCCTCGATACACTTGTATCTAGATTAGTTAGTCATTGAGAGTTAAAGGTTATTGCACCTCAACTACTATCCAAAATTATTAAAACTAAATTACTACCCTATCAAAACTACATATCTCAAGAGGCACAATATTTAATACAACCAATTTCATCATAGAAAGTATAATCCTAACTCCCTAAGCTGACGGGAGCTAGATATACCACACATTATATCGATGAACGCGCTTGCTAGTCAAGTACTGCAATACTACCTTGCCTTATGGATTTACCATTATCAATGTAATACCTCAACTCCCTATACACGTCACATCCGGGGTTTCTAAAATAGAAGAGTATAAAAATGTTCACTAGACATAACTCCACCCATTACATATCCCAATAAATCAGTTTAACAAATCATTAATCCAATTGGGAATTCACACTGCCCATAGCCATAGACCATTTCACATGAATCCTAATACAATAATATAATATTATAATCTATTACAAGATACCCGATCCACAAGATATAACCACTAGAAAATCTTAACTACTTAGTCCCTTGCCTAATCTCATAACTTAAATAAGTCCATCGCTAGCTACCCAAATCACATATAATGTCTTCCTTGTTCAACCCATTCTCCTATTTTCCCCATACAAGATTTCAATCTCATTATTAAGGTATTTTCTTACAAATATAGCACTAGCTCTAGCTATATCATCCTTATAACTGTCACTAACATGTCTAAGATAAATTATAACATGGGCACGCTCGACCCATCATATGAACCATACAATTTCATAGCCATACTCAACCCATCAAAAGAATCATAAGGCATCCTAAAAACCCACACATAAAATATCTCACGAAGGCCTACCCCTTATGCCTATGAGGTTCTTTTATTCCTCTAATGGTTGTGACTATTAGAAGGTCCCATTCATTAAGTCTCCTAGTACACAATACAGGGAAATAACTATGGCATCACACCAAACATGTAACTACATACCAATGTTTATACCAAAAAAGTCATCCCCACTTTCCCAACATGGGAGATGATGACCCCAACACATAGGATTAGTAACATGGACCTAGCGCAGCAATCGTCAAAATCATGGGGGTATAAACGCAGTCCTGCACGCACCCATCAAATCCCCACTAGTAGATTTTCCATGAGACTACACTTACTTAAGGTATGTTCATGCACGTAAGTCATAAAAGTAAATACACATAATTGACACAACACAAGCTATCAAAAAAGTCAAATTAATTTACTTACAAGTGTTAATCAACCCCATATCAATTTATAACCATTAACTTAAAGTCTCAAATTGGACCTATCCTCTCAAGATATCTCAGATGTTTACTATTTAAATAAGTTATCCAATTAGTCCCAAATTATCTCCTAAATGGATTCTACACATAAATTCCCATTCGTGAGATCCTAACATTATTGAAGCATACTAACTTATACCCAAGCAATTAATCTTATGGTTTAGTATATTCCTCTACTCTAACCTTTAATACCTAACTTACTAACTTATGTTAACACCTAAAACCAATTAGGAACCATATCAAATAAACTTAGAACAAATTATCCTTACAAAACAAAACAAAAAATTATCCCTAGTACACACCCAACCCCAATCAATCGAGTCCCCCAAACCTCTAACTTTTCATAAAATTTAGTTTTTATCTAAATATAAACCTCCATTCAACCCAAAATCATTATGAATTATATCCAAACTTGTTTCTAACAACATATGAATGTTTAAAGTCAGATGACACAAATATTGAACACTAATCCTAGAGATCTTAGGGAGGAGACACCAAGGATTGAAGAGAAAATAAAGGCTTTTTGTACTTTCATTTTATAGACACCACATTCTAGGAAGCGCCTAATTCTCTCCTTAGGTCCCGAGCACCTCACCATTTACCACAAACCCTAGATCATACTCCGAGTACCAATCTACTGGCCATCAAGTGTTCCCAGGCCCCGTTTGACTCTAGTCAACTTCATTGCCAGAGAAAAATCGCAATACATCTATGAATGGCACTAAAGCCCCTTTCTAACGGTATGCCCCATGCATGAAATAGTACAACCATTCGGATGAACGATCCAGTTTCCCTTGAAAATTGATCTTACTGCCACCGGGTGCTCTTGGGCCCCGATTTGACCCCAATCAACTTCATCGTCAAAGAGAAATCTTAATGAATCTTTAAAGGGATCTGAATCCCCTTTCCAAAGGTTTTCCCCCATCCACAAAAAGACATAACGATTCGGATGATCGATCTATTTTCCCTCGAAAACTAATCCAAAGGCCACCAAGAAATCTCGAGCTCCGTTTGACCAAAGTCAACTCTTTAACTCAAACGAGACTGAATGAATCTTTAAAGAAAATTGAATAAACTTTTTAACGGTCTATCTCGTGCATGAATCAACCTTATGGTATGGAAGAATAATCCATTTTACTCTAAAAATTCACCGGGCACTTTGGAGCCACATTTGACCAAAGTCAACTCTCCGAACTGAGTGAAGATCTTTGGAACATCAAAGTTCCTTGCATAACCTTTCCAATGGTCTACCCCATGCATGATTCAGACTTATGGTTTGGATGAAGGATCCATTATCGTCCGACCATCTCCTATCTAAATGATCGACGAGCGCTTCTGAGCCCCATTTGACCCAAAGTCAACTCCCGGACTTGGGAGCATCCCAAAGGATTCTCAAAGGTCTCTGAATAAAATTTCCAACGGTATGCCTCGTGTGAGATTTGGACTTACGAATTGTGTTTTATGATCATTTTCTAGAAAATCTGCACAAGATTGCTAATTGGCAGGTCCATTTTCTAACCTATCGGTAGTGTGTCTAAGGTTATCTACCAATAGGAATGGCAAGGACAATGACAATCGGCAGTCCCTTGACCCCATGTAAGGAGAGTATGATCTCACCTCAAAGGCATCTCAGAAACATCAACTTTAATGATCTCAGCAACATTCTTCTAAAGTCAGCGAGGTTTCTTTGTTTGAAACGTTTCTTAACCTTTTATTTCCATCACTTACACACCCAATTTGGGAAAATCCCTCTATGTTATTCACCCACTTTCAAGGAAGCTCATCATCAATCAAGATCAATCTCCAAGTCCCCAAAGAAGGTCCAAACATTCTTCTCTCTCTTTATATTTTTTTTTTGTTTTCACATTAGTTATACAAGTTCTTATTTTAACTTTTACTTTAGATCATACACATATTAATCTTCAATCCTTTATTAATAATATTGCACATAATATATTTTCTACAAAAAAAGAAAAAGAAAAAGAGGGTGACACCTCTAAATTTCAACAAGATTTTTTACCACATTTTCTCAAAACTAAAATCTCCTTTCTCTTACACACACATATAATAAATCCTTATTTGAATTTATGGGATAAAACCCACCCTTATGTTGTAGAAAACTACGTGAACTTTTATACCTTTATAGTCTATGTAGGCATCTCGGGCTAACCCGAGATTCGATTATGATTTTTTTATTTTCCTAATCTCCTTTTTTTTCCTATTTTATCCATGTATTATTTATATATATCATACTTGCAATTCATATTTTCATCTTATCTAACACATATTAGCATTTCATTATAACGGTCAATATCTTGATAAGCGCACATATCATATTTTTAGTTATTATTTGGGGAACATTCTTATGGGTGATGTCACTCTGTCATTTTCCATTATGTGAGTCGAGCGATTTCGATCTCCACTTATATATACACGCACACATACTTCATGGAGAAATTAAGGAGAAAAGTAACATAAGACCATGAGAGATCAAAAGGGCAGGAAGGGTGCCCAACACCTTCCCGTTCTGTAACTAATCCCCTGAACCTATGAATGAATACATTTTGCAAGCATTAGTTTGTCTTTGATGTCGTTCTGTCGAGGCGAAAACATGTGCTTTTGCCTATTTTGTGTAAAATAGGTTGGCGAATCTATCTCTTTGCATAACATCGACGACGGCTGAAGCCTTACTAGAAAGGGTGTGAGACCTTTCTCTCTCTATCTAGCGTATGCACGAGAGCCGACCCCCGAGATGGAGAGGGATGTCCACAGTGGCGACTCCGCTGGGGACTTACTTAAGATTTCTAGAATCTATTTGTATGGGTGTCATCATTTTCTGCTTGTGTGCGTATGCACCTACCTTAATGTTCCCTTTTCTCCTCTATTACTTGTTTTATATATCTACCTCATGTTTATATAACCTCTCACGCACTTTTCACTTAACACACTTGTAAATACTCTCCGTGTACACCTCAGACTACCTTCGCTTGCATATATGGTCACTTATATCCACATGTTTCACCCACCACTTAGAATATCAATGCTTATAGAATATCCACATGTTATCCATGCTTATAGAATATCCATGCTTATAGAATATCCATGCTTATAGAATATCCACATGTTACACCTCAGACACATAAGCATGGATATAAGTAATGGGAAAAATGAGAGTGTCAAAAATATTTTTCCCATAAATATTTTTCACTTATCACACTTATATATAATTTTTGACACTTATATATATCCATGATTCACCCACCACTTTGACTCTTCTCTCATTTTTCCCTCCTTTACCAAAAGTGTCAAAAATATTTTTCCCCCTCTTTTATGAAAATACCAAAAACATTTTTCCTCCTTCTCATTAAACTACCAAAAACATTTTCCCTCCTTTTATCAAAAAATACCAAAAACATTTTGTCCCCCTCTTTCCAAATAAAAAGGTGCCAAAAACATTTTCCTCATTTATAATGAAAATAATTCTTCCTTTTCTCTTTGAAAAATCATTTCAAATCATTTTTCTCCTCAGGTGGATCGCATACCCAACCTTTGGCCTAGCTCCTTATTGGCTTCGATCTTCCATCAAATTTCCCCAAAGCTCCGTCAATTTTCCTACTACTACTTTCGAGTCTGGAATCTACCTTCACCAACCATCCATGAAGTACACAAATCAAGTATCGAATGTTCAACCTAATTTGATGATAGTCATAGTCCAATTTATCCCCCAGATTGACAACCTTCAGTCTGAGGTTCACGAGATGCAGTAAAAACCAATTCTTGTTCTCGAGAAGCTCGAGGTCCTCTTCCCTCGTGATATGGGTCCACCAGAATTTGAGCCTATTTCGGTCCCGAAATAATATCATAACCCTCCACATGCCCTCTCGCTAATGGGCCACCACCAACTCAACTCCCTATGTCTAATCTTGCCCAACTAGGGGCTAACCTACAGATACCTGTCGATCTAAAGGAAGAAGAGTTAAACAAGGTCAAGGAGGACCTTACGTCATTAATTAAGAAGATTGAATAGGTATGAATCTCTAAAAACATGTATTTCACCCATATGTATCCCTACTCTAAAGCAAGGCTATCAAAAAAGTTTAAGATGCCTAAGATTAAGAAGTTTGGGGGTAACTAGCCCCCAATTATTCATCTTTGAATCTACCACCAATCCATGACTATCCTAGGTCCCTCTGAGGAAATAATGGTCCAAATGTTCCAATAGACTTTGAAGGACATTGCTCTTCATTGGTTTCTATTCCTTGAGGAATCCAGAATTCACAGTTGGTAGGATGTACCATTTGAATTAATGTCACAGTACAAATACAACGAGGAGTTTGAGGTTACGGGTCGTGATCTAGGACTTCTCAAGAAGAACGTCGGGGAAACTATCAGTAATTTTTTAGCAAGGTAGAGGGAGAAAGCAGCCACTATGACCAACCGTCCTTTCGAAGAGGAAGAAGTAAACTTCTTACCCCATGTCCAAACGATGATGGAAGGACAGTATTACCCATATTTTCGATCTCTCCAGGAAGCTGGTGTGGATAATTAAGAAAGTATTGCCAAGTTATATGTTGATCCAATAACATATCCAGAAAGTTGACTCCAAGAAAATATGAGAAGCTTGCTAGAGTCTCGACCATCAATAATATCTCACAGCCCGCTACCTCTTGGGTGCCAGAAAGTCATGCTAGTCTAGTTAGAAAAGAATACACCGATCTCCATGCTCCCATCTCTAAATTCTACCAAGCCTTGTTGAGATGACATCTCATCAAACCTTTGTAACTTCGTCCACTAGAAAATTCACTTGCCAAAAATTCAAACCCGATGCCCATTGTGATTTTCATTAAACTGCCGGCCATACCACTTATCAGTGATTCCATCTCCGGAATATAATCCAAGGTTTAATTAAATGGGGTTTCATCACCCCACCAGCCAATCCCAAACCCAACACCACTCATAATCCACTTCCAAACCATACAAATGACTTGGAATTCGATCCATCTACCTAGATTGTACAGAGTAGAGCACCTATCATGCCCATATTTTCACCCCAAACCCATTGAATTCTACCTATATTTTCTCCTACACCCTACATGTTTTGCCGACCAAGATCTATCGCTCCTTACAAGGACATGTATTATCATTCGTACCCAGTTCGGAGGGAACGGTATGGAATTTCCAGCAGTATTAAACCAACTTCAAGAATTTGGACTGAAATTGCCCTCTAAAATGACTATTGACTTCTAGAAGTGCAGCCTCTTATTCATGGAAGCCCGAAAGTGGGTTCGAGAGTCAGATAATTGGGTGGTACCCGTTGATCAAGTCTGTTTACATGATGTAGTACAAATTATAGAAGACATTTTTCGACAAACCAATGAGATTTATAATATATCCGAGTTACTCAATACCTTTAAGCTATAAGGGTGATTGGTACCTTCACTTCTGCACCTCCCCGTTGAGTGGTAGGATCTATATGAAGAAGGCATTAAAGTTGTGGAATACATTGATTTCTTATGGCAAGACGACATCATTGCCACAGATGGGGGGGGGGGGGGGGACGAGTTTGATAGCTCAAACGAAGAATCAAGCCAAGAAAATGTTAGTCCGATAAAAATGATATATTTTGAAGATCTATTAGGGGAAACCAACAAAGCGGTCGTACAACCCAAAATAGATGAAGAAACGGGGTTTTTGTTCTTCCCCTCCTCTGTGAACAATATGACAAGATCTGAAAGACACTACCAGGGTCTGAATCCTCAGTTAGTAGGTATAGATAAAGGAAAGGGAGTTATCGAGAAACTCCCCATGCTAGAAATAATCATTGAGGAAAGCAAGATCATCTACCACCTCAATAAAACTCATGCCAACATCACCTTCTAGGGACTCTCCATGTCTTCCTAGCTACACCAAAATGCTTTGATAAAATTTCTTACCGGACCCACAGTCCCTATTTCAACCCCTAAAAAGAAGCCATGAACCTGGTTCGGTCCTTAACCTCTACCATATTGTTTGCCTTCTCTGAATAAGAAATCCCAAAGTTTACTATTCTCTCAATATCTCCATTGAGGTGATGGGGAAGACAGTCCCTGTCTCACTCATTGATAACGGATTAGCACTCAATGTTTTCCCATTAAGAACCTTTAACTGATAAGGTTTGAAAGTAAGTGACCTTGCTTCAACTTCCACCATAATGCATGCCTATGACAACACTCATCGAGAGGTGATGGAATCCATAACACTCACAATAGGGGCTAGCCCTATCAATCCCGTTATCGAGTTCCAAGTTATTATCATACCTAATTGTTTTAATCCATTGCTTTTTTTATCATGGCTTTATAGCCTCAAGGGGGTATCTTCTTCTCTCCATCAAAAACTGAAGTTATTCACCAAGGGGCAGGTCATCACTATCTTGAGAGATAGTGATAATACGGATAATTACATCACCAATAATATGATATTATAAATACAACATAGGTAGAATGACATGCTTCTTTTCAGATTCTGAGTCAAAGTATTTCCACTCTCATCAGGGGATGATTTCAAAGACCGAGTCTGTCCACGGCACAGCCCTCACCATAATCTCAATGTAATATAGATGTTTAAGAACATGAACTTCACACCCGGATTGGGGATGGGATGAAGACAAAAGGGGATACTGGAACCCATAGTCCTAAAGAAGGAATTTCCTCTATGTGGCCTAGGTTATGAACCACCATTAAAGGAATTCATAATTCTCCACCAACCACAATTGAAGACAAGTTTAAAAAGTTCCAAGATTGTTTTGGGGATTCCTTTAATGGAAGATTCGTCAAAGAGGGTGAAGATTTTCCATTTTATGGATTTCCCGAACCATGGTATGATCACATGGACAAGAAGATGAAGACAGGGATGGAGATATTCTTTCAAGAAAGTTACTCCGGGACTAGAGACTCCCAGCACCATGTGCAGCCACTCATTGAGAAAGATATAGTTGTTTCCAGGGTTTCCAAGGAAAGTGGCTCTTAGGACTCGTTCAATATGCAAACAGCTAGGGCTAACACTCTACATGATCCACTCAAGCACTACATCGTTGGATCCGTCCATCTTAATCAAGGCGGCTGATGAACTCCTCCTCAACTGGAATGCTATACCAGTTCCACCTGCTAAAATGCAACCCAACCCAAACGTTTATCCCATCTTTTCATCTTTTTTTGTTCCTCCTTTTTCTGATACCAAATGTAATCAAGAACTCCTTTGATAATATTCTCAATGCTATTTTTTTCGAGAATGAAATAAAGGAAGATTTTGAGTATCTTGTTGTGCCTTAAATTAAGTGTCTTGATTCAAATCAAATTCTTAATGATGATGATTTTATAAATGTACAATTCTTAACTGATCTTAATAATATTAATAACAAATAACATAACGTCGTTCAAATTAATGTAAATAAAATTGTTGTTATTAATCTATATTCTGGTATCCAACAGTGCGAGATTGGGATAAGATTCACCCTTAACGAGCATGAGTGCGCACAACTCAAAGAATTATTGAAGGAATTTCTAAACGTCTGAAGGAGTGTGTGGAATCCCCGGATTTTAATTATCTCAATTAAAATATAATTTCCTTGTTATGTAAACTCAAGAGATAATGCGGAAGCGTTGAATACAATAAGTGATGGTGGTTCAACAAAATAACGAGGCCGGGTTTTAATATCATAAGAAACAAATTAAAACATAATTCAAGTCCTAGAAATTTGCCTAAGTCATGATTAACAATAATATCCAAAGTTAGGCGAAACCAATTTTTGCAAATGACTTGAATAAGCCAAATTTACCCAATATTTAATTTAAGTCCCAAATTAAATGAGTGTGATAATTAAACCGAATTTTATCTTGAATTAAACCTAAAGCATGCGTTCTAAATCATGTGCAAGATAAAATAAACAAAGTCACACTACACCGCGATATACGAGGAAAAACCCACTAACGGGAAAAAACCTCGGGACGGCCCTAGCCTCAAATCCACTAAAAACGGTATTACAAAATACAAGACAAAAGACTTACTTCCTAAACTCGAACCCTCTCAAGCCGTGATGCTCCTTCTTGTATCAACCTCCAATTATCGGATAACCAACGGAGCTCCACCGTGGTCTCGGAATACACCGATAGGACTTTAAACAGTCACCGTCACCCGAACATGGAGCCTTTCTCCAAACGGGTAGAATCTCAACAAAGGTCTTCTTTGTGATGGGGTGTAGAAGCAAACCCGAAACGTCTCTTGAATTCGGTAGAGAAAACCGGTGCCAAAAACTCCAAGTAAGGATATGTCTATATAGAACTTGGAATAAACAACAATGGGTGTAAACTAGAGTGTGTATGAATTTTCCATTAAAATTTAACACTTCAAAACATGAACATTTTCCCTTTATAAATTTGCTCTCAAACTCTCTCTAAGAGTTGGATATGGAATGGAAAAGTTATCTTGGAAAATGTGTTTCCCGCACATAATAATGCATGAAAAAGTTGGTTGAAAACCAAGTGGAGAAGTGGGGGGAAAAAACTGCAAAAAACTGCCAAATAACTGTTCCCGCTGGAAGTTCGTTCGAACGAACTTGATTCTCGTTCGAACGAGACTTCTAACGAGTGACCAGCCTGGGCTTGTTAGAAGTTCGTTAGATATCTCGTTAGAACGAACATTAGTTCGAACGACATATCGAACGACTGTCCAGTTAGGGTCGTTGACAAAACTCGTTCGAACGAACATGGTTCGAACGAAAAAAAACTCGTTCGAACGACATTTCAAACGAACAAACAGAAAGATTGAAAAATTCGATTTTGGCCCAAAAACTTTTATAAACTTTTATATACTTATTTTTAAGTTTCTAATTGATTCTTTCTGAAAAATAAAATGCAGTTTTAATTCACCTAACACCCAATACAAATTGTTCCAAGCTCCTATATACATATAAATACATTCATACCTTGGGAGCATGGAACTAAGTTGATGACGTACAAACGAGGCACATAAACTACGGCATGTTGATGATGCTTTATACTCTTTGCCGCTACGTCTTCAACAAACACTTCATAGGTCTTGAATATTACAATTAAATAAAATCCTATGAATAAATGTTTTTGTCCGGAATTGAGCCAAAACTATAAGAGGACTCAAATTGGAAATTTGTGTCCTTATAAATCTCCCCCTTTGGCTATTCCGGGACAAAAACCAAACAAAAATCCTAAAGGGCCGTCAAGCTCTACTAGACTCAAAACATAACCCGCCCAATCTTGACTCAACCCAAGGATTAAACTCTTTGCCATAGAAAGATGCCGCTTTAGAATAATTCCTGCACACTTAAGCAAACTCATCAAATGCATAGGGAATATCAAAATATTAAATGCAAGTAATTAATTACTCTCCCTAAATTAATTCTCCCCTTTATCAAACACATGACCTACTTAGAAAGACGTCTCCCCCTAAGATAAATCTCCCCCAAACTAGGATACGATAATAATAGGATTAGATACCATTTCTCCCCTATCATCATTCTCCCCCTTTTTGTTTAGGAATAGACAAAGGTTAAAGAATCAAAACATGAAAGTATGTTTAAGCTTAAAGTGGTAATCATGAAAGCATATGGGCAACTAAAGAATAACTAATCCAAGATAGATACTAATAATGAAGTATAAGCATGGATGGACTAGAAGTCAAGGCAAAGACAAACAAATATCATATATATATGTACTAAAAATATATTAATAGAGCACTTGCATATATATATAGATATAAACACACACATGACACAAAATACAATAAGTTTGCACACTCGTATGGCAAAAATGTGTCATATGGAAACGGAAGTGTAGGGTTGTGAATTAGCAATAATTAAATTTAGACCCAAACACTTAAGAAACGTTCACGGAGTTCTCATTTGATTGCAAACTTCATCACAGTTAAATATAACCTCATGTGAAAATATAAAGATTGAACTCAATGAACAAACATACACAATGCATACAAGCCTAGCATGATGGTGATTCTACAAACCAAATAGAGTCATGACATTAAAGACAACTAGGATAAACGGACATTGTGCAAACCGTTGATATACCATCCAATTCTCCCTCAATAAGCATATATATTCTTTTGTTTTTGAATGAATATATCAAACAAACATAGGCCTTGGCAATTGCTTTCTTTGAATGCCATATATTCTGTTTTTAGGCCTTTGGATCACGTATTTCTTTTAGATCCAATTAACGGTGGCTTACTATTCGCAAAGGATCACTTAGTCCTTTCGGATCCCTTCCCCGTGCAAATTTAAATTTATCATGTTTTCATTTTTCGCACAAATCTCACATGCAACGGATTTTGACATGCACTAGTCCTCCTAGGTCATAGATATGTAGATGACTAGATTGGTAGGAGAACACCTCAAAAAGCTCAAATATAACATGTGACATTAAGATTTCAAAAGAGCTCGTGCATGTGTGAATAGAGGCATATAGAAATAGAATCCATTTAAACAATACGAAATCCAACTACTCCATATAACACATGGTAAAGAACATTTTAAGGATTGAAAATCTAAACCAAAAGTTCTAGCCACATGGAAGCGTAAAACGATAGGATTCAAACACAAATATATGCCACATAAAGTGTGTCAAACAAAAATACACACAAAACAAAATCTTTTTGAGTTTTTAACATGTGTCAAAAATAAATATTTACTCAAAAGGACAAACAAAAATCATTTGTATTTTTCATTAAGCTTAAGTGGAATAAATAAAACACAAATGATAAACAAAAATCTTTTTATATTATGCAGTCGATTCAAACACAAAATATAATACAAAAAGATAAACAAGATCAAATTTCTAGCATGTGATATGAAATAAGGCAATGACTAGAAAATGACTAAACAAGCATACATTTAGCATATGAATATAGTATGAAGTACAACCGCTAAAGTATGCAAACACTAACACATTTATCCTTTAGATTTAGCAAGGGAGGAAGCATGTGAAAGTGAATGAGAATCAAAATCCCTATTTTGTAAGGCAACCAAGTCGGATTTCCTAACCCATATTAATGAAGAATTACTATCTTGGGGTGTAGGAACATTAGCTATCGTGGTTACTTTACTATGGGATTTTCTAGGAATTCGTTTAAGATCTAAACAAAATTTCCTAAGATGACCTTGTCGACCACAATGTGTACAAGTAAGAGCATGTCGAAAAGATTTATCTGAGGAGTGATCATTAAATGCATTCCTAGAAGATTCTCCTAAAACATTGGTTTTGACTTTAGGGTTAAAATCATTACAAGAATTGAAGCCTAAACCAAAAGTGTCATTTTTAATTTGGACCGTTCCTAACATTTTATCTAGTTTTTCCGAACGACACTCCAAATCAAATTTGACATTACTAGAATCTTTTAATTTATTTTCCAATTCTAAAATTTTAGATTCTAGTAAAACATTTCGCTCTTCAAAACCAAGAAGCTCCTTTTTCAAGGATTCCATTAAACCCCTAAGGCTATCTCTCTCGCCTTCTACATAGTTAAGCTTCTCTTGAAGAGTTCTCTCATGTGTCCTAAGGTCTTCTATTAAGGCACTTTCATCAATGACCTTGACACTCTCTCTTAAACTCGCTTCTAACTTCAAATTAGCTCTTTTCAATTTAATAGATTCTTTATATAATTCATGAAAAGCATTTTGAAGTTCACTCATATCAACCTCTTCTTCATTTTCACTCTCTTCTTCTTCTTCACTCTCACTATCATCAAAAATAAGAGAATCATGTATAATGACCTTGGAAGTGGCATGTGCTATAGTTTCATCATCCGATGAGTTTTCATTATCACTCACATGTGCCATAAAAGCCACAAAATTTTTCTTAGTGGGGGATTCGGGCTTCTCTTCCTTATCACTATCACTAAGGGTCGCATTATATGAAATGGGTCGTTTATCCTCTTTCCTTAGTTTAGTGGGGCACTCAAAAGCCCTATGGCCATAACCTTCACAACCAAAACATTTATTAGACTCGTCCCGATCAATATTTTCATTACTAGGTTTAGGGATCTTACCGGCTTTAGAAATCTTCTCGTTTTTATCATGTTTAGAAGATTCAAATTTCTTAAAATCATTTTTAACTTTATCTTTGTTAAATTTAAGAAATTTTCTAAATTTACGAGCAAACAAAGCCATGTCTTCCGAGTCACTATCACTATCGCTCTCTACAACTTGTTTGACCTCTTTTCGGGCTTTCAAAGCAACGCCCTTTTCAATTTTCGTTTCATTTTTAGAGGGAAACATATCTAGTTCATAGGTTTGTAAATCACCTACTAACTCTTCTAATTTCGTAGAGGCTAAAGTGGGTAAAGAATTTAAAACGGTCATTTTAGGAATAAATCTATCGGGTAGGGACCTTAAAATTTTCTTTACTACACGGTCGTCAGGTATTTTCTCTCCCAAGTTAAAGGATGAATTGACAATATCAGAAAGTCTAGCATAAAATTTATCAAAAGTTTCTTTTTCATCCATTTTGATAGTTTCAAATTGAGTGGTGAGGTTTTGGAGTTTAGAAGCTTTAACGACACTAGTTCCTTCATGAGTTATTTGTAAAATATCCCAAGCTTCTTTAGCGGTTTCACACGTCATAATACGTCGAAATTCATCCGGTGCGACAGCGCTAAATAAGGCATTTCAACCACGGGAATTAAAGTTAGCAAGTTTAAACTCATTTTCAGTCCATCTATCGGCGGGTTTTAAAACACGTTCATTTTCAACTAAGTAAGTTGGTGGGGAATACCCGGTAACAAAAGACATCCAAACTCTCTCGTCGATAGATTTTAGTGCCGATCTCATTCGCGCTTTCCAATACGCGTAGTTAGAACCATCAAAAATAGGAAATTTTGAAAATGGGGAAAAATCCATTTTAGCCAAAAATTAAAAGATCTTAACGAAATAATTTATCGTTTTTGGCTCTGATACCAATTTGAAGGAGTGTGTGGAATCCCCGGATTTTAATTATCTCAATTAAAATATAATTTCCTTGTTATGTAAACTCAAGAGATAATGCGGAAGCGTTGAATACAATAAGTGATGGTGGTTCAACAAAATAACGAGGCCGGGTTTTAATATCATAAGAAACAAATTAAAACATAATTCAAGTCCTAGAAATTTGCCTAAGTCATGATTAAAAATAATATCCAAAGTTAGGCGAAACCAATTTTTGCAAATGACTTGAATAAGCCAAATTTACCCAATATTTAATTTAAGTCCCAAATTAAATGAGTGTTATAATTAAACCGAATTTTATCTTGAATTAAACCTAAAGCATGCGTTCTAAATCATGTGCAAGATAAAATAAACAAAGTCACACTACACCGCGATATACGAGGAAAAACCCACTAACGGGAAAAAACCTCGGGACGGCCCTAGCCTCAAATCCACTAAAAACGGTATTACAAAATACAAGACAAAAGACTTACTTCCTAAAATCGAACCCTCTCAAGCCGTGATGCTCCTTCTTGTATCAACCTCCAATTAGCGGATAACCAACGGAGCTCCACCGTGGTCTCGGAATACACCGATAGGACTTTAAACGGTCACCGTCACCCGAACATGGAGCCTTTCTCCAAACGGGTAGAATCTCAACAAAGGTCTTCTTTGTGATGGGGTGTAGAAGCAAACCCGAAACGTCTCTTGAATTCGGTAGAGAAAACCGGTGCCAAAAACTCCAAGTAAGGATATGTCTATATAGAACTTGGAATAAACAACAATGGGTGTAAACTAGAGTGTGTATGAATTTTCCATTAAAATTTAACACTTCAAAACATGAACATTTTCCCTTTATAAATTTGCTCTCAAACTCTCTCTAAGAGTTGGATATGGAATGGAAAAGTTATCTTGGAAAATGTGTTTCCCGCACATAATAATGCATGAAAAAGTTGGTTGAAAACCAAGTGGAGAAGTGGGGAAAAAAACTGCAAAAAACTGCCAAATAACTGTTCCCGCTGGAAGTTCGTTCGAACGAACTTGATTCTCGTTCGAACGAGACTTCTAACGAGTGACCAGCCTGGGCTCGTTAGAAGTTCGTTAGATATCTCGTTAGAACGAACATTAGTTCGAACGACATATCGAACGACATATCGAACGACATATCGAACGACTGTCCAGTTAGGGTCGTTGACAAAACTCGTTCGAACGAACATGGTTCGAACGAAAAAAAACTCGTTCGAACGACATTTCAAACGAACAAACAGAAAGATTGAAAAATTCGATTTTGGCCCAAAAACTTTTATAAACTTTTATATACTTATTTTTAAGTTTCTAATTGATTCTTTCTGAAAAATAAAATGCAGTTTTAATTCACCTAACACCCAATACAAATTGTTCCAAGCTCGTATATTCATATAAATACATTCATACCTTGGGAGCATGGAACTAAGTTGATGACGTACGAACGAGGCACATAAACTACGGCATGTTGATGATGCTTTATACTCTTTGCCGCTACGTCTTCAACAAACACTTCATAGGTCTTGAATATTACAATTAAATAAAATCCTATGAATAAATGTTTTTGTCCGGAATTGAGCCAAAACTATAAGAGGACTCAAATTGGAAATTTGTGTCCTTGCAATGTCTTCGCATGGTCTTATGATGACATGCCCGACATTGATCCCGAGATAACTCAGTATGATATTTCAAATGCCGGGAATGTAAACCAATCAAACAAAAACTGTGAAAGCTTCGCACCGACGGTACATTCGACATAAGTCCCCTGCCTCCGCATCATGCAAGCCTATCAAATGGGAATTGAGCCTGATCACCTCATTAAACCACATCTGCATAAGGACAAGAGTTATCAATCAGAAAGAAACCAAAAAATAAATGCAAGAAAATACATAAAGAGAAATACGATAATTACCTCGACAAGGTATGTGGACCCGGTAAAGGCAGCACCGACTGAAAGCATCCAGAGAAGAATAAAATTTTGCCAAGTTCAGGCTCCCCCAATAATAAAGAGGGATATTAAAAAATAACCTCCAAAAGGGTAAAAATCATAGGTGGACGACATTGCAACTTGATGCCACCACAAAGTCCCCCCAACAAACAAAGAATGAATAAATGGTCCATCTGTCGTACTTATATCTCGTCTGTCTCATTGATCCTCCATCTCAAAAGTGTCTCTTGCAGAGAAGAAATGAGGATCGAATCGCTCGAGACTATCTTCCCTACGTCTACCAATGCAACATTAACCACCTCAAGCGTCATATAATAATCCTAGAGATGGGGTGTCTCATCCAAAGCAAATCTCATGGAACCCAAACCGGTAGAGGAAACTACCCAGTGCACCACCGCTAGAAGATGCTCGCACACATCTTTAAACCCCGTCGTCCCCCGAGAATGAAATATCGTCGAAGCTATGTCAGTTTGCCAAAAATCAATAAATAAAGATTTTGTCAACTCAAGGAAACAAAAATAATAAAAGAATAAAAAGAATGACAAAGGCCATTAATACTTGCGTATCAACCACTCCACGTTGGTCGCGCTACCCAAAAAATCCTCCATTTCTAAGACTCGAAGAAGGAAAAAGCTTGGAAATGGATCTTAACAAGAAAGGGCAGAAAATTTGAATGCTAGGAGCTATGAAAAATGAGGAGAACTCGCCCCTTTTTATAGGAGGCCATGGGGCAAGAAGATCGACAGTCATCTGACACCCATCGATCCGTACCTTCCGCTTCCCCTTCCCAAGGCATCCCAAAAAATCGTGTCATTATCGAACGAAACCCTTACAACATGCCAGTCGGTAACCCCCTGAAAATTTTGTACAATTCCAAAAAACTTTCAAAATTTCCTAAAATTGCCAAATAAATATTGGACATTTCTTTACTAAGAAAACCATTTTTTCAAGCTCTCAAAATCTATAGCCGGATTAAAACAACATTATAATACCTAATTTAAACCCTAAAATGGTGCGCCCACATCCCCGGAGTCCACTATAATTTTCCAGTAAAATCCTAAAACCTCAAGTCATCAAATATTTCCCCAACAAAACTTTTAAATCCAACCTCCTTAGTGAAGCTATAAGCCCTAGTCGGATATTTCTCCCCAGCAGCGTCTTCGAGAAACAAATTCACCAGTGGAACCATAAGTGCATCCAAACTTCTAAAGATAAGACTCCTAAGAGAGGAAACCACCACATCACAACTTTAGGTCCTCATGAATTGACCTCGATTCGCAGAATTAATCGTCCCTACTTTAGGTCTTCAGAATTGACCTCGACCATTAGAATTGGTTGCCATAACTATAGGTCCTTAGAATTAACCTCGACCCATAGAATTGGTTGCCACAACTTTAGGTCCTCAAAATTGACCTCTACCCTCAAAATTGGTCGCCCCTACTTTAGGTCCTCATAATTAAACTCGTTGCCCCTACTTTAGGTCCTCAGAATTGACCTCATCCCGAAGAATTGATCGCCCCACTTTAGGTCCTAAGAATTGACTTCAACCTGTAGAATTAGTCACCCCTACTTTAGGTTCTCAGAATTGACATCAACCTGTAGAATTGGTCATCCCTACTTTAGGTCCTCAGAATTGACCTCGTCCCGTAGAATTGGTCACCATAACTATAGGTCCTCAAAATTGACCTCGACCCGCAGAATTGGTCGATCCTACTTTATGTCCTTAGAATTGACCTCGACCCACAGAATTGGTTTCCATAACTTAGGTCCTTAAAAGTCCTCGATCCGACCTCGACCCAGTCAAACATTCATCCTCATCCCTTTGGTCCGCAAAATTGACCTCTTTCTCAAAACATCATGTGGTGTCTATTTGGAGGATTTCATTTGTTCCAAGCTCACCCATCAAGGGGCTCTAATAGACATCACACTGTAGCCACCCCCCCTCTCAAGTCTCTCATTAGGTACCTAGAACCTCCCCATTCACCACAAACCCTAGGTTATACTCCGAGTACCAATCTAATGGCCATCGGGTGCTCCTGGGACCTGTTTGACTCCAACCAACTTCATTGTCAGAGAGAAAGGTCAATTAATCTTCGAAGGGAGATAAAACCCCTTTCAAATATCTGCCCCATGTGTGAAATGGCATAAACATTCAGACGAACGATCTATTTCTTCCCAAAAACCAATCTGGAGGACAGTGAGTGCTCTTGAGCCCTGATTTAACCCCAATCAACTTCATCGTCATAGATAAAACTCAATGAATCTTCTAAGGGATCTGAATACCCTTTCTAATGGTCCACCCCATGTATAAAATGGCATAACTATTCGAACGAACGATTTGTTTTTCCTCAAAACCCGATCGGAGGCCACCGAGCACTCCCGAACTCTGTTTGACCAAATTCAACTTTTTAGCATGAATGAATCTTTTAATGGCCCTAATTACCCTTTCCAATGGTATTAACCTTACGGTACGGACAAACGACTCATTTTACTCTGAAAATTCATCGAGTGCTTTAGGGTCCATTTGACAAAAGTTAACTCTCTAAACTGAGCGAAACCTTTTGGAACAATGAAGTGCCTCACATAACCTTTCCAATGGTCCACCTCATGCGCAATTCAAATTTACAGTTTTGACGAACGATCCATCGTCGTTTGGCGATCTCCTGTCCAAAGGACCGACGAGCCCTTTCGAGCCTCGTTTGACCCAAAGTCAACTCCTAGACCTAGGAGAGGCCCAAAGGATTCTCAAATTTCTCTGAATAACCTTTCCAATGGTATGCCCTATGAGCGATTTGGACTTATGGATTGCGTTTTATGACCATTTTTCTAGAAAATCTTCATGATACTACCAATTGGCAGGTCCATTTCCTTGCTTATCGATAGTGTGTCTAGGGTTACCTACCTATAGGCAGGGAAAGGACAATGTCGATCATCAGTCCCTTGACCCAATATAAGAAGATCATGAGCTCACCTCAAAGGCATCTGATAAATATCAACTTCAGTGATCTCGTCAACATTCTTCTAAACTCAGCGAGGTTTCTTTGTTTGAAACATTTTTCCACCTTTCATTTTTATCACTTTCACACCAAATTTTGAAAAATCCCTCTACGGTCTTCACCCACTTACAAGGAAGCTCATAATCAATCAAGATCAATCTTTAAGTCTCCAAAGAAGGTCCAAACATTCTTCTCTCTCTTTAAATTTCTTTATTTTCCCATCATTTATATACGTTGTTAATTTAGCTTTTACTTTAGATTATGCATATATTAATCTTCAATTCTTTATTAGTAATATCACACATAATATATTTTCTATAAAAAAAATCCAAAACAAGAAAAAGGGGGTAACACATATAAATTTAACTGGGTTTTTTACCACATTTACTCAAAACCAAAAACACATGTGAACTACGTGTCGCATGCGAACTATGTGGACTTTGATGCCTTTATAAGCTATGTAGGGGTCTCGGGTTAAAACCCGAGATTCGAGTCCTATTTTCTTATTATCCTATTTTTCTTATTTTATCCATATATATATATATATCATACTTGTGATTCATAATTGCATCCTATCTAACACATATTATTGTTTCACCATAACGATCAATATCTCGATAAGGGCATATATCATATTTTTAATTATTATTTTGGGAACATTCCTATGGATGACCTTACTCCGTATTTTTCCATGACGAGAATCGAACGATTCCGATCTCCACTTATATATACACGCACACACACTTCACGGAGAAATTAAGGACAAAAGGAACATAAGCCCATGAGAGACCGAAATGGTGGGATGGGTGCCTAATACCTTTCCATTCTATAACTAAGCCCCTAAATCTCTGAACTAATTGGTTTCACAAGCATCAATTTGTCTCTTATGTCGTTTTCTCGAGGCGACAACATATTCTTTTGCCTATTTTGTGCAAAATAGGCTGGCGAATATATCTCTTTGTATCACCCCACATCGACGATGGCCGAAGCCTTCCTAAAGAGGGAGACCTATCTCTCTCTCTCTCTCTCTCTCTCTCTCTCTCTCCAGCGCGCGAGCTCCGAATCCAAAGATGGAGAGGGAAAACCTAGAAGGGATGGCCACACATTCATTAATCAGTCTAAGACAAGTGTACATCGATTAAGAATCTAATTGAAATTGTGTTATGATAGTAGCAGTCATTGGAATCTGAAATTCACACTTTCATATTCTAATTTTAATCATTCAAATCTTATTTGTGAAATTAGTTTAATTGCTAAATTAGGCCATAATCTCTTGCTAATGAATTGAGAGAATTTGATGATTGAATACAATGAATTAAACTCGTAATGTGAATGAATTTGATACATCCTAAATCATTTCAATAACTCGCATGAAAGGCCCTTGTTTAATTCAAGAATTGTATGAAAATCTGAATTCGATTCCTAAAACCTTGTTAAATTGCCTAATAATTTGTTAATTTAGGTTAGTATTATTATTATACATCTTATATATGAAGGAGGATAGGAATGGAATTGTTTAGAGGCTTCGCATTTTGGTTTTTGTGTGTTAATGGCCATTTTGAGGATTTTGGACTAGATGAACAAGGTCATCCTCGTTATAATGATAGAACAAGATAGAAAATCTCGTTAAAATGACTCCTGGGTTGGTTCGAATGACTTTCATGGTTTTGATAGAATGACCTTAAACTTCGTTTAAACAACAGTGGTAGTTTCGTCAAAATGACTTAATTTATTTTTTTCAAACGACTTTATGGTTTCCGTTAGTATGAGTTAGGGTTATCGTTCGATCGATACGGGAACAGTTTAGTTTTAATCCCCTTAATTAAATTGAGATATTTGATAGAGGCTTGTGACATTATTTGTAATTATATAGTAGATTGAATTTATGTATAAAAGTTTGGAGGCTTAGAGAATCAGGCCAATAATTAGGAAAGCTTAAGGTATTGTAGGATAATTAATGATCACGTAGATCCTATGAAAGTCTATAATAAGTTTTTAACCTATAGTGTAAGGTTATTGTTGATGCTTATGATTGGTAAGAAAGTTAGGTGTGAGATGATGTATAGATTTGGAGATCCTTGGGAGTTCGATCTAATATTATATATAACTGATTTTAGGTAACATGTGCATTAACTATTAATAAAATAGACATTATATGTAACCCAATTGGGTAAGGTTTTCACTTATTTGCTTGACCCGATTGAGTAGGGGTTGTATTTGTTTCTTGACCTAGTTACATAGGGTCCTTTTTTGTTAACTATAGTTATGTGAAATCCTACTGAAGATGAATGCGTACTCATGGGGGACATACTAGGAGGTATTAGATGGGGCACATATGACGTTGATCGTGTGTGGTATTTTTTTATTATGAGACCAGCCATACCTAGGTTTTTTTTACCCCGATCCTAGTACTGATGTACCCTTATTTCGAGGGGGAATGAATGAGGGTATGCCTTCATATAGTCTTGGCTATGGGGTCATACAACCGATGGGGAATGCATAGTGATTTTCCTTGGTTTGATGTCATGAGGTTATAGGGTTATTATGACTTATAACTATAACTGGTACGCACGAGTGATCCCCGAAGGTACTAGGGATAGGCCTTCTTGTTCTTTATTTTAGGGCATGTATGTAACCCATGTGATCTGATGTGATTGTGTACATTCACAGATATTCTGGATTATGTGATTTAATATTGTGGTACTTTGAGATGGTTGTTCCAGACTTATACTAGTGATGTATAATCATATGTTTACGACTCGGTATTATTGTGGTAATAATACACTTGAAATTTATTGTGTTGAATTGTGATTTGAGAACATACAAACTAATACTGAAAAGGGACAAGTACCCCCAATTTTAAAAACTTGCACTTTAAATTCCTAAAAGTGCGGAATACAGATGGTTCAACACAACAATTTAATTTTCCAAATTTATTTGATTTTCTTTTCTTAAAAAGAAGAAAAATTAAATTAAACAAAAATTTTACACAAACCAATTTTTAGATTTTCTCACAAACAAAAATAGCACTTGAAGTTAACTATAATAAATTTACTTTTACCCCAACATTAATTTAACACAAGTCCTAAAATTTGCCTACACAATATTTTCAATATTACCAAATTAGGCCAAATCAATTTTAACAAATTAAATTACTAACTTGAATTAACTTAACTTAAATTTCACCCAAAATAACTATAGCACCAAATTAAATACGTGTGATAAATAAACCAATTTTATCTTGATAACCTAAGCATGCATTCCAAGTGTTTTAAGAAAGATAAAATAAAAAATATCACACTACGCGCCGATGTATGAGGAAAACTCAAATGGGAAAAACCTCAGACGACCCAAGCTTAAGTCCATTAAGTACGATATATTTACAAGTACAAGACAAATGACTTACTCAACTCGACTCGGCTCCCTTCAAGCCCCTGACGCGTCTTCTTGTACCAACCTCCACCTAGTTGCCAATCCCGGTATCCACCGAAACCTTGGAATCCACCAATGAAGCTTTTAGGACAACCGCCAACCCGCACCCGAAGCCTTTCTACGAGTGGGAATGCCGCAGCAAACTCTTCTCCTTTTTTGGAATAGAGAAGAACTATATATATATATATATATATATATATATATATATATATATATATATATATATATATATATATATATATATATATATGTGTGTGTGTGTGTGTGTGTGTGTGTGTGTGTGATTTTTTTGAAAAACAAGCACTCAAAACTTGAACTTTTTCATGGAGGAATTAAGCTATCAAAACTCTCTCTTAGAGGTTGTAGAAGATGAAAAAGTTAATTTGAAAAAGTTGGTTCCCGCACTTATTAAAACTGGCAAAAGATAGTGGGAACAAAAGTAGTGGAAAGATGGAGAAAACTATCAAAAACTATAAAAGAATTTTCCCGCCAAAAATCTCGTTCGAACGAGATTTCGTTCGAATGAAGTCTCATTCGAATGACCATCTAACGATGTTCCAGAGGCCAAATGGGAAAAGTAGTTGGCAAACTCATTCGAAAGAAGTTCATTTTTTCAATTTTAATCCCCAAAACTTTATTTTAAATAAAAGTTACACCCATTAAAAAATTATTCCAAGTCTCGTACAAATATGTAAATGTATTCATACCTTTGAAGACTTGAAATATGATGTTGATGACGTGAAACGTGGCACTGAAACTCTGCAATTATGTTCTATTGATAAGTAGGCCGCAATGTCTCCAACTGTAATAGGTCATAGGCTTGAAGGATGCTCAAGAACTCTATCCTATGAATCAAGTGTTTTTGTCCGAAATTTAACTAACACTACATTAAGACTCAATCGAAGACTTGTGTCCTTACAAATCTCTCCCTTCGAATATTTCGGGATAAAAACCAAAACAAAAATTCTAAAGGGCCGTCAATATCTACTAGACTCAAAAACATCCCAGCAAAAAAATAAAATTACAAGATTGACTCAAAAACCCAAGGATGATTACTATCTTTGCCGATGGAAGTTGTCGTTAGAATAATTCCTGCACACTTAAGCAAAACATTGAACGCATAGGAAATATCAAAAGATTAAATGCAATAAGATAATTACTCTGCCTAAATTAATTCTTCCCTTGTATCCACTATGATCTACTTAAGAAGGTCGAGAATCCCCCTAAGTTAAATATTCTAAACTAGAGGTTTAGAAACCACTTCTCCCCATTTTTGTTCAGGAATAGACAAAGGATTAGGAACTAATTAATTACATGTTCTTCCCCAACCTAACTAAGTACCATTTCTCCCCCTAATAACTACATAAGAATGTTAAAGCAAGTAAACATGATAAAGAATGTTAAAGAAAGAATGTGATAAGAACGTGAAAGCATATGGGCAACTATAGTACGAACTAATCCACAACAAGGATAAATAGATACCAACATATTGATGCAAGAAAAATGATACCAATTTGGTAAATAGGATACTAAGCATGAGATATCAAACCAATAAGTGCAACAAGTTAGACACGAATTAGGAATTAAAAGCATAGATGGACTAGCAAGCAAGGCAAGGACCAAAGAAAATTAAAATACCATATATATATATATATATATATATATGTATACATAATGAATATCACTAACGCACATGCACATATACATAGGTAAAAACACCACACATGACACAAAATACATTAAGCTTTTCACACTCGTACTGAAAAAATGTGTCCAAATACATGTGGTCAACGGAAGTGTAGGGGTGTGAACTAATAACAATTAAATTTTGGCCCAATCACTTAAAACATGTTCACGGAGTTCTCATTTGATTGCAAAACTTTATCACATTTAGATATAGCCTCATGTGACAATATAAATTGGACTCAATGAACAAACATACACAATGCACATAAGCCTAGAATTTTAATAATTCTACAAACCAATAGAGTCATGACAATATAATCTTAACTAAGATTCAAAGTCATTGTGCAAGCCGTTGATATACCATCCAAATTCCCTCAAAATATGCATATAGTTATGGAATGACTATATTAATTAAACAAAATAGGCCTTGGCAAATTATTTTTCTTTTAATGACATTTTCTTTTAGGCCTTTGGACCACGTATTTCTTTTAGGTCCATTATAAATGGTGGCTTACTCGTAAAGGATAAATCTCCTTTCGAAGCCCTTCCCCGTGCACATTTATATATCATTTTTTATATTACACAAATCTCACATGCACCGGATTTAACATGCACAAGTCCACCTAGGTAATAAAATATGTAGATGACTAGATTGCTAGGAGAATACCTCACAAAGCTCAAATATACATGTGAAGTTAAAATTTCAAGTGAGCTCGTGCATATGTGAATGGAGGCATATAAAAATAGAATCCATTAAGCAACACAAAATCCAACTACTCCATGCATTTATGACAAAGAACATTTTAAGGATTGATAATCTTAACAAAAAGTTCTAGCCACTTGGAAGCGAAAAGGAAAGGATTCGAATACAAGTATATGCCACATTGAGTGTGCCAAACTAAAATACACACAAAAGGAATGTTTTTGAGTTTTTGAAATTTTTAACCAACCAAACGAAAATATTTACTCAAAAGACAAACAAAAATTATTTGTATTTTTCATTAAGCTTAATTTACTAAAAGGTAAAACACAAATGATAAGCAAAAATCTTTTTGTATTTTCCATATAATGCAAACTAAAATGAAAGAACTATAATACAAAAGATAAATAAGAATCATAATTCTAGCATGAGATATGTGATAAAGCAATGACTAGAAAATGATAAACAAGCATACAATCAGCATGAATCACAAAAGCTAAAGTATGCAAACAACTAACACATTCAACCTTTGGATTTAGCAAGGGAGGTATCATGTGAAAGTAAATGAGAATAAAAAATCATATCTTGTAAAGCTACCAAGTCGAATCTCCTAACCCAAACTAATGATGAATGACCATCTCGGGATATAGGAATCTTGGCTACCTCGGTTGCCTTACGGTGGGATTTTTTAGGTCCTCGTTTAAGATCAAAACAAAATTTTCTAAGATGACCTTTTCGACCACAATGTGAGCACCTACACACTCGGCGAAAAGACTTACCTAAGGAATGATCTATAACATTGTTCCTAGAGGATTCTCCTAAAACGTTGGTTTTGGCTTTATTAAAGGAATCGTTATAAGAATCGAAGCCTAAACCACAAGTGTCATTTTTAATTTGGATCGTTCCTAAGATTTTATCTAATTTCTTTGAACGACTCTCCAAATCAAATTTGACTCTAGTTTAGTCTCTCGCTTTCTTCTCAAGTTCTACAATCCTTGACTCAAGAAAACCATTTATCTCTTCAAACATAAGAAGCTCCTTTTTCATGGATTCCATTAACCCTCTAAGGCTATCTCTCTCGCCTTCTATATATTCTAGCTCTCACGAAGAGCTCTCTCTCGTGTCCTAAGGTCATCAACTAACGCACTCTCATCAACGTCCTTGGCACGCTCTTTTAAACTAGCTTCAAACTTCAAATTTGTTCTTTTTAATTTAATAGATTCTTCATATAATTCCTGAAAAGCAATTTGAAGTTCACTCACATCAACCTCTTCTTCATTTTCACTCTCTCTCTTCTTCACTCTCACATCCATTAAAAATAAGAGAATCATAAACTTTGGCCTCGGAAGTGTTATGTATTTGTATATCTTCATGGGAAGATTCATTATCGGTGCTCACATGACTTGCCATGAACGCGACAAAGTTGCGCTCAATAGGGGAAGCATGTCCCTTTTCCTTATCCTTATCACCAAGGGTTGCATTATATGAAATTGGTTGTTTACCTTATTTCCTTAGTTTAGTGGGACATTCAAAAGCCCTATGGGCATAACCCTCACAACCATAACACTTATTAGATTCGTCCCTATTTAAATTTTCATTAAAAGTTTTAGGGATCTTTTCGGCTTTGTCATGCTTAGAATTTTCAAATTTCTTAAAATAATTTTTAAATTTATCTTTGTTAAATTTAAGAAATTTATGAAACTTCGTAGCAAACATAGCCATGTCTTCCGAGTCATTATCACTCTCATTATCCACAACTTATTTTTCCTCCTTTTGGGCTTTCAAAGCAATGCCCTTATCAATTTTCTTTTCATTTTTGGAGGGGAACATATCTAATTCATAAGTTTGTAAATAACCTACTAATTCCTCAAGTTTGGTAGAGTTAAAGGTGGGTAAAGGATTTAAAACAATCACTTTGGGGATAAATCTCTCGGGTAGGGACCTTAAAATTTTCTTTACTACTCGGTCTTTGGGTATTTTCTCTCCCAAATTAAAATATGAATTCACTATATCGAAAAGTCTAGCATAAAATTCATCAAATGTTTCTTTTTAATTCATTTTAATGGTTTCAAATTGAGTGGTGAGCTTTTGGAGTTTAGAAGCTTTAACAACACTAGTTCCCTTGTGAGTGAGTTGTAATATATCCCAAGCTTCCTTAGCAGTTTGACAAGTCATGATACGTCGGAATTCATCCGGTGTGACTGCGCTAAACTAGGCATTTAGACCTCGAGAATTAAAATTAGAAAGTTTAAATTCGTTCTCACTCCATCTATCTACGGGTTTGGGAACACGCTCGTTTTCTACCAAATGTATAGGTGGCAACCACCCATTAACAACAGACAACCAAACTCTCTCGTCGATAGGTTTTAGTGCCGATTTCATACGCGCTTTCCAATACGCATAATTGGAACCATCAAAATAGGAAATTTTAGGAAATTTTGAAAATGGGAAAAATTCCATTTTTAACCAAAAATATTTAAAAGGACCTTAACGCAGTAAATTAGCAATCCGGCTCTGATACTAATCTGAAAAGGGACAAGTACCCCCAATTTTAAAAACCTTCACTTTAAATTCCTAAAAGTGCGGAATACAAATTGTTCAACACAACAATTTAAGTTTCCAAATTTATTTGATTTTCTTTTCTTAAAAAGATGAAAACTTAAATTACATACAAATTTTACACAAACTAATTTTTAGATTTCCTCAAAAACAAAAATACCACTTGAAGTTAACTATAATAAATTTACTTTTACCCCAACATTAATTTAACACAAGTCCTAAAATATGCCTACACAATATTTTCAATATTACCAAATTAGGCCAAATCAATTTTAACAAATTAAATTACTGACTTGAATTAACTTAACTTAAATTTCACC
Organism: Sambucus nigra; assembly: GCA_949130495.1. NCBI lineage: Eukaryota > Viridiplantae > Streptophyta > Magnoliopsida > Dipsacales > Adoxaceae > Sambucus > Sambucus nigra. The sequence continues at coordinate 191,558,457 of OX422210.1, read as the reverse complement.
CAAACTAATTATAGCACCAAATTAAATACGTGTGATAAATAAACCAATTTTATCTTGATAACCTAAGCATGCATTCTAAGTGTTTTAAGAAAGATAAAATAAAAAATATCACACTACGCGCCGATGTATGAGGAAAACTCAAATGGGAAAAACCTCGGATGGCCCAAGCTTAAGTCCACTAAGTACGGTATTTTTACAAGTACAAGACAAATGACTTACTCAACTCGACTCCACTCCCTTCAAGCGCTTGACGCGTCTTCTTGTACCAACCTCTGCCTAGTTGACAATGCCGAAATCCACTGAAACCTTGGAATCCACCAATGAAGCTTTTAGGACAACCGCCAACCTGCACCCGAAACCTTTCTCCAAGTGGGAACGTCGCAGCAAACTTTTCTCCTTTTGGGAATAGAGAAGAACCAAAACTACTATTTTATGGGATGAGAATTAACCCGATGCCAAATGCTCCAAGAAAGATATATATATATATATATATATATATATATGTGTGTGTGTGTGTGTGTGTGTGTGTGTGTGTGTGTGTGTGTGGTACTTGGAATAAACTAATATGGGTGTAAACAAAAGTGTTAAAGAATGATTTTCTTGAAAAATAAACACTTAAAACCTGAACTTTTTCATGGAGGAATTAAGCTCTCAAAACTCTCTCTTAAAGGTTGTAAAAGATGAAAAAGTTAATTTGAAAAATTGGTTCCTGCACTTATTAAAACTGGAAAAAGATAGTGGGAACAAAATTAGTGGGAAGATGGAGAAAACTTCCAAAATCTATCAAAGAATTTTTTTGTCGAAAATCTCGTTCGAACGACCATCTACCGATGTTCCAGAGGCCAAATGGGAAAATTCATTGGCAAACTCGTTCGAACGGCATTCTCTTTCGAATGACAATTTCGAACAAAAGGACTGAAGTTCATTTTTTTCAATTTAAAGCCCAAAAACTTTATTTTGAGTAAAAGTTACACCCATTACAAAATTATTCCAAGTCTCCTACAAATATATAAAAATATTCATACCTTTGGAGACTTGAAATGTGATGTTGATGACGTGAAACGTGCCACTGAAACTCGGTAATGATGTTCTCTTGATAAGTAGGTTGCAATGTCTTCAACTGTTACAGGTCATAGGCTTGAAGGATGCTCGAGAACTCTATCCTATGACTCAAGTGTTTTTGTCTGGAATAGAGCCAACACTATCTTAAGACTCAATCGGAGACTTGTGTCCTTACAAATACATTAGAGATATACATATGTAGATTATTGGCTTGAGACGGTTAAAAAATATAACACTATTTGTTAAGATAATTACTTCTAACCACTGTTCTAAAAAACCCGCCTAGGCACGCCTAGGCTTAAGGCTTAGGAGAAACGCCCCGTCTTACGCTTTTCACGCCTTATTCTTGTTAAAACCCTTACGGCGCATTTTTTTCAAAAAATAACAATGCCTTAGTGAAACGATGTCGCCTTTTAAAGAATTTGTTTACAAACCGGACCATTATCTTATCCAAAATAATCAGATAGTATTTTAATTTGCATATATTCAGACATATTTTTATGATATGTGCGATTTTTGTATTTTAATAGCCTTGTTATGGTTAAAAAATATTAAAATATATTAAGAAGGCCTAAACGCCTTTTCACGCCTTTTTACGCTTAGGCCCGCCTAGGCTTCTAAGGCTTAAGGCTTGGCCTCCACGCCTCAATCACGCCCCGCGTTTTTTAGAACCTTGCTTCTAACGTATGAGTTTATCCTAGAGTATGAGAATCTTAATAAGAAAGATGAACTTTAAAATATTAGTGTAGAGATACTTAGTTAATGATAATATTTTATCACATTGGGCCATACACGGGTTTGGGAGTAAAAATGCATGCTTATTTTAGTTTTTTTGTGTTGGGTAACTTAAATAACTTAAAATCCACTTAATATGGGAGGAAGATGCATTATTATTATAGTTATTATTGTGACCTAACTTCAGTTAAAATCCATGTCATCTCTTAATTTGATTTGGGTGGAAGAGGGTATAAGGGCTTGAGAGCCTCATACCTTCGTCATTTCAACAACTTTTAAGGTATATTTCATTTATCTCTCTTTCTCTAGATTTATGCAAACTAGATAGCTTCATGTTTTTTATTTTATTTTTATTCTACACATTATTGCCATGTCTAGGTGTATGAGTGATTATGAGATTTTTGCAACCAATGACGTTGAGAAATTTCATACTAAGTACTTAATTCCCGATTAAGTATTCATTATTACTTCACTAGAAGAGAAGGATTTATTCTAACTTGATCATGAAGTTACTTTTATGAGAAATCATTGGAGAGAGGACCACATTCTACTTGATTATTATCTTACCATCACTTCTACCAAAAAGCTCATAATGATCCATGATATCACTATGGCCAATTACACCGTGTTTGATGACTTCTCTATGCCAACTGAAACCCCCATTTTGAGTAAGGCCGTAAGGGGAGTTTACTTAGGGAGTCTTCTCCTATTTATATTGTCTCAACCAAGTCTAGCGTGGACCAAGAGGTCGACGAAGAGGAGAACAAGAAGAGGCAAACGCTCTTTTTTAGTCTCGACCCGCTTTTATCATGTGAAGAGGTCAGCGTATCTAGTCGCCTCTAGGAAGGGGATAAGAAAGAGGAAAACTTTAAAATAGGGGACTTAACTTCCTCTAATCCCTGATAATCTTAAAGATGTGACTAGTCATCCTAGATGAATGGTAGATTTCGAGGTTATCATGGCTAATAAAAATAATCAAGATAGACAAGACACCCATGATGCCCTAGGTGCCACTGTATGAAAGAAAAAGGTAATGACCCTTAGGGAGAACGAGGTCCTCAAGCTAGAGTAGTAAAGGGAAAAGGAAAGACGAGACGAACTAGCCAAGAACTAGAGGATGGACAAGAATCCTCTAAGTGTTCTCATTTCATCACTGTTGGTTATATCAAACCCACCTTTTGTCATCCTCCCTCAATCACATTGTCATTAGAGAACTCCCACACGATCCATTTCCAAGTTATATTCCTAGGATATCGCCTTTTAAAACAGCAAGGAGCTAATCACTTCTACTGATTTGGCTTATCGAGACTTAGAGAGGTTATTTAATCCATGGCACAGGCAACCATGTTTCCTTCTGACATGGTAAACCGAGGATATTCCCTTTGGAGTGGCTTCATAAAGAAGTTCTCTCTCATATTGTGCTGGTAAGGCTTTAGTCTTATCTTAAATTCTTAGTTTTTTATATATATTCCTTGTCTACCTATCACTACGCTCTACAAAGACCATGCAGGTTACGTAAGAGCTCACCCACCAGACTGACCACGTGAAGAAAGGCAAAGACATTCTTCTTTACCATAATAACGTCTTAAAGAATACCTTAACCAAGAAAGCTAGGGAGAATGGTGACCTCCAAAAGAACTTGAGAGATGAGATAGCTTCCAAAGACAAAGTCATGAAGGAAATTAAGCAAACTCAAGTAAAGTTCAACAAGGTCGACACGAAGTTGTCCAACTAGAAAAAAGTTATTGTCCAAATACTCTCTAATAACTCATCCTTCAATGGAAAACATTTATTTTAGAGAGGAAGACTGAAGATGACGTCAACAAGGACTATAGTAAAGGTTTTGAGGCTGTTGTCCAAGAGTTTGCTTCAAAATTGGACTATCATGAGTCTGTTGCATTCAAATGAGCAAGGTCCCTCTGGATGACCCTCCCTTAGGGGAACTAATGAGAAGGATGGATGAAGATCCTAAAGTTCTAGCCACATATCACCATGTTGTTGAGATTAATCAGGTCATTGGTGAGTTCGGTCAGGCTACTAATGCCACAAATCTGATCGTCATCGATCCTCCTGCTCCGATCGAGGGAGCAATCGATTCTATTATGGAGAATGTGCCTCCAGCGAGTTAGGTCAATGTTTCCCCTTACTCATTTTTTGTTATTTTAATTTTCACTTTTATAGACCGATTGGTCATTTATTTTGTAGGCCTTGATTCATCTTATTACTAAATGAAAAAAAAATATATTTTCTTCATTGTTTTCTTCTTTTATTTTTACTTTGTGGCATGCTCAGCATTAATTTCCTAAAATTATGTTTTATGTAAAATATGTTGTAATAAATTAGTGGATCAACGTTATTTCCAGATAGGTTTAGGCATAAATTTTAATGTTCTCGATCCATTGTAAATTTTGATGGAATTTCATGGACGATAATTTTAACTTATAGATCATATTAATCAATATATCAGAATTTAAATTAGTCATTCTGTTTTGAGTCGAAGTTCCATTCTCATTTGACCCTTAGATGAACTTATGCCCAGTTTGGTCCACCATCTCAACTTGGAAGGTACCACCATTTTCATCAGGTTTTTATACCAAATGTAAGTTACCACCTTATTTCTAAGTTGTAATATTCAATTCTTAAGTGGGTTTATTCCTATTATTTGCCGACCAACCCTCTCAGGTTGTGCCACTATTTTCAGGTGGTTTTTATGGAAAATGTAGGCCCCAACTTATTTCTAAGTTATATCACTCAATTATTTAGTGAGTTTATGCGTATTCTAGATCGACCAACCCTCTTAAGATGTACCATTATTTTTAAGTGGATTTTATGCCAAACATAGGCCCCCAACTTATTTTTAAGTTGTACCACTCAATTATTTAGTGGGTTTATGCCTCTTCTAGGCCGACCCTCTTAGGTCGTACCACTATTTTTAGGTGGTTGTTATGCCAGACATAGGGCCCCAACTTATTTCTAAGTTATACCGCTCAATTTATAAGTGGGGTTATGTTTGTTCTAGGCCGACCAACCCTCTTAGGTTGTACTAACATTATGCTTAAAGAGTTATACTGGGTCCGCACTTGTAAAGAAATGACTTTATTGACATAAGTAAGATTAAATGATTGCAAGAAACAACAAACTGTCTAATGATAAAACCTCCTAAAGTTCATGGCATTCCATAAGCTTGGTACTACAATGCCATCTAATTCTTTCGAGTGATAAGATTTGTTGCCTCTTTTAGACGCTATTTTGTATGGGCCCTGCCAGTTCGACACTAACTTTCCATCTAATGGTTTTTTTGCTATCAGGAGGACCTTCCTGGGGACTAAATGACTGAATTATAATTCCTTAACCTTGACTCTCTTATTGTGCTACCTACATAACTTTTGATGTTAAGTGACCAGATGTATGGGAGCTCGCTCCCTTTGTTCCTCTGTTAAATCCAACTCGTGCTCTATTTGGTCATCATTTTGACCATCCTCAAAGATATTGTTTTTAGATTTGGAATCCTGATCTCCAAAGGGATAACTACTTCCATTCCATTTGCTAGAGAGTGTGGGGTTTACCTGTTCGATCTTCTAGGTGTTGTTATGTAGGCACAAAGGATGAAGGGGAGTTCATCCAGCCATCTTCCCTTTGTTTTTTTCCTGTTGGGACTTAATTCCTGATAGAGGAGTCTTATTAGTGATCTCGTATTGGCCATTGCATTACGGGAATATAATTGTCGCATAGTGGATCCTATATTCTGTACAGAAATCTTTGAAGATGTCATTATCAAACTTCTTTTCATTGTTGGTGACTAGTGCTCTTGGAATCCAAAACCTTGTGATAATGTTCGTCCATATGAACCACCTGGTATATTCTTTTCTGATATGGATGGGTGATTCTGCCTCAACCCATTTTATGAAGTAATCGACAACAATTTAAGGTACTTCTATTTTTTAAGAGTTATAGGTAAGGGTCCTATGATGTCCATACCTAAGTAAGAAAATGTACAAGGACTCGTGAGGGGGTTTAGATATCAGGTCGGATTCTTATTAATTGGGGAGAACTATTGGCATTTGGCACACTTGCGGACGAACTGAAGATCATCCTTCTATATAAAAGGACACTAGTATCCTTGAGAGATCGCCCTATAGGAGAGTGATCTTATACCTTCATGAGCTACATAACTGCCTTCACGCATCTCATTGAGGATTCTTTCCACTTTATCTGGATGGACCCACTTAAAGAGGGGACTATTGAATGATCACTGGTAGAGTTTGCTTTTAAAATTCAAGGAGAACCTGGTCGACTAGATCTTTAACTTGTGAGCCTATTTGTTATGTGATTGTAGGTATCCATTCATTAGAAGGGAAATAATAGGATCAATCCATGATGGTCCTCACTGAGTTTGCATGACATCTTGATTAATCTATGGTTCATCAATACTGGGTTGATCTATGTTCTCCACATCGATTACTATCTTTAGGCTAATATTAATGATAGACACTAGAGTAGTTAAAAGTGTCTTCATGACTATTGCCTTTCCTCAGTAGGTTCTCCATTAAGTATGACATGAAGAGTTTGATAAGTTTCCTTTCTTTATTTCGGTAAGAAAATATCTTGGGATTTATGGCTTCATACTCACCGCTGAGCTAATTTGCGATCAGACGAGAGTCACAATATATTACTACATGATTGGCTCTTAGGTTTATTGCACATTGTCGACCATGGATAATGGATTCATATTCAACCTCTTTATTGGATTATTTGAACTTGAGCCTATCTTTTTGCTTAATAAGGTATCCTTGTGTCGTGACAAAAAATATCCTAATGCCAGAGCCACGTTCATTAGATGCCCCATCTACAAAAAAATTCCAAATTTGATCGTCCTCAATGATGGTTAGTGATTCCAGAATTGGACTTGGTTGCTCATCTTTTTCCGGTGGTGATACTGAGAATTTAAAAACGAAGCCAACCAGAGTTTATCCCTTGATGGTTATCCATGGCTCATACTCAATATCAAACTACGTCAACTCCAAATATCATTTTATCATTTTGTTGGAGAGATATGCCTTTTTAATAATCTCCTTTAATGGATGAGTCATTAGGATGAATAATGTGTGAGCATTAAAGTAGTGTCATGGCTTCCTAAATGATGTCACTAGTGACAAGATCATCTTCTCAATAGGCATGTATCTGGTATCTACCTTAATGAGAGTATGGATGACATAGTAAACCAAATATTTCTCGGTATTTTATAATCATACCAATCTTGCATTGGCCGTGTGCTGTGAGAGGACTAAGTACATGGAGAGATCTTCTTTGATAGTAGAAGTTGATAACTAGGGAGGATATACCATGTACTAATAAATTCCTTCTAATGGCTGATCAAATTTCTTTGTCCAGACTATTGAGCTTTCCATCTTCAGGGCTTGAACGAAAGTTAGACATTTATCTGAAGATCACGATATGAATTGGTTAAATGCGGCCAAGGTTCCAATGAGGACCTAAATGTCCCTGATGGTGGTCAGCCTTCTGATACCCTATAGACCTTTGATCTGATCGGTATTTTCTTATGTCCCCCTTTGTGTTACCAAGTATCCTATAAACTTTCTGCAATTCACTCCGAAGACATGTATAGAGTTGTTTAGCTGCATGTTGTACTCTATGAGGATCTTTAAAGTCTTCTACAGGTCCTTGGTGTGATCATCCTTCTTCTAGCTCTTAATAAGTATGTCATCTATGTAGACCTTCATGGTTGCACCGATATCATTCCTGAACATCTTTGTTACAAGACGTTGGTAAGTTTCACTGTCATTGTTTAGGTTAAAGGGCTTCACTTTGTAGTAGTAAAGCCCCAAGGTCATGATGAGTAAGATATTCTATTTGTTTGGGCTAAATATCAATATCTGATGGTACCCTCAGTAAATGTCCATGAAACTCATACACTGGTGTATGGTTGCTCAATCCACAAGATGATAAATCGAGGGGATTGAAAAACTATCCTTTGGGAAATTCTTGTTGAGGTTAGTGAAGTCCACGGAGACCCTTCACTTTTTGTTCTCCTTTTTTTACTACAATAATGTTGGAAATCCAATCTAGGAATTGGATTTCTCTGATGGAGAAGCTTAGAGGAGGTTTTTGACCTTATTTTCCATAACTTTTACTTTTTTTTGTACTTATTTCATCGGCTTCTTCTTGATCGATACAATGGTTGGATCCATATGTAACCGATGACAGGAAATGTCTGGATCTATACTAGGGATATCGTAGAGCTTCTAGGAGAAGACATCAGTGTTAGTCCTAAGAAATTTAATGATCTTCTTTGTTTCCTCTTTAGGCAACTCTGATCCGATCAAATATGTCTTATTCGATTGGGATGAATCTAGAGGAACCGTGATTAGTTCCTCAACCATTCTCTACAAGGGACTAATTTAGTTTGCTCAACCCCTAATCAAATCACCTTTTATTACTAGTTAGGTTCGTCGTCCCCTGGTCGTCCTCAAATTAACTCTTCTTGGACTAGTTATGTTTTGGCTTGATGGCTGTTACAAAGCAATTTTAGGCAGCTGCCTAGTTTCCCTTAATCTACACTACTCCTTGGTCATTGAGAAACTTGAGCTTTTGATGAAGACATGAAGTTACAACCCTCAGAGCATGGAGACATCCTTTTCTCAGAATGTCATTATAGGGTGACTCAAATTGGATGACATGGAATTTTATCTTGCGATTGGCCATTTTGACTTTGACAAACAATTTGATTTTCTGTAATGGGGTCTCGACATTCTTGTTGAAACCGATCAGCATTCTAACGTTAGTATCCATATCTTAAACTGTGTAGACGGTCTTAAGTAGTAAGTTAAGGTACATAATCTCCAAGGAAATACTTTGATCGACCAATATCCTTTTTCCGCGTCAAATTTTGCTACTCGCAAGGTTAGGACGAGAAAGTAATTCGACTAAATGATTTAGCAATACGAGAGGACAAAACCAGAAGAAGTTTTTACGGAAATTATATGAATCAGTAATAAAAATCCATTCCCAAAGTCACATTCATCTCATTTGGAATCAAAAATATGTTTTGAATTGTATAGTACTTTTTTTTTTTAAATTATATTGTTATTAACTTCTTTTTTGGGAAAATAAAACTGTAAAGTTTTTTTTTAAATTTACAGTTTCTACTGTTTTAACATTTTTGCTGCTATTGATGCCGATAAGATGGCTTGGGAATAGGCATATACATCGGTACATAATAATAATATTTATTGAATCTGTCTTGGTCGTTTAATCTTCCCAGCTAGTTGCTCGGTATACTGAGTAGCTCGGTACGCTGAGTAGCTCGGCACTTTAAGTTGCTCAATAAATATTTTTATGCCATGATGGATAACACGTGTCTTAACATAATTGGTCCACGTCAGCTGACTAATTTTTGTATCAAAAGCAGCCCCCAATATTTCATAGTTGAGATTGGATGCGAGAGTGTGGAATATTATACCCAAAAGTTGTTCAAGCATATTTCCCATGTTCTGTGTGGTTACCAACCTTCAACACTTGTGAAATTTTCCTCTTAGCATAATAGTTTTGAGCGCGAAGTGGCAAACTTATAAATATTTTGAATTTTTGGTGAACGTTTGGGTACTTGCGTCTTTGGTGTAAAAATTTTTTGGTTTCTTAAAAAACTCCATATATTTCACATGTTTATGCTGAAATAAATTTTAAAAATCAGCTTATACCACAGATAAAAATATGAGGATGATATTGAAGATGAAATGAAGATAAACAGGCACATTAAAAATATAAGAGACAATGATTTTTAAAGTGGTTTGGCTATAAGGAAAGCCTACGTCCACTATTATTTTATTCTCAAGGATGTACAATAGCACAATATGGTGTAGAGAGAGGGGTGTGTAGAGAATTGCTTAGGTTAGATTGTTCATCTTGTTCCTTTGGCTAAGGGAATGCATGTATTTATAGTGGTGGGAGTCTAAGAGATGGAATGTCTTTATATATTCAGACATTTACATCTATGTACAATGAATATGATTGTTGGTTTTATAGGGTGGTTGGTCTTCCTTGAGTTGGTTGGTCTTCCTTGAGTTGGTTGGAATGCCGACTAACTCTCCTCGGGTGCCGAGCAAGTATAAATATTGCCATATAGGATGACATGTGTTCAATTCTTATTCGTCCGCGTAGTTGGTGAATTTTTGTGTCAGTAGAAGCCCCCAATGCTTCATGCTTGATGGTTTACTAAAAGGATGGAGTATTTATTCTGCAGTGCTTCTTGGTGCTTGTGCATCATGAAATTTTTTATTTTCTCAATATACAAGTGCATTATCTTCTGGTTGGTGGATGATTCAAGTTGATTAATGGTTGCGCTTGAACTAATCTTTCTTTTGGGGAACTTTATTCGTGCGCTATGTAAGACCCCTGGGAATCTGGATGCAGTAATGTCATAGTTTGCAGCTTGTAGCTTGTCATAATCTTCAAGTGGGTTGGTTGGTTGATTAGCCGACTAATTGTCTTTTGTGCCGACCAACTGAGTGCTGATTATCTTTGTTTGATTTTTCTGATCTCTGCTCTTCTGAATGCTTTGTTGATGTAACATGCTATCTTTTGAACCTAATTCTTTAATTGGATTAGTGTCGAGCTAGTTTCAGTCTTTGAAAAATTTACATATAAGTACAAATGTTGGTCAGTTGTGAAAATCCTCGTGTTGTAAATGCTGAATTCGGTGCTTGAATGATACTGAATGAATAATTGCTTATATGCAGTAAAAGCCCCCAAGTGTGGAGTATGAATTCTAATATATGCTATTGATGAGTATATGTGGAGCCCCAGTTGGGCTTTTAAAACGTCTTCTAGAATAAATTGTATTTGTATTTTGTTCCTGCATTGTTAGCAACAAGCATGATATAATATGAAATTATTTAAATGAATGAACGGAATCAAATTAACTTATCTTGCCACTCCTTGGATATTTAAATGATTTCTTGTTCGTGATTTGTATGAAGTCATACTGGAAATCGTCATTTGGGCAACATTGGTGCCTTAAGTTTTTGGTGCGATTTGCACTGAGTTGGGCAACATTATGCCTAAAAGTTTTGGTGCGATTCGCATTGACTTGGGATACATTGTGTCTTAAGTTTTTGGTGCGATTTGCATTAAGTTGGGCAACATTGTGCCTTAAGTTTTTGGTGAGATTCTCACTGAGTTAGGCAACATTGTGCCTTAAGTTTTTGTTGCGATTCGCATTGAGTTGTTAACGACCAACATTGTTGGTGTCTTTGTTGATGCCGGCCAACATTCAGTTGTCAGTTGCTGAGTGCCGACCAATAATTAGTTGGTGGTTACTGATGCCGACCAACCTTAGTTGGCGGTTGCTGGTACCGACCAACCTTAGTTAGTGGTTGTTGATACCGACTAACTTTTAGCTGGTGGTTGTTGATGCCGACAACTTTCAGTTGGTTTGTTGAATATATATATAAAGAGAATAATTTTCCCGACCAACTGTCTGTTGGAGATATAATAAATGTTGCAGATCTCCTCGGCGCTGAATAATAAGTATTTCGCCAAGCTCCATGCAGTGGAATTTAATAAGTTGCTCGAACATCTGTGGAGACAAAATAAAATAGTTATTATCATGAGAATAATTATTCAGCCAAATAATATATATGTGTATCAGCTCAGACATAAGGCAATAAAACTTTCAAAATATGAAATAATATGATTTGTGCCAAATGTGTTTCATGCGAGCAGATTTCTTATCAAATATGTGCCATATGTAAGGCATAAGGTTTAATATAGAGCTTTTTGTAAAGTTATTTAAACTCCAATAACTAATCAGATATAAGTTGATGTTTGAAGATTATTTCAGCATAAAGAATAGTAAGGTATGCACTTATATTCAACTAGAAGTTCCCCTGTCGTGAATTTAATAAAGGATATGGTGTTGTCCTTTAGCAGCATGATAGTGAGTTAAAATCAATAATCTGAGCAAACAAAATTGCCAATCCCTCGTTCATGTACTTGTCGTCAAGATCGCCAACCATAGTCCCTTTGTTATATTTCTATACATGCCGCCGACCAGTTACATGTGATTGGAAAGCCCCCAAGCTATGCAAATCGCCATTTCAGATCATTCTGGTAGCATAACGATGTCTCTAATGAAGAAATAGAAGTTGTTGACCTATTGCAAAGGAGATGTCGACCAACAGTGTTAGACTCTTATTTTTATCTATGGATTTTTTCCTTTTTGACAGCCGACCAAAAATAGATGTTGTCGACTGTGAATAGGTGCTGCCGACCTACAAATAAGAGGTTGGGGATTTCCTCTTTATGTATAATACATGGTGCCGTTCAACAAATATGTCTCCGACCAACAATAAGATACCCACGTGACTTTGTTTGTTACTGCCAACCAGTCATTAGGTGGTCAGTCTGTGCAAAAAGCATGTAGTTCAATTTCCATATAGGTCCGGTATGAAATCAGGGGAAACACTCAAATTTCAAATAGAAGCTGGAGAAGAATTATTGAGCTTGCTTTGCCATAAATTCGTACTTGAGTCCGATTAACATAAATAGTATAAGCGAGCATTGTTGGTGGCCTAAGAGGTGACCAGGTACTTTGTAATTCGTGAGAAGTATTTCCCAAACATTTTGTGAGGTTTTGAGCACTGAATCGGACTGACGGATAAATTGACTGACAAATCTTCGGATCGTCTTCTACACTATCTAGATTTGGTTGTGAATATATCACAGGCAGTCAGCGTTCGTTCCCATGTAGAAGATGTGAAATATCAAAATAGGTGAATCGTTATCCCCATGTAACCCTATGAATGGCGGGTTTGTCTAGAAAATGGCCTTGAACTAGAGGGACAAAGATTTACCGATATCTAAAAATTGAATACAATATATATTTTCTCAAATATATCAAATGGATGAGAACAGTATATCTGGGTTAGAATTGTGATTTTTTGGAGAGAGAAAATTGTTTCTGACTTTAAAAATTTTTTGTTCTCTGATTAAAAATATGATGGGAATTTTAATAGTCATTAAAGATCTTTCAAAATTCATTTCAGAATCCACAATGAAAATGATCAAATTTGTCATGGTTTGTTCACATCTAAGGATGAATAAAAATTGAGTGCATAACTCACCAATACAAATGCATAAAATGAGGTGGTTACCATCTCTAAATTTCAGATTGCACAATAATATGACAAATCATTGAATATATCAGTGTTATGTGAATTCTAAAAATTGCACCGTTCGTAAATATATATATATGAGATTCATGATTGAATGAAACAATATATGTATAATATGTAATTGTTCATATAAAAAGATAGAAAGACTTAGCTTTTGATGATGATCTTCATTTCTGATAATAAGAAAAAAAAGAGTTCTTTTGTCGAATTTCCACAGACGACGCCAATCTGTTCATGACTAGAAATGGCCCCAAGCCATCTTATCGGCATCAACAACAGATAAAAATATGAGGATGATATTGAAGATGAAGTGAAGATAAACAGGCACATCAAACATATAATTGACAACGATTTTTAAAGTAGTTTGGCTATAAGGAAAGCCTACGCCCCCTGTTATTTTATTCCCAAGGATGTATAATAGCACAATATGGTGTAGAGAGAGGGGTGTGTAGAGAATTTCTTAGGTTAGATTGTTCAGCTTGTTCCTTTGGCTAAGGGAATGCATATATTTATAGTGATGGGAGTCCAAGAGATGAAATATTTTTATATATTCAGACATTTACATCTATGTACAATGAATATGACTGTTGGTCTTCTAGGGTGGTTGGTCTTCCTTGAGTTGGTTGGTATGCCGACCAACTCTCCTCGGGTGCCGACCAAGTATAAATATTGCCACGTAGGATGACAGGTATCCAATTCTTATTGGTCCGTGTACTTAGAGAATTTTTGCGTCAATAACTGTATTTTTAAAACCGTTTTACAATTGACACAAAAATGTTTCAATTGAAACACAATACGATTTTTTTCTTATTATCTAACATGAAGATAATCCAATTAAAACTCGTCACGGTCAAGTTGAAATGCAATACATTTTTTTAACTTAATTGGAACACGACACGAAATCCTTTTATTTTTACCTAACACGGACACGAACCAAATAAAACACGACACAAAATCGTATATTTTTACCTAACTTAAGCACAACCCAAATATATCACGCCACAACATAAAACCACATTTTTTACTTAATACAAACACAACTAATTAAAAAAGGGCATGACACAAAATCTTCTTTTCACTTGACATGAACACGACCCATATGAAACACGACACGACAAAAAAAAATTACCTAACATGAAAATGACTGAAATAAAAGACGACACAATTTTATTTTATACCTAAGAAGAACACTACCCAATTGAAACACGATGACACTTTCCTTCTTTATTTGATCTAAAACAAACATGACACAAATAAATAGTGTCATGTTTTAATTGGGTCGTATTCGTGTTAGGAAAACGAATACATTAAAAACGTGACATGACGAGAAAAATAACAAAGTGACTTCTTTTCACAAAAAAAACGTTTAAAACTACCTCTTCATATCACACCGGGTCGTTTCACATTGTTTTAACTATTATAAAAAAAAAGGTTAAAACTACCATTAAAAAAGCAAAAAAAAACTATTTTTTTGTTCTCTTTTTTGTTCCTATTTATTTTATTTACTTCAAAGTAAAATCAACATAACACAACACGAAATCTTATTTTTCATTTATGAACACGCACAATTATAGCATTGACATAATATGGAATCATATTTTTATTTTACTTAACACAAACACGACTCATAAAAACGACATGACACAACACGGAATTTCATTTTTTCCAAACACGAACACGGCCCAATTATATTTCGTGTCGTGTTCATGTCATTTGGAATCAAAAATCTATTTTGAATGGTACATTACTTTTTTATTAAACTATATTGTTATTAATTATTTTTTTTAAAAAATAAAATTGTAAAGTTATTTTTTTTCAATTTATAGTTTTAACTATTTTACATTGTTACTTTATTTTTAAAACCGTTTTACAATTGACACAAAAATGTTTCAATTGAAACACAATACGATTTTTTTCTTATTATCTAACATGAAGATAATCCAATTAAAACTCGTCACGGTCAAGTTGAAATGCAATACATTTTTTTTAACTTAACTGGAACACGACACGAAAAATCTTTTGATTATTACCTAACACAGACACGAATCAAATAAAACACCGCATGAAATCCTATATTTTTACCTAACATAAACACGACTCAAATATGTCATGACAAAACATGAAATTACATATTTTTTAATTAACGCAAACACAACCAATTAAAGAAACGACACAAGACGAAATCTTTTTTTTTTACTTGACACGAAATATTATGGTGTTTTTAACATGAACACGATACGTAATCTTTTTTTTTTAATAAAAAATGAACACAATTCAAATAAAAACTGCACCACACAAAATTCAATATTTTTATTTATAAAAATATATATATATATATAATATTTTTTTATAAAAGTATATATAAAATGATATCAATTGGCTTATTATTTTGTTTGGTTAATAAGTAACAGTTTGGTTGCGCAAATTATTTGATTATGTAAATTGGTTCATTGTGAATTGGTGAATTGTAAATAAGTGAATTTGAAATAAGTTAAATCTAATTTTACATAATGTTTGGTAGTTTGAAATTGATTTTGAGGTTCTATGAAAAAAAAAAAGATAAAAACAAATCAAGAGAGAGGGGGGAGGGAGAGGCAGAGGGAGAGGGAGAGGGAGAGGGAGAGGGAACATGCAGTGTGACTCTTATTTCAAATGGATTCATTTTACATTTTTTGTGAAATGATTCAATTTCAAATTTTGCACATGAGCTAAAATAGAGTAATTGATAAATCTTTTCATTAATAAAATAAAACATAATTAATAAATTAATTTATTAATAATTCAATTTACAATTATAAAACAATAAAAGGGACTAAGGGTCCGTTTGATACATATTGGGCAAAAGTGTTGGCAGGGCAAATTTTGCCTAGACAAATATTTTTTTCTCACATTAGACTATCAAACACCAAATAAGGTAAAACAAGTTTTTTAGGCAAAACATTTTAATAACACATTTTTCGTCCATATTAACATATATAATAATAAAAAATATTTTTTTTTTAATTTTCGTCCCAAGTCTTATTTAATAAAAAACAGTTTTTTCTTTTCTTTTTTACTTCCCGTTTTATTTATTAAAAAAGTAACAAACTATATATAAAAAAAAAAGTTTTTTACGCCAAAACTACTTACTAAAAACAGTTTTTACATTAAAACAGTTTTTTATTTTTACATTAAAACAGTTTTTACGTTAAAACAGTTTTAATTTTTTTTACATTAAAACAGTTTTTATATTAAAATAATTTTTTGCATTAAAACAGTTTTTACATTAAAACAATTTTTACATTAAAACAATTTTTTACATTAAAACAGTTTTTACGAAAAAACAGTTTTTACATTTAAATAATTTTTTTACATTAAAACAGTTTTTACATTAAAACTATTTTTTATATTAAAACAGTTTTCAAATCAAAACATTTTTTAATTTTTTACATTAAAACATTTTTTACATTAAAACAATTTTTAAATTAAAACAGTTTTTTACATTAAAACGGTTTTTACTAAAAAATAGTTTTTAAACAGATTTTAATTTAAAATAGTTTTTTAATTATTTAAAACAATTTTAAAATATTCATAACATTTTTTTTTAATTATTTAAAATAGTTTTTAAATTGTTTTTTAAAATATTAAAAGTGTTTAAGAAGTTAGCAAATTTATTGACAAATATTTCTCACCCATATAGCAAAGTAAAATTTGCCAACATGTTATGCATAAGAGGTGTTGTATATTGGCAAATAACTTGTAGGTAAATTTTGCTATCAAACACATTCTATTATTGACAAATGTTATATTTACCAACTTATTTACCATTTATCATGACAAATAATGCTATTAATCGGCTCTAATACTTTATAAGTATCGTGAATTGATTTTCTTTTTGCTACACACGCTTCAAAAAGGTTTGCTTGCAAAATTGATTTTCTTTTTGTTGTTTTCGCACGCCAAGTCATTCAGTCGAATGCTTTCAGCCGATTTTTAGGTCAGAATAGAAAAACTCATTCAAAAATAAGATCAAAGCTAATGTTGCACAGTAAATGTTAGGAGGGTTGGAGTCACCAAATAATGATTGTTGAATTATCTGCTACCTTAAGCTGTCAAATAGATACGTCACTGATCAATCACCCTCAGAAACTCCTGGAGATATTGAAAGGCACCATGTTTTACGGCGAGGCTTCTTCCACTAATTTAGCCGCCACACACAGCGATCTCACGACTTCATAATTTTGGAGGGGCTGCAGCACTTTATCTTAGTTTTTTTTTTTCTTTTTCTAAAATAGTATATATATCCACCTAATCTGATAGGGTAGTTTTTGAAAAATTTTGAATTTTTTTTAAAAATATTTTCATATTTTAGATGTATGATATTTTTCTTCTTTATGTCCATGCGTGAAATGTCATACTAAAGGTTCTTTTATTTTATTCTATTTTTTATTAATAAAAAGGATTTTGTTTTTGTTTTTTTAAAAGAGAAATAATTATTTTTAAAAAGAGATATAATTTTAAATAATTTAATTTATATTTTTTTTAAAATATTTATATTTTTTATATTTTCTTAATTTATATTTTTAAAATATTTATTTTATTTTTCTTTAATTTTTATTTTTTTATCAAGGGGGCAAATTTATCATCATGCACTCGGCACGAGCATCTGCTAGTGTATATATATATATATATATATATATATATATATATATATATATATATATATATATAGTAATGATAGCTTATGTATGTTATAAAATATATGTATGATATTTTTGCTTTTTTATGTATAATATTTTATGTATTTTATGCTACATAATATGCATATATTTCATGCGTGCATGGGCATGCTTGAAATATCATGCTAAAAGCATATATTATATACTATTATATACCATTATATAATATTATAATTATTTTTTAAATACTTGTTATTATTTTTTTTAAATACGTGCAATTGATTTAATTTTTTTTAAATATATATATTTTAAAAATATTTTTTTTTGAAAAAAAATATGTATTTATTTTTTTCATTTTTTAACTATTTTTTTTTCTTTTTCTTTTTTTGAAGGTGTTTTTTTTTTTTTTAAAAAAAAAGACGGATTATTATTAGCTCTCGGCACGGGCATCCGCTAGAGTGTGTATATATATATATATATATACACACACACATATAAAGTCTCCTGTAAAGACTCCTTATGGTGCAGATCCCGGTACATACTATTTTTTTAAAATAGTAAAAAAAATATTTTTTTGATGAAACTTCATGGATTTGTTCTTCACGGTGAGAAAATCATCTTCAATTTTTTACATATAAAACCGTTGAGATTATGTGATATGTAAAAAAAAATGTATAAATATGCATTTTCAACCATTAAAATGTTGGGTCAGCGTCAACCACTTTATTGATTGAGTTTTTTTTATGAAACTCCATGGATATGATTTTCTCACTGTCGAGATTATATCCATGAAGTTTCATCAAAAAATTCAATCAAAAAGTGGGTAAGATGATCGTCAACATTTCAACGGTCGAAAATGCATATTTATACCATTTCTTACATATCACCTCATCTCAACGGTTTTTTTATTGAGTTTTTTGATGAAAAAAATTGAAGATGATCTTCTCACCATGAAGATCATGTCCATGAAGTTTCATAAAAAAAATCATTTTTTTACTATTTTAAAAAAAATGGTATATATCGGGGTATTGCACCATAAGGACTCCTTACAGGAGGGGGTTATATATATATATATATATAGAGAGAGAGAGAGAGAGAGAGAGAGAGAGAGAGACTCCTGTGCACACTAAGTTTGCACATCATTTTTTAAAAATAGTAAAAAAAATATTTTTGAGTTGATGTTCTTTTTTGTGATATTTAAACATTTCAAGGAACCCATATAAAAATATTCAGCTAAAAAAAAATTTGCTATTTTTAAAAAATCGATCAAACTTTCACTGCTTTTAAAGTGCTTAAAATGAGTGAAAGTTTGACTGATTTTTTAAAAATAGCAAAAAAAGTTATTTTGACCTGAATAGGATCAAATACCCAAAAGTCCCTCCAACATTTTTTAATACACACTTAGTCCAAGCCATTTATTTTGTACCAAAAAGTCCCTTATTCTCTTTTCTTTAAAAGTTCGTGCCAGCGGCACGGTAAAGCCTTTTTGGCATGCTGAAATACTTTTTGATACAAAATAAAAAGGTTTGGACTAAACGTGTATTAAAAAACGTTTGGGGGACTATTTGGTACATGCCTCATATTTTTATATGGATTCCTTGAAATGTTTAAATATCATATAAAAATATCTACTCAAAAATATTTTTTTAATATTTTAAAAAAATTGGTGTGCGTGAGCACATATGCAATTTGAGTGTGCGCAGGACCCTGTCTCTCTCTCTCTCTCTCTCTCTCTCTCTCTCTCTCTCTCTCTCTCTATATATATATATATATATATATATATATATATATATATATATATATATATATATATATATATAGTACTGTTCTTGTGTGGAGCAATCCGCTTTTTAAGAATGCGGACCGGACATGTGTCATCTCGCGGTGCATCCAGAAAAAAGAGAGAGAGAGTGCGCATAATTTCTAGGCTCAGGTAACACGTGTAACGACCCCACTTTTATATGTTCATATATAGTTTGTTTTAAATATTATATTATTTCATATGTGATATGGATAATGTTAATTTATTATTTTTAGTCTAAACCTATGTTCATAAATAATGAAATATTAAATTAGTTACAAACATAAAATTTTAAAATTTTGGTAGGAATGTTCATGTCGACGACTAGTTTTGACCATTATAATATAACAATTGACTTGAGGTAAAAACTTGATAGTTGTAGATATATAAATTAGGTTTGTAACACAACAAACGGTGCGTTAAATGGAGGTACAAGCATGAAGTTATACCAAAATTACAAAATATGGGCAAATATGTCCATCCTTTAAGTCGTATTTTGTCTTATTACCACACCATGCGTTATATTTTGATTGGTTGGAATGGGAGGCTGGTTTGGCCGACTTAAACAGTTTGAAATAACCTCTTTCTTCATTAAAATGGATTAAATCAAAGTCTTATAGCATATCTTAAGCTAGATGAAAAGTTTTGGGGTAGAAAATATAATTTTGTGAAACTTTAGAGACTTGATTTTAGTAAGAAAGTTTCAGGGACTAAAATGAAAATATATAAAGGACCATTCTGTAAATAAAATAATTTCAGGGACCCTTAAGAAATACTGAAAATCTGAAGTGTGAAATTACTAAAATACACTTTATGTGTAAAATGACCCTTACACCCTTAATAACTTAACACCTCGTGCTTGACACCTCATGTTTGGTTTTGACATCGCCACCGCACATGTGTCGCCTTTATAGGAAAAGATAAAACACATGTCATGCATTTAGAAGAAGTTAAAACACGTGTCGTTGTCTGGTGAATTAAGACTCAAGACATCTCCGTTACGCGACACGCTAACACCGACTCACCAAAATAAATGTTTAGTCATCGGGACATATGTCAACACCCTAATGACTTTGATAAACTATAAATGAGCCCTTTAGGATCAGTTATTACATGAAATTCATTCAAAAGATCAGAGAGAAATAGTGAGAGAGAGTGCAGGAAAGTTTAAGAAGAAGTTTCATCTTACGATTAACGAGCGATCCAAGACTCTGTATCTATAACTTCGTACTTCTGTTTTAGGTGAGTAATTTGACATTCCTTGCATATTTTGATTGTATGATATTATGCAAAGTACATATATTTTGTGAAATGTTTTTATTTTCAAAATACATCTGATACCGATGATTCCGACATTTGTTATATGTGTATATCTCTCAATATAAACATCTGATTTGAATTATGCAATTTTTTATTCGGCCTATGGAAACTCTCTTACTATGTTGGCCTTGACTACCGGGTGGAAATATTTGGGTGGTACCTTCCCAGCTGGTTTATCCTTGGTGTGCCCTGAACAAGGCATTGTTCTAGAGATCATGATTTTGTGTGTGTATTGTTACCACGTGGAAATATTTCGTGACACTATCTGTCTATCTAAGTATTAGAGTGTACATGGCCATTAAAATTTAAAATTGAATTATTGACTTATTTCTCATTTGCTTATCTGTTATGTTTTGAACTATTTATTCTGAAAATAAATACAATCAGTTACTTTATATATATTACTGCAAATTCCTATCTCTCTATATATATGCCTTATGTTCTAAATTGAATAGGTATCAATTTAAAAAAAAAAGTGTAATGTGTGGAGATTGAATCTCACTTGGATTTTAGCTGATGTTGTATAAATAACGATTTTTTAGGAAATGAGTAGGCTCGCGAAGGGAATGTAAAAGGACTAGGTTAAAGATTCAGCTTTTAGAGAGCTTTTTGTTATCTTAAATAAATTATTTGTTTTATCATATAGAGCATGTTTGACTCTCTTGTAATAAGTTTTAAATTATGTCTTAAGTTGTAACTCGTTATTACATTTAATATAAATGGAGTTTCCTTTAGAAATCTCTGATAACGTAATTCCTTCATTATCACTAGTTTACGATTCATAACCATGTGATTGTATTTCGGTTGCATTTATTTAAGGAAACGATTTAAGTACTAATATTTGTTGCCTTGGTGGAATGTCAAGACACTCGTTCCCTACTACTAATATTTGGGTCGGGTCGTGACAACACGTGTCTGGTCCGCAGTCTTAATATGGACAAGATCAGTACTATATATAATAGGTGTAAACCTGCGCGATGCGCGACTTAGCCGTTCACAAATACAATACTTTAAAAGTGAATAATAATAATAGAAAAGGAGAAACCAAATACAATACTTCTAAAGTGCATAATAATAGAAAAGTAGAAACAATTATCTAGTGTGACTAACTATATATAATGACATTATTTACTAAGATAAGCCATAATTTATTTCTTTGTTTAAGTCAATGGAAAATATAACAAAATGAAATGTTACAACATTTAAAAAAACATTAGAATAAATATTCACGTGAATATATCTAAATTAATGTTAAATATAAAATTATTATTCAAAAAGAACACATCAAACCTATGAATATACCACCTCCAACCATATTGGTTTTCTAAACTTTGTACAACTATTATTGATTTTTGGCCTTATTTGTTGTCCCTCTCTTCTTTTTCTAATTCATCTCCACCAATGACCCTTACGCTGTCAACTTCCTCTTATATATAATAAATTTTTCTTGTTTGAAAAGAAAAGAAATTGGTTTCAAAATCAACTCATTTATTTCAAAGCGGTAACCTCCTCAATTCAAAGCGGTAACCTCCTCAAAATCAACCGATTTATTTCAAAGCGGTGGGACGGGTTTATCCAATGCAGCTCGGTAACTGGGTGTGCTAATCTAGGGTAACCTTATTATTACAAAAAGAAAAATTGCGTGCAGGTGGCTATGATTTCGACTATCCGATTTGTTCGTAGTATCAATCTCCCTTAAACTAGTGGACACTTAACTGGTCGGCTCGGCAGTCAGTAGCTTGGGTTGTGGAGAGCGGGGTGATGGATTAAAGATACGGTATAATGTTAGAAGTTGAGGGAAAACTTAGCACATGATATTTCCTTGCCACTATGAGTGGATTAGAATTAGACTCGAGTGAGTAATTAATGATGAGACACCTAAGGTAGTGTTAGGTTCATCAGAGTGCACAGCGAAAGGTGTAATCCGGGCGTGCAATAATGATTTGGTGAAATTAATCCTCCTTGGAGTGAGATAATGTCATGGTATGGTTATCGACAAACTCATACGAGTCATGTAGTTAGGATAACCTGGAAATTTATGGAACATGGGATGTACTAGAATTTATTTTTGAGATAGATACGACGATTGGTTCTATCATGATTTGTTTTAGGTGAGTGTTGAACTCTAGGAATGTTTTGCCCATAGAGGCGCTGGAATGCCTTAGATACTAGCATAGGTAGTGCTAGGAATGATTTGGACTTGATCATAGATGGAATGGATAATTGGAGATTATGTCATGTCATGATGAGCATTAGATCGTATCGCATGTTAAGTATTGGTGACACTAGTGTTGAGAACTTTGATAGCCCGCTTTGTAGGATTTCTGGGAGTTATAATGGAAGTTGGTGGACCCAATGAGTTTGAGTATTGATGGCCCGAAAATTTTTGGGATGAAATTCTCCAAGGAGGGAAGCTTGTTAGACCCCGCCCCATAATTTTAACCGTATTTATGAAATTTGATGATTTAGTATGACTTAGACCGGTTTAAATGGATCCCGAGTTTAATCGGGGTAACCTCGTGGCCTCATTCTTGTTTATTCAAAGTTTTATGGCTCAAAATATAATTTTTAAAGATTTAGATGTCATTTGAACGAAGGGCAGTCTCATTCGAAGGAGGCCGTTGGAACGACGTAAGAACGAGGCATCTAACGACCTGGGTTTTAACTTTCATTATTATCTCGTTAGAAAGGCTCGTTCAAACGAAGTCGTTCGAATGAGATCAGGGTCATTGGAACTAGGGATCCGATGACTTGAGTACTAAAATATCGTTAGTAAAGTCGTTCGAACAAGATCGTTGAAACGAGATCTAGAGTTCATTCGAACGACCGGCGTAAAATTTGATAATCTTATCGTTTTGACGTGTTGTCGCGATGTGGGCCATCAGATGAAATGAGAAGCCCATATCAAATGTGGGGTAAAGATTATATTATCCTTGTCTTTAAGAGCACTGTGTGAGTGTATTTAGGGAATTTAACCCTTTAAGGGTTTGGAAAATATTTATGTGGGAGTTAGCCCATTTGGGAATTTTGTATCACATTTTCTTCTCTCTCTCTCTAGACAAGAGAGACCTTCCCACCTCTAACCACCACGAACCAGGATACACCACCACTCCTCCACCATACGCCACCACCAAAACACCACTCTCCCACCATTTCAATAGTGTATCCAACCCCAAAATACCCATTTTCACCACGACAAGGAGGAGCTATAAATTTGGGAATTTTGTTGGAGGTTTTTGGAGAAGGAAGATGGAGCTTTTATTAGATAAGATGAAGTGGGTCTTGCTTGAAGTTGAAATGAAGCTTGTTGGAAGAGCTTTTGGCAACCCATTTGAGGCCACCATTGGAGGTGGGGGTTGCTCCTCCTACACCAACACTTTTGCCACCATTGGAGACCTTAAAACCGGTGAAACTCTACTCTTAGATTAAGACTTTAGTTGTGTTTTTAGTCTTGATTATTGGAATATTGAGAGTAGGATATTTGTGATGGGTTTTCTAGTATAAATAATAATAAATATTTCTATGGAATAAAAATGTTGGAAAATATTATTTTTGTTAAAAATAAAGAATAGATAATTAGTTCAAGGATTTGAAATAATAAAATTAGTATTGAGAAAATGGTGTATTTTTAGTAATTTTAATGAAAAACATTTTATGGAATAAAATGTTGGCAAATAAATGTGATTTTGTTGAAAAATGATATTTTGTTGAAAATAAAGAATAAGAAAATATTTCAAGGTTGGGAAATATTGAAAGATGATATATTTTTCGAAAATGGGCATTTCTAGAAATATTGGTGTTAAACATTTGATGAAATAAAATATTTGGAAATAAACATTTATTTGGTAAATATTTTGTGAAAAATATGTTTAAACCATGTAGTAGGATTTTCGATTTAAATCCATCTTCTCATGCATATAAACTTATAGTATTTCTACATAGAACGTGTAAACAAGTTTAAAGAAGATTTTGTTGGGTTTAAATAAGAAATAATAAAAGTTGAAATTTTAGCCTTCAAAGTATGTGTAATTGGGACTAAAAGACATAATGTGTATGAAGTTAAAAGACTACATGTTAAGTAAAAGAAATGAAAACTTTCTTATAAAAGAAGTCTTAAGTGTGAATATATTTCTTGAAAAAGAAGTAAATGAATATGAATGTTGATAAAAAGTATTAATTAAGTGTTAATGGACAAACATGGAATGGTTAGTGAGTGTAACTTACTAATGTTATGAAATATTAACAGTTATGGAATTAAAAGGACGTAATGGTATTAAGGGTGTTTCCAATAACGTAAAAGATTACTCAAAATGTGAAAGGTGCTAAAGGGTTAAAAACACTTGAGAAGTTGGTATAAGTAACTTAATAGCGTTTTAGTGAAATTAACACTTGTGAAAATGGAGTAAAAGTGTGATTTGGAAACAAATGGGTAAAATGGTAATTGTACTCAAAATGGACCATTTTTATGAAATAAAAAAGTTAAAAAGCTACACAAAGTGGTTCTAAATGAATATGATTTTTGGAATAAAAATCAAGGTTAAAGTGTAAAGAACACAAAATGGTAAATTTTCAAGTGTAACACAAATTGGGGCAATAAAGTCTCGGGTTTTGGCTTTGGCTGGGTAAAAAGGAAAGGAAATAATTTGGACAATATAAAATGTTAAAACACATTAAAGGTACTCGAAGGAAACTGGGATAAAACAAGAAGGGCCCGGAAGCCTTGGGTGAAAAGCCCTAAATCACTGGCCAGAGCATATGGGGCACATAGCCATCGGTGTGGAGCCCGTGTAAGTATGCGGTATTGGAAGAACTACACCAAATCTGTCGAATTGTCATGGTCATTGACCGTGACAATTCTTGGGATGACAAATTTTGTTGTCACGGACTTGTCACAATTATTGACCGTGATAAGTTCATTAGAATTGTCACGGTCTATGACCTTGACAAGTTTTGTCATGGTCATAAACCGTGACAAACTCGTGACATTCTTTAAAGAGTTGAAAAAAATCTGTCGGGCAGTATGGCCATTGCCACTGCCTAGCAGTATATTTGTACCTGTTATAGCAACGTTGTACCTATTCAAACATCATATATCTAAATAAAATAGAGATAATGCAAATATACATTCAAAACAATATGCATCACGATATAATCTAAATATAATTCAAATGTAACAACTTAAAACAATTCAATTCAAATAATGTCACTACATATCTAGGGTAAGGTTAGCTCTGAGGAGGTGAGTAGGCCACACGATATACGAATTGACACACCCAGTAATATACATCGTGCCGCATTATTCGTGCAACCACAATTGGGAGTTCTCCTTACCGGGTATCACATGCATGACGAGCGCCTTGGACTCGATGTCTTGAAGCAAACGTCCATGAATTGGCATACCCTGGATGGTATTCGGGTCCCTCAACCCCTTACCTATCCGTTGGCCATCAAATATGTCCTGTAAAAACACGTTCGGCCAACCCAGTGTCGACATCGATCGGTCGAAGGGAGCCAAATAGGGGAGTGGATCATCAAAATCCGCATGTGTCGACGATGAAGCAGCGAGGTCCACATCCTTGTCATCCTGAACCTCGTCCTACTGCACCACCTTGTCCTTCCCTTTCCTCTTACAGTTTCCGCCCAATGAACTCTTCATGAATGAGAACATATCTTGGACCGTCGCCTCCAAACGGGATAACTTCGCATAATGCGAGTCCACCGTTCGAGCCAACCCGGTGTCGCTCATCTCCAATCTGATGATCCTAGATTTGGTCACCCCCGAGCTCACCCCCTTGTCCTCCCCTTGCGATCAGTGCCAAGAACTTGGCTGAGTGCGTCTATGGACAGAGATGCCTTATCGGCATCAGACTGCGACTCATGCACTTCCTTGAGCTTTGACTAAAATGACAAAAAGCACACGATTAGTAAAATAAGTAAATAAAAAAATTATAACGTAATTAACAAAAAGTAAAATGTCGGATTACTTAAATCGTGGTCGCGACGCTCGGGGACACCTCCTTATCCTTCCCCTTCTTCGTCCGAATAGCCACATAAGTATCGAGCCTATGTGGCCTACCCGCAGGGCCACTCCCTGTCCCCTGAAATAAAATAAAGTAAAATTAGTATCGACCCTGCAAAGTAAAATAATGCAGAATAATATATTTTTGTAGTTATAGAAAAATTAAATCTTACCATCATCCTATGCTCCACCTCGGCGTAAGACGTCCGGAAGGAGTAGTGCATGTCCATATTTTTTACCCGATTTTCCCTCCCTGATTGGCAAGATACCAATTGTTGCTCCCTGATCTCATTGTCAATGAACTTTTGCCATTGTGCCAATGAGATCGGGTCCTTCGGCGGGACAGATTCACGCATTCGGATAATGAACTCTCGAGTCTTCCCAAAGTACCGGGCTCGCATATTTTTCTTCCACGTCTTGTGTTGCTCCCTCAACTTCTCCAAGACGGAATCGCGTAGCTTTGGATTCATGATGAATTGTTCATGTCCAACAAATACAGTGTTAGTTGCGAATAAATGTAAATATAAATATAAATACAAAATGAAATCGAAATCGAAATAGAAATTGAAATTAAAATATTCATATAAGTATAAATATAAATACATTAGCTATAGTGCCACCCAAATAGCTAACTTGAGGTCATTTGGCACCTCCCTCCAACTAGTGTAACCTGGGCTGATGATCCTCTTTACCAGCTCGAGGGATATCGCTAATAGCCCCATCTTGTTCTCGATGGCCATCCCCAATTTGCCATATTTGGGGAGCCTAGGGGCCTCGTCGCCTTCGCTACCACCGAGCCTAGATGACATCATCAAAATCAGCATCATCATCCTCGCCTTAATACCTGAAGGAGACATTTGCTGTAAAAAAATGTTGTTATTAGTACAAATCAAAATGAATCAGAAGAAAACATGCAAATATGTACAATTACTACAAATCCAAATGAATTGTTACAATTTAACACCTCAATTCTGAATTCCAAAACCACAGCATCTAGCTCATAATATGTACAATTACTAAAAATTCGAAACATCCCCGTCACCACCCCTACTGCCCACACACACGCACACTACACAAGAGTGAAAATGATAAAGTGCAAATCAATTAAAAGCATTAAAAATGGATTGATAAAGTACAAATTGGAATATTTATTACAAATTAAAAAATTGTTTCAAAGTCGGGTTATCATAAAAAATGGATTGATATTCGGTAGGAGCAGCTAATTCATCCACATAAAAAATGGATTTAGACACTTTGGCGCGTGTAGGAAAATTGACCACGGCTCGTTGTTGATATACTCTGAGTAAAACACTTAGTTAACCTTTTGAAATGCACAAACAAACGGCTCATCGCTTACGTGGTCGTTTATGTGCCCTAAATGTACAACCTCGACTCAGAGACATCAACCTCGGCCATGGAGATGACCGATGTTGGAAGGGCCTTAGATCAACAACCAGCGGTCTCATCCCAAGCAAGGTCGGCCATGGCCGACGTTACTAGTCACCTCGGCAGGTGAGGTCTCTGTAATCCACAGGGGCGGTAATCTATATGGTCATCCAAGGCTTGCAACCTCGGCTTGGTTCAGGCCGAGGTTGCCCCCATCATCTTAACCGATCTCGGCTGAGGATCAACCGACGTTCCTACTACGCCACCATTTCCTCGACTCAGGCCAACGTTATAGCTCAACATACCGTACCTCGGCTCTCCCACTGAGCCAAGGTCACCACCTCTTCCTCTTCTAGGCCAAGGTTGGGACCATTTGCAGTTGGCAGAGCCCTTATCAGCATATGTATCATTGGGAACACGTGTGCACAATCAGTTATAACCGAATCATTCCCCTCACGTGGGGGAATATTGAGGTCATCATTACTTACATGAGATCAGCCAGGTGTCATTCTCATACTGGTTAGATCCTTATGCACATGTTCATTTCATGCTTAGGGGGTACATTACACCCCCAAGCACTATATATAGAGGTTATCCTCTACCTTGTAAAAGGATCCCAAAAGGAACACCCTAGCTAAACTCTGTCAAATTATACAGTAGAGAGAGAAAGCTTGAGAGATCTTATCTATGGCCATTAGAGCCCTCATACAGTGATATTAATCACACACTTGCAAAGTGGACGTATGCCTGATTGGCTGAACCACTTACATGACTGTGTTCATCCTGTTCTCCTTACCTCCATCTTCTATATATCCTTACCCATGTACTGCCATTGTTAACACTGAATTGAGATTATGAACACCTTGAAGGGTGGTGCTGTTTCCAGCATCATCATTTTGGCGTCGTCTGTGGGAACAAGAAGCTAACTCTTCCTCATATGTTGCTTAACCTCGTCGGAGACTCTGGTGGTGAACCAGGCCTCACCCCTTGCGTGGAGCTGTTTCACCATTAAAAGAGGTCCTATAAGGTATTAAGCTCATCTACTACACCAACTATTTAGTGCTAACATATGGCACCAGAATTACCACCACCTCTTCCGTCGCCTGGGGTTGGTGGACCTTGATCCATCCAGGCACCGCCTCAGTCCGAAATGGCGGAGGTAGCTGCAGCCTTGAGGTCTTTGGCTATAACGCAACAAGCCATGCAGGAGCAATTTGCACAGCTCAGTCAAAATATGATGAGGCCACCTGGAGTCTCACCGGAGATGATTACTCCGGCGGCTGTCCAGGCGCACCCAGAAGCCATGGGACCACCCCAGGCACCGCTAAAGGATCACCCTACGCCCCAACGGAGGAGGGACGTTGCTGACCCTAGGCGCTTGCGCCTGGGGAGGCAAGGAAACCCTTTCCCTAAGGACATGTATGATGGTTTAGAGGCGGAAGATGTCCCAAAAGATTGTTGGGATTCGTATGAGGTTTCGAACAATACAGTTCGTCCTATCCAACGGAGCCAAGGTTGTGGAGGCAGAAGAGGTGGAGAAGCCCAACAATGAGGATCAGCTTTTGATCGACTGAGCATAGGGTCAACCTTTGAAAGGCTCGACCCCGTAAATGACCTAAGATAGAGGTTGTCAAGGTTGAGGAGTGCAGCCGGCTCATCAGGGGAAGAGAGGCAACGTTGGCCTCATCAAGGACGAGGAAGAGACGAAGAAGAGATAAACAACAGACGTTATGCTGCGACTGGGGAACCCTCAGTACACTCCTTGGAGGTGGCTGGGGACAACCTCTGCCAAGTCGAAGTCGCAAAACTATGGAATGACTCCATCCAATGTCTTGAGGACAAGATAGGAGACCTCATCAAAAGTCGGGATCCACTGCAAAGAGGTTTCTCAGAAGGCTCTCCATTCGTGGATAAGATAGTAAGCTTCCCTACCCCAGCCAAGTTCAAGCCACCTACGGTGACTCCCAAGTATGACTGTAGCACCAATATTGTACATCATATTGAGATGTACCAGTAAGCGGCGGAAATTTACTCAATACCAAATGAGATGAAATACCGGGCCTTCTCCGAGACTTTGAAGGGAGCTGCGCACATATGGTTTACTTCTCTTCCAAAGAATTCAATTGAGAACTTTAAGGGCTTGGCTGAACGGTTCATTCACAATTTTTGATTTGGGGTAAGACCTCAAAAGAAGACCACCCATCTATTGTATGTCAAGCAAGGCAAGCACGAGAGCCTAAGAGACTACATCGCCAGGTTCAACAAAGAAAAACTTGAGGTTGAAGATTACGAAGAGAATATTACCATGACCGCCCTCATAGGAGGTCTTAAGAAAGGGAAGTTGTTGTGGAAACTTACGAAAGACCCTTCAAAGTCCATGGCGGAGCTATTAGCAACTGCGGGGAAGGTCATGAACGCTGAAGAGGCAATGGTCGATAAGTATGAAAACGAGAACGACGGTAGTAGCGGGAAATTCCAAAGAAAGAAAGATGGAAAGATGAGGTTAGTAGATGACAAGTTTTCACATTATACCCCTCTTACTGTAAGCTGCGAACACATCCTCAATGATATCAAGAATGTCTGATCCCTGAGATGGCTAGAGAATTTGAAGTCTCCTCCACATAAGAGGAACCATAGCCTATAGTGTGAATTCTACCAAGATCATGGTCATGTCACAGACAAGTGCTTCACCTTAAAGGATGAGATTGAGAAGATGTTGAAATCAAGAAAGTTGAGAAAGTACGTTGATAACAAGGATCCTATAAAGGGAAGAGATAACCCAAAAAGGGGAGAAACGATAGGTGTCATGATGATACTCCAGCAAAAATGGGGGATGACTCGGATGGCGATGATGAAGACGATCCGATCCTTCCACCAAAAGATGACAACACCCCCGTGAAGAGGGTTGGAATGATCTCTTTTGGTGTTAACACCATATACGGAGGACTTGCAGGGGATGGTTCTGAGGTGGCTGACCGGAAGGACCATGTGGCAGAGGCCAAGACATTGGCCAAACATGAAGTAGTAAATCTAACATCTTTCGAGACAACACAGAAGAGATAGAAGGTGGACATGGACACTCTCATAGTTGGGTTCTCCCGACTCGACTTCAAAGGCATCCTAGCTTCACATGATGACCCTTTAGTAATCACAATAAGAGTTCATGGATGTGAGGTACAGAGAATTCTTATATATGGAGGAAGTTCAAAAGATGTGATGTTCTGGCACTGCTTCAAAAGCCTAGGCCTTATCAGAGCTAGGATGGTACCCTATCATCATCTGTTAATGGGGTTCAGCGGTGAAAAGGTCCATCCGTTGAGAATGTATGAGATGGACGTGCGAATGGGCGATGAGTGGCCTAAGAGGTTAACCCAGAAGATTAATTTTTTCATTATGGATGAAAACGTCTTCTCGGCCTATAATCTCATCATAGGAAGAGTAGACCTTAAGGAGTTTGAGGCCGTGCCGTCGACGGTCCACCATATGCTAAAATTCCCTACCCCCTATGCGGTAGGGGAAGTGTAGGGTGACCAAACCATAGCACGAGAATGCTACTTCAACTCGGCTAAAGAGAGAGAAGCTCATAAGAGAGCAACTACCACATATAACATTGATACACTTGACCCCAGAGATGAAACGAAATTGAAGAAAGGAGAGGCCGCAAAAGAGGTAGAATCCATCATCCTCAATGAGGACGAGATGGAAAAAATCGTCCAGTTTGGCAAAGCCAAGGCAGAAATCAAGGAATAGCTAATAGACTTCCTTAGGAAGAGGTAGAGTGTCTTCGCTTGGAGTCACACGGACATGCGTGGCATCAACCCTGAAGTTATGTGCCACAAGTTGAAACTAAGGATGCTAGGCCAATCAAACAAAGATGAAGAATTTACTCCAGGGAGAAGTACGACGTCATCCTGGAAGAAGCCAGAAAGTTGGAAGAGGCTGAGTTTATTAGAGAAGTCATATATCCGGAGTGGCCATCGAATGCTGTAATTATGCTCAAAGCCAACGAAAAATGGAGAATGTGCATAGACTTCATCGACCTAAACAAATCTTACCTGAAACACAGTTTTCTCTTACCTCAAATCGACCAAATGGTAGATGCAACTACATGACATGAGCTCATGAGCTTCATGGACGCGTACTCAGGCTATAACCAAATTTTCATGGATGCCGAAGACTCAGAGAAGATAGCCTTCATCACTGATAAAGGGACATATTGCTACAAGGTTATGCCTTTCGAATTGAAAAATACGGGGGTAACATACCAACGTCTTGTGAATAAGATGTTTAAAGACTAAATAGGCAAGACTATGGAAGTGTACTTTGACGATATGTTAATGAAGGGCTTAAAGGCCTGCACCCACGTGGCAGACCTAGAAAAGACTTCGATACCATGGACTTGTACAGAATGAATATCAACCCTGCAAAGTGTGTCTTCGGGGTAGGAGTAGGGAAATTTCTTGGATTCATTGTCAATCAGAGGGGAGTAGAGGCGAACCCTAAGAAAATCAAGGCTTTTCTCGACATGAATACACCAAAGAGTATCAAGGACATTCAGAGACTTACTGGAAGAGTAGCTTCACTCAACAGATTTGTTTCAAGAGCGACAGACAAGTGTCTTCCGTTCTTTAAGGTGCTTAGAAAGGCCTTAGAGTGGGACAAAGAGTGTGATAAAGCTTTCAACCAACTCAAGTCCTACCTCGGATACCCCTTACTCTTATCTCGACCCATAGCAGGAGAGAAGTTGTATGTCTATCTAGTAGTTTCTAAATCAGCTATAAGTGCAGCCATAGTACGGGAAGACGTTGGGATCCATAGGCCTATGTACTTCAATAGTAAGTCCCTTCAGGGTCTGAGCAGAATTATCCTCGGATGGAAAAGTTAGCCTATGCCCTGATACATGCTTCTAGAAAGATGCAACCTTAATTTCAAGCCCATTCTATGGTCAACCTCACTGACTCCCCACTAAGGCAGGTTCTCCATAAGCCTGAGAAGTCGGGTAGGTTGATGACATGGGCCATTGAGTTGGGGGAATATGACCTCACTTATCAGCCTAGGATGGTCATCAAAGGGCAGGCACTGGTAAATTTTTTCACAGAGTTCACATGGGAAGAGGTCGAGATTGAGAATAATTTAGAGACTCCAGAAGGGTCAAACAGCAACGTCTTCCGACACCCGAAAGAGGTTATGCTCAAGAGAGTCAGAGATGGAATAGCCGAGAATGAGGAAGACCGGTACCTCTTCAGGCATGAAATCATGTTAGAAGAGGGTTTCTTATCAGATAAGGACATATGGAACCTCTTTGTTGATGGGTCTTCTTACGAAAGTTGAAGCGGTGCGAGCCTGATACTCTTAGCCCCGGATGGTACCAACATCGAATATGCCCTAAGGTTTAACTTCAAGGCGTCAAATAATGAGTCAGAATACAATGCCATGATAGCAGGCCTCTCTCTAGCAAGGACCGTTGGTATAAGATGACTCCCCCTTCACAATGACTCAAGGTTGGTTGTTAATCAAGTATTGGGGGTTTATAAGGCTAAGGACGAAAGGATGGCCAAATACCTGAAGAGGGTGAGAACGATACTCGAAGGCTTCGAAGAGGTAAAGATGAAGAGAATACATCAGAAAAACAATAGTCATGCTGACGCATTAGTAAGGCTAGCTTCGGCAATGAGGACAAATATTAGAAGGACAGTACTCATTGAGATCTTTTCCAGAGAAATCATTGAAGAAGAGGGCAGTAACCCTTGCCTCAATTTGAACCTGGGGGACTCATGGATGGACCCCCTTATTAGATATATCAGAGGGGGGGGGGGGGGGGGGGCTACCGGAGTCAAAGTTGGAGAGGAGGAAATTGAGGTACAGAGATGAAAAGTTCTCAATAGTAGGAGATGTCCTGTATAGGAAGGGATTCCTATTACCTCTCCTCAGATGCGTTCATCCCATTAAAGTTCCCCACGTCCTGCAGGAGGTACACGAGGGTTATTGATCCAGTCACATAGGAGGGAGACCTTTAGCGAAGAGGATTATCACGCAAAGATATTGGTGGCCGACCTTGGCCAAAGATACTGCAGCCTACGTAAAGAGGTGCAACAAATGTCAGAGATTCTCCACTATCCCCCATCAGCCTCATCAGCCTATGACGTCTATTATTTCCCCTTGGCCATTCGCAGTATGGGGAATTGACTTAGTGGGTCCCCTGCCAAGGGCTGTAAATAATTATCGATTTCTGATAGTTGCCATTGATTACTTCTCCAAGTGGGTAGAGGTGAAGCCGATGATCACGATTACAGAGCAGAAGACCTTCCAATTTATTTGGAAAAACATCATATGCAGACATGGCCTCCCAAACACCCTCATTTCGGACAATGGAACCGAGTTCAAAAACTCTTCCTTGGAAAAATACTGCGAAAGAGTTGGGATAAAGCAATTTTTCTCTTCCCCAGGCCGACCTCAAGGAAACGGTCAAATCGAAGTCACAAATAGAATGATCCTTGATGGGATCAGGAAGAGGTTAGAAGAAGCTAAAGGTAGATGGATTGAAGAGGTTTATGCTGTGCTATGGGCCTATAGAACTACGGCTAGGACACCAATAGGGGAGATCCCATTTATGTTATCACATAGCTCAGAGGCCGTCATACCGACAGAGGTAAGGCTCCCTACTTATAGGGTCCAGACCTATGATCCAGAGAAGAATGGGGAGGAGAGAAGACTCGACCTAGACTTAATTGAAGAGAGAAGGGAAGACGCAGAAGTTAGGCAAGCAGCTTACCAGCAGAGAACATCAAAATTCTATAATCAAAGGGTAAAATCAAGACCCATAGCTGTAGGAGACCTAGTGTTGAAGAAGACGTTGCAGAAGGTGAACAAGCTTCACCCAAATTTGCATGGTCCTTACAAAGTGGTTGAGGACCTACAGGCTAGAAAACCTCAAAGGGGAACCTTTCTATAACCCTTGGAATGCTGATCATTTAAAACATATTACATATGATGTTACCAGGGCTTTCATGTAAATGTATCATCTTACGAAGAGATTATTAATGAGAAGATCGATTTCCATGTCAATTCTTAGTTTATTGTACTCGAATAAAATTTTTTATGGGGATAACATCTTAGTTGATGACCCCAGACCTTATAACATCATGATTTGGTGACAAGGTCTGAGGTCAGACATCATGCTTGGATGACCTCAGACCCTAGACATCATTAATTTGGTGAAAATTTTTATGGGGATAACATCTTAGTTGATGACCTCAGACCTTATAACATCATAATTTGGTGACAAGGTCTGAGGTTAGACATCATACTTGGATGACCTCAGACCCTAAACATCATTAATTTGGTAAAAATTAATTATGGTCATAACATCTTAGTTGATGACCTCAGACCTTATAACATCATGATTTGATGACAAGGTCTGAGGTCAGACATCATACTTGGATGACCTCGGACCCTAAACATCATTAATCTGGTGAATTTTTTTTTATAGGGATAACATCTTAGTTGATGACCTTATACCTTATAACATCATGATTTGCTGACAAGGTCTGAGTTCAGACATCATACTTGGATGACCTCAGACCCTAAACATCATTAATTTGGTGAAAATTTTTATGGGGATAACATCTTAGTTGATGACCTCAGACCTTATAACATTATAATTTGGTGACAAGGTCTGAGGTCAGACATCATACTTGGATGACCTCAGACCCTAAACATCATTAATTTGGTGAAAATTATTTATGGGGATAACATCTTAGTTGATGACCAAATACCTTATAACATCATGATTTGGTGACAAGGTCTGAGGTCAGACATCATGCTTGGATGACCTCAGACCCTAGGCATCATTAATTTGGTGAAAAAATTTATGGGGATAACATCTTAGTTGATGACCTCAAACCTTATAACATCATAATTTGGTGACAAGGTCTAAGGTCAGACATCATACTTGGATGACCTCAGACCCTAAACATCATTAATTTGGTGAAAATTATATACGGGGATAACATCTTAGTTGATGATCTCAGACCTTATAACATCATAATTTAGTGACAAGGTCTGAGGTCAGACATCATGCTTGGATGACCTCAAACCCTAGACATCATTAATTTAGTGAAAAATTTTATGGAGATAACATCTTAGTTGATGACCTTAGACTTAAATACACATTGCATGATAAAGAAAACTAATCAAAGAACACTCAAAAAATAAGGAAGTGAAGCATGTATCGAAAGTTAATATAAACTAAGAGTTACAAGATACAAGGTAACTGAATTTACAATCAGAAGTTACATCTTGAAATCAAAATCAGAGAATTACACAAAGCTTCACAAAAAATGCCTAAGGGTTTACATCTATAGTATTGGCATCCTCGGCCTCATTCCCCTGACCGATGTTGGTCACCTCGGCCCCATCACCTTGGAGATTGGCGCCTTCAGTCTCAGTAACATCTAAAGATATAGTTTCTGCAAGGGAAACATCTTCCTCTTCAACCTCTTGAAGGGCCTGGGCAAATTGAGGATTGCCAAAACCCAGACCAATGAAGTCAGAGGCTTTCAAGTTCCCTAAATCCTTATCCTTTGCAACCACCCATTTGCCAGTAGCCTTAATACCTCTTTTGAGGTATTCAAAGCCAAAGCTGATGAATTCATCAGAGACTTTATAATCAGCCAGGATCCCCTCAGAAGCATCCTCAAGGGCTGCCTTCACTGCAGCATTAACTTTCTGCTGGAGAACGTCATCCTTGGCCTTCAGAGTAATGGTGTGGTCCTTTTTAAGCTTGGAGATCTCTTTCTCCAACTCCTTAACCTTCTTATCAGATCCTTCAAAGGTAGACTTCAGATGATCCACCTCTGCATTCAGGGAGATTTTCACCTTCTCGGCCTCTTGACCTTTCTCGATGAGGGGCAACTTCTTCAGAGACCAGTTGGCAAGATAGTGCATAGCAACGAGGCCCTACAAATCAAGAAATCAAATGTATAAGTTCAAATTCAAAACAGAGGTTACACTTCAGAATTAAACTGAAATCCAAAGTTATACCTGAATGGACCTGTGAAGGCCTAACTCAACCAGTAGAGTAGTGTCCAGGAAGCGATAAAAGCGTCTGTCAGCATCGGTCATAATAGAGTCGATGGCATCCAACGCTTGCAAATTGTGGCCTATTATTCTATCATTAATTTTTAGTTTCTCCAGACGGGCAGCCAATGCATCTTTAGAGGATATAGGGATGGCCTTTTAGGCCTTGTTCATCCTCTGATCCTCAGGGGAAGTGGTTGTAGTTTTCCTCTTTCTTGTAGCATCGGCCTTGGACGTGCCAACACTCTTCTTTGGTGGAGGAGGAGGGGTGAACTCAAGCCTGCCTTCTTCACCAGCTTTATGAGACATGGGGCAGACATCTCCCAGATATCATCTGAGATGCCTTCAGGGCGTTCTACAAATAGAAAGGTATGAGTTAGAAGATCAGAGGAATAAAAGTCAGAGGTTTAACTTGCTAAAATAATAAAATAAGCACTTACGGAGCTCTTTCAGAGGATTACCCCCAAGCCCAGTCTCAGAGAGATAGTATGGGGTCATCAGATGTTCGAACTTGACCAACAGACCATGTTCCCCCTAATCTTGAAGGTCTTTCACTTTTTAAAGATTATTTTGGCTTAGGCCAGGGTCGGCCCTAGCAGCCATTGACACCTTGCCCCATATCAGGGGTATCCTCGGCTCTAAGTTCGAAGAAGGGACACAAGGGACAAATTCCCATGCCCCTGAGGCAAAAATATACCGCGACTTCCAATTATGGTTACTAGTTTGGGTCACCTGTAACATATCCTTAGTTGACTTCCGAGCTAAGAAATGATAATAGCTAGGATGATTCCTGGAAGATGAAGGGATGTAGCACTCGATGAAGACCTGAACAGTAAGGTCTGAATGGTGGACCGCCTTCTATAGAAATATAGCTCCAATTATCACCCTCCAGACATTGGGGGATAACTGAGAAGGAGCTAAGTTGATGCAGGAAAGTATGGCCCTAATGATGGGATGAATGGACAAATGAAATCCTAACTTGAACATTTGCTCATACAGATAGATCTCACCATCTTGGCCATCGAAAGACCTCTCTTCCCTCAGAGGTATTCTGAGTTTTATGGAGGGGCTAATGGAATATAGATGCCTAAAGGCAAGAAAGTCAAGATCGGTGACAGTGCTCTCTATCTCGACTGCCTCAGAGGTGTCAACATCGCTCTCAGCATCATCATCATCATCTTGTTCAACGTCGGCCTGAGTAAATGATGGGGCTCCACTTGGGAACCTCTGAGAGAACTCATCTCCTATGACAGTCGACAGGGGAATGGCTTTGAGAATTGGTGGAACAGCAACGCTAGGTCCTACAACCTCAACGTCGGAGGAAGAGTGTGATGTTCTTGAACTCTTGTGAGATGAGGCCCGACTAGAAACCTCAGCTTGATCTGGGACCTGATCCTGCTGAGTGGAAAAGTTCATAGCCTCTTGAAAAGAGTCCACAGACATAGGGTCTGAGGTAGACGACTCAAACTCAGACATGGGGTTAGTTTCAACTCGGACCTCTGCTGATTTAACTAGTTCGGTTGGCTCAGGGTATATGACCTTCAGAGGCGGTGGAAAGATAGGTCTGGGGGGTAATGCCTCTGCCCTTTGAGCCTCCTATTGGTCTCTTTCTATCTGCCTAATTTTATCTAAGGTCTTCTTCCTAAGAGAGGGGAATTCCTCTAAGAGTTGGTAAAGGGGTCTGAGCATATGAGGGAGACCCTACACTTTTGACTCTCCTAAATAAATAGGATTGGCAATTGAATTAAGGATCAAACTATCGACTTTGAACAAAAAACAACCAAGAACAACAAGAACCAGGGCCACCTGAAAACACAAGTGATGGTCGGAAAACTTAAAGAACTCGCCGAAAAATGCAAGGAAAAAATAGGTACAAAAAAGGAAAAAATAAAAAAGAAGGGATGATGGTTAGTACCTGATGGAATGTGATGAGAAGGGAGGACAAGTTGGTAAGGAAATCCACCCAATGCAGTTCTAAATGAACTCTTGCAGAGAGAGAGAGAGGAAGAACATTTCAGGCGAAGAAATGAAGAAGTGGGGAAGAAAGAGAAAAGAAATGAGGGTTTAACCCTCAAACAACCCACACGCATCCCAAGGCCCATCATTGCCTTGGGAGCCCAAAAGACTGCAATCATTACCCTTGCCAGGCACGCTAGCCACTTCAGCAGCTGACACTTGTCAAAATGGTACTAACACCTAAGTCAGTCCAACCTCGGGAAAATATACCCCTTAGGCACCTGATCACACAGGTAACTAAGGGCTAGAGGGTGATTGATGTGCCATAAATGTACCCCCTCAGCTCGGAGACATCAACCTCGACCATGGAGATGGCCAATGTTGAAAGGGAATTAGATTAACAACCACCAATCTCATCCCAAGCAAGGTCGGACATGGCCGACATTGCTAGTCACCTCGGCAGGTGAGGTCTCCGTAATCCACAGGGGAGGTTATTCATCTGGTCATCCAAGGTTTACAACCTCGTCTTGGCTGAGGTTTCCCCCATCATCTTAACAAATCTCGGCTGAGGATCAGCCGACGTTCCTACTACGCCACCATTACCTCAGCTCAGGCCGACATCACAGCTCAACATACCGTACCTAGATTCTCCCACTAGGCCAAGGTCACCACCTCGTCCTCTTCCAAACCGAAGTTGGGACCATTCGCAGATGGACGAGCCCTTATCAGCATAAGTATCGTTGGGAATATGTGTGCACAATTAGTTATAACCTAATCATTCCCCTCACATGGGGGAATATTGAGGTCATCATTATTTACATGAGATCAACCAGGTGTCATTCTCATACAGGTTCAATCGTTATGCACATGTTCATTGTATGCTTGGGGGGTACATTACACCCCCAACACTATATATGGAGGTCATCCTCTACCTTGTAAAAGGATCCCAAAAGGACAACCCTAGCTAAACTCTGTCAAATTATACAGTAGAGAGAGAAAGCTTGTTAGATTGTGTCTATGTCCATTAGAGCCCTCATACAGTGATATTAATCACACACTTGCACAGTGGACGTATGCCTGATTGGCTGAACTACTTACATGACTATGTTAATCCTATTATCCTCACCTCCATCTTTTGTATATCCTTACCCATGTACTGCCATTGTTAACA
Source organism: Sambucus nigra (assembly GCA_949130495.1). NCBI lineage: Eukaryota > Viridiplantae > Streptophyta > Magnoliopsida > Dipsacales > Adoxaceae > Sambucus > Sambucus nigra. Next base: position 191,518,079 of record OX422210.1, on the reverse strand, counting down.
CTGAATTGAGCTTACAAACACCTTGAAGGGTGGTGTTGTTTCTAGCATCATCAGTCATTGCTCTTCAACTTAGACAAGTCAACCATGATCAAATTGGTGACATGATCAACTTTACCAACATTTTTATCCTCAACTCTTACCCAGTCACAATAAAATACAACCTATTTGAAGCTTATATAACTCAATTCAAATATATTTTGAATTACACCATATTAAGTCATTTCATCTTCAACGAGGTTTTTATCTTTTGCGCTCGCTTGAAAGAAAGTAAGAGCCTTGTATGAAATTCCCGAGTTCTGTACATTTGTACTTTCCTCGTACACTTTTGTGCTGAATACATAACCATTCAATCGATACTTTTTGTATTCTTGTGCCACGAACAAGGGTCCAGTGGCTAGACGAGCAAGCCTTGATGTCACATCACCCGTCTTTAAGAGCAAATAATATATATAAATTAATTAGATTAGTTATAGAGTTTGAGTCTAATGTAACGTTATATAACGACCATTTTCATTATAATTCTCTTGTGACAACCACAACCTAAATTCGCTGTCTGATTGTACCATTGTTTTTCGTCTTTTATTGTTCTCACAGGCTTCATATTTTCTGCATATTACAAAATTAATCAGTATAAAATAATTTAAAATATTCTAAAATAATGTTTAACATTAAAATAATTTAAACTTACTTTTTCCATTCTTCGACATCTTCATGTGTGTCAAATAGATAACGAGCTACTTTTTCATGTTGCAAACTCGTTAATTTCACTCGTTTTCCCATCACATGACCACCATCATAGACAAACTCATCAGTATCATCAATGCTGGTCGAGTCAGGCATATATTCCCGAGTATATATTGATGACTCCACGGTGATGTATTCCTCTGCAATTGATCCTGCAATGTATCGCGTATTCTTGACGTAATCTTTAAAAACTTTCATCAATCTTTTAAACGGATACATCCACCGATATCTAACTGGACCACAAAGAAGTGCCTCGTCGCATAGGTGTACCAACAAGTGAACACTTATGTCAAAGAATGCTGGGGGAAAGTACATCTCCAACACATAAATCACTTCGGTCACCACTAATTATGCGGCCACTATGTGTTCTCGACTGACTACCTTCTCACACAAGAGTGAGAAGGTAATACTAATTTGCATAATAGCCCTCCGCAAATCCTTGTGCTTGGAGAAACAATGCTTAAACAATAGAGGAACCAATTGCATGATCACATGCCAATCGTGGGACTTAAACTTATGTAAATCATGAGTATCATAATCAACAATAATTTGTAAGTTGGACAAAAATTTAGATGGTCCCTTCAAATTATATATTGTGTCTAAAAGAACCTTCATTTCCCCACTCGTCAAAGTAAAAGCACCAAGGGGAATTATTGTCCTTCCCCTCCTATCTTCTTTCAACCATAGTTGTGGCTTAGGTTTCGACGATTTAAGGTCTTTTCATGAATTTTCTCTATCCTTCGAATGACTCCCCCCAAGACAAGTTCCCACAATATGTTCAGCGAAGTTTTTCTCTGCATGCATCATCACTTGGTGCCTTTGGTCCAGGTATCAACAAAGACATCATCGAAAATTCAGGTCTCATATATTGTGAAGGAGGGAGGTTGAGTGGGGCTAGGATCACTAGCTATACACTCTGATTGGTGCTTAGATTTCTAAATGGATTGAAAGAATCTATTGATATAGCCAAACGAATGTTGCACTGTTCTCGAGAAAAATCAGGATACTCATAATTCATTCTCCTCTAAGCCGTAGAATCAATAGGATGACACATGAAATTACCCATACTTCTTCCCTAGCATGCCAAGTCATTGCCTTGGCTATCCATGGTACGGTGAAAAATTGCTTTAATCTAGTCCCAACGGGAAAATATTTCAACACTTTTTGAGGCACTTTTGAGCTTGTGCCTTCTTTACTAGTAGATTGGACATATCTAGGTTCATCACAAATCGGACAATGATCGATATTTTCATACTCCTTTCGGTATAGTATGCAATCATACACACACGCATGAATAAATTTATACTTCATTACCAAAACTTTCAAACTGTTCTTCATAACATGATAGCTATTTGGAAGCGTATTCTCCTTGGGTAGTAACCCCTTCACCCATTTCAGAATTCCTGTCATGCTATTGCCAGACAAACCGTACTGCGTCTTCATACTGTGCAAACTAACCATGGCATGTAAAGTTGTTTCATCTTTCTCACAGCCAGACTATAATGGTTGGGTCGCCTTAAATTTTAAACTTTAGTAGTGATCGTCAAGGTTTATCGTGATATCTTCACGAGCACTTGAACCTTGTACATCATCAGTAACCTCATTCTCCTCTGCTTCATAAATTCCGTACGCATCATCAACTAAATCCTCTAACATATTATGATCTACGTCGTCGCCTTCTACATCTATCCTACTTGTTGAAGGTTGTTCAGGGACAAAAGGAACTTTAATCCACCATGAAAACTCCAAAATCCATAACTATCTTGCATACCTGATCTTAACAAATGTAGTTCAACTATTTTCCACTCAAACACCTTACCATTCTTACACCTAACACACGGATACCGAAACTCATCATCATTATGACATCTCTTTGCGTATTTCACAAATTCATTAGCACCCCTGCGAAACACATCCTCCATTCTATTTGTCTCACCCATCCACTCTTTGTATTTCGGATATCACATCACATCTACCACAACTAATCACCTATTGAAGGTAAGAAGTGTATATTCATGGATTATTATAAACAAGACTTAGATTTATAGTATGTTTCATTTAATTATGTCTTATTTATATTCGATTTTTAAATTTCAAATTTAAATTCAATTTATAATAGAAATTTCTATTTCCTCTATCTCCTCTAAAGGGTGAGTGGTCCTATCCCATTCAAGACCGCATTTTTCTGTAATATTCTTAATAGCTCATGTACATTGTTATGATTTGAGAAAAAATCGGCAGCATGTCCCCGTAGTTCTCCAAGTACACGACATAGATTGGCAAGTGTGAGTGTTATTTCAATTGATCAATTGAATTAGCAGTCACACTTGTCAATCTAGTATGTACCCAGAGAACATTAGGATAAGATTGCAGAACTTCCTCCAAAAGTAACAACTTTAGGCCACTAAGAATATTATTATACATAAATTATGCAGTCCCAAACTGTCCAAACGGGACAATTCGGGAGATTTCATTATAGGGGTAATGACTCTCGAATGGGTCCAAGGGCTATTGAATGCGTACGCATAAGAACTAGAAGGTTAGTATCTATGCGCACTATATGTAATTTCAAGTATGTTTCATTTAATTATCATACTATATATATATTGTTCATTATACAAAGTAATTTTTAAAAAAAGTTGAAAAACCCACCCCCATATGGACAATAATCCAGTGGTCATGCCACTTTTAAAATTAACCAACCCAACATTGATATACTATAATCCACCCTCAATGGAAACAACAAATGTGTATCTCGTACTCCTTCTAATTCATCTACTCAATTAATTCTTTTCATCAATTAAACTATCAATTAAAGTATACAATTATTAATTTACTAATTTACAATGAGGGGAAGTTCTACTTACATATGAAAGGGGCACTAATTATTAATTTACAAAAAAAATTAACAACCAATCAATATTAAATCAATCAATTCTTTTACAAGGGGCACTGCAATATGAGGGGCAATATCTAATAAACCAATAAAAATTTAATTAAAAAAATACACACACGCACATATACATATACACGCACATATACACCCCCTGCCCTCCCCCCTCCCCCACCCCCTGCCCACCACACACACACACACACATATATATACACATGCACATATACACACACGCGCATATATACACACAAATACACACACACACACACACATACACCCCCACCCCCCAGCCCAGTCACCTCCCCCCCCCATATGTATATATACACCACACACACACACACACACACACACACACACACACACACACACACACACACACATATATATATATATATATATATATATATATATATATATATATATATATATATATATATATATATATATATATATATATATATACATACACATATACATAAATGGAGGAGAAATAGAGAGAGAAAACATACCAAAGTTGTAGAGAGAGAGAGAGAGAAATGGAGGGAATAGAATCGGTGGAAAAAAATGAAGAGGTAGGGTTTTTTACTAACAGAATTGTTACGGACATGTCACGGTCATTGACCGTGATAACTTTTCGGTATTGTCACAATCAATGACCGTGATAAGCATTTGTCACGGCCTTGTCACGGTCATTGACTATGATAAAAAATGCGTGTTTTTAGGCTAGCCGCTTAAAGGGTGCCAATTTGACCAGTTTGGTGCAGTGAAGGTTCCGAGAAAAGATAAAGGAAATACATAACATATTAAGAAATGGGTTATGTGATAAAATGTGTTAATACAACCTAACTTTCATGGATGTAATAAATGTTCCGATAAAGGTGAAATGGATAAGTAAATGCGTAAATCTATTAATGTCCATGAGATAAGGTAAAGATCATAAAGTAAGTGGGTAAATGGGTAGTGAAGCAACCAAGTTGTTAAACCCGAAATGCACCTGAATATATATGGGGAAAAGGTTTTCCAATGACAAATAAGTATCTTCTAACATGGCGAAAGCATGTGTTGAAATAGTGATTTTCAATGAAAATACTAAAATATAATAAAATAAATGAAAGGTTTTTAATTTTGGTAAAGGAATGGGTTCGAATAATATCAAGTGTAAGTGTCGAACTGGGTGTGTTAAAGAAGGTAAAAATGCTAAGTATGTATAACGGGAGTCTTCACTAGATTAAGATATATTAATCTGGATAAATAAGATTTTTCGAAACTAAAACTGTTAGTGTATTGGCATGTGTATTTTCCAAAGGTATACGTATATAGATATATACATATTTTCTCATGCATGTGGTTGTAGCATGTGAGTATTCCTTTCTACCATTCGTTTCTATATTGTTCGTATAAATCCCACTGGACATAGGCTCATATCCCCACTTTGTTACTGGAGGTTGGAAGAGGTTCTGTAATTTGAGGGTGTTTTACAAGTAAGTCTATTTTATTTATATTTACGTTAGTAGCTCTGTTTGATTGGACTTTGGGCTGTTCCCTATGGGTCCCTCATGTAGTTTATCTTGAAACTGGAATCGCATGCTAACAAGTGAAACATAATTAAAATAAAACTGAATTAGCAATATTATTGATATACCCAAAGTGTACCTGACATCTTGGGGGCACTAACCTCGGCCAACATGACGACCGAGGTAACAAGGGATCAAGACTGATGATCAACGATCTCATCCAACATATGGTCGACTATGGTCGACGTTACTAGTTACCACTCAATCAGGAAACAACCGAAGTCTTCATGGCTCATGGGGTCAGTTTTCCATTAGGTCGTCCATAGCCGACATCACATCTACCTCATACACCAACCTCGGCTGGGAATCAGCTGAGGCCAGCAAGAACTCAAGGGTTCAACCACACTTCATCATCACCGTCTTCCCCAATCGATGTTATAGTCATAAGTCGAGATCAATAATGTTACATGATAGAAATCATCTTGAAATGTCATCATTGGCCCAAGCCGACGTTCTAACTTTTCCTACCTAACCCCGACATGCCCACCTAGTCGAGTTCATCATAAATAACCTCAGAACAAGCAACAGTCAGACTTCACCAACCTCGTACTCTTCCAGGCCGAGGTTGTACCAGACAAGGACAAGGTCTAGCATTTATAAGCATATGCAAGGATAGGAATGCGTGGAAAAAATTAGTTGTAACTAAATCAATCCCCTCACGTGGGGGAATATTTCATCATCATTCTCTACATCTGACAGTGATAGATGTCTTCATTAGATTGGCTAGATCATCACACACATACTCTTTGCATGTATGGGGGGCATATTACACCCCCAAATACTATATATACTTATCTTCTCCTACCTTGAGAAGGATCCGAAATGTCAACCCTAGCTAAATCTCTGTCAAATTATACAGTGGAGAGAGAAAGCTTGAGAGATTGTATCTATGGCCATTAGTGCCTTCTTTTAGTGACCTTACTCACTCACTTGCATAGTGGACGTAGGCCTAATTGGCTGAACCACTTATATGTTTGTGTTCATCCTTTTCTCCTCATCTCAATATCTTAAATTTAGTATACTCTTGTGCTGCCATTATCATCATTGATTTGAGCTTACAAACACCTTTACGGGTGGTGCTGATTTCAGCATCATCATTTTGGCATCGTATGTGGGAACGAGAAGGTATCTCTTCCTCTTTTACTGCTTAACCTCACAGGAGACTCTGGTGGTGAACTAGGTCTCACCCCTTGCGTGGAGCTATTTCACCATTGAAGGAGGTCCTAAAAGGTACTAAGCTCATTTTTTTCTTCAGCTCTTCGATTTTAACACATGGCACCGGAGTTTCCACCACCTCCTCAACCACCTAGGAATGGAGGACCTAGTTCTAGCCAGACACCACCCTAGTCCAAAATGGATGAGGTGGCTGCAATGCAGTAAGCGATGAATGAAAAGTTTGCACACCTCAGTCAAAATATGATGAGGCCACCTGGGGTCTCACCGAAGATGATTAATTTGGCGAGTGCTCAGCCCCATCCTGAAGCTAGAGGACCACCCCAGACATCACAAAAAGACCAACCTATACTTCAATAGAGGAGGGACATTGCTGACCCTAGGCATTTACGTCTGGGGAGCTAAGGACACCCTTGCCTAGAAGATATGTATGACGATATGGAGGCAGAAGATGCTCCAGAGGGCTGTTGGGAGCCGTATGAGGTTTTGAACAACATTGTACGTCCTATCCACCAAAGCTGAGGTTATGGGGACAGAAGAGATGGTGGTTCCTATCAAAGAGGATCAGCTTTTGATCGCTTGAGCAGAGGGTCGGCCTTTGAAAGGCGTGACCCAGCTAATGACCTGAGGCAGAGGTTATGCAGGTCAAGAAATGTAGTAGGATCACAAAGGGAAGAGGTAAAACATTGGCCTCATCAGGGATGACCCCGTCATGGCAGACCCCAGCAAGGCTGAGACAGGGATCAAGAGGAGGTCAACAGCCGACGTTATGCAGCGGTCGGGGAACCCTCAATCCACCCCTTGGAGGTGGTTGGGGATAACCTCGGCCAGGTCGACGTTGTAAAGCCATGGAATGATTCCATTCAACGTCCTAAAGAGAAGATATGGGACCTCATCAAAAGCCGAGACCCACTACAAAGAAGTTTCTTAGAGGGCTCCCCATTCGTGGCCAGGATAGTGAGTTTCCCAACCCCTGCCAAGTTCAAGCCACCTACGGTGTCTCCCAATTATGATGGTAGTACCAACCCTGTACATCATATCGAGATGTACCAGTCTGTAGCGGATATTTATACAATCCCGTATGAGATGAAGTGCTAGGATTTCTCTAGGACTTTGACGGGAGCTGAACACATCTAGTTTACCTCTCTTCCGAAGAACTCAATTGAGAACTTTAAGGGCTTGGCTTAACGGTTCATTGACAATTTCTGTTTTGGGATAAGACCTCAAAATAAGACCACCTATCTTTTGTATGTCAAGCAAGGCAAGAACGAGATCCTAAGAGACTACATTGCTAGATTCAATAAAGAAAAATTGGAGGTTAAAGATTATGAAGAGAATATAGCCATGACAGACGTCATTGGAGGACTCTAGAAGGGGAAGTTGCTCTGGAAACTTGCGGAAGACCCTCCCAAGTCCATGGCAGAGCTATTGACAACTACAGGAAAGGTCATGAATACTAAAGAGGCTATGGCTGCGAAGTATGAGGATGAGAATGGAAGTGGCAGCGAGAAGTTCTAAAGAAAGAAATATGGAAAAAAGAGGTCTGCAGATGATAAGTTTGCACATTATACTCCTCTAACTGTGAGCTGCGAACACATCCTCAACGAGATCAAGAATAATCGGTCTCTGAGATGGCAGGAGAAGCTGAAGGCTCCTTCACATAAGAGGAATAAGAACCTATGGTGTGAGTTCCACCAAGACCACGACCATGTGACAGATAAATACTTCGCTTTGAAGGATGAAATCAAGAAAATATTGAAGTCCGGGAAATTGAGGAATCATGTCAATGGTAAGGCTCCTAAGAGGGGAAGAGATGACCCTAAAAAGAAGAGAAACGGCAGGTGTCGAGATGAAATGCCAACAAGGAGGGACGAGGACTCATATGGTGCTGATGAGGACGATCCAGGCCTCCCACCGAAGGACGACAATTCCCCTATGAAGAAGGTTGGAATGATATCCTTCGGTGTTAACACCATATGTGGAGGACTAGCAGGGCGTGGCTCTAAAGTAGCCGACCATAAAGCTCATGTGGCAGAGGCCAAGTCGGTGACCAAAGTAGAGGTTGTGAATATAGCGTCTTCAGAGGCTAAGCAGAAGAGGAAGAAGGTAAATATGGATACTCTTATAGTTGGGTTCTCCCGACTTGACTTCAAAGGTATCTTAGCTCCATATGATGACCTATTGGTAATTACAACAAGAGTGCATGGGTTTGAGGTACAGAGAATCGTCGTAGATGGAGGAAGCTCCGCAGATGTTATGTTATGTCGCTTCTTTAAGATCCTAGGCCTCAGCAAAGCAAGGCTTGTACCCTATCATCATCCGTTGATTGGATTCAATATAGAGAAGGTCCATCCCTTAGGCATGTATGAGATGGATGTACGAATGGGTGATGAGTGGCCTAAGAGGTTGACCAGGAGGTTACATTTTTTTGTGATGGATGAAAATGTCTTTTTGGCCTACAACCTCATCATAGGAAGAGTAGCCCTCAAGGAATTTGAGGCGGTTCCATCAATGGTCCACCAAATGCTAAAATTCTCGACCCCCTATGAGGTAAGGGAAGTGTAAGGTGACCAGACTACTGCACGAGAATGCTACTTCAACTCAGCTGAAGAGAGAGAGGCACATAAGAGGGAAATAACCACATATAACATTGATACACTTGATCCTAGGGATGAAATTTTTTTGAAGAAATGAGAGGTCGTGGAAGAGGCAGAATCCATTGTCCTCAACGAGGACGAATTGGAAAAAACCGTCCAAATCGACAAGGCCTTAAAATCAGAGATCAAGGAAGAGCCAATAAATTTTTTGAAGAAGAGGCAAAGTGTCTTCGCTTGGATCCACGCAGACATTCTTGGCATCGACCAGGAGGTGATGTACCACAAACTCAATGTGGCAGAAGATGCTAAGCCAATAGAGAAAAAATGAAGAGTTTACTCCAGAAAAATATATGATGTCATCAAGGAAAAGGTTAGAAAGTTGGAAGATGCATAATTCATCTGGGAGGTCATATACCCAGAGTGATTATCAAACACGGTCATTGTGCCTAAAGCAAATGGAAAATAGAGGATATGCATAGACTTCACCAACCTGAATAAGTCTTGCCCGAAAGACAGCTATCCCTTACCTCAGATTGATCAGATGGTAGATTCCATGTCAGGGCATGAGCTTATGAGCTTCATGGATGCGTATTCAAGATATAATCAGATATTCATGGATGCTGAAGACTCAGAGAATACAAACTTCATCACAGATAAGGGGACCTATTACTATAAGGTCATGCCCTTCGGGTTGAAGAATGTAGGGGCCACGTATCAACGTTTTGTAAATAAGATGTTTGAAGATCAAATTGGTAAGACCATGGAGGTATATGTAGATGATATGTTGATAAAGATCTTGAAGGCCTGCGGTCATATAGCCAACCTGGAGAGAACTTTTGACACTATGGACTTATATAAGATGAAGCTCAATCCTACCAAGTGTGTCTTCGTAGTAGGAGATGGAAAGTTTCTTAGATTCATAATTAACCAGAGGGGAATAGAGGCCAACCCCGAGAAAATCAAGACTTTGCTTGATATGAAGACACCAAGAAGTATAAAAGACGTTCATAGGCTCACTAGAAGAGTCACAACACTCAATAAATTTGTTTCCAAAGCTACGGACACGTGTCTTTAATTTTTTAAGGTGCTTAGAAAGGCCTTCAAATCGGACGAAGAGTGTGATAAGTCCTTTAAATAGCTTAAGTCCTACCTCGGATCCCCACTACTCTTATCTTGGCCCATTCTGGGGGAGAAGTTTTATATTTATCTAGCAGTCTCAGAGTTAGCTATAAGTGCAGCCATAGTACGGGAAGACGTTGGGGTACAAAGGCCTGTATACTTCAATAGTAAGGCCCTTCAAGGGCCTGAACAAAACTATCCTAGGATGGAGTAGTTAGCCTATGCTTTGATACACGCTTCCAGGAAGATAAAACCCTATTTCCAAGCCCACTCCATGGTCATCCTCACTGAGTCCCCACTAAGTCAAGTCTTCCACAAGCTTGAGAAGCCAGGTAGATTGATGACCTGGGCCATCGAGTTGGGAGAGTATGACCTTATTTATCAACCCAGGGTGGCCATTGAATGGAAGGCACTCGCAAACTTTATTATTGAGGTCACATGGGAAGAGGCTGAGGTTGAGAATAATCCAGAGATTACAGAGGGATCAAACAGTAACGTCTTTCGAGACCCAGAAGAGGTTGAGTCCAGTAGATCTAGAAAAGGAGAAGTTGATAATGAGGAAGACAGGTACCTTTTCAAGCAAGGAACCCTGTCAGAGGGTCACTTCTCTTCAGATGACGATATTTGGAACCTCTTCATTGATGGGTCTTCTTACAAAAGTGGAAGCGGTGCATGGCTGATACTGTCAGCTCCGGATGGTACCGACATTGATTATGCACTAAGGTTAAACTTCAAAGCATCGAACAATGAGTCAGAATATGAGGCCTTAATAATAGGCCTCTTCTTATCATAAGCCTTTAGAGCTGGCCGACTCCTACTTCATAGCGACTCGAGGTTAGTTGTCAACCAGATACTTGGAGTATATGAGGCCAAGGATGATAGGATAGTGAAATACCTGAAGAGGGTAAGAATGATACTAGAAGGTTTCGATGAGGTAAAGATGAAAAGGGTCCCTCGACAAGACAACAGTCATGCAGATGCATTAGCAAGGCTGGCTTCAGTAATAAGGACATGCATCAGAAGGACAGTACCAGTCGAAATCCTGCTCAAATCGACCATTGAGGATTAAGAGGTTTCCAGCTCTTGCCTCAACATGAACCTAGGAGACTCATGGATGGACCCCCTCATCAAATATATCAGAGAGAGAAAGATGCCAGAATCGAAGATGGAAAGGAGAAAATTGAGGTACAGAGCTACAAAGTTCTTAATAATAGAAGATGTCCTATATAAGAAAGGATTTTTACTGCATCTTCTCACATGTGTCCATCCCACAAAGGTCCCCCGCGTCCTACAATATATAGACGAGGGTTCTTGCTCCAGTCACAAAGGAGGCAGACCTTTAGCTAAAAGGAAAATTATGCAGGGATACTGGTGGCCGACCTTGGCTGAAGATGTTGCAGCCTACGTGAAGAGGTGTGATAAGTGCTAGAGATTCTCCACTATCCCTCATCAACCTCATCAACCTGTGACATCGATCCGTTCCCCTTGGCCATTTACGATATGGGGGATTGACTTGGTGGGACCATTGCCAAGGGCTGCGAACAATTACCTATTTTTGATAGTAGCGATTGATTACTTCTACTAGTGGGTAGAGGCTAAACCGATGATCATGATTATAGAGCAGAAGACCTTCCAGTTTATCTGGAAGAGCATAATATGCATACATGGTCTTCTGAACACCCTCATCTCAGAAAATGGAAAACAGTTCAATAATTCTTCCTTGGAGATATACTGCGAGAGAGTCGGGATCAAGCAATTTTTCTCTTCTCTTGGCTTAACCCAGGCTAATGGGAATACTGAGGTCATGAACCGAATGATCCACGATGGGATTAATAAGAGGTTGGAAGAGGACAAGGGGAGATGGAAGAGGTTTATGCAGTGTTATGGGCCTACAAAATAATGGAAAGGACACCAATGGGGGAGACCCCATTTATGTTAGCACATGTCTCAGAAGCCGTCATACCTACAGAATTAGGACTCCCCACTCACAGAGTTCAGGCCTATGACCCTGAGAAGAATGGAGAAGATAGAAGACTTGACCTAGATTTGATTGAGGAGAGAAGGGAAGACGGTGAGATCAGACAGGAAGCCTACCAGCAAAGAACAACAAAGTTCTATAACCAAAGGGTGAAATCAAGACCTATAGCTGTCGGAGACTTGGTACTAAAGAAAATGCTACAGAAGACAAATAAGCTTCACTCGAATTGGCATAGCCCTTACAGAGTTGTAGATGAGGTTGTACCTGGTACCTACCGGCTAGAAAATCTCAAGGGGGAACCTTTCTCCAATCCATAGAATGTTGATCACTTGAAGAAGTACTACATATGATGTTACGGTTGCTTCTATGTAAATGTATCGTGTTATGAAGAGAATATTAATGAGAAGCGCAGTTCCTGTGTCAATACTTTGTTTGGATTGCTTTAATGGTAAAATTATGAGGTAACATCATTATAGGGTGACCTAAAACCTTAAACATCATAATTTGGTGACAAGGTATGAGGTGAAACATCTTAGTTTGATGACCCCAGACCTTAAACATCATTAATTTGGTAAAATTTATAAGGGTAACATCTTAGTTTGATGACCTCAGACCTTAAACATCATTAATTTAGTGATAAGGTCTGAGGTGAAACATCTTAGTTTGATGATATTAGACCTTAAACATAATTAATTTGGTGGAATTTATGAGGGTAACATCTTAGTTTGATGACCTCAGACCTTAAACATCATAATCCGGTGACAAGGTCTGAGGTGAAACATCTTAGTTTGATGACCTCAGACCTTAAACATCATTAACTTGATGAAATTTGCGAGGTGAAATATCATAGTTTGGCGCCCTCAGATCTTATGGTGCCCTCAGATCTTATAGCAGTTTGGTGAAATTAATGAAGACACTATTATGTTGAGACTTCAGACCTTAATACAAACACCATCGTATGACTTATAAAACTATTCAAAAGAGCATTCATCAAAAGATGAAATTTTTTGTGAAGAGGATGATATAACATGACGTCAAAATTACAAGTCCTCAAGCCTTAGAGTAAGTTATCAGAGGTTAGAAATAATTATAGATGAAAAGCAAAAATTATAAGTGAAGTTTCACAAATTATGGTCTAGGTGTCTGCAGCCACAGGGTTGGTAACTTCGGCCCCATCATTTTATCCGACGTTAGTAACCTCCAACCCATAATCTTAAGGGTTGACATCCTCAGTCTCTGTAGCTTCTGGTTGGGCAGTCTCTACAGGAGCATCAGCTTCCTCCTTAACCACTTCTAAGGCCTGAGCAAACTGAGGGTTATCAAAACCCAGACCAATGAAGTCTGAGGTTGTCAGGCTCCATGATTCTTTTTCCTTGAAGTCTGCCCATTTACCTGTAGCTTTAACACCTCTTTTAAGGTATTAAAAGCCAAAGCTAATAAATTGGTCAGAGACCTTGGAGTCGACCAAGATCTTCTTAGAGGCATCCTCAAGGGCAGCTTTCACTGCAGTATCAACCTTCTGTTGTAGAATGTCTTCCTTGGGCTTCAAGGCATAGGTTTGGTCCTTCTGGAGCTTAGCTATGTCCCTCTCATTCTACTTCACCTTGTTCTTAGACCCCTCCAAGGTGATCTTCAAACGTTCAATCTCAGCATTTAGAGAGGCCTCCGCTTTCTGGGCTTCTCTTCCCTTTTCAATAAGAGGAAGCTTCCTCAGGGTCTAGTCAAAAAACTAGTGCATGGACAGGATACCCTGTAACACAAAGTCAGATATATGAGATCAAGACAACCCAATTCAAGGATGAGGTTACACTTGGGCCAAAAAAGCTAAAATCTCTACCTGGATAGACCTATCAAGGAAAAACTTGGCCAGTAGAGGAGTCTCTATAGAGCGTAAGAAGCTCTTGTCAACATCGGTCATTAAAGAGCCAATGGCATCCATCGCCTCCAGGCCATAATCAATCAAGTTATCACTGATCTTCAATTACTCCAGATGAGAAGCCAGTGCCTCATCGGACGAGATGGGGATGGCATGATCACCCTTTTGGGCTTTGCTTTGTCTCTGATCCTCGGGGCAGCAATTTTGGATTTCCTCTTTTTTGTAGCATCGACCTTAGTAGTGTCGACGTTCTTCTTTGGTGGGGGAGGAGGAGGTACATTGAGCCCAGCTTTCTTCACTAAGTTGATAAGAATTGGCGCAGACATCTCCTACAAGTCGTCCGAGATACCTTCTGGGCGTTCTGCAAAAAAAGTGTTTGAGTTAGTAAATCAGAGACATTAAAATATCAGAGGTACAAATTAGCAAAATAAACACTTACGAAGCTCGGCTAAAGGACTCCTCCCAGGCCAGTCTCAGAGAGATAGTAGGGGGTCATAAGATGCTAGTACTTGACTAGCCACCCAAGCCCCCATGATCTTGAAAGTCTTTGACCTTTTGAAGGTTATCCTGGCTTAACCTAGGGTCGTCTTTGACAGCCAACGATAATTTTCCCCACCTCAGAGGGGTCCTCGGCTCTAGTGATGAAGAGGGGGCACAAGTACCAAACTCCCATGCCCCTAAGATAAAGAAATATTGTGGTTTCTAGTTATGATTTAAGGTCTGGGTAACCAACAAAATTTTCTTATCAGACTTCCTAATGAGGAAATGGTAGTAGTTGGGGTGGTTCCTGGCAGAGGATGGCATGTAGCACCCTGTGAAGACCCTGACAGGAAGGTCTGAATGATGGACTTCCCTTCATAAGATGATGGCTCCAATCATCACCCTCCAAGCATTTGGTGATAATTGGTAAGGGGCCAGGTTAATATGGGACAATATGGATCTAATTATTGGATGGATGGGGAGACGAAATCCTAACTTAAACATCTGCTCATATACACAGATATCCCCATCTCGGCCACCAAAGGCCCTCTCATCCCTCAAAGGTCTTCTAAGCTTGATAGAGGGGCCTATGGAATAAAGGTGACTAAAGGCTAAGAGGTCGAACTCATTTACAGTACTCTCTATCTCAACTGCCTTCGAGGTATCAACGCCACTCTCATGACTGTCATCCTCATCCCTAGAAACATTGGCCTGGGCAGGTGTAGGAACACCTCCACGGAACCTCTGAGCAAACTCAACTCCTATGGATGTCGATAGGAGAATAACATCAATAGGTGGTGGGATAGCCACACTCGGCCCCATAATTTCAATATTAGAAGAAATCCAAGAAGTGCTGGTACCATTGTGGGACAAGGCGCGACTTTGGACCTCGGCCTGATCAGAGACCTAATCTTGCCTAATGGAGAAGCCCATGCCCTCTTGAAATGAATCCACAAACATAAGGTCTGAGGTAGATGACTCAGACTCAGACATTGGAGAGGGGTCAATTAGATCCTCATCTAGCTCAGCAGTCTCGACTGGCTCAGGGTATATCACCTTCATAGGAGGGGGAAAGATAGGTCTTAGGGGAAAGGCCTCATCCCTACGAGCTTCCTCTTGGTCTAGCTCTATTTGCCTAATTTTTGCAAAAGTCATCTCTCTAAGAAAAGGGAAATCCTTAATAAGCTTATATAGAGGTCTGAACATAGGAGGATGAGACTACACTTAGAACACTAAACCACAAACAAAAAACTTGGCACAACCTAAGCTAAGGATCAAACGTGATTATTTGAATTCTTTTAAATCAAGAATAATCAAGAACAGTCCACCGAAAAACTCATAAGCTCACCGAAAAAACTAAGTTACCACTAAAAAATGCATAAAAAGGAAAAACAAGGCTGAAAATGATAAAATAGGGTGAAGGCGATACTTGTCTAAAGGAGAAATGAAGGAGAGGAAGATCAGAAACTAAGAAATTTCCCAAAACCCAGTAGCGATGGAGCTCTTGAAGAGAGAAAGAACATAAAAAACTCAGGCAGGAAAATGAGATAAATGACAGAAAAAGGAGAAGGAAGAGGGTTTAAACACCCAAAACTGTTTGCACGTGCCCCAAGGCCCATCTTTGCCTTGGGATCCCCCAAAGGAAATCATCATTGTACGTGTCAGGCATGCTACCCACTTCAGCAGTTGACACTTATCAAAGAAAGGTTGGCATAAAAGGAAGAATAACCTCGGAGTTGCATACGCCTTAGTCACATATTTCACATAGGTAACTAAGGGCTAGGGGTGATTGATATGCTCCAAGTGTACCTGACAGCTCGGAGGCACTAACCTCGACCAACATGACGACCGAGGTAACAAGGGCTCAAGACTGACGATCAGTGATCTCGTCTAATATATGGTTGGCTATGGTCGACGTTATGATTTACCACTCAATCAGGCAACAACCGAAGTCTTCATGACTCATGTGGTTAGTTATCCAATAGGTCATCCATAGACGATATCACATTTACCTCATACACCAACCTCAGCTGGGAATCAGCCGAGGCTAGCAAGGACTTGTGGGTTCAACCACCCTTCATCATCATCGTCTGCCCCAGTTGATGTTGCAGTCATCGATCGAGATCAGTAATGTTACATGGGAGAAATCATCTGGAAATGTCATCATCGGCCCAGGATGATGTTCCCACATCTCCTACCTAACCCCGGCCTGCCCACATGGTCGAGTTTATCATGAATAACCTCGGAATAAGAAACAATCATACTTCACCAACCTCGTACTCTTCTAGGCCGAGGTTGTACCAGACAACGACACGATCGAGCATTTATAAGCATATGCAAGGATAGAAACGCGTAGAAAAAATTAGTTGTAACTAAATCAATCCCCTCACGTGGGGGAATATTTCATCATCATTCTCTACATGTGACAGTGACAGATGTCTTCATTAGATTGGCTAGATCATCACACACATGCTCATTGCACGCATGGGGGGTACATTACACCCCCCAACCACTATATATACTTGTCTTCTCCTACCTTGAGAAGGATCCAAAATGACAACCCTAGCTAAAAATCTGTCAAATTATACAATGGAGAGATTATATCCATGCCCGTTAGTGCCTTCTTTTAGTGACCTTACTCACTCACTTGCACAGTGGACGTAGGCCTAATTGGTTGAACCACTTATATGTTGGTGTTCGTGCTCTTCTTCTCATCTCAATCTCTTATATTTAGCATACTCTTGTGCTTCCATTGTTATCATTGATTTGAGCTTACAAACACCTTGACAGGTGGTGCTGATTCCAGCATCATCAATTATATAGGATATTCCATTGTACTTTACACCTAACACTCGGGTCAGACCGGGTTGACACACAGGTAACCCATAAATCTGTGTCGGGGCATTATAGCAATAACTGACATAGACACCACCACCACGACCACCATCGCTTAGAGACCTAATATAGGGAATCCCTTAGCTAAATTATGGACGTGTGTTTAACGTGTACCAATAGAATTAACAGGCTCCACCACACTCTATCGAGGGTGCGTTTTTATGTTTATGGTAAGTATTTATGGGTTTTATTTGACATGAGAGATTCACATTCTTTTATTAGTACCACTTTTGCCAAGATTTCAAGGTTATTAGAGATTTCTACTAATGTATCCATGCACGTGGATACCTAGTGGGTAGGGGTGCTGCCTTATGTCATGTTTGTAAGAACGTGGCAGCTGAGATTGGTTATTTTTGTTTTTTGTCTGATTTATTGATTTTATACATCCATACCTACGATGTCATTTTGGGTATGGACTGGTTAGCATTGTATCACATGCATATCGATTGTTATGGAAAGGATATCACAAGTGTCATTGTTGGGCAAAAGATTTTCCTTATCCCTATGCCTAGGCTCTAAATAGGGTATAACACTCACCTATAATATATCGATATGATTACATTAGAGGTGGTCACTGTATCAATGAAGTTGATGCCAGTTGTCTGGGAGTCTTCAGATGTGTTTGATGACATATCGCGGTTATCGCTAGCACGGGAGATAAATTTTGGTATAGGCTTTGTGTTAGGCACTAGGAACATTGTAAGGTCATAATATCGAATGGATCCATTGAATATGAGGGAGTTCCGAGTGCATATTAAGAATTTCTTGAGTGAAGAGTTCATAAGGTGGAAAACATCTTCGAGGGGAGCTTCTGTGTTGTTTGTAAAGAAAAAGGATGGTTCGATAAGGCTTTGTGTTAACTATTAGGAGTTGAACAAGGTAAGGATATGGAAAAAAGTATATGTTTCCATGTATGGATGACATCTTCAATCATTTAAGGGGTGTGTCATTCTTTTCGAAGATCGAATTGAGCTCGAGGTATCATTAGTTATGAATTTGGGGGGAGGATATTCTGAAAATGACCTTTTTGATGCGTTATAGAACATATGAGTACCGGGTAATGCCGTTTGGGTTAACCAATCCACTAGTAATGTTTATGGACTTGATAGATAGGGTGTTCTACCAATTTTTTGACCGATTCCTCATATTGTTCATTGGCGATATATTTGTATATTCTCTGTCTAAAGGGGTTCATGGAAGCATCTGAGGATAGTTTTGCAAAAACTTCAGGAGCATAATTTATATGTTATGTTCTCAAAGTGTGTAGTTTTATTGAGTGAGGTGTAGTTTTGGGGGCACATTGTATCGAAGGTTAGGATTTTAGTGGATCATATCAAGGTGCCGGTCGTGATAGAGTTGGGGAATCCCACGACAACTACAGAGATAAGGAGTTTCATAGGATTGGTTGAGTACTACATGAAGTTTATTCAGGGGTTTTGAAGATTATCGAGCGACTGATCCACCTTACTTAGAATGGGGTATCACTTGTGTGGAGTGTCAACTGTTAGAGAGCTTTGGAAGATCTAAAGGAGAGACTCATGAACGCACTCATACCTGTTTTGCCAGTGGGTGGAGTGGAGTACTTGGTATACACAATTGCTTCACTTAAAGGGATTGGATCAGTTCTGATGCAAGTGGAAAGGCCCATAGCTTACGCCGACATAATCTTAACCCTTATGAGAGGAAATTCTGAACCCATAATTTGGAGTTGGTGATGGTAGTCTTTGCTCTCTGTATATAGAGACACTATTTTTGGGTGAGAGTTTTACATTTTTTTCCGATTATAAAACTCTTCAAGATTTCTTCACTTAACAAGAGTTAAACATGCGCCAAAGGAGATGGTTTAAGTTTATGAAGAACTACCACTCCTCAATTCAGTATCATCCTAGGAAGGTAAATATGTCAGTAAACGCTTTGAGCTATAGAACCATAGTGATTTTAGAAGCCTTATAGGTAGAGAAGTGGAGTATATTGCATACAATAGACTTGTCATAGGAATATTTGGTAGTTGTGGCTGTCATACCTGAAGTTGTGTCATCGGTCATTTAGGCCCAGACTTTGGACTCCTTTTACTAGGTGAAGGTGCGAGGGTATTCGGGGGAGTTCTTATATATTCAGTTGTCATGGACAAAGGATTGAGGTTTAATGGAATTTTATTTTATTGCAGGGACCCGAGCTATGAAAGGAAGTTTTCATCGAGGCACATGGATCATGTTTTAGTGTGCATCCTAGTAGTGACAAGATGTACTGTAATATAAGGAGGCATTATTTTACACCGAAATGATGAGAGATAGAGTCGAGTTCGTGTCTAAGTTTACCACCTACCAGTTAGTAAATGAGAAGCACCAGAGATCAGTACTGGAGGTCATCTCCATAGATTTTATTATTAGGTTACTGAGGTCCCAAAGTTACGATTCTCTTTCGATCATCATCAATAAACTGGCTAAGGTGAATGATTTTCCTTAAGTGTGGACATATTGCAGCGAAGAGTAATATGTTTGAGTCTTCATTGCAAATATTATATGTTTTCATGGGGTACCACTCGATATTGTTTCTAATAGGAAAAATAACTTTGTTTCCCAATTTCGAGGAAGCTTTTCTGGGGGTATAGTTGAATATGACTACTGCATTTCACCCTCAAACAGATGGTCAGACTAAACGGGTGAACCCGATCTTAGAGTATATGCTACGGGCATATACTTTGAATTTTAAGAGGAAATGGGATTAAAACATTCCATTGGTGGAGTTCGCATATAACAATAGTCACCAGTAGGCTATTGTATGGAACCTTACAAGGTGTTGAATGGATTACCTTGTCCTTTTCCAATTTGTTGGCTAGATATGAGAGATAACAGGCTATTCGAGTCAGATTGTATATGGGAGACTTTAGACAAGGTGGAGCTCATTAGGGAGTGTATCAAGACTGACCAGATTCAAAAGAAGAGTTACGCTGATAGGATGAATCTTAAGTTGGATTTCTAAGTAGGGAGTTAACTGTTTCTAAAGGTCTCCCCTATAAAGGGAGTTATGAGATTTATATCCAAGGGGAAGTTGGCACCCTGATATATGGGTCCCTTCATAATCTTAGATAGGGTTGGATCAGTGCATAGTTTGGCCTTTCCTAACCATATTTAGAGGGTACATGATGTCTTCCATGTATCTATGTTAAGGAAGTTCTCAAGGGAAGACTAAGCCTACCAACACACCAATCATGACAGGATTGAGTTACAGTAAAATGCGATGTACGAGGAACAATCACAACTTATTCTTGACCATAAAGATCAGACTCTATGATCGAAAGTCATTCTGTTAGTTAGGGTCCATAGGGGACATCACAATAAGGCTAAGTCTACTTCGGAGAGAGAGGATGACATGCGGGCAAGGTATCCTGAGATCTTCAAGGCAGGCATATAAAAGTCTAATTTCAAGGACAAAATTCCTTATTTAGGGGGGGGGGGGGGGGGGGATGTAATACCCTTTATTTTATGTGCATTTATTTAAATTTCATAATTGATTATTTATTTACCTGTCGTGACATGTGATATGTCACTTAGTATATTTTATATGTTGTTATATGATTTATATATGTTTCATGTGAATTCACACTCTTTGAAAATTGACATAATACGAGGTAATACATTAATTAAAGTGACTTCCTATTATAGGTGACTATGTTATCGTTGGGGACTAGGTGCCAGGAGTTTCAGTGTCTAGATTATTCCCTTATTATCAGGTCCCATTGATTGGGAAGTAGTTTCTTATAATTTCAAGCCACGCGTAACTAATCAATAATTAAGTTTTAACTTAATTGACTTGTATCGACTTATAAATTAACTTAAGGACATAATTAATTTATTAAAATGTGTGCTATTTTGGGTTGACTTTTGGAATTTTTAGAAAGTCTATTTTTACTTAAAATTGTGAAAATTAATCTTGTTGGGTTAATATATGGTTTGGGCCAAGTTTTGGAAATTTTAGAGCATGTTTTGGTCATATTGGGTCAAGTTTATTTTTTGCTCGAAGCCTAATTTCGTGGTTGGATACTTTAATTATGTAATTAGAAAACCTAAGACTATTGTAACACCTTAGAAACAAACCTTGGAAGCTAAGGAGGTTGAAAGAGCAACAAGAAATTGAAGAACTTGACTCAATTCATATAATTGGTCGTAGGCAGGTTTACTTTGATTAGGAATTTTATTAAATTTATGTTATGGTAGTAATTCATTATAATCTAAACTAAAAAATAAATAACCTAATTTTAATCATTCAAAACCTAATTTTTGTAATTAGATTAATTGCTAACTTATGCCTTAATCGTATGTTGATGAACTAGGGTAGTTTGATGAGGAATATCTTACTTAAAACAAAAAATTATGTAGCCTGAACACAAGAACTTTATATATGAATAATGGTCATGATAAGTTACAATATCCCTCATGTTTAAATTATTTATTGAATCGAATCTGAGACGAATTTGATAAATAATATTTAGATTTTGAACTTAGGATTTACAGACTTATAATATAAAATTGAATCATTAGGCAAAGTTATATTCACCTAAAACATGTTAATATTGATTAGTAACATTATTAAATGTGTTATACTTGAACTAAAATGGGCACTGGGTTGTTTAGAGGCTTTAAACTTAGGTTTTGGGATGTTAATGGTTGTTTATGCACTTTGGGAAAGAAGACTTCTGCATTGATCTCATTCGAACGAGATTTAGGGTTTCATTTGCTAACATATCTACCATATCCTCTGTAACGCCCCTACCCGAATTTATGGGTTACCTGTAGTCAATTTGGTCCAACCCGAGCATTAGGTGTGAAGTGCAATGAAACAACCTATATAATGTTGCTAGTCTTGTTTTAATTTAATTGATGTTTCACTCGTTTAGCATACAATTCAAATTTCAAATCAAACAACGCGAGGGACCTATGGGGATCAACTCAGAGTCTAAGCATACAGAGATACTAACGCAAAATAAAAGAGATTACTTACATGTATAACGCTCTTAAAATACTAAATCGTACCCAACATGTCGTAACAAAACGAGTGAGTGAGTCGAAGACTCGTGAAAAATATACAAAAATGCAATATAGAATCGAATGACAAAAATAAAACTCTAACATGTTGTGCCTACGTGCACATGCAACTACCTTGTGTATATATGTGTGTGTGTGTGTGTGTGTGTGTGTGTGTGTGTGTGTATATATATATATATATATATATATATATATATATATATCGTTTTACTTCCGAAAATATTATTTATCCCGATTAATTAATCTTAATCTTGTAAAATACTTTCTTTAACTCATTTAGACATTTATCCCTTTATTTAACAAACACGGTTAAATATTTAAGAGAACTTCACTTTATTTAACCAAAATAATTCTTTTACTGAAATCGCCCTTTCCATTTAAAAAAATCCACATTAGCATTTTCATTAAAAACCACCCTTTAACCACATGCAAACACCATGTTGAATAATAGTTATTTAGCCTTTAAAACCTTTCACAATATACCCTTATGTTAATTATGGGTTAAAGCTCTTAGGTAACCACCCATATACTCTCTTACTTTACCCTTTTCTTTACCTAATGGACATTAATCAATTTACACATTTACCTATCCATTTTATCTTTTTTTTCGAAACATTCATTAATTCATCCAAGTTAAGTTGAACTTAACACATTTTCTCCACACAACCCATTTCTTGACATGTTCCTTTTTCCTTTATCTTTTCTCAAAATCTTCCAATAACCGCATAATTTAATGGGCTCCACACTGCCGTCTATATGCACCATATGCTGTAACCAGTGTTTTGGATCTTTCATCCCAGGGCTCTAGGCCTTCCTTAATTTTTCCAATGTCATCTGAGTTCCTTATTATTATGTTTTAATATTTTGTAAATGTCCACATTATTTCACCTTTCCTTTTACCCGGCCAAAGCCAAACCCAGAGTTCATCCCCAACTTGTGTTACACTTTAAAAATAATCATTTCATGTCCTTTACACTTTAACCTTGATTTTATTCCAGAAATCATATTCATTAGGATTATCATGTTCAACATCCTTTCTAATATTTTTATTTCATAAAAATGTTCCACTTTTATAAAATTACCATTTTACTCATTTGTTTCCAAATTTACCTTTTACTACAATTTCACAAGTGTTAATTTTCCCAAAATACCATTAATTTACTCGCACTAACTTCTGAAGTGTTTTGACACCTTTTTTTTACCCTTTCGAGTAATATTCTTTTCAATACATTTTTTATTTAAATACTTTTATTTCCTAGAATCATTATCATACAAGACTACTTTGTAAGAAAAATATCATTTTCTGTAATAACACTTGTAGTCTTAAAATCTTACATTTTCAACACATCATAACACCCATTACACACACCTCAAGGACTGAATTTTCTCATTTATTAATTCCATGTTTAAAATCAATAAAACCTTCATTAAACTTGTTTTTATGTCCATCATCAAAATATTACAAGTTTATATCAAATGGGTTAAACATACATTTCATTCTACAAATTCATAATACTTTGCAAAAATGCACTTTCAAGACACAAAAGTCATTTTTATTCGTCAAACTCAACAAATGTCCCACTTTCAAAAAAACTTTATTTTTCTCAAGAGACTTTGGGACCTTATTTCACCAAACCTTTTTATCAAGATCAACATAATTATTCAAAACATTTTATTTCTTAAAATGTTTAACTTCTAATTTCTAGAAATTCCATTTTCACAAAAGGCCAAAATTTTGTTTCTTTATAAGGGAACTTTCAAATATTTACTCTTCCTTTTTTTCCAGCAAAATAATATTTTTGTTGATATTTTTATTTCATTAAAATGTTTAACACAGATCTATTAGAAATCCATCATTTTATCGTATTTGTCCTACTCTTAAATTCTAACAACAAGACTACTAGTACACAAAATAGAGTCCTAAACTAAGAGAAGATTTTTCCACCTCAATGAAGCTCCAAAAATAGAAGGAATGGAAAATATAAGAATATGGAAACCTCCCACTTCCTAAGGTAGCCTCAAGGATGTTGCCTCAGTCAAAAGCATGCTCCATTTGATTTCCAAGCAAAACTCCTTCAAAACCCTCTTTAAACTAAATGAAAGCACCATCTTCATCATCTCCAAAACCCCAAACAACACCTCTATAAATTTGTAACTAAGCCCAACAATGGAGTAAATGGGTATCTAAAGCTTGGATATAGTGAAGACTAGAATAATATGATGATTTAAGGTTAATGTATGGTGTTGGAGTGGCATTTTATGGTGGAGAGAAGCTCAACAATGGTGGAAGACCACCTTTCTCTCTCTCTCTCTCTCTCTCTCTCTCTCCACCTCAAAAATAAACTTAAATGAACCAAAAAAACCCTTATAAAACACCCCCAAACCTTCCAAATCCCCCTTTTTCCCATCCGAGCTTATCAAATTTCGACAACTCAACAATCCAAGGGCTAAAATGTGACAGCGAACAAATGCAAGTCGAACTAAAAATTCATGCGTAACCTCGTTCGAACCATAATGGCTTCTCGTTCGAATGACCTTCAAACAACCTAGATCAATTATGTAGTGTGATCTAGTTTGAATCTCGCTCGATCCCCTTCTTCGAATGACCTTGTAATCTCGTTCAAATAACCCTAACTCATTCGAACGATCTGATCTTAAGTTTTCTCCAAATTTTCAACTTGAACCCTAAAACTTTCAACAATACTTATAAAAAAATCCAAACCAGTTAGTTAAGAATATAAACACAATTATAATCATCCAAATCTCACTGTCTTTAGATTATTGAAACTTCTGCGAGAAAAATAAATATAATATTAGGACGGGGTATTACAAACTTTCCTCCTTGGGGAATTTCATCCCTGAAATTCTTGGTCCGTTAATTCTTCAAATTCATGATGTTCACCAATACTCATTCTAAATCATAGAAACCCTCTTAGACAAGATCATCACAGTCCTCAATAACTAAGATCACATCACACATCCTAACATGAGGTTTATCGTCAAAGGCTCAACATACTAGATGCTCTAACATTCACCATTTCTCTAAACATCAGCGTCGCATAATCGACTCCGAATTTCCACTCACTTGATAATCATGCTCAATTAATTCCTGCGACTACCTTTACTAATACCCTAAATCCTACCACTGCCTCCGAGGTCAACCCTCCCTAGTGATCGACACTCACCAAAGAGAGAATTGTAATAAAATAATCATCAAATTCATTATTAAGAACCATTTGGATTCTTAGGACTGCATATCTTATGCCCCTATAATTTTCAGGTTAGCCTGACTACACCAATGTTTCATGAGATTGACACTAACCTTACATTGCTAATTACTCACTCTGAGAGATAATAAACATACTAAATGATCATCTCGCACTCATCCGACACTTTTCGCTGCGCCACTCTGATGTTCCTGGTACTACTCTAGGCGTCCCACTTTTGTGCACTCGCTTGAGTCTCACACCAATACACTCACCATGGGAAAGGGACACTATGTGCTAATTTTCCTCAATATCCAACACTATACCATATTCTCAAGTCATCATCCTTCTCTTTATAACCAGAGAGACTATTTGTGATGTTGTCCATTCGAAAGGTCACTAATACTAAGGAAATCAAATACTACGAGCAAACCCTATGGATGAAAGTGCAGCCACCCATACACTGAACTTTGTGAAAATGGAGAATACCTCAGATAGGGCGCACCCACTTACTGAGATGAATTGACCATACCAGGTCTACTAGGCCCAACCACACCATTCCATAACATGGTACTAATCTGAGCTACCACATACGTGAGAATACCGAGCCTCAATTTCCAAAATCGAAAGGGACACACACGAGTCAAAGGAACAAGCAACCATTATGAGAAAATGCTACCCATATGCCTCAAACCATGATTTACGAAAGGCTAACCTATGATATACGCTTGAATTCTTATCACTTATCCCGAACGTTCTCACTGTTTACTAACCTAGTTGCATACTCTGTTTTGAGTCACCAACTGTGACAAATCGAATCAGAACCGTTCATACTCTCAAGATGAAAGCAACATACGAATCTGTCGTTCATTAGAAATTCAAGCGCCTGACTTCCCTCCTTAGGAGTAAGGTCATCCCCCTTACATCCTCAACGTACATGAACCACCATGGTTAATGAATTCCTAACACCCTTGTCTACAATGACCTTGTCCAACTACCGATGACGACATCATTAACCAACTACAACTAGGCTACTATCTTCCAAATCACATCGTGATCGCAACCCCAAAATACCCTTATGCAGTATTCTATTCAAGAGAGATGCCCACATTATTGTATCCTTTGACTATACGAGGTCGTCACTAAGCCTAATTCAAATTTTTACCCAAATCGAACTCACGTGACGACCACAGCGATCTCCATTGACATTCTAAAGGTAGTAAATATCACACATGACTATATAGTCCAATCCATACCGTCTGGGTAGGATGTGCTAAGGACTTGTCCTTACCTTTTTAATGATATCCTAGCATATACCATCGACAAATGCCAACATTCTAATCATGCATAGATATTACCCCACCTCGGTTACTATTTTCAAGTATCAACATGGCATTATCAACCTAAGTCTCGAATATATTTCCTAGTACACCTCGAAATCAAGTGTCATAACACCAATACTAGTCATTTCATAATATCCGAGCATCACGCCTATAACGACACAAGCTTTCAAATTCTCTTTGGAGGTTACACCACCTATCTGTGCCGATTTAGGAAGCTGCACCAGGCATGTATTATATTCGATTCTTCTAAACCTTGACGAGCAACATGAGATCATCACCTGAACTCCAACATAATCATTACTAGGACGCTAATGCTTTTTGTACTGGACTTAACCGGTCTCCGAAGGACACCAAACACATTCTATATAACAGTCCTCAAGACCCACCAAGATTTCATCGTCCATACCTTTATCGTTGTAAGTGCGCTCTACAAACCTTTCAACACCCATATCGTGATTACTAGGTGCTCGCAAAGGCATAAGTCTACGAGCTTCTACACATGGATCACCTTAACCGTTGAATACC
The DNA here is from genome assembly GCA_949130495.1 of Sambucus nigra. Classification (NCBI taxonomy): domain Eukaryota; kingdom Viridiplantae; phylum Streptophyta; class Magnoliopsida; order Dipsacales; family Adoxaceae; genus Sambucus; species Sambucus nigra. Next base: position 191,490,631 of record OX422210.1, on the reverse strand, counting down.
TTAAGATTCCATAATAAGTCAATTTATATCCCTAGTAATGCCAAACATAATTAGTCTTATGGACACACCAAGATGACCTTAAACCACACTCACACTAGGATTTCCTTGTATCTATCTATTACCTCGGTGGCTAAAATGAGCCTTACCACTTAGATAATGATCTCATCTGTTATCCAAACATCTGTGACCATAAACTACATACCAAACCATAACTAATACTACTAAGGATTCTGAAAGGATACATGACATCGCCTCTAACCTATAAACTTCTTGGTCTGCGTCACCGACATCATTAAAGATTCTATTCCTTAAAATCACATCATATTTTCTAAACTCTGACATATAAGAGTACCTGTAGTTCACTTTTAAGACTCCTCAACCATTATTTTTGCGCACATAATATCCTTACATTAATTTTTCTATAACTCTCATCACACTCTATGTGGTGACACTTTCAATCAAGAATCGTAAGGAAACTTACTTGTAATGATGTTATCTTACCGACTTACACTGAGTACAGATCCCAAATGTTGACTAACACGATTCATTATGACTAGTACATCATTAGTTTCCTTATGACATAATAATATCCCAAGGATCGAATTCTTCTAACCACTTCATTGGTACTAACTACCTAAAAGTACCTAATTAAAGAACTTAACACATTTCTATCACCAATCAACATCGTTTAGGTATGAGACACTTGCCACCTAATCTCCACATTTTACTTTACAAAAGTTATATTTCTAATTCAATAGATGTCATTTATCATTATTTACATCTCAATTGGCTTCTCATATCACTACGAATTGACACAAAAGCATCTTACACTAAAAACCTGCGATGTCGCCACTACTATCTTGCACGGACACTTGTGACTTACTAGCATGCCTAAAGCAGAAGCATGGGAAAGATTAATGATAACTAACTTGGCTACTTCCACTAGGCAAAGAATTCACCCACCGTGCTAACCTCATAGACTTCACCATTGAGGACACGAACTAAAATGTCACCGAAACTATCGTGACCAACCTAAACAGACACCGACATCAAAAGATTCACTGCCGACATCACCAAGTCACTCTAAAAAATAACCTTGAACCTAGAGCTCTGATACCATTTGTAATGCCCCGATCCGAATTTATGGGTTTCCCGTAGTCAACCTGGTCTAACCCGAGCATTAGGTGTTATGTTCAATTAAACAACCTATATAATATTGCTAATCCGGTTTTAATTTAATTAACATTTCATTTGTTTAGCATGCAATTCAAATTTTAAATCAAACTACGTGAGGGACCCATGGAGATCACCCCAAATTCCAAGCATAGAGATGTACTAACGTAAAAAAAGAGTACTTACCTATATAACGCTCTTAAAATACGAAACCGCACCCAACCTTCCATAACAAATTTAAGGAGTGGGTTGAAAGCTCTGTGGGAAATATACAATAATGCAATATATAATCGAACGGAAGAAAGAAGACTATAACATATTGTGCCTATGTTCACGTGAAACTACCTTATATATATAGTACTTCCAAAAATGTTATTTATCCTGATTAATTCACCTTAATCTCCTAAAAGACTTTCTTTTACTCATTTTGACATTCAACCCTTTATTTAACACACACGGTTAAATATTTGAAACAACTTCACTTTATTTAACCAAAATCATTTCTTACCGAAATCACCCTTTCCATTGAACCAATCCACATTAGCATTTTCATCGAAAACAACCCTTTCAACACACATGAACACCGTGTTAGAAAATAATTATTTAGCCTCTACAAACCTTTCACAATACAACCTTGTGTTACTTATGGGATAATCCTCTTAGGTTTCTTAACCACCCATATACTCGCTTACTTTACCCTTTTCTTTACCTGATGGACATTAATCAATTTACACATTTACCGGTCCATTTTATCCTTTTTCGAAACATTCATTAATTCATTCAAGTTAGGTTGTACTTAACAAATTTTCTCCACAAAAACCTTTTCTTGACATTTTCCTTATTCCTTTATCTTTTTCTCTTAATCTTCCAATAACTACATACTTTAACGAGCTCCACATCGCTGGCTATGCACACCATATCCTCTAGCTAGTGTTTTGGGTCTTTCACCCAGGATCTAAGCCCTCATGTGTCATCTGAGTTCCTTATTAACGTGTTTTAACATTTTACAAATGTTCACATTGTTCCACCTTTCCTTTTATATGACTCAAGCCAAACCCAACATTCAACCTCAACATGTTCTACACTTTAAAAATCATCATTTCATGTCTCTACACTTTAGCCTTGATTTTATTCCAAAAATCATGGTCGTTAGGACTATCATGTGCAACACCTTTTCTAAATTTTTTATTTTATAAAAATGTTCCACTTTAAATAAAATTACCATTTTACCCATTTGTCTCCAAATTCACATTTTACTCCAATTTCACAAGTGTTAATTTTCCCAAAAAAACATTAAGTTATCCACACTAACTTCTTACGTGTTTTAACCCCTTAATACCTTTTTTGAACCCTTTGGAGTAATATTATTCTCAATTAGAAAGATCTTTATTTAAATACTTTCATTTACAAGAATCATTAAACATATAAGACTACTTTGTAAGAAAAATAGCATTTTCATTATTAATGATGATATGAGAGATATCACCACTTAAACTTGTAATGAGCTAAAGCTAGTACCCTACAGTAATGGAAATAAGAGAAACAAAAGTAAATATATAAGGATATGAGGAGAAGAGGATTAACACAATCACATATGTGGTTCGATCACTGGCCTACTGCACTATGAAGGTGTTTGTGTGTTGTCATACTAAATAATGGTGCTTTAATGAATCAAAGTACAACTCTAACACTTTCCCTCTCTAAAGTATGTTTAACTGAGCTTGGGCCAGGGTTTTGAATTTCTTATCCCCTTCTAAGAAAGAGATAATAGGTATTTATAGCCATTGGGGTGCCCATTGTACCCCCAAGCATGTAATAAGCATGAACATTATGAGGCAACCAATTAGAATCAACCACTTGTCCCTAGCATATATATGTCATGATGATGAAATATTCTCTCACGTGCTCCTGAAGATCTTATTATAATGGTTTCACCACGTGGGATGGAGACTCATTAAGTCCACATGTATTTCGCCAAGTGTCAAGGGTCGGCAGCCATGGACCAAACCTACTCGAGTTACCATCTGAGTCTTCTGAAATGAGGGCATCATTGTGCTGAGTTCAGTCTTTCTATGAAACTCGTCCCCATTCTCATAGATGAGGCTGCGGATGTATGGAAGAGAGATGAGATCATTGATGTCGTCTAATGTCTGAGTAGTGTCCAGGGATGAGCTCACTTGTGGTTGAACTTATGTCGAGTCGTCCTATGTTATTTCCCTTAATGATCTGCCAAGGTCGGCTTTGGACGAGTTGAGACCTATTGGGGATGAGACCACACTTGTATACACAAATCACCCCTTAGCCATTAGTCTTCAATTTAAGTGGAAGGCTAAGGGTTATAGCCAATTGTCCCTTTATGGAAGTGTCTCATCATTGTGTGAGACTGTTCATGAAGTGAACTAGTTTAGCTGAGTGTATAAACATCATTTCAATCTCTGGGAGGAGTGCTCTGAACTAGACATCTATAAATAGGTGTGTGAGTTGGTGTGCTTATAAAGATAAGAAATTGGAAGGCCTAGTAGGTTGTGCCCTAGTGAGTTTGTACAAGTAATGATTTCGCTCTTAGAATATCGTGCCTAATTATTACTTGGTTTAAATATGAAAAAATCCATACATTCCCTTTATTCTTTGAAAATCCCAACCTTCCTGTCCAAGTATTCTAGACAACCTTCTATCCTTTCCCTCTCTACATTTCTCGGCGTTCCAATGGACTTTCGGAGCTTCCATAGTTTTTCTCACCCTCTTCATCACTCAGGTAACCTCTCAATCCTCTTTGTTCGAGTATTTCTACCCTTGAGTGCCCCCATTACTTATTTTCTATATTTTTTTATCACTGCCCCATTTTTTTGGCGGTCGGTCTAGGTGGTTTTAGGGATGGTTTAGGTTATTAAGTGGTGGCATTGCTACTTGGTGTCGACTAGGGTCAATTTGGTACCATTTTTAGGTGGTTTCCCACTGATTGTCCACTATAACTCTCACCGGTGTAAATTTTGTCACCTTCTCCGGTGAAGCCTGTATTTTAGGTTCTTAACTATTCTTGAGTAAAATTATTTAAGTTCTCCCTTTAAATCTTTTAGTCAACTATAGTCAAACCCTTGGATGTTTAGGGTTCTTCATGAAATTTTAGACCAATACCCCAATTTAAGTGATAGGATACTTAAGGAGATAAAGAAAGGTGAGGCTGAAGCAAAAAGAAGAGCCAGATTTAACCTTAATTGTTCGATCTTCCCCATCCCCTTTATTGTCACCCCCCTTCCAATAGTCGTGGTTAGTCGGGATGAGATGTATGATAACTTATCCTCATCTTTTGAGGACTATAGTCCTTCATCCTCTCGAGTTTCCTAACTAAATAACTTTTTTGAGGAGACTCTCCATGTCCCCTCATCTCGTATGGCTGAGTCTAATGCATTTGAGTCCTCACAGAGCCGCTAATTTTCCTCCTCCCAGTTCTTTAAGGAGTTGAGGGTTACTTTGGAAACACCCCCTATGGTTGTTCCCTTATTATCCATGATCGAGGGATAGTTCCACCAAAGGTTCCCAAGTGGGGCCCCAATTACTGAGGTTCCTAGCTATGACTTTGATTTCAAGATCGGGGAAGCACTTTGATGTTTCTTATGTCCATACTTTTCCTTCTAACGTTAGATAGTCCGGAGTTTTTGTCTCGAGTCACCTGTACGACATTAAGTCGGATATATCTATGAGAGTCCTAAACATGTATGTGAGAGCATTTGACTATCAACATGGATAAATTATCATCTATGACCAAATGTTCAGGGTTGGATTTTGCCTCCATTTTCATCCTTTTGTTCGATCCATCTTGGCCAGTATAGGACTTGCTCCGACCCAGATGGTGCCAAACTCCTGGAGGATTATACTTGTCTTTATCTATCTTTATAAGTCAAAGTATGAGGGCTACTCCTCAGTTGGTGTCTTCAAAGCCTTCTATAATATCTCATCAACTAGGGCCCAGTCGGGCTACTATCATCTAGGGTCAAGGAAGCCCAATAATAATATTATTAACTTCAATTAAACCTCAAACCATCATTGGAAGATGAGCTATTTCTTCATCTCTGGGGTTTTGAAGTTCGCAGTTGATGTTGCCTGTGTTGACAACGAGTCGAGGGTTGCCCACACTTAGGCCAATCCTTCCATGTCTGCCAAGTTGGACCTCATCCTTAGTGTTGACGATAGGAAGAGGGTTAACTTCCTGAGGCTCCAGTGGAAGAATGAGAGTCTAGATGTGTTTGAAGAATTAATGACCCCTACCTTCCTTGAGTTGTCAAGTCTGAGGGTTGGTCCCCTAGACGGGTTGTGTAAGTTCTTTTAATTTTCAATTTAATATACAACTGTATTCTCATCTTTGTATATTTGTACGAATCATCGTCTTCTATTTTTCTTGCAGATCATCCTCATAACACCCTAGATCATATCTGGAACATAACAGTCCCAAGCCTCCAAGAAGCCTTGAGCCGAAAGGGCCGTAAGAAGCCCACTAACACTACAAGTAAGAAGACGATTACTGGTGGCCTAGGACATTGAGAAGACATGAAAAAGAGGAAATAACTAGTCGATAGGGGAAACCTACCCCACCAAAAGGAGATGAGGCAAAAGTCCCAAATGCACAATGAGAGGTTGCTGTCTTTGTTTCCCAGGCCTCCAACGAAGCCGTCATAGTGGCACGGCTCACCCAGCTCAAGGAGAGTTCAGACTCCCTAATCACAAGCGAGGTTAAGTTCAAAGCAACTTTCCATGCCTTTCCTTAAGATTCCGACATACATTTTCTTGAGTCTATGGAGGTGCCCTGGGTCTTTAACTTTAGACTTCACCACATGGCTTAGGTAATCACTTCTCAACTCAACTCAACAACTCCTTTTCCCAATTATTTGGGGTTGGCTACATGAATCCTATTTTTCCATTCCATTCTGTCCAGTGCAATATCTTCGGTTAAACCACATGTCATCATGTCCTTTTTAATAATATCCCACCAAGTCAATTTAGGCCTACCTCTACCCCTTGTGTTACCATCAATGCTAACTAAATCACTCTTCCTTAAAGGAGCATCTATTGGTCTATGCTTGACGTGTCCAAACCATCTAAGTAAATTTTCTCTCAATTTATCTTCTATCGGAGCTACTTTTACAGTTTCACGAATTTGTTCATTTTTAATTTTATTCTTTCGAGTTTTACCACAAATCCATCTTAGCATTCGCATCTACGCCACACTTATTTTCTGCACATTTTGTTTCTTGGTTGCCCAACACTCTGTCCTATATAACATGGCAGGTCTAATGGACATCCTATAAAATTTATCTTATAACTTCAAAGGTATACGCCTATCACACAAAATGCCGGTAGCACTTCTCCACTTAACCCATCCTGCTCTAATCCTATGAGTAACATCATCACTAATATCTCCATCTTTTTGAATAATCGATCCAAAATAATGAAAATGATTATTTCTAGGTATCTCTTGACCCTCCAATTTCACCATATCTCCATTTGTCCTCCTATTACTAATAAAATTGCACTCCACATATTCTGTTTTAGTTCTGCTTATTTTAAATCCTCTTGTTTCTAAAGTTTCTCTCCACAATTCCATCCTAGCATTAATCCCCGTCTTAGTCTCATCCACTAAAACAATATCATCTGCAAATAGCATACACCATGGCACCTCATCTTGAATTTGTCCAGTCAACTCATCTATAACAAGAGCAAAGAGATAAGGACTTAATGTTGAACCTTGGTGTAGACCTACCGTAATTGAAAATTCATTACTTTCTCCGGCTGATGTTCTTACAGTAGTCATCGCACTATCATACATATCCTTTATCACATCAATATATCTGCGAGTCACTTATTTTTTTATGTAGAACCCACCATATTATATCTCTGGGTATCCTATCACATGCCTTCTCCAAATCTATAAAAATCATATGAAGATCCTTCTTTTTCTCCCTATACCTCTCCAGTAATCTCCTCAATAAATAGATTGCTTCCATTGTTAACCTCCCTGGCATAAACCCAAATTGATTATCAGATACTATTGTCTTTAATCTCAATCTATATTCAATCACTCTCTCCCAAAGTTTCATTGTATGACTCATTAACTTAATACCACGATAATTTGAACAACTTTGTATGTCCCCTTTATTTTTATAAATAGGTACTAAAACACTTTTTCTCCATTCATCGGGCATCCTATTAGTCATTAAAATTCTATTGAATAATTTTGTAAGACATGATACTCCATCCTCCCCTAAGCACTTCCAAACCTCAATAGGGATACCATCTGGTCCTAAAACCTTCCCTGTTTCCATCTTTTTAGAGCAATTCTGACCTCCGTTGTCCTAATTCTGCGGAAAAATATATTTTCTCGAGTCTCCCTAAGTTCCTCTATATCTAATCTACTCCCATTATCTCCATTTAATAACCTCTCAAAGTATTTCTTCCATCTTTCTATAATTTCATCATCTTTGACTAGGACTCTCGAATCATCACTTTTAATACACTTAACATTATTAAAATCTTTTTTTGTCCTATCCCTAAGTTTAGGAATCTTGTAAATACTTTTTCCCCTTCTCGTGTACCTAATTTTGTATAAAGATCATCATACACTTTTAACTTAGCATCTCTTACCACTTTCTTAACTTCCTTTTTAGCCCATTTATATTTCTCAAAATTTTCTTCATTTCTATTTGTTTGTCATGTTTTAAAGCACTCCCTTTTGATTTTTACTATATTTTGTACTTCTTCATTCCACCACCAAAATTCTTTAGACTGTGTCCCCTTGCCTTTTGATTCTCCCAGAATTTATTTTGATATTCTCCTAATGCATGTGGCCATCTTATTCCAGATTATGTTAGTCTATTCTTCAGTATTCCATGTTGCTTCATTTAATAATTTATCTTTAAATAGTTATAATTTCTCTCCTTTTAAGTTCCACCACCAATTTCGTGGGTTAATCTTCACTTTTCGCACTCGTGATTAATTTTTAATATTTATATCCAACACCATTATCCTATGTTGTGAGTTTAAGATCTCTCCCGGGTTAACCTTACAATCTTTACACGTTAATCAGTCTCCTTTTCTAGTAATTGAAAAATCTATTTGGCTCTTATGCGTTCCACTTTTATAAGTTATTAAGTGTTCAAGCCTCTTTTTAAAACATGTATTTACTAATACAAAATCATAAGCCATCGCAAAATCTAAGACAGACTCTCCCCCATCGTTCGTATCTCCAAAACCATATCCTCCATGAACTATCTCATATCCTACATGATCTTCTCCTACATGGCCATTAAAATCTCCCACTATATAGATTTTCTCACCTACGGGTATTTCTTGAATTAGTTCACCCATTTGTTCCCAAAATTGTACTTTAGTGTGCTCATCTAATCCTACTTGAGGTGCATAAGAACTAACAATATTAATTATGTTTTCACCTAATACCAATTTTACAAGTGTAAGTCTATCACCTTTCCTAATAATGGTTACGATATCATCCTTAAAGTTCTTATCTAGTATTATTCAAACTCCGTTCTTATTTCTATATTTTCCTGTATAATAAAATTTAAATCCTGTATTTTCTATTTCTCTAGCTTTCTCACTGACCCATTTAATTTCTTGTAAACAATATATGTTAACTTTTCTTCTTATCATGGTATCTACCAACTCCATACCTTTTCCTGTCATAGTCCGTATGTTTTAAGTCACTAACCTAAGTCTAGTATCCTGGACTAGCTTATTTACCCGCATACGTTCAGCTTGTTGCAGGAACCCTTGCGTATTTATCCTCGCATCCGGGCGCCTATGCGACGCCCCTTGCCTATTTTTCGAGACACCCGAAAGCAGGCGCAATGCCCCTTGACTATTTTTCGAGGCACCAGGTGGTAGGCACAACGCATCGCTTAAGGGGAATGCCCTAGAATTAGCACGTATATTCAAAGGATTCATGTTCATAAGGATCTGACAAAGTTTTATGCTGGCTGTCAGCTACCTAACGTAACACTCCTCCTTTATCCGGGATTGGGATCGGTAGTGTATTATCTCTCGCCTCATCTCATACTAACTCTCGTGTTGTATCTTTATAGTCCATGTGCGCCTTTTCTCGCTCCATAAAGTGGATGGCTGAGAAACTCCCTAAGTTTCAAGAGTTCAAGAGGTCCCTTCAAGCTGAGAAAAACTTGAAGGAAAAGGTGAGGTCCATGATGCCTAACCATAAGAAGGCCCTCATTGACCTGAAGAAGGAGCACAATGATGCTCTGGAAAATCTTAGGAAGGAGAAGGATGATAATCTTTCTTCTTTGTTAACCAATCATGCTACCGAGATGGTTGAGGCCATCAAGAAGTCTAGAGACGAGGCCAATTTTGCTAAGGCCATCAAGAAGGCTAAGGACGAGGCTATGGAGGCCTATAAAAACATAGAGGAGTTTGGTGACTTTGGTTGCCAGTATCTCAAAATAAGTGCCAAAATGGCATGTCAATGGGTCATTTTGAAATCCATTGAGGTTTTCTCCTCCATTCAGTCGAACCGGGAGCCTCTTGACTTGTAGGACCCTTTTTTTCAGACTGCATTGGTCGAGGTTGAAGCGGCGTCCATAGACGAGTGACTAGTTGAAATTTTTGATGAGGCTACTATTACTGGATCTAGAGATGAGGCCGGCCTCAATGATCCAAGTGTTTAGGGTGGTCTCATGTGATCTATACCCTCTTCCTTATGTATTTTATTTTTTAAACATTTTGTAAACCTTCCTCTGTAATATCAATACTTATACTTCGCTACCTTTGTAATTACTACTCATTCATCAATTAATATTTCATTTTTGCCAAGTTTTGTGTCCTATTATTGATGATATCTCTTACGTAGCTTCTTAGATTACGAGGAAGACACTTAATTCACCACGTGGTGATGTTTGAATTAACCATGATTAAATGATTTAAAAATTTACAGTCACAAAATTAATGATGCTATAATACAAGAACCCCTCATCATTTTTGAGAATTGTAAGGACATATTTTATAAGTTATGTTTACTTTTAAGTATGTCGTATACTTCTATAACCGTGGAAGAATTATTCAAGATCTTTCAAGCATCAAGACGGATCCGAATATCAAAGTTCTTCATCAAAGGAGTCTCCACAAGATTAATTTTGGTAAGGTTATGTTTTAGTAACTTAGCATTTCACTTAGAGTATTGGGATATCACAAAATATTTTCTACATGTTGAAGCCAAGTTTTTAATGTTTTTCAAAAATATAATTTTTGGAGTTTTTGAGGCGGTGCATTTTTCGAGAAAAAGAAAAATATTTAATTTTACTGTCGTTCAAACGACAACCTATGTCGTTCAAACGACATGGGTTGTCGCGCGAAGAATCAAATCACATTGGATCTCATTCAAACAACATCTAATCTCGTTTGAACGAGACGCCGCCTTAAGTCTTTAATGAATAGGACTCTCCAACTCCATTTTTCATAAGAAGATCTATGCAAAAATTGTCCATGTTTTCTGCAAACAGCAGTACGGATTTGTTTTCTTATTTTAGAGGTTCAATCCTTTGTTTTTACAATTCACAAAATATCCCAATACTTTAGTGAATTTTTTTGGAACCCAAAATACGAACTTGCTGATACTACTCTTGTAGAGAGAGTAAATCTACAGTATATGACTGTGTGTCATTGAGGATCTTGTTGCGTGAAGATTCTTTCCTGATTTGGACTGAGGTTCATAGGGAGTGCTGCGGTGTTCCTGGGCTAAAAATAGGACTAAGGTTCTTGTGGATTGCTGAGTGTAATTCATTGCTGACAACACCAACCGACACCTGCAGGTATTCGTGTGTCAAAATCTATTTTGTTGTAATACGTGTAAGTTGCAATTTACAAATTATAGTGAAATAGAAAGGTTTTTCCCTTAAGGGATTTTCCCTAAAATTGGCTTCCTTTGCATGCTTGTTGATTTTAAATCATCTAGATGCTTGTGGTAGGGTTTAACTAAAAGTTGGGTTTAATTAAAACTGGTTGACTTATCACACAATCAAAATTGGATTTATTTGAGAAGTCGCATTGTTTTCGCTGTAGCGTACTCCCAAATTGGTATCAGAGCGGGTTATGCTAATTTATTGCATGATCCTAATTTTAACATAATTTTGCTGATACAATTTGACTACTCACGCCGTCAAATTGGTATCAGAGATGGTTGCACTAAGTTATTGGGCTGCGATCCTGAGTTTTCAAAATCAGTTTGAAAATTGACTTTCTTAAAATATGGATTTTGATGATTTTAGATGCCAACTTTTTCAAAGGGCTAATTGGAAAATTCACTCGAATTCTTATTTTATATCTTCTGTTGAAAGTAACTCTAAGAGGTGTCATTCTCGTGAAGGAATTGGTCACACGATAGATGAGTGTCCCTCAAATTTAAGGATGTAATTTATTGATACCAAATTTAGTCTGCTGACATGGATCAATAAAGCGAAGACACATGGCAGTCTACGTGGCAACAACAAGCACTTCCGAGGAACTCACACTCTCCGAGGAACCATACTACAACGAGGAACACTGTTTCCCTGAGGAACTCATACGCTCCGAGGAACGAGAACTCTCTGAGGAACTCTTGTGCACCGAGAAGCCTTGGCGGTCCGAGCAACTCAGGCGGTTCGAGATGCACCTCTAACAAAGCATTAATAGTGGGATAACCAACAATTTGACTGTTCATTAAATGCTTATCATTCAGACGCATACGCTTAAAGGGCATTGAATGTATTACCCTTTCATATATATATCATTTAATGTAGTACCCTTGCACTTTACATCCTCAGGGCTATAAATACATTGTACAATCCTCATTGTAAAGGAGGCCCCGGACCGGAATTTCTTGAGATAACTTGTAATCGAGAATTCCCATACAAACAGCAATACCAAAACAATGGACGTAGGCCATTCTTATAAGGCTGAACCACTTTAACAACTCTTTGTATTATTTATTTATCTGTGATTGAATAATTAGAGTGATCTAATTTTTTACATCAACAGATTAGCGCCGTCTGTGGGAAACGACTGGTAATATCGTTTTTCACCAAAAAATAATCCATTACGAATGGCTGACATTCCAGAATCCAGCAATCGAAACACTGGAACCCCTCCAAACCCATCTGCTCTGCCAAATATTCTAGATCTGGCTGGAATAGTGACAAATCTGGCTCATGGCAAGACCGTCATGTAAGAAATAATGCGACAACTCATCCAAACTCTCCATGGCGGTGCGTCAGCCCATTCAGGACCACGAAGTATTCAAAGAAACACCCGTGCACCATCCTCACGTACTAGGCGTACCAATTCATATCGCAATGAGGAATCTGATGATTTCTCTTATCAACCTGGGCGAACTTCGTCGGTGCGAGCCACATATACTGATTAACGTGTCACTCTCTCCCCAGAAAGGACCAGCGCATTGGAAAAATTAAGTATGGTTTCTCCTTTTGACCGACTAGGCCCTAGGAGGAATAAAATTCCACTTAATGCAGCGTCGAGGAGCTTTCGATGGTCAATAGCCTTAAGGGAAGGATCTGCCCAGTTGCGACCAGCTGCTCGTCAGGATAGATCCTAGGAAGCCACTTCAACACGATCAGCTGCTCGAACCAATAGGCCCGAAGAAGGAAATGATGCATGGAAAGGCTCTATTCATAGGGGAAATGGTTAAAACCAAGAACCCTCTACAACGAACCTTTGTTCGAGGAACACCTTTTGTCCAGGCCATTGTAGATTTTCCAACACCATCAAAGTTCAAAGCACCTGTTGTGACCCCCAAATATGATGGAAAGACTCACCCTGTTCTTCATATAGAACAATATCAAGCTGCTACCGACATCTATGCTGTCCCAGACGAGATGAGATGCAGGGTATTCTCGGGAACTCTTACTGAATCTGCTCAAATATGGTATAATAATCTTCCTCGGGGTAAGATCTCAACTTTCTTTCAACTGGCCGAGTTATTCATTGGAAATTTCTACTTTGGGGCAAAGACAGTTAAACGAGTAGCACATCTGTTAAGTGTTAGACAAAAAGCTGGTGAAAGTACCAAAGATTATATAACTCGTTTTAATAACGAGAAACTTTATGTCATTGGTTATGAGGAAAATACAGCAATCACTGCCTTGATGAGTGGGCTGTTGCCTAACAAGTTGTATTACACTTTGGCCAAAGATCCACCCACAACTATGTCAGAATTGATTGCAAAAGCAGCTAAAATCATGAATGCCGAGGAGGCTATGGATGCGAAGAAGAATATGGATAAAGAAACCAAGGTGGAAGTCGACAAAACCAAGAAGAAAGAACATAAGAACAATGGTGGTGACAAGCAATCCAAAAATAGGTCATCATGGGAGGTATTGAAGAAATTTGATAATTACACTCCTTTGAAGGTAGATATCAACCACGTCTTGGAAGAAATTAAGAACAGCGAGGAGTTAAACTGGCCTAAGAAAATAAAGGCAGACCCTGACACGAGGAATAGGGAAAAATAATGCGAGTTTCATAAAGATCATGGCCATATGACCAAAAATTGCATAGCTCTTCAGAATGAGATAGAAACACTCATCCAACGAGGAAAGCTGTCAAAGTATGTTGATCATGGAAACGAAAGAAGAAACAACGATCGAGCAAGAGAGAGGTCTAGATCTCCTCATTGAGCAGAGGAGAATAAGAAAAGAAACCATGAAGTTGATCCAAAAGACGACCCCGATCTTCCCAAGAGACCAAGGCAGCCAAAACGAGAGGTATTTTCAATACGCTTTGGGTCGTTTGACTGTAATGTTATAACAGGTGGAGATGCAGGAGGAGGAGACCTTACTGCAGAGAGAAAAGCTTATCTCAGTGAGGCTCAATCTTGCTCATACATTCAACGAATAAATCTAGCTGAGGAGGATCGCCCGAGAAAGGTGAACAAAGAGAAGTTGGTCATTGGGTTCTCAAAAAATGACCTCGCAGGTGTTCTATATCCTCACGATGATCCATTGGTGATCAAAATGAGGATGAAGGAGGTTATGATTTCAAGAGTGCTGGTCGACAATGGTAGATCGGCAAACATCATGTTCTACTCGTGCTTCGATAGTTTAAATCTAAAGCTATCTCACTGGAGCCTTACCACAGACCCCTCATCGATTTTGCTGGCGAGAAAGTATTTCTACTTGGGACGATCAAGTTGGATATATTCATTGGTACGTGGCCTGCTTGTCGGACATAAAGAATACGTTTCTTCGTGATGGATAAGAATGTCCAATCATCGTACAATATCATCATGGGAAGAGTAGGATTGAAGAAGTTCGAGGCTGTACCATCTACAGTGCATCAGTGCCTAAAATTTCCAACAAAATTTGGAGTAGGAGTTGTGAAAGGTGATCAGAAAGTAGCTCGGGAATGCTATTATTCATTCGCCGAGCAAGAAGAATTGGAGGAATCAAAGAAAAAGACTACTACCTATCAAGTCGATGAGGTGCAGAGATTGAAACATCAGATCCTCGAGATGAGTCGCAACTCGTGAAGGGTCAAGTGGTGGGAGCTACTGAATACATCATTCTGGACGACGAGCACCCTGAGCGAACTACTCAAATAGGTTCGTCATTGGAAGCCTCATTAAAATAAGAATTAATAACTTTCCTTAGAAGAAGAAAACAAACTTTTGCGTGGAGTCATGAAGATATGCCTGGGATAGATCCAAACTTCTTATGTCACGAACTCAATGTGAATAAGGAGATCAAGCCTGTGAAGCAGAGAAGAAGAGTATTTAGTCCCGAGAAGAATCAAGCTATACAGGAGGAAGTCGAGAAGCTCCAGAAGGCTTGTTTCATTGAAGATGTTAAATATCCAGACTGGTTAGCCAATGTGGTGATGGTAAAGAAGAACAACAACAAGTGGAGGATGTGTGTAAACTTCACCGACCTCAACAAAGCATTCCCAAAGGATCACTTTCCACTTCCCCGAATTGATCAACTGGTAGATACTACCTCGGGACACGAGTTGCTGAGCTTCATGGATGCTTATTCTGGCTATAATCAGATCAAAATGAAACCTGAAGACAAGGAGAGTACTTCTTTCATTACCCCTCCGGGAACTTATTGTTATAATGTTATGCCTTTTGGTTTGAAAAATGTAGGTGCGACATATCAGCGGCTGATGAACAAGGTTTTTGCTAAACAAATCAGTTGCAATATGGAAGTCTATGTTGACGATATGCTGACAAAAAGCAAGAAAGCCGCCGACCATCTAGTTGACTTAAGTCAGACTTTTGATCAACTGAATAAATATCAAATGAAGGTGAACCCGATGAAGTGCATATTTGGAGTATGAGAAGGCATATTCCTCGGGTACATTGTCAATCAACGAGGAATTGAGGCAAATCCTGAAAATATCAAAGCTCTATTAGGGCTGCGATCTCGAACGACGAAGAAAGAGGTGCAAAGTCTTACAGGACGAGTAGCAGCACTCAACAGATTTGTATCGCGAGTAACTGATAGATGTCTCCTATTCTTCAAGACACTCAGAAAGACTTTTGAGTGGAATGATGAATGTGAGAAGGCTTTTCAAGACTTGAAGAAATACTTGGGAGCAACTCCACTGCTATCCAGGCCAGTGATGGGAGAAAAATTATACTTATATCTTGCAGTGTCCAAGAATGCAGTTAGCTCGACACTAATTAGAGTGGAGAATGGAGTGCAAAAAACTAATTTACTACACAAGTAAGGCCTTCCGAGGAGCAGAGATCAGATATCCAAGGATGGAAAAGTTAGCACTGGCGTTGATTGAAGCGAGCAGGAGAATGAGGCCATACTTTCAGGCTCATACTATAGTTGTATATACTGATATGCCATTGAGGCAAGCCCTTCATAAGCCAGAAAAATCAGGGAGATTGATGTACTGGGCAATAGAACTCGGTGAATACGATATAGTCTATGAACCCAGATCATCGCTAAAAGGGAAGGCTGTTGCAGATTTTATAGCAGAGTTCACTTATCCTGATACCCCCGAGGAGAAAAAGTTGCTCGCTGATCAACCTGTGGATGTTACAGGATCAACAAACACTAGCTCAGACCAACTTCGATTGGTAAAAGGGCAAGTGGATGTTACAGGATCATTAAATTCGAGCTCAGACCAACTCCGATTGGTACAAGGGCAAGAAGAGATGATCGACGAAGATAAAGAAAAATCCAGGGAGGATGAAAGGAAGTAGCAAATATTTCACGGAGGAACTCTGACTGATCATAAATTTGAAGAAGAGTTAACTATATGGAGGCTATATATAGATGGTTCATCTTGTACTACAGGATATGGCGCGGGGATAATTTTGAGCACTCCAGACAAGGTCGACGTGGAATACGCCTTGCGTTTCCAATTCAAAGCTTCCAATAATGAGGCTGAGTATGAGGCCATGATTGCAGGACTTAGTTTGGCAAAAATTATGGAGGCACAACAGATTATTGTCTTCAGTGATTCTCAATTGATCGTAAATCAAATGTTGGGAGTGTATGCAGTTAGAGGAGAATTAATGATCAGATATCATGCAAAGGCAAAGAAGCTGGTGTCAGAATTTACCGCTGTTCAGCTGGTCAGAATACCAAGAATGGAGAATGCGAGAGCAGACGCCCTAGATCGACTAGCATCAGCTACTCGCACCGAGTTATGACGAACAATCCCAATTTAAGTGTTGGTTGGTCGAAGTATAGATGAAGATCTGACGATGAACTTTATCACCCATGATTTAGGACCATCTTGGATGGATCCCATCAGGGCATATATTGAGGAGGGAGAATTACCAATTGACAAGCTCACAGCCAAGAAATTGAAATTTAAAGCTGCTCGATATGTATTAACTAACGGTATTCTGTATAGACGAGGAATTATGGCAGGTTTACAGAGATGTGTACATCCCTCCGAGGTGTAAGATTTGATTGAAGAGATCCATGAAGGGTCCTGTGGAGCACATGTAGCAGGTCGGATGCTTTTACAAAGGGTGATGACGCAGGGATACTACTGGCCGATGATGAGGGATGATTGTATAGCCTATGCAAAGAAGTGTGACAAATGCCAGTGCTTTTCCTCCATTCGAAGAACTCCACAAGCATTGTTGACACCCATAACTTCCCCTTGGCCATTTGCCATGTGGGGAATTGATTTGGTTGGGCCACTGCCAATGACCCAAGGAAGATTCAAATACCTCGTCGTTGTAGTAGATTATTTTACTAAGTGGGTAGAAGCTGAGCCACTCATTGATATGACATACGAGAAGGTGTACCAATTTATTTGGAAGAACATTATTTGTAGATATGGTCTTCCTCATGCTTTCATCATAGACCATGAAACAAAATTTGATAACGAGGAGTTCGCTGCCTATTGCCATCAGTCAAACATTTTGAAGGTCCACACAGCACCAGGCCATCCTCAAAGCAATGGACAAACTGAAGTAACAAACAGAACGCTGCTGAATGGTTTGAAGAAAAGATTGGATGATGCGAAAGAAAATTGGATCAACGAGCTACAATCAGTACTTTGGGCTTACCGAACTACTCCCCGAGTAGCAACAGGAGAATCACCATATATGCTGGCGTTTGGAAGTGAAGCTGTTATACCTGACGAATTGGGCCTCCCAACACACAGGGTTCTAAATTTCAATTCCCCTGTCAGCGACTTAATGAGAAGACTGGATTTAGACATGCTCGAGGAAGTTAGAGAAGAAGCAGCCATCAGAAATGCTGCATACCAGCAGCGAACAACTTTGTTTTACAACAAGAGGGTGAATAAATGCAACCTGAAAGAAGGAGACTATGTGCTGAAGAAAGTAATTCAAAAGCACAATAAACTGGAGGTAAATTGGCATGGACCATACCGAGTTACAGAAGTTTTTCGACCAGGAACTTACCGAATAGAAACTCTAGAGGGGGGGGGGAGTTTAAGAATGCATGGAACGCAGAGCACATGCGCAAGTATTATCAGTGATGTATATTCCCATGTAATTCAATTCCAACAATATGAATAAAATGAAGATATTCTACCAAAGTTTTTCCTTTTATTGAGAATTTTTTGGGGAATACTAGTGCTACACACTACTCGACAAAACTCGGCAAAGATTAGACTACTCAGCAAAAATATTCCTAAAAATGCCAACCTCGGTTAGTTAGGAAACAAAATATTCCTAAAAATGCCAACCTCGGTTGGTTAGGAAACAAAATATTCCTAAAAATGCCAATCTCGGTTGGTTAGGAAACAAAATATTCCTAAAAATGCCAAAATCGGTTGGTTAGGAAACAAAATATTCCTAAAAATGCCAACTTATGTTGGTTAGGAAGTACATATATTCTCGAAAATGCCAACTTATGTTGGTCGGAAGGTAAAATTATTCCAGAAAGCGCCAAAGTCTACTAACTATGGCTGGTCGGGGATAAAAACCCACCAACTGTAGTTGGTCGTCAAGGAAAATTTACCGACCTTGGTTGGTCGAAAACATTTTATGGGTAAAATTATTTCAAAAAGACTAACTATAGCTGGTCGGGGATAAAAACCCACTAACTTTAGTTGGTCGACATGAAGAATTTAACGACCTTGGCTGGTTGGAAACATTTTAAACATTTTTATACTCATTACTTTATTGCTAAGTTGGTCGAGAAACAAAACTTTATTATTAAGTGATCGAGAAACATTATTGGTACTTATAACTTTTTAGTTATTACTGAGTTGGTCGACAAACCACATAATATTGTTATCTTTTTAACAGATATGCACAAATATAAAGTGTTGGATAATTACAAGACAATAGTAGTTAAGATTTGCAAACAAAAATGAAAGTCTTTCATTAAATCCAAAACAAATAACATTGATAATGAAATGAAAGCTACATTGATATGTATACTAAAAATTACATCAAAATTCCTACTCTACTGGTTTTTTTCCCCTCTGCTTTGACACAGGTTCCTTGCCAGCAGGCGGATCATTTAAAGCCAGAGGAGAATTTATAAAGTTGAGATCCTTTAACATCCTGACATTCATCACGGATGGTCGATCTAAAAGATGCTCGGGACGAGATACTTCAATAATTGAATGTAGATTGTAGTCGCCGAGATACTTGGAAATCAAGCTCCGAGGAATGGCCCGAGCTGAATCTAATCCTGTTCCCCCGAGGAGGCTGAAGAAGAGATCCTCGGTCAATTTGGCTGATACCATCACTCCGCCCATAACTGCTGGGACAGGGGTTCCCACTTTTGTTCCTCCGAGCTCTGACATGAGCTCGGTAAAGTCCCGAATCATTCCCGAGGTCCAAGGTACTGAAGAAAATCTTACTCGGGACATGGTCACCTCGTTAGCTGCTCGTCACCTTGCTTTTGTAAGTCTTCTTACTTTGAACTTTTCATATTTCCTTTGTTATTTCGGTTTCTGACTTGCTTTCTTTTTACTTTCACAGTCGACGAGTTTCTTTAATATAATCCTGAAGAAGGATGAAGCGATTAAAGCTTCATGCTCCTCGTCCAGTGTGGAGGGAGCTCTGGCAGAAGCTATCAAGTCTTTGGACCATTCTCGCCAGACATACGCTACTGACAAGGCTATCTAGGAGAAAAAGCTTGCCTCCACCGAGAAAGAGAAAGCTCGAGCTGTTGATGCCTCCAAGGAGTTGGAGAAGAGAATAAATGCCCTGGAGAAGGCAAATAAGGAGCTCGAAGAGTAGCTCAAAACTGCTGGGGAGCTTGAAGATAAGCTCAAGGATGCTGAGGAGGAGCTGGATCAACTTAGGGAAGTAGGTCGTCAGAAGGAGGAGATTGAAAACAAACTTAAAGTTGTTGATAACCTGCTGTCCGAGAAGCTCTCCTCAGAGAAATTAAAGAGGAAGATGGCTGTGAAGAAGTCCTTCCGTGCTGGCTGGGACAAGGGGTGGAATAAGGGGTTGGCTGCTATGGTGTCGCAAGTGGACTATAGCAGTATCAAATACTTTAGGGATGGATGGGTTGCTTCTCTCCAGGAAATGAAAGTTGATGAATCTTCTGAGCTTTTCCAGCAACACATTCTTGGACCCCCTCCAACCCCAGAAGATCTTAAAGAGGATGAAGCTGCATCAGAAGAGTCTTCTATGGTGATGGGAGATAATCCCCCAACCATTCATCCTGCTGCCGAGGAACTTCAGCAGATTGTTATTTCCTCCGAGCAGCTGCCCGTGCTCCCTGAGCAACTATCCATTCCCTTCGAGCAACCTACTTCCTCATCCCAGCCTCCCGAGAAGGTTTTGGGAGATAAAGAAAAGGTGTAGAGTTGTTCGGGTTTCTTTTTATCTTTTTCTTTTTCAAATGCAACCCACATATGTAACTCTGAACTTTATGATCTAATAAAACTTGGACTTTTTGCATACTGTTGTTTATCTTCTATTCATACTCTGCTTATATTTCTTATTGATGATTGCTCTTTCTTTCTCTGCTAGTTTCCGGCCAGGATGGAATTACTATCTTCCCATGATACTAAGTTAATGTGACAATGTAATGAATATTTTAAAGCTGGTCACACAGACCTGAGTGCATCACAAGTTGTAGACATCCTCAACCAAGATGCTTCAGAACTGGCAGTGGAAGCATATAAATATCTGAAGTGTTTACTTGATCGAGCGGTGGCCAATAATGTGGCCTATTATGATATGATCGAGGATCTCCAAGGCACCCTCGAAGACCTTCAACTTCAATACAAAGAATCCACTGCCTTGTTGCATGAGGGGTATGAGAAGAAGTACAAGCTGATCATTGCCGACAAGGGCTACGAGAAGCTTTTTGCTGGGTACGATGTGAGGGAGAGAACCCGGAAAGGTGAGGTCGAGGAATGCAGACAGATTGCTGAGTTGCTGCAGCAAGAGAACAATAACTTGTAGAATAAGCTATCACAGTTGAAGTCTGCAGCCTCTTCTTCAAAAGCCTTAATCCCAGTGACCGATGAAGGATTCTCGTTCTTAGAGGTCGAGAACGCCAACTTGAGGGACGAGTTGGAAACCTTGAAGAGGTCTGGTCCTTCCACATCTTCTCGGGGACGAGAAAGAGCACCTCGGATTCCTATCGAGGAACAAAGGTCTCAGTCTGCCCTAGAGAACCAGGCCTTCCAGTTAATGGCGTAGAACCAGGCGTTGGCTGAAATGTCAAAGAAGATCAGGGACTTGGAAGAGCAGCTCTCTGAGCAGAAATCAACCTTAGAGAACAAAGAGCTTTTCGTTAAAAATCTCCACGAGCAGCTGGACAGATTAACATATCAGTTCCACAAACAGCCTGGGGAGTTCTGGATGGCTGGATACAACGAAGCTCTCTTTTATTTGGACGATCGTATCCAGAATGCCAATAATGAGGGCTACAAGCAAGGCTGGTTGAATGCCTTAGGTGTACTGCATCTCGAACAGGGTCATTACCTGTGGGACTACCATGATCCCGGGCTGCTCGACTTACCTGTGCCACCATACAAACTGGATATGAGTTGGATCAACCAAGGAAGAACCCTTGGTCGGTGGTATTACAATTACCTCTCCAGGAGCAGCAGACCTGCTCGGAGCCACTGCGAGCTTCTCTACAACCTTCATGAAAGCAACCGAGGAAGGCACATCATTCTTCTTTATCCCCTCCCCTGGGACATCAACTTTATTTATTTTTACCTCTCCAGAACCAGAGGCAGGTTTCTCGAACAAAGTGGGAGGTCTTCCTCTCTTCATCCTTTCGCTTAAAGTGATGTGAGATTCAGGCGAGGAACTGGTGGAAACTGGTACTGGCTCTGATTCACTTATCACTGGAAGAGCAGTGAAAGAAGTGGTGTAGCTCTTGTATTGCAGCAGATATGAGGCTGATCTAATGTGCTCATCGGCAACACTCTGATGCAGACTCCAGATAAGTTTCAGATGTCTTATATTAACATCTGCTTCCTTTGGACACTTTCTTTTGTTATCAACTGCAAATAAATAAACATTGCCATCAGTGACACATTTTATCAAACATAACGGAAGCATAATTTCAAAATAAATAAAACGAAATAAAAATAACCTATCCCATTGCCATAAGGAGGGCATCTGGGACCTTGGTAAACCTCATCTCCAGTTAATGGAGGGTGTTGCCAATTTTTTATGACAACCCCGTGTTCAAAATAATCCCTATTGGCATCAGGGACATTGACTACTAAGGCTCTATTCAAATTTCTAGTTTTTAAATAAAAATGTTATCATTAACTTCCCATCTATAACAAAACATAATCTCAGGAATTCCTATGCGAGTTCCATAGATCTGATTTAATCTATGCACCCCATTAACTATTCTCCATGTGTTGGGGGCTATTCTTGTAGGAACAATGTCAAAGTAATGACAGAATTCCAGACACAAGGGATTTGGTGGAAAAGAAAATCCACACTCAGCAATAAAGAGACTGGGGAACCAATGTCCCTCAGCCAAACGAAAGTAATCAGAAGGCTCATAAATATCTTCCAAAACAACCCAGGAGGGGATTGAAAAATCAGAGCGAAATTTATCAAGAGATTCAACAGGGTAAACCATGATGAATAAAAGAAATGAAGAAGAAGGAAGAAAATCTTACAGAAAAAGAGTGGATCTGATGACAACGGACGATGAAAGAGATGAATACATAGGAGAGAAAGAGACGATGGAAAACTCGAGAATACAAATTTGAAAAGGTAGAAGATGATGGGAGCATATATGAAGTTTAAATACCTTTCCTTGGGAAATGGTGAAGTAATGATTACAAAAAGAAATAATTACGCTACCGGAGGCTAGAGGAACAAAAAGGGCACGGAATCGAAGCGAGAAGAAACGATTACGCTACCGGCGTCTAAAAGGACAAAAAGTACGCAGAGATCGAGGCGGTTGTAAAAGTTCAAAAAGCCTGATTCTACGAATTTGGAAAGAGAAATAAATACAAGGGAAAACACTCCTAGAAATTAGGAGGACTATTTAAAGCTATCATATTCCGAGAAAGAATGTTCCATACTCCTCAAAATTCGAACTATGAAACATTGGGGGCTTCTGTTGATACCAAATTTAGTCTGCTGACATGGATCAATAAAGCGAAGACATGTGGCAGTCTACGTGGCAACAACAGGCACTTCCGAGGAACTCACACGCTCCGAGGAACCATACTACAATGAGGAGCACTGTTTCCCCGAGAAACTCATACGCTCCGAGGAACGAGAAATCTCCGAGGAACTCTTGTGCACCGAGAAGCCTAGGCGGTCCGAGCAACTCAGGCGGTCCGAACTGCACCTCGAACAAAGCATTAATAGCGGGATAACCAAAAGTTTGACTGTTCATTAAATGCTTATCATCCAGACGCATACGCTTAAAGGGCATTGAATGTATTACCCTTTCATATGTATATCATTTAATGTAGTACCCTTTCACTTTACAGCCTCAGGGATATAAATACATTGTACAATCCTCATTGTAAAGGAGGCCCCGGTCCGTAATTTCTTGAGATAACTTGTAATCGAGAATTTCCATACAAACAGCAATACCAAACAGTGGACGTAGGCCATTCTTATAAGGCTGAACCATTTTAAAAACTCTTTGTCTTATTTATTTATCTGTGATTGAATAATTAGAGTGATCAAATTTTTTACATCAACACAATTGAAAAAATTGACATCTCATATTTTTACCCTTAGTGATAGTGATTCGAACGAATTTTTTTACGAGTCCAAGCAAGATCTTCCCACCCGTGTGACTGGTGATGAGAGCGAGGGTGAAAAGAGTGAGGAGGAAGAATTGAGTGAGTTGCAAGTTGCTTACAATAATTTATAAGTGGAAGCTTTAAAGATATAGAATGCAAACTTAAAATTAGAATCTCAGTTTCAAGAACGTGTCTCAGATAGGAATAACAACGATGTATTAATTGAGGATTTTAGGACACATGAGAAAATTCTTAGAGAGAAGCTAGAATATGTTGAGGGTGAGAGAGATAGTTTTTGAGGGTTGATGGAGACTATGAAAAATGAGCTTTTAGAGTTTAAGGATTCTAGAGATGTACTTGAATCGTGGATATGTGAGCTTGATAAGAGTTTAATAGAATCAAGGAAGGTGAAGTTTGATTTGGAGTCGAGGTCAGAAAAGCCAGATAAGATTTTAGGCACTGTCTAAATTAAGGAGGATAGGGGTGGTATAGGATTCGATGATAGAGTTTCACTCATTCTCAAAGCCAATTCCATGCGTGTGAGAGCCTCCTAGGGTTGTTAGGATAAAGGCACCGAAGGTTGTTAAGAAAGAGCCACCTAGGAACATCTTGAGAGAGGCACCTAGGAACTTTAGGAGAGGGCCACCTTTAGGTAACACTCACCGCCTGATTTACACTTGCACACATTGCGGTAGGTAAGATCATCTTAGGCGTTTCAATTACAAACTTTTAAATGGACTTAGAAGGCTTAATAAAAGAATAAATTTGATTCATCAAACCCCCACTTGGCATTACAAATCTGTTTGGGTTAGGAAATTGAATTTAGAGGATTATGGTCTAATTATTCACGACTCTCGTTTGCTTGCCCGTGATTCACCCCATGTGAGATCGTTTGGTTGATTATGTTCCATGATATATACTTACTAGTGTTATGACTCACATGTTGTAGATTGATCGTATCCATGTTTTAGCTCATTTATATTTTGTTATTATGTTTCTCACATTGCTTTTCTTAGTTTTTCTACTGTTTTAGCACTATTTTGGATCCGTCAACACCTTCCAGGTATCTTTTTCTAAAAAAATTTCCACTGGGATTTTTGTTTTATCGTTCGAGCGAGATCTCATGTCACGTAAAGATGTCGTTCCAACGACATGAATTTTCGTTCGAGTGACATTGAGTTTCATTTGAACTGATGATAGGGGGAGAAATGCTATATAATCCTATTATTATCGTATCTTAGTTTGGGGGAGATTTATCTTAGGGGGAGACGTCTTTCTAAGTAGGCCATGTGTTTGATAAAGGGGAGAATTAATTTAGGTGGAGTAATTAATTAAAATTGCATTTAATACTTTGATATTCCCTATGCATTTGATGAGTTTGCTTAAGTGTGCAGGATTTCTTATAAAGCGGCATTGTTTAAACAACAAAGCGTTTGATTCTTGGGTTGAGTCAAGTTTGGGTGGGCTATGTTTTGAGTCTAGTTGAGCTTGACGGCCCTTTAGGATTTTTGTTTGGTTTTTTGTCCCGGAATAGCCAAAGGGGGAGATTTGTAAGGACACAAATTTCCAATTGAGTCCATATATAGTTTTGGCTCAATTCCGGACAAAAACATTTATTCAGAGGATAGTATTTAATTGTAATATTCTCAAGACCATGAAGTGTTTGTTGAAGACATAGCGGCAAAGAGTATAAAGCTTCATCAAATATGCCGATTTGTGTGCCTCGTTTCTACTTCATCAACCATAGTTCCATGCTCCCAAGGTATGAATGAAATACTATATATATAGGAGCTTGGAACAAAGTTTATTGGGTGTTAGGTTTTGTAAAAACTGTGTTTTAATTTTTAGAAAGAATTAAATAAAACTTTAAAATAAGTTTATAAAGTTTTCTGGGATAAAATCGAATTTTCCAACTTTCTGGTTTTTCGTTCGATAGAGTCGTTCGAACGAGATTGTCGTTCGAACGAACTTGCCAACAAGTTCCCATATTAGGCCACTAACATGTCGTTCGATATGTCATTCGAACGAACCTTCTGTTCGAACGAGATATCCAACGAGATTCTAACGAGTTCAATCTGGAACGTCGTTAGAAGTCTCCTTCGAACGAGATGCCAGGCGGGAACAGTTTTTGGCTGTTTTTTGGCAGTTTTGTACCCACTTCCCCACTAGGTTTTTAACCAACTTTTTCAGATTTTATTATGTGCGGGAATAACATTTTCCAATCTAACCTTTTCACATCTTTTTCATCTCTTAGAGAGAGTTTGAGAGCAAATTGTTTTAAGGAAAATGTTCATGTTTTGAGTGAGATTTTTAGAGAAAAATATCCATCACTCTAGTGTTTACACCCAAAGAAGTTTATTCCAAGTTCACATATATACATATATCTTGCTTGGAGTTTGGCACCGGTTTATCTCTTCCGTTTCAAAGAGAAGTTTCGGGTTTTTCTTCTACCTCCCACAAAGAAAGAAGAAGTGTTTTTGTTGCGATTCTACCCACTTGGAGAAAGGCTCCATGTACGGGTGACGGTGACCATATAAAGTCCCATCGGTGGATTCCGAGACCGCGGTGGTATTCCAAGGTTATTCGCTAGGAAGAGGTTTCTACAAGAAGAAGCATCGGGGCTTGAGAGGGATCGAGTCGAGTGTTGTAAGTCTATCTGTCTTGTACTTTTAATTCCATATCTAGTGGATTTGTGGCTAGGGCCGTCCGAGGTTTTTTTCCCGTCTTGGGGTTTTCCTCGTACATCGCGGCGTAGTGTGATTGGTTTATTTTATCTTGCTTAAATAACGTAGAACGCATGTTTAGAATAATTCAAGATAAAATTTGGTTTAAATCGTCACACTCACTTTAATTGGGACTTATATTAAATATTGGGTAAAGCATATTTAATTCAAGTCATTTGCTAAAATTTGGTTTCGCCTAACTTGCTAATATCGATAAATATGACTTAGGCAAAATTCTAGGACTTGGATTGAATTAACGTGGTTTAAGTTAATATATTCATTGATTAATTTTATTGAACCATCATCTTCGCTTCCGCATCTTCGAGTTTATCCAAAAAGGAAACTGCGACTTCTTCATGAACGACCTATTTGGTTTTCTGGATTCATCTGTTTCAGTACCCTGGGTTCATATGCATAAGTTTTTTGTATTACTGGGTTGCCTCTGACAGTTTATATGCAATTGCTCTTGGTATTCATGCTTAATTGCTTATACTGCATTATTTTTTTGATCACACCTTCTTAGATTGATTATTCTATTTATGATTTACTGTTTGATAGTGCAGTATAATTTACATGATGATATTTTTGTCTATTGCTAGTGTGTACCATGTTTGTATTTATGGTTGTTTTGATATATTTTGAAAAAAATTCAAAAAGATTTTATTTTGATAAAAAAAATTTGTTGAAAATACAAAAAGAGTTTTGTATTTAGTTTGCACCATATAAGAATGGAAATTTAGGATGATCGAGTCACAAATTCATCCCATTTATCCATTGGACAATTTGATAGTGTTTTGAGACAATATATCATGTCATCCATGTGCTTTAAAATGTTTGGAGTCATTGAGATATTATTAGTTGATACTTCCTACATGTTTGACTCTTTGTTTCCTTTAATACACACATGCACGGATTTTTTTGATTATTGTACTTATCTATCACATGTTGGTAGAGTGTTTTCATCTCAATCTTGTCCTTAAATCAAACCAAGTGCAATAATACGAGAGTAATAAAATTAGTGCATGTAAAAACCATTGCCAGTGAGGAATTTGTTTAAATTTGAAAAAAATAATGAGTGTACTGGAAAGGGCTGCGAGTCAATAATATCGTAAAAGCCATCGTTTGAAAAGAGCCTGCACAAAAAAATTAAGGCAATAAAAAGATGATATATGCCAAAATTTGGGCCAACAAGATTTCTCTAAGTGAAGAATTTAGAAACTCATTAGAAAAATAAAAAAAATATTATTTATGAGGGAGTTTTAGTTGGATATGTATGAATGGGTTTGCACGTCCTTTGAAAAATTCTCGAAGTGGCATGAAATAGTTTTGGACATTATTGGTGTGAAAATCACTTAGGCTTTGATTTGTTGATTTGATTTAGTCGATATCATCTAAATTCAATAATTTTACACCTAAGGATATTTTTTATGTTCATTCAATAGGAGTACACTTATGCATCATGCACATATGCTTGATTGAATTTTATTACCTATTGAATTTGTTCACACCCATTCATTTCAGATCCATGATTTGGTTGTCTTAATGTTATTCATGGTGTGATTTTTGTAAATTGTTTTTGTTTAAAAAAATGAAAATTTAAAAATAGTTTGTGGATCTTTTGAGCATTTCCTCTGCATGCGCGCAGTTTGATCCATGTTTGCTATGATGTTTGTAGTGACACTCCATGTGTTTGTTTGTTTATTCTTTTTCTTGTCTATTTTGGACAAATAAAAAGGGTGAGAACGGATTATGGGGGAGTTTTGCATTATGGGGGAGATTTGATTATATTGATTGATTTAACCTTATATCATTTCAAACTCGATGCGTCACGAAGGTATTTGTTTCTTGTCTCATGTGTGCAGGAACAATTGAAGATCTTTATATTGCATAACCAGAAGATGACAAGGAAGATTGATGAAGATTTTTGAAAGAAAAGATTGAAGACTTACATTTCGAGTACCTTTTCACTGTTGGGTTCATGGGAGGTTATTAGATTTGTGTAGGCATTTTGATTTGATAATTCAGATTTTTTATTGTGTACCGACATAGACATGGGGGGAGATTTGTAACGGCATATTTTATAAGTCATGTTTATATTTAAGTATGTCGTATACCACTACAACCATCAAAGAATTCAAGATCTTTCAAGCATCAAAGCGGATCCGAATATCAAAGTTATTCATTAAAGGAGTCTCCGCGAGATTAATTTTGATAAGGTTGTGTTTAAGTACCTTAGCACTTCACTTAGAGTATTGGGATATTTTGGACAAAATATTTTCTAAGTGTTGGAGAGGAGTTTTTAATGTTTTTCAAAAATATATTTTTTGGAGTTTTTGAGGCGGTGCATTTACTGAGAAAAAGAAAAAGAAAAATATTTAATTTTACTATCGTTCAAACGACAACCTATGTCGTTCAAACGACATGGCTTATCGAGAGAAGTATCAAACGATGTTGGATCTCGTTCGAATGAAATCCAATTTCATTTGAACGAGACGCCGCCTTAAGTCTTTTATAAATAGGACTCTCCAACTCCATTTTTCATAAGAATACTTGTGCAAAAACCGTCCATTCTTTTTGCACACAACAGTACGCATTTGTCTTCTCACTTTAGAGGTTTAATCCTTTGTTTTTACAATTCACAAAACATCCCAATCCTTTAGTGAATTGTTTTGGAACCCAAAATACGACCTTACTGATATTACTCTTGTAGAGAGGGTAAATCTACATCGTATGATTACGTGTCATTGAGGATCTTATTGCGCGTAGTTCATTGCTGATGACACCAACTGACACCTATGGGTATTCATGTGTTAAAATATATTTCATTATAATCGGTGTAAGTTGCGATTTACAGATTATAGTGAAATAAAAGGTTTTTCCCTTCGGGGATTCTTCCTGAAATTGGTTTCCTTTACATGCTTATTGATTTTAAATCACCTAGATTCTTATGTTGGGGTTTAACTAAAAGTTGGGTTTAAATAAAACTGGTTGACTTCTCACGCAATCAAAATTGGATTTATTTGAGAAGTTGCATGGTTTCCATTGTAGCGTAATCTTTGGAATGTATAGACGTGTCTCGTCTCTTCATATATTCTCGTCTGCGTCGAGGGAGAGTTTTACTTTAAAGCGACCAAATTAATGATGTCTAAAATAACCAGAATTAAATGATTTTAAAATTTATAGTTACTAAATTAATGATGTTGCAATACAAGTCCCCTTTGTCATTTTTGGGATTGTATGGACAAGTCTCGTCTCTTCATACACTCTAGTCTTCACCAAGGGAGAGTTTTAATTTAAAGCCACCAAATTAATGATGGTGATCACAAGTCCCCCCTCGTCATTTTTGGGAGTGTATGGACGAGTCTCGTCTGTTCATACACTCTCATCTTCTCCGATGTAGAGTTTTACTGTAAAGCCACCGAATTAATGATGCTTGAAATAACCATAATTAAATGATTTATATCGAATTCTTTATTTTTTTCACCACCTACGTGATTTTGTCACACTATTCCCATCACTTGGTGTTATTGAGAGTTCATAGACGAGACCAGTCTTCCATGATTTCTCATATCAACGAGAGTGAGTCAATATCAATTCACCATGAGAATGATGTTATTTGGATTAGAGCAATTCAAACCAAACATTGGATAATTAAATATAAGGATATGAGGAAAACCTTGCATTTTTTCATTCATTACTTTAAAATATTCCAAATACAAGCAGTCCATGCACAAAGAGGATGACACACAAATGACATTCATGCCTATTGATAGTTGTCTTTAAATGATTTGTGTTCCATAAATTATAGAAAAGCTCTCACCATAGGTTCTCCAGTCTGTAAGCCCCGGGGACGACCTCTTCAGTGGCTCTATATGGGTCATGCCAGTTTTGATGCAACTTGTCCTACTTCTACCAAACCTTTTTTAAGACCAAATCTCCCATGGTAATTGGCCTTGCTTTGACCCTCTTATTATATAATTTGGTTATGTTCTGCTGATATGCCATTTGTATGACCTCGGCATCCTCTCGTCTTTCTTCTATCAAGTCCAAGTACAACATCCTTTATTCATTATTGGTATCAGGGTTGTAAGTATCTACTCTGTGACTGAGAAGGCCGAGTTCAGGGGGGATTACTTCCTCTGACCCATAGGCCATCATGAATGGTGTCTCTCCTATAGGAGTCCTCTCTATCGTCTTGTAAGCCCATAAGATTCCATGCAACTCCTACGTACACAAACCCTGATAATCTTCAAGATTCTTTTTTATGCCATATAAGATCTTTCTACTAGTGACTTCGATTTAGTCATTAGCTTGGGGTTGGTCAGGTTTAGAATAAAATTTCTTTATTCCCACCTTTTCATAATATTCTTCCAAAGAGTTATTCCTAACATGTTTCCCATTGTCTGAGATGAGCGTATTGGGTAGGCCATACCTGTAGATGATGTTTCTACAAATGGAATTAAATGTCTTCACTTTAGTGATGGAGATCATGGATTTTGTTTCCACCCATTTAGAAAAGTAATCAATAGCCACAATCAAATACTGTTATCCACCTGGTTCCTTTGGAAGTGGGTCGATTAGGTCAATCCACCAAACTGTGAATGTCCATGGAGAAGTAATGGATGAGACTGGATGGTAAGACTGGTGGAGAATATTTTCATATGGTCCACCGCATCTCTAGCAAGGGTCGTCCACTAATACCCCTATGTAATAATCCACTTCGCGAGAGATCTTCTTCCAATATGCCTTGCACGTAACCCCTCATGGATGTCACATAGGACATAGTTAACCTCTGTAGGATTGATCTGAGGAGAGGCAGTAGGAAACCTTTTTTTGTAGAGCACATCTCCTATAATAGTGAGTGAACTTCACCACCTGATATCAGAGTTTCTTTCTCTCGGCTCAGGTGTTAGGGAGTTCCCCGCCTTTGATGTATTTGATCAAAGGATCCATCCAAAAGTCTCCCAAGTTCAAGTTTAAACAAATTTCTACTCCATTATCGTCTTCCTCAATACTGGGTCTATGCAAAATCTCCACGGGAATGGTATGCCTGGTTTCTATTCTTGTGGTCAAGGTCCTGTTTTCAGCTGATTGTATGAGCCCTGCCCCACTGTCGTTTTCACATGACGAACCATAAAAAATAGACTCCAAACTAGACTATCGGTTGTAAAATACCCTTCACCCACCTCACCATTTCTGAACAAAATATATTTTCTTATGAGGTCAGCTCGCCCACCAACGGCCATGGACAAACCTATTATTTCTTTCTCTAGAAAAACTACCATCTCATCTTCTTTCGTATCAGCCTCATCTTAACTAAATTAAGCCACAAAGTCAGCCAATGCTTGCCATTTAATTGTTGTTCTCGATTGGTATATGATGTCAAACTCATCGAGCTCAATTGACCAGGCCATCAACCTACCCAATTTTTCAAGTTTATGGATGACCTGACTCAAAGGAGTATTAGTGAGTACCACCATAGTGTGGGCTTTAAAATAAGTCTTTATCTTTCTTGAGGATTGTATTAAGTCACACGATAGCTTCTCCATTCTCAAATATTTCAGCCCAGCCCCCTGAAGAGACTTACTATTAAAGTAGACTGACTTCTGTACTCCTTTGTCATCTCGGATGATGGTTGTGCTAATTACAGACCTTGACAATGCTAAATATAAAAATAATTTATCTCCTTGAATTGGCAGAGACACAAGCATCGGAGAACCCAGATAACTCTTAAGCTCTTAAAAGGATCTTTCACACTCTTTATTCCATTCAAATGCTTTCCTTAAGATTTTTAAGAAGGGGATACATTTATCTGTGGCTCTTGAGATGAGCCTGTTGAGTGAAGTGACCCTTCATGTTAACCTCTACACATATTTGATTATTTTTAGAGTATTCATCTCAATCAGTGCTTTGATCTTTTCTAGGTTTTCTGCTATATCCCTATTATTGACAATGAAGCCTAGAAATTTACCTACACCCATTCCGAACACACACTTGACTAGGTTTAGCTTCATTTGATATATATCCATCATATCAAAAGTCCTCTCAAAGTTGGCCATATGGTCCTCGACCTCGAGGCTCTTGGTCAACATATCATCTATATAGACCTCCATGGTTTTGCTAATCTTCTCTTCAAACATCTTATTGACCAATCACTGGTAGGTTGCCTCTGCATTCTTAAGGCCGAATGGAATGACCTTATAGCAGTAGGTTCCTTTATCTGTGATAAAGTAAGTCTTCTCTGAGTCAACCTAATCCATGAATATTTAATTATATCCAGAGTATGCGTCCATGAAACTCATCAATTCATGTCCTGCTGCAACATCAACCATTTGATCTATACAAGGCAGAGGGAAGTTATCTTTAGGATGAGATTTGTTTAGATCGGTGAATTCAACACACATACACTACTTTCTGTTAGATTTATGAACTATCAAAACATTGGGCAACCACTCTAGATAGTGCACCTCTCTAATGAACTTTTCTGAGTGGAGCTTCTTAACTTCCTCTTGGAAGACTCCGTACTTCTACCTTGTATAAGCTCTTCTCCTTTATTTCACTGGCTTTTCTTTCTCATCAATGTTGAATTTGTGGCAGATAACCTTTAGGTCTATTCCTGGCATGTCTTTGTGGCTCCACGCAAACAAACTGTACCTCTTCCTTAACATCTCTATTAGTTTTTCCTTCACCTCATTTTTCAGTGAAGAGCCAATTTGGACGTTTTTTCTGGCTCTTCCTCATTGAGTGATGATGCAAAAAATTGTACCACCCTTCAAGGGGTTTACGAGCTCAATTTCGTGTCAACAATGGCAGTATATATATATATATATATATATATATATATATATATATATATATATAGTAGATGGAGGTGAGGAGAAGAGGATTTACAGCGGAATATAAGTGGTTCAACCAATCAGGCCTACGTCAACTGTGAAGGTGTGTGGTTCATATCACTATATGAGGTCTCTAATGGCCATGGATATAATCTCTCAAGCTTTCTCTCTCTACTACGCGTTTAGACAGAGTTTCAGCTAGGGTTGCTAATTTTGGGGATCCGTTTCTAAGAAGGAGAAGACAAGTATTTATAGTGCTTGGGGGTTGTAGTGTACCCCCTATGCATGGAAAGAGCATGTGTGTGTTGATCTTGCCAATATGATGAAGACATCTTTCCCTGTCACATATAGAGAATGATGATGAAATATTCCCCCCACGTGGGGGGAATGATTTGTTATAACTTAATTGTGTCCACATGTCCTTGCCCACACATATATCAATAAGAGTTTAGCCTCCGTACTTGGTCATGACCTCGGCCTAGAAGAGTTTGAGGTTTGTAAGGTTTAGCTACCCATCCAATCCGAGATGAGCCGGCATGGTCTCGGTTTAAGTTAAGCCAAGTTAAGGTATTAAGGTCGGCCTAGGCCGAGGTTAAGCTGGAATAGGCCTGAAACATCGGCTGATTCACTGATGGGTTTGACTTTGGTAGAAGTATGGCTCCTTGTAAGCTCGGCCTATCCCCGGTCGAGGTTGTCATTCATGGGTGAACTGAAGAATTACTTACCCCCCGATTCATGTAGTCTCCCCTTAAAGAGGTTGGTAGTGGTGTCGGCCAGGGCCGACCCTGTTATGGCCAAGGCTGCCGGTCACTGATCCAAGGCCTTTCCAACGTCGGCCTTGTTCTCTACCGAGGTTGATGTCTCTGAGCCGAGGTGGCACATTTATGGCATATCAATCACCCCCAGCCCTTAGTTACATGTGAGAGCAGGTGACTGTGGGGTCTCTACATCTCCGAGGTCTCTCTTATGCCAATGTCCATTTGACACTTGTCTATTGCTGAAGTGTGAAGAGTGCCTGGAAAGCGTGTGATGTCATCCGTCCTTTATGTCTCCCAAGGCAATGATGCGCTTTGGGGAGCATGCATCCATATTAAGGTTTTAAACCCTATTTTCCCTCTTTCTTCTTCACTTCTCTCTTTTTTGGCTCGACTCATTTCTGCAGCTCTCTCTCTCTAGAAAAGCTACGGTTTGAAGCATTTTGGTGGTGATTTCTTGCAGTTTCTCCCTTCTCTCTTACCATTTTGTCTTCAGGTATCCTCTACCATTCTTTCTTCTTCATTTTTCCTGTCTTCTTCTTGCTTTTGCATTTTCCGATGAGTTTTTAGAGATTTCCGGTGACGTCTCCATTTTTTCTGGCGAACTGTTCTTTATGTTCGTCATAGTAATTGCTTAAATTTTTATAGTTTGATCCTTAGTTGAATTATTCCATTTTCCAGTCTTTGTTTTTTGTTTAGGAGAGTTGTAAGTGTAGGGTCTGCCTCTTATGCTCAGACCCCTTTACCAACTCCTAGAGGAGTTCCCTTCTCTCAAAGAGAAGACTTTAGAGAAAATTAGGCAAATATAAAGAGCCCAGGAGGAAGCTCGTAGGTCAGAGGAATTCCCCCCAAGGCCTATCTTTCCCCCCACCTCTGAAGGTAATATACCCTGAACCATCAGAACCAGCTATCCAAGCCGAGGTACCTGATGAACCCTCACCAATGTCTGAGTCTGAGTCTTCCACATCAGACCCTATGTCTGTGGATTCTTTCCAAGAGGCTATGGACTTTTCAAATCCACAAGATCAGGTCCCTGATCAAGCAGAGGTCTACAGTCGGTCCTCGTCTCATAAAAATTCAAGCACATCGTCCTCTTCCTCGGAGGTTGAGATTGTTGAACCAAGAATGGATATTCCACCAATACTTGACGCCATTCCCCTGTCGGCCGTCATAGGGCCTGAGTTTTCTCAGAGGTTCCCAAGTAACCCTCCAACGTCTGCTCCGGATGATGTTGAACTAGATAATGACGATGATGATGATGTTGAGAGTGATGTCGACGTCTGTGAGGCGTCCGAGATTGAGAGTACAGTTAGTGAGGTCGACCTTCTTTGCTTCAGATACCTATACTCCATCAGCCCCTCCATAAAGCTCAGGAGACCTCTAAGGGAAGAGAGGGCTTACCACGACCGATATGGTGAGATATTCTTGTACGAGAAGATGTTCAAGTTGGGGTTTCGTTTGCCCATCCATCCCATCATTAGGTCTATACTAGGATACATCAACTTGGCCCCTTCCCAGTTGTCACCCAATGCTTGGAGGGTAATAATTGGGGCCATCGTCTTATAGAGGGATGTTCATAACTCAGACCTTCCAGTCCAGGTATTTGTAGGTTGTTATGTCCCTTCATCAGCCAAAAACTATCCGAGCTATTATCATTTTGTAGCTCGAAAACTTGATAAGAAGATGCTCCAGATAACTCAAACTTCTAATCATAACGGAAGCCTCGTAATTTCTTTACCTCAGGGCCATGGGAATTTGGCCCATGCGCCCCCTCTTCCCCACTAGAGCCGATGATGCCTATAAGATGGGGAAAGGTTACAAT
This sequence comes from Sambucus nigra, assembly GCA_949130495.1. Taxonomy (NCBI): domain Eukaryota; kingdom Viridiplantae; phylum Streptophyta; class Magnoliopsida; order Dipsacales; family Adoxaceae; genus Sambucus; species Sambucus nigra. Next base: position 191,454,657 of record OX422210.1, on the reverse strand, counting down.
AGCTGCTAAGGCCAACCCTGGTCTGAGCCTGCAAAATCTTTAGAAGGTCAAAGACCTTCAGGATCAGGGGATGCATGGTCTGCTCATAAAATTTAAACACCTGATGACCCCCCACTACCTCTAAGACTGGTTTAGGGGGAAGTCCTCTTACAGATCTTGGTAAGTGTTTTTTATTCCAAGTTATACCTCTGAGTTTATGCATGTTTGACTCTCTAACTCAGACCTTTCTATTTTGCAGAGCGTCCGAAGGGAATATCCGACGAGCTTTGGGAAATAGAAGCACCGAGTTTGACAAAGCTTGCTAAGAAGGTAGGTCTGAATTCCCCTCCCCCCCCTACTTCAACCTCAAAGGCTCAGTCCAAAAAGAAGAGAAGTTCTATCGACCCTTCCCCTGAGGATCAGAGGCAGAAGAAAAAAGGTGGGGACTCTGCCATCCCGATATCCTCTGCTGATGCACTGGCTACTCGTATAAAGTAACTAAAAATCGATAGCGTTATAGGCCACAGTCTGTAGGCGCTGGATGCCATCGGCTCTGCCATAACTGATGCTGACAAATATTTTTACCGGTCTATGGACACAGCTATGCTGGTTGAGTTCGGCCTCCACAGGTCTATTTAGGTAAGTCTTCATATTTCAGTATAGCTTCAAAGTGTAACTTCTGTTTTGAATTTCAACTCATATACACGACCACTTAATTTGCAGGGTCTGGTTGCTATGCATCATCTTGCCAATTAGACTCTAAGGAAGTTACCCCTCATCCAGAAGGGTTAGGAGGCCGAGAAGGCGCAAAGCTCCCTGAATGCCGAGGTAGACCATCTGAAGTCTTCTATGGTGGGGTCTAAGAAGAAGGTTAAGGACCTAGAAAAAGATATCTCCAAGCTAAAAAAAGACCACATTGCTGCTCTGAAGGCCAAGGACGATGTTCTCCAACAAAAGGTCGACTCTGCAGTGAAGGCGACCCTCGAGGATGCCTCTGAGGGGATATTGACTGATTATAAAGTCTCCGATGAATTCATAAGCTTCGGCTTTGAGTACCTCAAAAGAGGTATTAAATTTACTATCAAATGGGCGATTGCTAAGGAGAAGGAGGCAGGAAGTTTTAAGGCCTCTGACTTCATAGGTCTGGGCTTTGCTAACCCTCAGCTTATCAATCCCTCCAAGAGGATGAAGAGGGGGTCGCTGCCCCTGCAGAGAATGCCACACTGGACGGTACGGAGATAGAGGGAGCTGACCACAGAGAAGATGGGTCCGAGGTGACCAACATCATCCAAGAGAATCAGGCCAAGGATACCAACACTCTCCCTTTGAATCCTTAGGCTCAATTGTGAAGCTTTTTGCACTTTTTTGTAACCCCTGATCGGATGTAACCTCTGAAGAACATTGCCAACTTATATTTTTGAATTTTTTGCAACTGGATAGCAACCTCTGAGGAGGGTTTTTACTTCATTTTTTTATTTGTTGAATGCTTATTTTCCATGCGATGTTTTAGCTCTGAAGTCTTGTTGCAATGATGTCTGTTTAAAGTAAATTAAGTCTTACCTCAGACCATCACCATAGTGATGTTATAAGGTCTGAGGCCATCAACTAAGAGGTCATCCTCATAATTAATTTCACCAAATTAATGATGTTAAGGGTCTGAGGTCATCCTAGTATGGTATCTGACCTTAGACCTCGTCACCACTTAATGATGTTATAAGGGTCTGAGGCCATCAACTAAGATGTTATCCTCATAATCAATTTCACTAAATTAATAATGTTAAGGGTCTGAGGTCATCCTAGTATGGTGTCTGACCTCAGACCTCGTCACCACTTAATGATGTTATAAGGGTCTGAGGCCATCAACTAAGATGTTATCCTCATAATTAATTTCACCAAATTAATGATGTTAAGGGTTTGAGGTCATCCTAGTATGGTGTCTGACCTCAGACCTTGTCACCACTTAAGGGTCTGAGGCCTTCAACTAAGATGTTATCCTCATAATTAATTTCACCAAATTAATGATGTTAAAGGTCTGAGGTCATCCTAGTATGGTGTCTGACCTCAGACCTCGTCACCACTTAAGGGTCTGAGGCCATCAACTAAGATGTTATCCTCATAATCAATTTCACCAAATTAATGATGTTAAGGGTCTGAAGTCATCCTAGTATGGTGTCTGACCTCAGACCTCGTCACCACTTCAGGGTCTGAGGCCATCAACTAAGATGTTATCCTCAATCAATTTCACCAAATTAATGATGTTAAGGGTCTGAGGTCATCTTAGTATGATGTCTGACCTCAGACCTCGTCACCACTTAATGATGTTATAAGGGTCTGAGGCCATCAACTAGGATGTTATCCTCATAATCAATTTTACCAAATTAATGATGTTATAAGGGTCTGAGGCCATCAACTAAGATGTTATCCTCATAATCAATTTCACCAAATTAATGATGTTAAGGGTCTGAGGTCATCCTAGTATGATGTATGACCTCAGACCTCGTCACCACTTAATGATGTTATAAGGGTCTGAGGCCATCAACTAAGATGTTATCCTCATAATTAATTTCACCAAATTAATGATGTTAAGGGTCTGAGGTCATCCTAGTATGGTGTCTGACCTCAGACCTTGTCACCACTTAAGGGACTGAGTCCATCAACTAAGATGTTATCCTCATGATCAATTTCACCAAATTATTGATGTTAAGAGTCTGAGGCCATCAACTAATATGTTATCCTCATAATAAATTTCACCAAATTAATGATGTTAAGGGTCTGAGGCCATACTAATATGAGGTCTGACCTCAGACCTCGTCACGACTTAATAATGTTATAAGGGTCTAAGGCAATCAACTAAGATGTTATCCTCATAATTAATTTCACCAAATTAATGATGTTAAGGGTCCGAGGTCATCCTAGTATGATGTCTGACCTCAGACCTCGTCACCACTTAATAATGTTATAAGGGTTTGAGGCCATCAACTAAGATGTTATCCTCATAATTAAATTCATCAAATTTATGATGTTAAGGGTCTGAGGTCATCCTAGTATGGTGTCTAACCTCAGACGTCGTCACCCTCTATGAAGTAGGAGTCGTCTTACTCCTAAAGTCTTTGCCAAGGAGAGACCTGCTATCTTGGCTTCATATTCGGACTTGTTGTTAGAGGCCTTGAAGTTCAACCTCAAAGCGTATTAAATATTAGCACCATCTGGAGTTGAAAGCATCAACCCTACACCGCTTCCACTGTCATAGGAAGATCCATCAATGAAGAGATTCCAAATGTCTGTATCCGATGAGAAGGCCCCTTCCGACATGATTCCTTTCCTGAAGAGGTATCGATCCTCCTCATTCTCCGCTACTCCGCTCCTGATCTCCTTAGATACGACCTTTTCCTGGTTTCAGAAGACGTTTGGTGCAACCTCTTCCTGTTCTCGAAAGACGTTTGGTGCAACCTCTTCCTGTTCTTGGAAGACCTTATTATTTGACCCTTCAGCACCCACTAGGTCATTCTCTACCTCGGCCTCTTCCCATGTGAACTCGGCAACAAAGTCTGCGAGGGCCTGCCCTTTAATGGCTGCCCTAGGTTGGTAAGTAAGGTCATACTCCCCCAACTCGATGGCTCAGGTCATCAATCTTCCATACTTCTCAGGTTTATATAAATACTGTCTTAGTGGGGAATCGGCGAGGACGACCATGGAATGGGCTTGGAAGTAGGGCTTCATCTTCCTGGAAGCATGTATCAGGGCGTAGACTAACTTTTCTATACGAGGGTAATTTTTCTCAGACCCTTGAAGGGCTTTACTATTGAAATACACAGGCCAATGTCTTCCCGTACTATGGTTGCACTGATACCGATTCAGAGACTGCTAGATAAACATATAATTTCTCTCCTATTATGGGCCGAGATAATAACAAGGGAGACCCAAGGTAAGACTTTAGTTGGTTAAAATCCTCTTCGCACTCTTCGTCCCACTAGAAGGCCTTTCTAAGAACTTTAAAGAATGGAAGACACTTGTTCTTTGCTCTGGAAACAAAATTGTTGAGTGCGTCCACTCTCCCCGTGAGTCTTTAGACGTCCTTGATACTCCTTAGTGTCTTCATGTCAAGAAAACCCTTGATTTTCTCAGGGTTTGCTTCGATTCCTCTTTGATTGACGATAAATCCAAGAAACTTACCAGCTCCTACCCCGAAAACACACTTTGCGGGGTTGAGTTTCATCCTGTACAAGTCCATAGTATCGAAGGTCTTTTCAAGGTGTGCCACATGAGTGGAGGCCTTTAAGCTCTTCTCAGTATATCGTCTATATACACCTCGATAGTTTTGCCTATTTGATCTTTGAACATCTTATTCACAAGACGTTGGTATGTCGCCCCCGCATTTTTCAGACCGAAGGTCATCACTTTGTAGCAGTACGTCCCTTTATCGGTAATGAAGGCTATTTTCTCTGAGTCTTCCTCATTCATGAAGATCTGGTTGTAGCCTGAATACACGTCCATAAAGTTCATGAGCTCATGCCCTGCAGTAGCATCTATCATCTGATCTATTCGAGGTAAGGGATAGCTATCTTTTGGGCAAGACCTATTCAGGTCAGTGAAATCGACGCACATTCTCCACTTTCCATTGGCTTTGGGCACGATGACTGCATTCGATAACCACTCCGGATATAAATAACTTCTCTAATAAACTCAGCCTCTTCCAATTTTTTAACTTCTTCCCGGATGATGTCGTACTTCTCCCTGGAGTAAACTCTTCGTCTTTGTTTGATCGGCCTGGCACTTTGGTCACATTAATCTTGTGACACATAACCTCAGGGTTGATGTCGGGCATGTCTGCGTGACTCCACGCGAAGACACTCTGCCTCTTCCTCAAGAAGTTTATCAGCTCTTCCTTGATTTCTGTTTTTAAGGCTTTGCGGACCTAAATGGTTTTTTTTGGTTCGTCCTCATTGAGGATAATGGATTCTACCTCTTCTGCGGCCTCTCCCTTCTTCAATTTTGTTTCATCTCTTGGCCCAAGTGTATCAATGCTATAAGTGGTGGTTGCTCTCTTATGGGCCTCTCTCTCTTCGGCTGAGTTGAAGTAACATTCTCGTGCTATGGTATGGTCACCTTGCACTTCCCCTACCCCACAGGGGGTCGAGATTTTAGCATATGGTGGACCGTTGATGGCATGGCCTCAAACTCCTTAAGGGCTAATCTTCCTATGATGAGTTTATAGGCTGAGAAGACGTTTTCGTCCATAATGAAAAGATTGATCTTCCGGGTCAACCTCTTAGGCCACTCATCACCCATTCATACGTCCATCTCATACATTCCCAATGGGTGGACCTTTTCATCGCTGAAGCCCATTAAAGTATGATGATAGGGTACTACCCTAGCTCTGCTAAGACCTAAGCTCTTGAAGCAGGGTCAAAACATCATGTCTGCTGAACTCCCCCCATTTACGAGGATTCTTTGTACCTCGCATCCATGTACTCTTGTTATTATTACAAAGGGGTCATCATGTGGGGCTAAGATACCTTTGAAGTCGAGTCGGGAGAACCCAACTATAAGAGTGTCCATGTCCATCTTCTTTCTCTTCTGCGCCGTATCAAAAGATGTTAGATTTACAACTTCAAGTATGGCCACTAACTTGGCCTCAGCCATATGAGATTTTCTGTCAGCCACTTCAGAGCCACCTCACGTAAGCCCTCCACATATGGTGTCAACACCAAAGGAGATCATGCCAACCCTCTTCACTAGAGTGTTATCATCTTTTGCCGAAAGGTTCAGATCGTCTTCATCATCACCTTCTGAATCATTGTCTCTTCTAGCTGGGGCATCGTCACGACATCTGTCATTTCTCCTTTTCTTAGGGTCATATCTTCCGCCTTTAGGAGCCTTGCCATCAACATACTTCCTCAACTTTCTGGATTTTAACATCTTTTTAATCTCATCCTTCAAGGCGAAGCATCTATCTATGACATGGCCATAGTCTTAGCGGAACTCGCACCATAAGTTTTTGTTCCTCTTATGCGGAGGGGCCTTTAGTTTCTCTGGCCATCTTAGAGTCTTGTCATTATTGATCTCGTTGAGGATATGCTCACAGCTCACAGTTAGAGGAGTATAGTGAGCGAACTTGTCATCGGTTGACCTCTTCTTTCCGTCTTTCTTTCTTTGGGACTTCCCATTACTACTGTGGTTCTTATCCTCATACTTGGTAGCCATTGCCTCTTCAGCATTCATTACCTTCCCCGCAGCTGCCAGTAGCTCTGCCATAGAATTGGGAGGATGTTTTGCGAGTTTCCATAATAACTTCCCTTTCTGAAGGCCTCCTATGAGGGCGGTCATGGCTATATTCTCTTCGTAATCCTCAACCTCAAGTTTTTCTTTATTTGACATACAGTAGATGAGTGGTTTTCTTTTGAGGTCTTACCCTAAAACATAAGTTGTGAATGAATCGTTAAGCCAAGCCCTTGAAGTTCTCAATTGAATTCTTCGAAAGAGAAGTGAACCAGCTGTGTGCTGCTCCTGTCAAAGTTCCAAAGAAGGCCCTACACCTCATCTCATCAGTTATCGAGTAGATGTCCACTGCTGACTGATACATCTCAATGTGATGTACAGGGTTGGTGCTACTGTCATATTTGGGAGACACCACGGGTGTCTTGAATTTAGCAGGAGTTGGGAAGCTCAATATCCTTGCCACAAAGGGGGAGCCCTCTGAGAAACCTCTTTGCAATAGGTCTCGGCTCTTATTGAGGTCTCCTATCTTCTCCTCAAGACGTTGGATAGATTCGTTCCATGGTCTCCTACCATCGGCCTGGCCGAGGTTGTCCCCGGCCACCTTCAAGGGATGGACTGAGGGTTCCCCAGCCACAGCGTAACGTCGGCTGTTGACGTCTTCCTGATCTCTACCTCTTCCTGCATGAGGCCGGCCTTTGTGTGGCCGACGCTGTTCCTATTCTCTTTGCGAGCCGGCTGCACTCCTTGATCTTGATAACCTCTGTCTTAGGTCATTTACTGGGACCAACCTCTCAAAGGCTGACCCTCTACTCAATCGATCAAAAGCTGATCCTCGCTGCTGGGCCTCTCCACCTCTTCGACCGCCATAACCCCGGCTCTGCTCAAGAGGATGTACAGTATTATTTGAGACCTCATACGACTCCCAACATTCTTCCGGCACATCTTTCACCTCTAGATCATCATACCTGTCCTCCGGGCAAGGGTTTCCTTGCCTCCCTAGGCGTAAGAGCTAGGGTCAGCAATGTCCCTCCTCCGCTGGGGGGCAGGTTGGTCCTTTATTGGTGCCTGGGGTCGTCCCCTGGTGTCAAGATGAGGCTAGACAGTCGCCGGAGAGATCATTTTCGATGAAACTCCAGGTGGCCTCATCATAGTTTGGTTGAGCTGTGCAAACTGCTCCTTCATAGCTTGTTACGTTGCAGCCAAAGACCTCAAGGCTGTAGCTACCTCACCATTTCAGACTGAGGCGGTGCCTGGATGGAACTAGGTCCTCTCGCACCAGGCAGCAGAAGAGGCGGTGGTACCTCTGGTGCCATATGTTAACACTAAAGAGCTTAAGTAGCAGATGAGCTTAATACCTTAAAGGACCTCTTTCAATGGTGAAACAACTCCATTCAAGGGGTGGTGCCTGGTTCACCACCAGAGTCTCCGATGAGGTTAAGTTGAAGAGGAGGAAGTGATAACTCTTCTTCTTCCAACAGACAACGCCAAAATGATGATGCAGGAAACTGCACCACCCTTCAAGGGGTTTGTGAGCTCAATTCAGTGTCAACAATGGCAGTATAAAGGTATATATATATATATATATATATATATATATATATATATATATATATATATATATATATATATAAAGTAGATGGAGGTGAGGAGAAGAGGATTTACACCAGAATATAAGTGGTTCAGCCAATCAGGCCTACGTCTACTGTGAAGGTGTGTGGTTGATATCACTATATGAGGCCCCTAATGGCCATGTATACAATCTCTCAAGCTTTCTCTCTCTACTGTGCATTTAGACAGAGTTTCAGCTAGGGTTGATAATTTTGGGGATCCTTTTCTAAGAAGGAAAAGACAAGTATTTATAGTGCCTGGGGGGTGTAGTGTTCCCCCATGCATGCAAAGAGCATGTGTGTGTTGATCTAGCCAATATGATGAAGACATCTGTCCCTGTCACATATAGAGAATGATGATGAAATATTCCCCCAACGTGGGGGGGAATGATTTATTATAACTAAATTGTGTCCACATGTCCTTGCCCACACATATGTCAATAAGAGCTCGGCTTCCGTGCTTGGTCATGACCTCAGCCTAGAAGAGTCCGAGGTTGGTAATGTTTAGCTACCCATCCAATCCGAGATGAGCCAGCATGGTCTCGACTTAAGTGAAACCTAGGTAAGGTATTAAGGTCGGCCTGGGCCGAGGTTTAGCTGGAATAGGCCTGAAACATCGACTGATTCACTGATGGGGTTGACTTTGGTAGAAGTATGGATCCTTGTAACCTCAGCCTATCCCCGATCGAGGTTGTCATTCCTGGGTGAACTGACGAACTGCTGAGCCCCTAATTCATGCAGTCTCCCCTTAAAGAGGTTGGTAGTGGTGTTGTCCAGGGCCGACCCTGTTATGGCCAAGGTTGTCGGTCACTGATCCAAGGCCCTTCCAACGTCGGCCTTATTCTCGACCGAGGATGATGTCTCTAAGCTGAGGTGGCACTTTTGTGGCATATCATTGAGGATGATGGATTATACCTCTTCCATTGCTTTTCCTTTCTTTATCTTCTTCTCATCCCTTGGGTTGAGAGTGTCAATACTGTATGAGGTGGGGATTTTTTGGTTGACCTCCCTCTATTCAACCGATCTAAAGTAACTTTCCCTGGCCTCCACTTAATCACCTTGGACTTCCCCTACCCGTAAGGGGTCGGGAAGTTTATTATCTGGTGTACAATAGAGGGAACAACTTCAAACTTTTTATGATCTACACGACTAAGGATTATGTTGTAAGTCGAGAATACATTTTCATCCATAATAAAAAGGTTCATCATCTTCGTTAGGCACCTCGGCCAGGTGACCATGCAGACTTCCATTTCATATACCCCCGAGTATGTACTTTCTCTCCACTAAACCTTATTAAGGGTTGATGATACGGGATCAGCCTCTTCCTACTAAGCTTTAGTGCTTTAAAACACTCTTAAAACATAACGTCGGTCGAGATGTCATCGTCTACCAAAATCCTGGACACATTATACCCATGAACCCTGGTGTTGAATACTAAAGGGTCATCGTGGTGGGCCAAGATGCCTTTGAAGTCCAACCTGGAAATTCCTACCACCAGAGTATCTATATCCACTTTCTTGATCTTTCCTGGATTCATCTCAGAGACTGTCGAGTTTACTTTCATCTGCTCTGGTGCTGATTTGGCCTCCACTACATGTGCCTTGTAATTGGTCGGCTCTGACCCTCCATCGCCCATTCCCCTACTAATCATCTTGATATAAAATGAAATCATATTGGATCATCCCTTTTTCTCTCAGAATTTTGGCATAAAATCAAGATCGTCTACACAATCATGATTATATTATTCATCCTCCTTATCATCCTGATGTTGTTGTCTCTATTTCTCATATATATAACCGCCTTATCTCTTTCGGGCATCGTCTTTGAAACCACTTCGATCCACGTACTTTTGAAGCTTCCCTTGCTTGAGCATTTTCTCAAACTCATATTTCAATGCAAATCATTTTTCGGTGGTATGGTCGTGATCTTGGTAAAAGTCATACCATTTACTTTTATCTCTCTTGGGAGGGAGTGACCCCAGCCTTTTAGGCTATCTCAAAGATCTATCATCCTTAATTATTTTTATGATCAAATCAGGGCTTATCGTAAGAGGAGTGTAGTCAGCAAACTTATCATCGACTGAACTCTTTTGTCCCATACTTGCCCTTAGATTTGTAAGATTTACTTCCACCAGCTTCTTTCTCATCCTCTCCTTTGGCCTCCATGTCCTACTCCACATTAATGACTCTCTCGGACGTAGCTAGGAGTTATGCCATGGATTTTGGAGGATCTTTGACCAACTTTCTATGTAATTTTCCCTTTTGTAATCCTCCCATGAGGGCGATCATAGCAATGTTCTCCTCATAGTTTTCAACTTCCGTATTCTATTTGTTAAACCTTTAAATATAGTCTCGGAGAGACTCATTCTTTCCTTGCTTTACATACAATATATGGGTAGCCTTTTTTGGGGAGGTTTCATACTGAAATAAAAGTTTTGAATGAACTTCTCAACCAGTTGCTTGAATTTTTTTATAGAGTTCTTTGGGAGGTAAGTGTACCATACATAGGCTGCACCAGTGAGAGTACCGAAGAATGCCCGACATATCATCTCATCAGAGACCGAGTAGATGTCGGTGATGGATTAATACATCTCGATGTGTTGAACATGGTTTATGCTCCCATCGTACTTTGGTGTGATGATCGACGGCTTAAACTTGTCCGGAGTTATGTAGCTCACTATTCTTTCCAAAAATGGAAACCCTTAAATATACCCCCTTTACATGGGGTCTCTACTTTTTAAGAGATCACCGATTTTTTCCTTGAGCCTATGAATGGAGTTGTTCCATGGATTCTCGATTTCTGCCACATTATCTCCCTCTATTAACGTAATATTATCTCTAGCTTCTTCTCTATCGACTCGATATTGTATAGATTCTCTGCCAGTTTTCCTCTGACAGCTGTTGACTTATCTTTATTCCTCTCGACCACATGGACTCCGACGAATGGCACATCCTCCATTTCCTCTAGAGCCTGCAATACTATGTGATCTGGAGAGTCAGTCTCGTAGGTCACCAACTAGGCCGAGTCTGTCAAAAGTCGACCTTTTACTCAATCTATTAAGTGCTGAAGATCGAGGTTGGCCATCTCATCTCGACCTACCACTATTTCCTCTACTAACTGGGATGGGGAGCATTATATTTCTAAAAATCTCATAAAGATCTCAGTACTCGTCCACATCACAACACTGGTCATTTGGGAATTAATGGCCTTATCTTTTTGGGTACAATTGCCTATGGTCGACCACGTCTCTGCATTTTTTATATTGTGAAACTTATTTGTGTGGGGTTAGGGGTGGTTCCCCTGTCGCCTGACCCATCTCCCTGGCGTCCGGAGTTATTATCTCTGTTACAGCACCCGTGAGTCTAGCCATCATAGTTTTACTAGAAGTAACAAATTGTTCTTGCATTTTCTGGTCGTTATCTACGAGTGAGCGCATCACCACTGCAACCTCAGTTATCTCTGATGGAGGAGGCGCATGCTATGAGGCAAATCAAAGGCCATCAAATATGGTGAATGAACAAAACAAAGGGATGAACTTGATGAGCTAAATGAGATGGAAAAAAGCTTGAAAACCACAACTGGAGCTCTTTCAATGGCGATACATATCCATCAAGGTGTGGAACTGGATCACCACCAGAGAATCAAGTGAGAAACAAGCTGAAAATAAAGAGGAAGAATATGAAGAACCTTTGTTCCCACAGACGATGCCAAAATGATGACGCTATAAAGTCACCATTTAAATTTGTATCAGCGGCTATAGGTTAAGCACATACAATAATGGATTTATATATAGCAACACAATAATATAAATATTAGAATGGGATGAGGATAAGAGGAAATACAATAGAATTTAAGTGGTTCAGCTATATTAGCCTACTTCGTTGTGCTGATGGGTATGGTTTTTCACTAGAAATGAGGCTCTCATAGCCTGAAATACATAACTCTCAAGCTTTCTCTCTCTACAGTGAATGAGAGTGAGTTCAGCTAGGGTTTTCTATTTTTGGATCCTTTCTTCTGGGGAATAAGATGGGTTTATATAGTGCTTAAGGTTCATAATGCACCCCCAAGCATGTACTGAGTGTGCACTTGCTCAGATATCCAATTAAGGGTAGACACATGTCCTTGATATGGGCATGTAATAATAATGCAAATATTACCCTCACATGCACTTATGATTTCGTTATAACTTCGTATCCACGTGGGATGATCATGCTAGAAACCTGTATCTTACATGGATGTGTGTCACCCCGTGAGGTTTCGGCTTGGTCGAGGATGATACTTCAGGCATCCTGCTAAAGCAACTGATGATCAAGGAATAAGTATAGTCTTGGCTATCTAGAGGTGCCAGGATAAGCCGAGACTATTATAGTGCTAATAGGCCAGTTATAGTATCCCGGCTTCTAGGAGATGCCAGGATGAGACAAGAATCATGAAGAGCCAATGAGTGAATTGGTAGTCTTATCCCATGAGACTGGTCGAAGCTGAGGTTAATAGAAAAAGGCAACTTTAGGAGGCACATTATACTTATCATGACGGTTTGTGTGTTCATCTTTGGTAGAGTAGGTCCTAAGTTGGGAGGAGGTTATTCTTGGGTATATCAATCATCCCCTAGCCCTTAACCTTGGATCAGAATAGAAGGCTAAGGGTTAAAAATGTATGAAAGAAGAAGTTAGTTAGATGTTTCTGATTGATGGTTGAGATGTCATTTCAATGCTAGGTCTGAAATGATGGGTAAGAGCAGAAGTGACACTTGGCATACATCTTGTGTCTTAGTGTGTTGTCCAATGTTGGCAACTGCATGCCTATTTAGGAAAATGTGCCCTAATGATGGTAAGCCTTGGAAGTTGGGCCTCATCATTGCCATTATTTAAAGGTATTTGAAAAACCTTTTTCTCTTTCTTCTTCCATTTTCTCCTGCACGCTTTCTCTCTCTACACAGCAAACCCACCCCTACTTCTACTCTTTCCTCTAACTAGAGTATTCAAACAAGTTCTAGGGCTCCCTCTTGGTTTTTTGGGCATCATTTTCTCTCATGTAACAAGTTTATCTGACTTCTTAAAGCTTTATCCATTTTCCATCAAGTTTAAAGCTTTGTAAGTTTTTTGGTGGGTTTTGTAATTTTTCGACGACATGGGTCGATGGTTCTAGGACTGGTTTTAGGGTTTTTAGTGGTGGTTTTAGGCTAGGACAATTATTTTAAGCTCCTCCCCACTTTTTTCTATCTTTTTTTCCACTATAGGTGTCGCTGAAGCTTCTCCGGTGGCCTTCAAGCTATTGTTCTTGAGTGTTCTAGCTTAAAACTAATCAACTTCCATTTTTTATCAATAGGTCGAACCGGGTCAAACCCATTGAATGTTTAAAACTTTGTATCAACTTCTTGACAAATTTCCCCATATTGAGGGTTATTTTCTTAGAGAGATATGTAAGGGTGAGGCTAAGGCTAAAATAAAAGTCGGGGTCGACCTCATTCGTCCTATATATCCCGTCTCTCTAGTTGTGATTCGTCCTCCTATTATAGAGATTAGAGAGGACTCAATGAGTAAATATCATCCATGAGTGAGGGAACAATTGAGATCTCGACCTCATAGGGCTATAGTCCCTCTACATCTAGTGTGTCGGGCAAGGACGAATCATATGAGAAAGCCATGGAGTTTCCCACCTCTCATATGACCGACACAGAGCCCATACATTCTAGGGAAGGAGCTCAGTCTGTTGAGACTTCGGTCCTTAAGGGGCCGAGAGTTACCATTGCCAAACCCCCCATCCAATTAGTCGTTCCCATCTTGTCCATGACCGAGGGGGAATTTCAATCTAGATTTTCAAGTACAGTACCGGTATCTCACATGGATGTGTGTCACCCTGTGAGGTCTCAGCTTAGCTGAGGATTATACTTCGGGTATTATGCTTAAGCAACTAATGATCAAGGCATAAGTGTGGTGTCATTTGTCTAGATGTGCCAAGACAGGACGTGACTATTATAGGGCCAATAGACATGTTGAAGTATATCGACTGCTAGGAGATGCTAGGATGAGACGAGAATCATGAAGAGCTAATGAACGGATTGGTGGGTCTCGGCGCATTACACTAGTCAAAGTCGAGACTGCTGGAACAAGGAAACTGAAAGAGGCACATAGGACTTATCATGACGGTCTATGTGGTCGTCCTTAGCCGAGTAGGTACCAGGCTAGGATGAGGTTATACTTGGGTATATCATGGCATAATAAGGTAACATCAGTTTTAAATTAGCACACTAAATAATAAGGTGACATCATTTTTAAATTAGCACAATAAATAATAAATTAGCATAAATAATAATGTCAAAAATTTTAGAAGTTACAAAAAATAAATGAGTGCATGTGTTTGTGTGTGTGTTTGAAATCATTTTTAAGGGTTTTCGTTTGAAATTAATAGATTTGCAGAAATCTTTCTAGGGTTTTTTAGGGGTTTTCATTTTAGGGTTTTCCTTTGAAATTAATTTTTGTGTGTGTGGTGTGCATGGGGTGTGTCTGGGGTGGGGTGTGTGTGTATCTGTGGTTGTTTTTATGGTGTGGTGTGTGTATGTGTATGGTGTGAAGGAGATAGATAGATGTACCTGAAAGTTAGGAGAGAGAGAAAGTTGATTGGAGAGGGGGGAGAGTTGCCGATAAAGAGAGAGAGAGAGAGAGATGGTTTCGATAAAGGGAAAATGAAGTTCTGTAGAGTCTTGAGTTAAAAGAGTTGTCACGGTCGTGTCAAAGAATATAACCGTAACGACTTCTAGTCTTGTCACGGTTAAAGTAAGTGACATGACTGTGAAAACTTTGTTATCACGGTCAACGATCATGACACGTAAGTGAATAGTTGTTGTCACAATCGTATCACAATCATTGATCATGACAACAAACGCGTGTTTTGTTGTCACGGTTTTTTACCATGATAACTCTCTGGTTGGGTAGAGAGTTACCAAAATGCAATTTTGGTGTAGTGAGTTTGTATGTCATCTTTTGTCTGTCAATTCTGATGTCGTGCTGAATTAAAGTTTTTGCTCGAAAGGAATTTTTCCTCAATCTTCTCATTCTGTTTGCTTTGGATTTTTGTCTTAGTAATTTGTCTTGCATGTTCACTTTAATTTAAATCAAGAAAAAATTTGGTAAAAAACGAATTTGTGTCCTTGGCCTATGATTCAAGTTAATCCATATAAGTACCCGACGTGCTTTCTCAATCTCATTTCATATATCTTATGATAGGCTTTGTACTTTTGATTCGTATGTAACTTTGTATTTCTTTTGCATAATCTTTGATAACTCATATGTGAATTTTTTGTCTTCTATCTTGAAAAAGTTAAAAATAATTTTTTTTAGAATACTTTGCTTTCGTTATCGAAAAGAATGGTTTTAGGACTGTCACATTTAGTTGATCCTTCTATTGATCCATGCATGTTATATTTCTGTGCATATTAAAAAAAAATTCATTTTACCTTGGATATATATTCGTTTCATATGCTTATTATCCTCATATTTTGCCTGGTTTGTGTTTAGGCTTTGCATGCTCTTTTATTCTTAACATTGTGATTTTTATTGATTGATTATGTTAGGACTTCATTGGTAATTTTCATGGTTAATTGAGGTTGTTATAATATTCTTAGGATTATGTTATGCATGTATATCTTTTAATCCGATAGCATTCTCGTGTGCGGGTACATGTTATTCATAAAAAAATTCAAAAATATTTTTTGGGTTCAATCACGATTATATCTTTTTTATGATTTATTCCATGACATATTTTAGTATATCAAAATAACTTACTTGATACTTTCTCATTTTTTTTGCAATATGACATGTGCTTTATGAGATGATGAATTCAATTTTCCTCCAAGTCTTATAAAATTTGAGAAAATTTATTCTTGAGAATACATTATCATATCTTATTGCACTTTGCACTGCACTATACATTGGATTCATGCCACTTTATGAGGATTGTGAAAGATTTATAGTCATATACAAAGTGTTCAAATCTCCATTAGACTTGTGAAAGAGTGTCTAACTCCTTTATGTGTATGTCAGGATTTTCGTTCATGATTTGGACAAGTTAAAAAATCTTATGCTATCTAAAAAATCATGAGTGAAAAGGTGGTTAGGGATACAATGTTGATTAGATGATGCTTCCATTGAAAATTAGAAATAGTGTCCCATCTTTGTGCTTGAAGGAAAGCCGACGCATGTAAAAAAATTTGAAGAAATAAATGTCTCAAAGATTTCATTTATCTAAAATGGGGTAACAACAAAAATAAATGACAAAAGGTTTTAACCAATTGCTAATTTGAGGGGGGGAGTGATATTTGATAATGATCCTAAAATGGGTCTTAGAGATTTCACTTGAGTCGATGCTTTGCGTTCTTTGTTTTATGATTCATTATCTTAGATATTTCTTAGAATGACTTATTCGAAAATGCATGATTGGGGATATGACTTTTTCTTAAGTGATGAATTGTGTTAGTATATACATGATCTTGTATAGTCTTATTTTCTTTAGACTTGATGTTGTTTATTCATGTTCCTAGAGCATGTGGTCTTACCATTGACTTTGATGTTGACACAAAAATTTCCATACATGTTAATATCATAGTTCTAGCATTAGAATACAAATGCTATATTATCCAAATGTGTTTGATCTTTACTTATGTTGATCGTATTCAATAGGATGCCAATTGAAATGATTTACATCTTAGTGTATCTTATATCCTTGGTGGATGTTGATCATGATATTACCTATGGTTCACCATTGTATGTTTCACGGACATATTTTATAGATACTTCAATTGTCATGTGCTACCCTTTGGTATCTAGAATTGTGTTTACTTTTTGAGTTTTAGGATTGGTCTACAAATTAGTTTTTACTAATATCTTGTATATCCTATAATCATTACCCAGGCCTACCTTGTGTTTAGTACATATTGAGTACTATTTCAGAAAATCTTGATAATAGTTTCAATATATATGGCTTGATATATCATTATTGATCATTTCTGCCTTCATATATTATGTATATTTTTTTGCAAAGAGGGATGGAACCCCCCCTCCCCACACACACACGCGCACACTTTTTTATTTAAAATATAGAGGAAACAGTCCCTCCTAAGTGGAAAATGCTAGCACGAATGCAAAAAATAAAAGACAATCAATCGTTGAGCCAATAGATCGATTGTATAAAAAGCTAAAAACTTGGGACTTTATTAGAAACCCCGTTACAAACCAAAAAACAACAATGAAACTCTAATTTTTGAAAGATCAACCTTATCTAGGTTAAAAAAAGATTTGACAAGATGAGGGAGATCGTAAAAGTCAAAACAAGTGCTTAAGATTTGAGAAAAACGTAAAATTTGCAAGACTACCTATCACCAAGTTAGATTCCCTCCAAATGTGTTTGATAATGAAACCTAACGAAATTAATGATGAATCTTTTGAATTTTCTTATTCACTAACCAAGGGGGTTTCCATACTCAATCAATCAAATGAACCTCAACTTTAGAATTAGATTCTAGAACTAAATTTTGAATACACAAACCTACACATATTTGAATTCCTCTTTGTAAAGCTTATATTTCAGCATTTAGACTAGAACTAATTTCATCTAATTCATAGAAAGCATCCTTAAACAAACATGTATCATCTCTAATGATCCCACAGATTCCCAGATTACTTTTAGAGGCACCATCCACATTGAGTTTGAAGAAGTTCTGTTGAGGACTAACCCACCTAGTAATGACAAACTTAAGAGACTCAGGCTTCACTTGGATATTAAATATGTGAATAATGAAGACATCATATCTACTTATTTTATTTGTGAACCGAATTGAATAAATTATAAAATGGATCATGTTAAAAACATGGGAAATAATAATATCATCAACCATTTCAGTACCTTCCAAGAAACTATCATTTTTAGCTTTTCATAATAGCCAAAAATCACAAGGGGCGATGTTAAAGATGATTTTATGGTAGTCTTTTGAAGACTTTTTAACCACTATGCAATCAATATTGCTTAGGAGAGTTGTGGTTCAAATTCACAACAAATAAATTCCTAAAACAGTTCCAAACTTTGACAGCTATGGTACTTTGGAGGAAGGTATGTTTAACACTTGATTCATATAATATCTCCACTGAGAAGCAATACTTATACAAATTATTTATATCTACTTATCAAGGGACAAAGTTCTATATAACATCTTCCAACCAGAATATATATTTTAGAAGGATAGTTCTTATTCTGAAGGAATTCAAAAGAGTGGGAAGAAGGTCATTTGGATCTTCATATATCTACTGCTGAGTTAAAGGTGAAATTACCTTTAACTGATTACTTCCAAATCAATGACCCATTGATTTAAGTGATGAGATCATCAACAAGGTGGTGGACGATTATTATTCTTTTAACTATGTGAGAGCCATGATTACCATTTAGAAGACTACCTTTATATTTCTCATTCATGAACTAATACCATTATCCTGACTTAGATTTGACAATCCAATACAACCTTAAACTCCCGCTTGAGATAATCCGTGAAATATCCCTTATGTTTAAACCACCTTCTTCATATGGTTTGCAAATTGTCTTCTAATTAAAGCCATTGATATTTCTTTTCTTCCTTCATACTTCCCCAAAATAAGTGAGCTAACAAGTTTTGTAATCTTTTTATTATATTTTTTGGGAGGTTTTAAAGTGACCAAAGTGTAAAGAGGAGTCGATGTTAACATGTGCTTAATTAGAATAATCTTTCCACCTTGACATAAGAATATCGATTGCTAACTTTGAATTTTATTTCTAACTTTCCCAACCAATTCATTGAAGTAAGATATTTTCATTCTTCCTCTAAAAAGAGGGCATCTAAGATATTTTCTTGGGATGTTAGATGCTTGATATCAATTACATATCAAATTGAAAACTTGGGACGCATGGAAGTTTTCAGCAACTATAAAGAGACTTTTCCTTCTATTAATCAGTTGACTTAATAGTGCTTAATATGAAGAGACAAATGACATCAAATTTTTCAAACTCCTCTTGTTTCTATTAGAGAATATGATTACATCATCTGTGAAGCTTGAATGAGAAATAAGAGGGATGTTTGAAGGATGAGAGAAAGGTATGATAACCTTGTTTTCCATGCTTTCCTGACCAAAAACCTTAAAAGGTATTATGAATAAGCTAGGAGAGAATGGATCTCCATACTTTAAACCCCTAGTTGATTTGAAAAAACCAACCATATTTTCATTCAAAATGATAGAAAACAACTTATTGGATATCAACCTCCAAAGAAGATTAACAAATAACTAACTAAAATAAAACATTCTTAAAACATAAATCAAGAATATCCAAGAAGTTCTATCATACAAATTTTCCATGTCTAGCTTCAGAATAACATTTGAACCATGAATTTTCTTTCCAAAGTCACTTGTAATATCATGACAAGAAGAATATTATCTACTATAATTCTCCCCTTGGTATAACCACTTTAAAAATGGGAGATAATAATAGGAACAATGGTGGAAATTATGGAGTTAATGATTTTAGATATAATCTTGAAATTGAATTTACAAAGATTTATTGGCCTAAAGTCTGCACAAGTGGTTGGATTTTAAATTTTGGCAATTAACAATTAACTTGTTGGCATTTTATCCCTATAAAAGAAAAAGAACATATCTTTGATGAAGTTTTCTTTGATAATGCTCCAGAATTTGTGATAAAATTCCCTCCAAAGCCATTTAGACCAGTTAAACTATCCTCGTTTAATTCTTTTATAGCATTCCCCATTTCGTTTTCTGATAGAAATTCTCCAAGCATAGAATTGTGGTAAGATGAAACAAGATCTATGATCACATGCGTAAGATCTTCATTTTCACATGGAGTCTCAATTGCAAGATACTTTTGAAAATGATTAGCAAAAATGTCTTCCATTTAGTTCTGATTGTCCATCCATAGAGAATCTTACTTTTTGATATTGATAATGGCTAATTATTTCCTTCTAAAATTAACTGCATAGTGTAAGAACTTTGTGTTTGCATATCCTTCTTTCAGCCATTAAATATTGGATTTCTATCTCTAAAATCTTTCTTCATTTTTAATACAAAAAAGTAGCATCATTTAGTTTGATTAATCAAATCCCTACTCACCCCGATCTATATTTTGTTCAAAGATCATCTCTTTAGCCAGTAAGTCATCTTTAAAATATTTAATTCTTTCGTAAATATCTTTGAACCTACTTTTGTTCCACTCTTTAGGAATTGTCTTCGGTCTTTTAAGCTTTGTAGAGAAACATCCCATAGGGGAGTTAAATAATGGATCATCCCATAATTTCTAAATGAGATTGTTTATATCTGAATGAAAATGTCATATTTCTGGAGTTTGAATGGCCTTGGATAGTTATTGATGAGTGCATTATTTTGTATATTTTATACCCAAATTTATACTTTGTTAGTCCCATTTTAGTGTATTTAATAATTTCTTAGGACTATTTTATTAAAAGGAGGAAAAAATGCGAGAATTATTGAATTCATATTGAAAATGGTAATTTTAAATCAAAAATGGGCACTTCGATAATTTTATAATATTCTTGTGCTAATTTGTGAAAAAAGTTACCTAGTGAAATTTTTGCAGATAATGATGGAATTTGGTACAAATTGATGATCAATTCAAAAAAGGCGAGAAAAAGTTGATTTTTACGGTCATTTGAAGAAGTGTTGTTTTTACACTAAAAGTCGGCATGCGTGTTCAACAAGAAAATATAAGAGTTTTCGAGTGGGGGGAAATTCCGTCCCTTATCACGATCCAAAGATTAAAGAGGTGGAGAGATAGCTACCAACATTATTCGGCCAATCAGAAAGAGTCCCACCACAACTCAAATACCTCACCACTTGTCCTATAAAAAGGACCCTTGGGATCATACTTTCGGGGACAATTAGAGAGGACTTTCGTGGAGGATTTCGGGGAGCAACTTTGAGTGATTGTAATCAATTTGAAGGCCAAGTCTTTATCATTTTTTTAGAGGATTCAAGATTGTTGTGAGAGAACTATCTGTAAGTTTGGTTTATTAATGAAGATCTCTAATAATTCTTGCAATTTCTCTTTCATTATGGTAGCTTGATTCTTATATTAGGAGTAGGGTGAAGTTTATCATAGTTAACTAATATTGATTCTTCCGCTCCCAATGGAAACGGGAATGTAATCATATATATTGAATCTCTGATAATAGAAAATAAAAACCTCTTGTGGACATAAGCACATTGCTAAACCACATAATCTTTCTCTTGTGTGTGTGTGTTTCATTTCTTTACCCTATTCGATTGTTCTATGTTTAATCTTAAATAGTAGGATTTACCACCTACAATGTCCATGACGGTTCAAGCTACGTATAACTAGTGTGAAACTTACGAGCTTCTTAGCCAAAATAAACACAACAAAAAACAATGTTTGGTTTAATATATTTTGATATAATCTTATGTGATGAACAAATATTAAGATTGAGAGTGAGTGGGTTTTTAGTAAATTTTTTTTGTATAAATATAAATTTTGAACACAATAATCAGGGAAATAGTCATTGTACTAGTCATTTCTTAGGCAACATGGGCTCTGCCACTCCGAATTTGGATGACTAGTGTCTCACCGTCTCAATACATTATATGACACAGCATTTGAAGTGGTTATCAAGGGCATAATAACAAATATTAAAATGACTGGAGTTGGCATAACAACTTTATAAACACAAATTAATAGTCAAAATGGAGAATTAAGTTAGCATTTGAACCTCAAATTCGTACAATGTTGACAAACGATGATCTGATAAAACTCTTGTATAAACTAAAATTTGACAATGAAATATTTTAATTTTCCCTATGTTCGGTGACATATATAGGCCAGGTTTTTCATAAAACTTAACTAATTTTAATCAAAAATGAAAAATTAAAGAACTAGATATATATAAAAACAAAAAGGAAGATTTTTCTTTAAACAACAAAACAAACTATGATTAAGATCAACAAGGTCTACATTTATAAATAGATAATTTGTGTTATCATAATATACTTGTTATATGTATTTATATAGTCATTTAGGTGTGGCTAATGCTAATGTCTATATACAAATATTATTATTCTTTAAATGAGGTTTTATTTAACAAGATAATAAACACACACACACACATACATATATATATATATATATATATATATATATATATATATATATATATATATATATATATATATATATATATATATATATATATATATATATATATATATATATATATAAGGAGTATAAGTTTTTTACTATTCCATAAGATGATAAGATAATTAAGGGTGAGGATTGGTCCATCTCCCGATAGATCCAACGGTTCAAGATCTTTGTCCAACACTTTATTTCACTACTTCTTAGCTTACTTTTTAAGCCTCTTCTTCTGTCAGACCTCTCTACATCCCATCTACCTACCTGATGTCTTCTCCCTCTCTTATCCCTAAACACTCAATATTTCTACTCATTTTATTTTCACCTTAATTTAAATGCATCACATTTATCAACACAATCTTTCTTTCTCTCATTTGTTTTATTTCATATCCTTCTCTCAAATCATAACTCTCTCTCTCTCTCTCTTTATCACACACACACATGAGGTGCATCCTTATGCTCTATCTTTTCCCTGCTCTCATTTTCTCTCATCTAATCACCATTTATAATTTTAATTTTAGAATTTGTTCAGGTAATCTATGGCACGTTTATTTTTTTTGTTTCAAAATTTTGATATTAGGCCTTTTGAATCCTTAATTTTTAGCTTGGGGTTTTTGAAAATTGGGGGGGGGGGGGGGGGGTGGAAATTCGAGCACCCGATATGATATATCTATCCCTCTTTCAATCTTCCTTCTTAGTTTTTTAATCCATCACCTTAAATCTCACCCATATGAGTTCTCACCTTAAATCTCACCTATATGAATTCTCACCTTAAATCTGAGCACCTGGTTTGTTTGTTTCTTGTCTTTATTTTATTATAAGTTGAGTTCCCACCTTAAATCTCACTTGTTCTATTTTACGTGTTAAGTACATTAAACTTCTTTGTAAATCTAATGTTTTATTTTATGTGTTATCAGATTTTTCCTCTTATATGGAAAAGTTGGATTTCATATGAGATTTTTGTTTTGTTTGTACATTACTAATATTTGTAAATTCAGTTCAGTTGTTTCTGTAATAGTTTGTATTGTTGAAATAATTTCAATAAAAATTAGGAAGTTTGAGGTATTCTGAGATAATTTCACTAACATGTGTGTGGACTTGAGCATATTTGCATCCTCACCAGTGATTTTATTACTAATTTAATGATGAAATAAATGTTGTTGATACTTGAACCCATTCAAAATATTTTCACTAACAAGTATTTTTTAATGTTTTTTTAGCACTTGAACCCATTAAAAATGGTTTGTTTCCTTTTTTCTTTTTAGTAACAAAAATTTACTATTTTCTTTACTTTTTTTATAAATAATCTGGCCACATAGTTAAGGAATAGGATAATTTGTTCTCCACTATGGTGGCGGTTCCATAGTATTGGGGGTGGGATATGATGTGATTTAAGGTGTAGGTGGTCTGATGTGGTTTTATGTGGAACGCGTGGGGTTGGGATAGGGTGGATAATTACAGTAGGTGTTGGATTGTTAAGTCTTATTTTTTTTATTTAACCGGGTCATTTGAGTGTGTTGGTCCCACTTTTTTTGCATTTCATTATATTTGTGGATTAACTTTTTATTGCAGATTATTAGAAAGATTTTTTTTTCCTATTTATTTGGTAAACTTGCAATATTCAGTAGTACATTGCAATTGTCATGCCTTTTTGGAATAAAAATAAAGTTGTAAACTTTTGCCTACATTTTGTAAGTTTAATAAGGAAGAATAAAAGCATGGGTCCCTTTTGCCGTTGTTACAAAGAAATGAGCAGTTCCCATGTCCAACATTCATGTTTTCTGCTTTTTTCTTTTGTTTATTTACTTCCTACATTTTTTTATTTTTTTTTATAGGAATTGTCTTTAACACTCGATTTTCTCTTCAAACTAGTTGATTTGTTTCCTTTCCTCATTTTTTTTCAAGGGAAAGGTACAAGGAAAAAATGATGCATTTTTAGCATGTTATTATTATAGTACTTATTTTGGTCTTACTCTTTGTATTTGTTAATCAATTGAATTTTTAAAAGGGCTTTAAATCCCTAATGTTTGAAATATTAATTTTTTTATATCTTTATTGATATCAATTTTGAAGACTCGATGTTTTTCATGTCGGATTTATATTTTAGATTGCAGTTGGGTGGATATTGTACACAAAATAATAATGAGACTTCAATTTATAAGTTGGTTTTTAGGTTATTTGTTGGATTCTTGTTGCTTATGTTTAAATCATAACAAACTATGTTATACCCTCTGTAGACATAAGGTGTACTTCCATATTTAAATAAGATCCAAGTACTTAAGCAATGAAAGGTATCTGTATTTTATCCATCTTATGTATAGGCTTCATGTCATAGTCTTTAATATTTAGGAGAGCTTATGTAAAACTATCGTTTTAGAGTATTGTGGCTACTACATGTTATTTGGTCAAGTTTTGCAAGTGCATAGTACTGAGTTTTATAAAATGTATTTATAAAATACTGTAATCATATTTTTACATTATATTTTTTCCCTTCAAAATCTATCCATTTATGGTCTACTGAAATATGTTTGTTTGGGGGCTCATATGTTGCAACTATTATATATATGTTACATGAGCAAACATTTAACGAATAAAGTTGCCACCGATCGAGCCATATGACTGAATTGTAACGACTTTCTCATGAATCATTATCAACTAGTATTTTCAATTTAAGGTTTTTGGCATTTCTCATTATAAATGTAATCTCTATATACTATAAAATGTAAAACAAGGCATTTATTATGCTTTGCAATTAGCCTATCCACGTGGCACATCTCTATCTAATCTAATCTAATCTATATAACTATATAAAAACTGTAGACCCAAATTATGAGAGGATGACACGTGGCATTGACATAAATGTAAGTTATGTCAAAATAATTTTCTTCTTTGATTTCTAACGTTTGGATTTCCAACCATTTATATCAAAGTTTCGGTTCTCTAAATGGGTTGTGCTTAAACCATCCAAATAATAAATGAGGCTTTGGGATTTTCCCCCTTCCCCATTAACTCTCCAAATATTAAATGAACATAGACCCTTCTTTCTCTCAATTTAGGCTCATGGTATCCTTTAAATTTCCATCCCTTCATCTTTTTCCCTCTCCATTCCCATTAAAATGATGAATCAACCCATAGACATTTCTGTTACTTTGTGTTCCCATTTTCTGCAACTTCTCACATCCTCTTGTCTTTACTTACTCTTAATTTTTGTTTTTAATTGTAGAATATTGAATTTGGGACAGGGTGATGAGATGCTGAAAGTTTTTCATTGGTCTGCTCAGGTGAGTAATTTTCTTTTTTGTTTTTCTTCTATGAATTTGGCCTTTTTACTTTATTTATCTTCAGAGCAGTTACTGATTTGAAATAAGATATGTTGTGATTATTGATGTGATTTTCAAAACTTATGCATATGGAAAGTACTGTATTCTACCCCTCATTCTCTCTCAATTTCTAGCATTCCTAATTAATGACTTGTGATGGCATCGTGTAAATATTGTGCGGGTAGTTACTAGAGTAGGATGATATTTTGATAGAAAATGGTTAAAGCAAAAACCATTCTTCTCGGTTTCTAATTATTTATATGCTTGTGAGTGTGGAGCCAATTGAGTGGATATGAGAAACAAAATATTTCATATATATTTCCAATCATGCTAACGATGATTTTTCCAACCTAAGTTGTATATCCAATATATTAGCCACTCATCCATATATTTCCCATATTTTCTGCCATTTTCTTAAGATCATTCTACCATAACATAATGGTTAGCCATCCAACCAATAATAAGCCATTAAATACTGTTATGATATCTCCATATGATTTGATGGGTTTGTTCTCCAGGAAAGAGGATTAAACACCTCTTCAGATTGGTATAGAAGATTAGAACAAATATTGGACAATAGCTTTTGTATATTTTTATGGTATATATATATATATATATATATATATATATATATATATATATATATATATATATATATATATATATATATTGATAAGAAATTAATTTTTAATTCTACTCAACAAATATTATGCATTTATATAATTGAAAATACCCAAAAAAATTCTTTTTTTAAATTACATAACAGACGTGATAATCATCTCCATATTATGTACAAAAACATATCATAAAAATAAATAGACAGTATTTTGTTTGAATATTGTCTTATGTGCTTTCGACACGACCTAAAAGAGGTTTAAGATAGAAAATAAGTCTTTTGTTTGAAATAACTTCTTGGTTGATGGGGTTTGAAGAAACCTTTATAACTCTACCCAAACTTTCTTGCTGAGACATATTTAACAACCAGTCCGCTTAAAAAGAGTTTCCTAAAGAATAGTAACAAAGTGAGCCACTTTCTACTTCCTCTTTGTTGGCTAGATGTCATGATTTCTTTGGGAATTGCTCATTTTTTTGCTCTATGATAACAATCTGGATTTTATTTATTTATTTATTTTGAAAGCAAGTTCTGCATCATTCATTATTAGTTCTTGCGTTTATCTCACTTTTTTTAACTTCCTGACATCCCTGTAAAGTTGGTGACTTTGGATTTAAAGTGTTCTTTATGTTGATGGGTAGTGGTTTAATATTCTCTTCATTAGATTTCCACAATTCTTGCTGGGTGTGGAATTTGAGTAAAGGGGACAATTTTGATTTGGGTGTGGGGGATTATTTGTTAATGTCAGCTCGGGATGTGCACAGGGCGAAGTATTGGGAGGATAGTGAGTTTTTTTATTAACCGTTCTGATTTTTTTTCAAATACATTTAATCGGATGGAGTATAAATTCTTAAAAATCAAATAAACATATTACGTTGCCCACTTTATTTTTTTAAAAATATTTTAGCATTATATTGTGTGAAACGGACTTCAACAACAAAATAATATATCTATTACTACTATAAAATGCAAAGCAAGGCATTTAATATCCTCTTCACCTAAGCTATCCACGTCGGATACCCATTAAATCTATCTATATCTTTATACTGTCCACGTCAGATGCATTGCACACTGATTGAATTTGCCAACTTGCATTAAAATGCTATACAATGAATTTATATCTCTTTTCAATTAGGCCATCCACGTAGGATTGGCTAATAAATACAAGACTTTTACCCTTCTCTCTCTCTCTCTACTATAATAATCCATTACACCAAGGCACGAAGGAACCCAATCAATGAAAAAATCATCGTGGTGGAAGAAACCATTTCCTAATCACCAGGAGCAAAACTTTTATCCACAAAGAGTGAACCTCCAAACCAAATAAGCACTCTCCAATTGAACCAATCGGCACTAGAATTCAACCAAGAACCCAGATCAGCCAACTGGAGACCTATGCAGAGGGAGAAATGTGGCTCAAACAAAGTGAGAATACCAGGGAGAAAATAAAAGAAAGGGCCCAGCCCAACAAGGATGCAACGACGCATCATACCAAACCCCCACCCATGGTGGTGGTTGATACCCACTGAAATTTTCGGTGACTCAGTGTATACCCATTTTTACTTAATTGATAATGGATTGATTTGTAGACAGGTGAGTCGGTTGAGATCAATCATTATGAGGTAAATTGATTTTTGTTTACCATTCATGGTGGATTAGTTTAATTTCTCATTTTCATGCTTTACAATCCTTTTGAACATTACCTTCCATTTTTTCTTTTTTTCCCCAGAACAACGATTGAAAGCACGAAAATTAATGTTAACAGCGTTGATGGAATTAGTGAGCTACCAAGAAACCTAATTGACTGTATTTTCAAGAATGTGACAACTCAGGATGTTGCAAGGACAAGTATATTGTCAAAGAAATAGGGGTCTATTGGGTCTACATATCCATAAGAGGTTTTTTGAACAAGTAACAATATGCAATCCATGTTATTTCCATCGATATGAATTTATGATAATAATCAATAAAATTCTCTTACTTCATTGTACTCTCATTCAGAAAGTTATTCTCTATTTGTTGGTTCTTCATATTGATAATGATTTGAATTTGGATTTTGACAAACTTGACTTGTGGATTCAAATATTCATACTATTTTTTGTTCAATTTCTTCTATTAGTTTGAATATGATTGGATGATTTGGATTTTCTTATGTCCTCTATGATCTTCGTTTTCATTTCCATTCTACCAATTTGGATTTGCTTTAGAGTTCACTGAGTTTATTGGTGGGATGGTGCTAGAGATGTTCAATAGGGGACGAAGATGATTAAGTTGGATCCATTTTTTTAGCTGGCACAAATAGAACACAAAATAACAAAAAATTAATAAAACAATTTCTTAAATTTTACATTAAATTAAACATACATAAACATGATGACTTGAATAAAAATACGATTAATACGACAAGATGCGATAACACGACTTATAATTTTGATACGAATACGACACGACTTTTAATTTGGAATTACAATATTTTATACCCTTACAAATTGTTATTTCTAATTATATATAAAGAGAAATTACAAGAATTTAGATGACGCAAAGTTAACAATTTAACCCACAAAATGATTATCACAATCACTTGTCCCGTGCATCACGCGGGTTTACACCTAGTATACTATAAAATACAAAACAAGGCATTTATGAGTATTTAAAACTCTTCCTCATTGAGAGTGTCCACGTGACACTCTATATTTTATATTTCTATAAAATACTATACAAGCAATTTAATAGATGCATTGAACTATTGAGTTTTCTCTCTCTCTCCTTTAATTTAATCCAACTACGAGACCAAGTCAAAAGCAATTAAGAATGATACATTTCTTTCGTCCCAATATATAAATATTATTTTTAACTGCTGCCAATCACCATGGTCATCACCATAGATTTTCCCAAAGACCTCAAACCTTCTCCTGAACAAAGGGTTGCACGTATGTTAAATCGCCGCCAAAGTTCTCAGCAGGTAATTTCCTTCTTTTCTTTCGTTGATTAATTTGTTAGTTAAGATTAGTAAGGTTTGGAGGCTCTCCACTATTGATAAATCATTTGCTTTCTCTCTTTTTTGGGTTATTTCTTTAACACTGTTTTTTATAACCATTAAATTATATAAAAGCAATGTTTTTCTAAAAAAAACGGTTTATAATTGTTAAAAGGTTCTTTTATAAACTGTTTTTTTTACATGTTAAAAACAGTTTATATAATAACGTTGAAAAATACTGTTTTTTTAACGTTTTTAACATTTTATATTGAAACTGTTCATATAAAAAGTTGTTTTCAATAGTTGATAAAAACTTTTTTTTTTAACATTTTTGATGTCTTTTTATAAAAAAAATTGATTTTATAAAAAACAGTTAAAAAGAGTTTATTAGAAAACCTTTTGATGTTTATAACTGTTTAAAAAAAAGGGTTTTTGTATAAGCAGTTTTTTAACGTATATAAAAAACAGTAAAAAAAATAGTGTTTTTTTAATCTTTTTAAAAAACAGTGTTTTAACAAAAAGTGTATTTATATAAACTATAAGAGCTTTTCTCTCTCTTATCTCTCTTATTCTTACTTTCTCTCATTTTGGATTATTTTTTTAAACGTTAAAAAAACACTGTTTTTTTATAAACATCAAAAAACAATTTATATAAAATCAATGTTTTTAAAAAAATCAGTTTATAATCGTTAAACGGTTTTTTTATAAACAATTTTTTAACTTTATTTATAAAATTATTTTTTTACGTAAAACATTCAAAAACATTTGATATAAAAATGTTAAAAACACTATTTTTATAAAGGTTAAAGAACTGTTTATATAAACCACTATTTTTTTAAGGAAAAAACATTGTTTTTAAAAAACGTTACAAAACACTGAATTTTTAACTGTTTTTTATAAACATTCAAAAACAGTTTTATAATTCTCTTTAAAAAAATGTTGTTTTTATATAAACCATTTTTTAATATTTTTTTAAAAGAGTTCTTTTTTTTAAGAACGGTGTTTTAACATAATTTTTTTTAACGTTTATACAAAAAACTGTTAAAAAACAGTGTTTTTAATGTTTTTATATTAAGTGTTTTTTACGTTTTTAATTTATTCATATAAAGAATTGGTTTTATGAAAAAAGTTGAAAAAAATTTACAAAAAAACTTTTGACATTCATAAACTGTCTTTTATAAGATTGTTTTTATATAAAGTTTTTTCAACGTTTATAAAAACAGTTAAAAACAATATTTTTTAATGTTTGTAATAAAAAGTGCTAAAAAAAGTTTATAAAAAAACCTTTTGAATTTGTAAAACCTTTTGATTTTAAAAAAAATACTTAATAAAAAAAGTATATAAAACTTTTTCATTTTATAAAACTTTCTCATTTTATAAAAAAATGTTAGTAAAAAAAGTTTTACTATTTAAAACAATAAGATATAATGTAAAATTTATTTTAATACACTAATAAATACTTATACTAATGGGTAAAATAGTCTTTTTGATTGGAAAATGAGTCAACTGACCATCAAACTAGCTAATTAACGTTTTTTGTCGATTTTGAATCCTAAACGAGTAGAATGTAAATAAATGGAATAAAACTCGAAATAACTATTGGACCCCAAATATTAAAAGATCCTTACAAAATTGACAAGGAGCAATAGAATAGACTGTGATTTTGTTTAAGTAGAATGTGCTATGTGAGAATTGAAATAGTATTTTTCTTAAGATAATTTCGATTGAATCTTTATATAGAAATGTGAGTTTAATTAGTTAGACGCATATTATGTGAATTTAGTTAGTTAGAAGCATATGGTGTATGTTGCTCTATTTTAAAGGAAGTGAGGTATGCTTCCATGTTTAATAAAATTGTTTTTTAAATAAAATATATAATATTCCATTTTGGATTTTTCTCTTTTTATATTGTGACTGGACAATTATTTTTGTACTTTGTTATAAGGTTTGCTATTTTTATTTTGAGTCATTTTCAGATTTTTTTATACAAATTATAACCTTTATGCTTTATTTTCTTAACACACAAGTTCTAATTGTTTGTCATTTCTGTCTATCATGTCCATGATACTATTCATTATATTTTTTAAAAATTAGGGGTTAAAGTATAATATATGTAAAGTTAATTAAGTGCCTAAGTAAAATATTTTGAAATATATATATATATATATATATATATGTGTGTGTGTGTGTGTGTGTGTGTGTGTGTGTGTGATAGTAATTATCATGATTATATATGAGTGTTCATTTTCTCTCCATCTATTATTAATTAATACTTATATAATGTGTCAAATAGACATAAAAATATAATTATGTCTTAAATAAAAAAAGTATCTCGGTGTTTAGTGTATACTAATCATAGAACTACCATCTCTACTAAAAAATATAAATATGTAGTTGATTTGTAACTTTAAAATAGAGGCATGTTCATATGTCCCAAATTTTTTATTCATTTTTTCATCTCATATTAACATTAGTTTAAATGTAATGATAATATTATTTATGTGGCATATATTTACGAATAAAATTATACCACGCTCGCGCATCGTGCGGGGTTTAAAACTAGTGTCTATTAATTATTACACACTAACATAGTGTCTATGTGTCTAAACATGGAATGAATAGGTATGAACTAGATACAAATGAATTATAACCCAATCACTCAAATATATTCAAGGAGCTCTATTTCACTACAAAACTTTATCGAACAAATATTTATCCTCAAGTGACAAATTAAATGGAACTCTATAAATAAACAAACACAATGCACACAATATTAGAATATTGATGATTCTACAAATCAATTGCGCCATGACAAAATAAGCATAACAAGGATTCATTGTGCAAACTCGTTGATCTTTAACTATAACACCCTTAAATTATAAACATCTATCATAACTATTTTCACCCAATTATTTTGAAGCTATCACTTTTGAAAATTAAATAAACAAAACTAAATTAACCTTGGCCATTTTTCTATTTTTATTGCCTTTAATCTTTTCATTAGGCCCTTTCCAATGGTGGATTTCTCGCGAAGGAGATTTTATCCTTTCATATAGAAAACAAATATACTCACGGGCAATGTTTCTTAATTGCACAAATCCCCCAAGTCATAAAATATGTAGATGATAAGTCTGATAGGAGAACATCTCATAAAAAAAATATAACATGTGAAGTTAAATTCAAAAGAGCTCGTGCACGTGTGTACTGAGGCATATACAAAGTTGAATACATAAAGCAAATCAAAGTCAAAACTCCATGCAAACATGATTTAGAACAATCTAAGTATTTACAATCATAAACAAATGTCCTAGTCACATGGAAAGTACGGAATAAGCTCGATTCAAACACACCAATATGTCACACTGAATGTATAAAACTAAAATATACATAAACCAAAAATCTTTTTCATTCGTTAAATTTTTCAAAAAATACCAATTTAAAAAAAAAAGACAAACAATATCTTTTTGTATTTTTAATATGACTCATTAAATGAAAAATAAAAATACAAAAGGCTAAAATAACATACAACTAGCAAATATGTATATCATGAAATGAAATAGCTAGTGTATGGAAACATGCGCAAACAATCAACCATTAGATATAGCATGGGAAGTATCATGTACATGCAAAAGATAATCAACAACTCTAATATCTAAAGCCTCTAAATCTTATATCTTGACCCACGTAGGTGTAACATGACGTTTAATAGTTTTGGAAATCTCGATGACTCTAGACTGAGACTTTTTAGGACCGTTTCTAAGATCGAAACAAAAATTCTTGTTGTTACCTTTCCTACCGTAATGTGTACATGTCTAGACACGACGGGTTGTGTTACCTAAGGGTTAACCTTTACTAATATTCCTAGCAATGGTTGACTCTTTAAAACACATGGTCTTGGCTTGGGTAGCGGAACCATTTTTATCATCGAAGACAATTCCACACTTGTCATCTTTGATTTGGATGGTTCCTAACATTTTATCCAACCTTTTGGATATACATTCCAAATCAAATTTGACATAACTTGAGTCTCCCAATCTATCTTGAAGCTCAACCCTTCGAGACTCCTAGTAAATTCTTAGACCCCTCAAACTCTAAAAGATCCATTTTCATAACCTACATCAAACGATTAAGGTTATCTCTCTCACCTTAAACATACTCTAGCTTCTCTCGAAGAGTCCTCTCAAGTGCCCTGTCATCATTTTCTACGACATGTTTTTCAACCTAGTTTCGAACTTTAAGTTGTCCTTCTTCACTCTCAACATTTTTGCATACAACTCATGGAAGGCAATATGGATTTCACTCTCCTCCTCCTATTTTCCACGGTCATTATCTTTTCCACTCTCTTAACAATCACTCACTTGGTATTCAAACTCAATGCCATAAAAAACTGTCATGTTTAGAAATATCTTCATGGGAATATTTATCATCAAGGCTCACATAACTGATCATTAATGAGATGAAGTGGCGATAAATGAGGGGACCGGGTCCCCCTTTCTGATCACTATCACTAAGGGTGGTATTATACACCTTCGATTTTTTGTCGTACATCCTTTGTTTAGGGGGTCACTCAGCGACTCTATGGCCATAACCCTCATAACTAAAACATCTTTTTGACTCATCACTCTTAAAATTATCATTACGATTTTTAGGGAAGTGATCGGCCTTGTTAGATAAGTTTTTTTCAATCTTTTTCACATCTTTCGATTGCTTATGAAATTTGAGAAATTTTTTTAATTTCTCTCATCATTCGAAACATGTGTTTCCTCCTTCTAGACTTTCAAAGCAATGCCATTGCCCTTATTTCTCTCGGCCATGGAGGAAAATATATTAAGCTCGTAAGTTTGTAAGTCACTATAAGCTCTTCAAGTTTCATAGAATCTAAATTACCCAAGGATTTCAAAACTGTCACTTTTGACTTAAATCTGTCCAACAGCGACCTCAAAATTTTCTTGATTACACGATTTTTGAGTATCTTCTCTCCCAAGTTAAAAAACGACTTAATTGTGTCAAAATGTCTAGCTTAAAACTCATTAAAGGTCTCACTATCCAGCATCTTAATGGTTTTAAATTGAGTGATGAGGTTTTGGAGTTTGGAAGACTTAATAGTACTAGTTCCTTCATGGGTGAGTTGGATTATATCCCAAGCCTATTTATATGTCTCAAAAGTCATAATTCGACGGAACTGCTTCGAAGTGACGGAACAAAATAGAGCATTATACCATGAGAATTATAATTTGCTAACCTATCCTCAGCCTCAATCCATGATTCTATATCTTTGGGTATCCTATTCTCTCTAACTAGGTATATAGGTGGGGACCAACCATTAAGTATCGATTGCCATACCCACTCTTCTATATCCTTAAGTGCTGATTTTATAAGCATTTTTTAGTATGAGTAGTTTGACCCATCAAATATCGAGGCTCTAAGACCATCAAAACCAACAAAATTGATGCTTAATAACACGGGATCTAAACACAACAACTTAGTGTTCTATCTTTGATACAAATTTGAGAATGCCCCTACGCAATGCTTAAGCAAGGATGCTCAACAAAAGTTCTACTTTTATATTTTTCAATTTTAGAGATCAAAACTTTTTAAAAAATAACCCAATAAAACTAAATCACAAAACTAAACCATTTCTTATGAAATTGTTTTTACCCCATTTTATCATTTTAACCTAAAACATGTATTTAGGTGATAAGCAAATAAAATAAATAAATTGTCGATAACGTGCAGATGTATGGGAAAAATCACAAAGGGAAAAACCTAAAACGGCCGAGCCAAACATATCAATATGATAAAGTTACAAAGAATAGACAGTAGACTTACTCAATGACTCGTTTTCCTCACAAGCCTTGCCGATATTCTTTCTTTAACATCTCCTTCACAGTGTAACGTAGGATTTCACCCACACGAGATACTGTAGCATGTGAATCCACACGTGCCTCAGTATCCACCGATGAGGCTCAACAGTCGTCTACGAAATTGAAATATAAAATATTGTTTCTTCACTACAACACAACAAACCAGTAAGGAATCCACCGCACAAAACAAGTTCTCTCAAGATGAAGAGAAACAAACTTTGGTTCTCAACACAATGATCTCAAAGCATAATAATATAGAAACTTTGATCTTTAAACCCAATGGGTGAAACTAGGAGTTTTGGAACTTTGGTAAGCATGTAGGAAATTGATTTTTGCCAAAAGTTCTTTTTAAAATCTGAGTCCAACATCCCTATAAATAGTAAAATACGATTTTCGAAGTGGCAAACTTGTTCGAACGAAAACACATTGTTTGAATGAAAAGATTACTTCATTTTAAAGACACATAAGTTCATTCAAACGAACAAGCTTGCAATACCCATAATTTTAGAATAAAATTTCTGGACTGATTTAAATTTGATAATTTAATAGTAATTTGGGAATAAATTTAAATCTAGATAGATAAAATTTAAATTTATAATAAACGACTATTCGTGATTATATAAATATAAAGCGCAACTGGACATAATGGGCGTGCGAGTGAAAAATAAATCACACGTAAGTAAATTTATAGGCGCGTGTCATTTTAATATAATAAATGTCAAAGTGAAATAAAAATAATTGGGACACATTTTGGGAAGTGTTAGAGACACGGTTTAGTATTTTAAATATTTAAAATTGGTTCCGGGTCATAGGTATATGAGTTAAGGAGCTTTTTGGCTAGTTGGGTTATGGATTCGGGCCCATTTGGGGGTCCAAAAGTTGGGTTTTAGGCCCAACTCGGGATTAGCCATTAATTAAGAGGTTAAGTGGGGGTAAAACACTCCCCCACTATCATTCCGCAAACCTAAAAATCACAATTACGGGAAGGAAAGGGAAATATACCAAAGAAAGGAGAAAAGGGCTAGAATAAAGGGGGAACCAAGGAAGAATCAAGGGACATCTCTTTTACCATTTTTTAAGGCAAGAACTCTCTTGTTTAATTTATGTTTTCAATTTATTTCTTGATGCATATAATTATCCCCTTTAAATTTCTGGGAATTAGGTTTGAAAAATATTTGATTTGATGTTGAACAACGCATGTTAAAGATTGATTTCTTATGTAGATTTGTCCAAAAAATTTAGGTATCGTAGTTATCAATATTGATGTTAGATTCCCGTAAGTTTTTCATAGTTATTTGAGAGTAGTTGAATAATCAATTTGGAGACTATTATTGTTAATTAATGGCCTGGAAATCTAGATGTGTATCCCACTACACCAAAATGGTAAAATTGTCACCTTTTTAGCGGCCAGGCTTGTCACCGTCAATGACCGTGATAAGACAAAAAATGCGTATTTTCTTGTCACGATCATTGACCGTGACAAGTCCGTGACAATTCTGTCAATAAAAAAACCCTCCCCCTTCTTTTTTTCCCACCGAATTTGTTCCCTCCATTTCTCTCTCTCTCTCTCTCTAGAGGCCGCTCTCTCTCTTTCTACAACTTTGGTATGTTCTCTCTCTATTTCTCCCCCATTTATGTATATGTGTATGTAGATGTGTATGTATATGTGTGTGTGTGTGATGTATGTGTGTGTGTGGGGGGGGGGGGGGGGGGGGGAGGCAACAGGGCTGGGGGAGGGAGGGGGTATGTGCGTGTGTGTGTGTTTGTGTGTGTATATATGCATGTGTGTGTGTGTGTGTGTGTGTGTGTGTGTGTGTGTGTGTGTGTGTGTGTATGCATGTGTGTGTGTATATATATGCATGTGTGTGTATATGTGTGTGTGTGTGCGTGTGGTGGGCAGGGGCAGCCCGGGGGGGGGGGGGGGGTGTATATGTGCGTGTGTGTTTTTTTAAAATAAATTTTTATTGGTTTATTAGATATTTCCCCTCATATTGTAGTGCCCCTTGTAAAAGAATCGATTGATTTAATATTGATTGGTTGCTAATTTTTTTTGTAAATTAATAATTAGTGCCCCTTTCATATGCAAATATGATCGCCAATCATTGTAAATTAGTAAATTATTAATTGTTTACTTTAATTGTTCGTTTAATTGATGAAAATAATTAATTGAGTAAATGAATTAAAAGGATTACGGGAGACACATTTGTTGTTGCCATTGCGGTTGGATTATAGTGGATCGATGTTGGGTTGTTTAATTTTAAAAGTGGCATGACCACTAGATTATTGTCCACATGGGGGTGGGATTTTCAACTTTTTTTAAAAATTACTTTGTATAACGAACAATATATATATAGTATGATAATTAAATGAAACATACTTGAAATTACATACAATGCGCATAGATACTAGCCTTCTAGTTCTTATGTGTATGCATTCAATAGCCTTTAAACCCGTTCGAGAGTCATTATCCCTGTAATGAGATCTCTCAAATTGTTCCGTTTGGACAGTTTGGGACTGCATAATTTCTATATAATAATATTCCTAGTGGCTTAAAGTTGTTACTTTTGGAGGAAATTCTGCAGTCGTATCCTAATGTTCTCCGGCTGCATACTAGATTGACAAGTGTGACTGTTATTTCAATTGATCAATTGAAATAATACTCACACTTGCCAATCTACGTCGTGTACTTGGAGAACTACGGGGATATGCTGGTGAATTTTTCTCAAATTATAACAATGTGCATGAGCTGTTAAGTATATTACAGAAATATGCGGTCTTGAATGGGATAGGACCACTCACCCTTTAGAGGAGATGGAGGAAATAGAAATTAAATGAAACATACTATAAATCTAAGTTTGAATTTGAATTTGAAATTTAAAAATCGAATATAAATAAGACATAATTAAATGAAACATACTATAAATCTAAGTTTTGTTTATACTAATCCATGAATAGGTGATTATACTATTTACACATAGTGGCCGCAAAATTGGTGGTGACCGAAGCGATTTGTGTGTTGGAGAAGTACTTTCCCCCAGCATTCTTTGACATAACTGTTCAGCTGTTGGTACACCTATGCTATGAGGCACTTCTTTATGGTCCAGTTAGATATCGGTGGATGTATCCGTTTGAAATATTGATGAAAGTTTTTAAAGATTACGTCAAGAATACACGATACATTGCAGGATCAATTGCAGAGGAATACATCACCGTGGAGTCATCAATATATACTCAGGAATATATGCCTGACTCGACCAGCGTTGATGACACTAATGAGTTTGTCGATGATGGTGGTCATGTGATGGGAAAATGAGTGAAATTGACCAGTTTTCAACATGAACAAGTAGCTCGTTATCTATTTGACACATATGAAGTTGTCGAAGAATTGAAAACGTAAGTCTAAATTATTTTAACGTTTAACATTATTTTAAAATATTTTAATTTATTTTAATGTTTAACATTATTTTAGAAAATTTTAGTAAGTTTAATTTTGTAATATGCAGAAAATATGAAGCATGTGAGAACAATAAAAGACGAAAAGCAATAGTATAGTCAGATAGTGAATTTAGTCTATGGTTGTCACAAGAGGTAATTATAATGAAAATTGTCGTTATATAATGTTACATTGCACTCAAACTTTATAACTAATCTAATTAATTTATCTATATTCTCAGCTCTTAAAGACGGGTGATGCGACATCAAGGCTTGCTCGTCTAGCCACTGTACCCTTGTTTGTGGCACAAGAGTACAAGAAGTATCGATTGAACGGTTACGTATTCGGCGCAAAATTGTACGAGGAAAGTAAAAATGTACAGAACTCGGGCATTTCATACAAGGCTCTTACTTTCTTTCGAGCGAGCGCAAATGATAAAAACCTCGTTGAAGCTGAAATGACTTACTATGGTGTAATTCGAAATATATTTGAATTGGATTATAAGCTTCAAAGAGGTTGTATTTTACTGTGACTGGGTAGGAGTTGAGGATAAAAATGCTTGTAAAGTTGATCTTGTCACCAATTTGATCACGGTTGACTTGTCCAAGTTGAAGAGCAATGACCATGTGATCGATGAGTCGTTTGTTTGTGCATTTCAAAAGGTTAACCAAGTGATTTACTCGAAGTATATCAACAACGATCCATGGTCAATTGTCCTACACGAGCCCAAGCGTTTAAATATTAGTGTGAATGACTTCGCTGCTCCTACCGAATATCAATCCATTTTTTATGATAACCCGAATTTGAAACAATTTTTCAATTTGCAATAAATATTCCAATTTGTACTTTATCAATTCATTTTTAATGCATTTAATTAATTTTCTCTTTATCATTTTCACTCTTGTGTAGTGTGCGTGTGTGTGGGCAGTTGGGGTGGGGTGGGGGGATGTTTCAGATTTTTAGTAATTGTACGTATTATGAGATAGATGTTGTTGTTTTGGAATTCAGAATTGAGGTGTTAAACAATAACAATTCATTTGGATTTGTAGTAATTGTACATATTTGCATGTCTTCTTCTAATTCATTTTGATTTGTACTAATAACAACATTTTTGTACAACAAATGTCTCCTTCAGGTATTAAGACGAGGATGGTGATGCTGATTGTGATGATGTCATCTAGGCTCGGTAGTTGCGAAGGTGAGGAGGGCTCCTCAGCCCCAAGGCTCCCCATATATGAAAATTGGGGATGGACATTGAGAACAAGACGGGACTATTATCGAAATCCCTTGAGCTGATAAAGACGATCATCGGCCCGGGGTACACTAGTTGGAGGGAGGTGCTAAATGAGCTCAAGTTAGCTATTTGGGTGGCACTACAGGTAATGAATTTATATTTATATTTATTTGAATATTTGAATTTCGATTTCGATTTCGATTTCGATTTCGATTTCGATTTCGATTTCGATTTCATTTTATATTTATATATATATTTATTCGCAACTAACATTTTATTTGTTGGACAAGAGCAATTCATCCTGGATCCAAAGCTACGCGATTCCGTCTTGGAGCAGTTGAGGGAGAAACACAAGACGTGGAAGAAAAATATTCAGACCCGCAACATTGGGAAGACCCGAAAGTCCGTTATCCGAATGCGTGAATTCGTCCCGCCGAAGGAGCCGATCTCATTGGCACAATGGCAAAAATTCATTGACAATGAGATCGGGGAGCGACAATTGGCATCTTGCCAATCGGGGAGGGAAAACCGATAAAAAAATACGGACGTGCACTACTCCGGCCGGTCGTCTTACGCCGAGGTGGATCATAGGATAATGGTAAGATTTAATTTTTCTATAACTACATAAATATATTATTCTACATTATTTTACTTTGTGGGGCCAATAGTAATTTTACTTTATTTTATTTCAGGGGACAAGGAGTGGCCCTGTGGGTAGGCCACATAGGCTCGATACTTATGTGGCTATTCGTACGAAGAAGGGGAAGGATAAGGATGTGTCCCCGAGCGTCGCGGCCACGATTGTAAGTAATCCTACGGTATACTTTTTGTTAATTACGGTATAATTTTTTTATTTACTTATTTTACTAATCATGTGCTTTTGTCATTTCAGGAAAAGCTTAAGGAAGTGCATGAGTCACAGTATGATGCCAAAAAGGCATCTTTGTCAACAGACGCACTCATCCTAGTGCTTGGAGCTGATCTCAAGGGGAGGACAAGGGGGTGAGATCACGGGTGGCCAAATCTAGGATCATCGGATTGGAGATGAGCGGCATCGAGTTGGCTCGAACGGTGGACTCGCATGACGCGAAGCTGTCCCGTTTGGAGGCGACGTCCAAGATATGTTCTC
Organism: Sambucus nigra; assembly: GCA_949130495.1. Taxonomy (NCBI): domain Eukaryota; kingdom Viridiplantae; phylum Streptophyta; class Magnoliopsida; order Dipsacales; family Adoxaceae; genus Sambucus; species Sambucus nigra. Next base: position 191,414,089 of record OX422210.1, on the reverse strand, counting down.
ATTCATGAAGCGTTCGTTGGGAGGAAACCGTAAGGGTAAAGGGAAGGAGAAGGTGGTGGAGGAGGAGGTGCAGGAGGATGAGGTCCAGGATGATGAGGATGTGGACCTCGCTGCTTCATCGCCAATACGTGCGGACTTTGATGATCCACTCCCCTATTTGGCTCCCTTCAACCGACCGATGTCGACACTTGGATGGTCGAGCGTGTTTAAACTGGGCATATTTAATGGCCAGTGGATAGGGCGGGGGTTAAGGGACCCGAATACCATCCAGGGTATGCTAGTTTATGGGCGTTTGCTTCCAGACATCGAGTCCAAGGTGCTCGTCACCCATGTGATACCCGGGAAGAAGAACTCCCCCTTGTGGTTACGCGAACAATGCAGAATGATTTATATTGCTGGGTGTGTCGATTCGTATATCGTGTGCCCTACTCACCTCCTCAGAGCTAACCTTACCCCAGATATGTAGTGACATTATTTGAATTGAATTGTTTTAAGTTGTTATATTTGGATTATATCATTATGCATATTGTTTTGAATGTATATTTGCATTATCTCTATTTTATTTGGATATATGATGTTTGAACAGGTATAATGTTGTTATAACAGGTACAAATATATTGATGGGCAGTGGAAGTGGCCATACTGCCCAGCAGATTTTTTTTAATTCTGCCCAGAATTGTCACGGTCATTGACCGTGACAAGTCCATGACAAATAAAACTTGTCACGGACGTGTCACGATCATTGACCGTGTCAAGTTTTTAAATATTGCCACAGATTTGTCACGGTCATAAACCATGACAAACTTGTCACGGTCTATGACCGTGAAAATAGTTAAAAACTTATCACGGTCAATGACCGTGACACGTCCATGACAAAAAACATTGTAACCCCTAGAATTGTCACCGTCATTGACGTTGACAAGTCAAACTTGTCAAGGTCAATAACCGTGATAATTCGACAGATTTGGTGTAGTGTCCCCTAATAAATACTCATTATTTTGAAATGAACCTGATTAGAAATTTGAGGTTTTAAATCGTAAAAATCTGGGAGTGGTAATAATTTTTGTTGGGGCTGTTTTGCAAATGTATGTTTTGGGTTCGTAAACTGTTAAGGATTTAGAAGTTGAATATGAGAAATCACTGAGAATGAGACGCGTGGGGAAGGAGACGATGTCGTTCAAACGACGTAACATGTTGTTAAAACAACATGTTAGGTCGCTTGAATGACCATGACGCTCATTCAAGCGACGCCAGGGGCTTTGATTTCTTCATTCTCTTTCTTCCTCGGGGCCTAGGATTGGAATTTAACCTACAGTAATGGGTTTATACAACTGAATAGAATTGGCTTACCAAAATTGTATGTCATATTCAATTAATAAGAATTACAAATAATTAGTGGTTAAGTAATTATCTTACAGGATATGATGATAAATTATTAATTAATGAATATTGTGGAACTTAGATGGACTCTTATTGTAATTATGGGGGTATTGAGGAATATTAACAGTTACAAGGGTATTGGGCCTAGTATTTTTGGTGGTGAGAATTTTTATGAGTCCAAGCGAGTGAGTGGAAGCAGGTTTAGGAAAATAAGTAATTTATTAAAAATACTAATGTGCCCACATTAATAAGGGAAAATTACAATTTACTAGTTGTTTAAATAATTTTTTATGGAATGGAATTAATAATTTATTGGATGGTAAATTATTAATAAATGAAAAGAGGGTGTGGAGTTTGGTTGGACTTTTATGGTAATTATGGAGTAATTACCTTTACATATTATATAGGATAATAATATGTACTATGATTTATTTGTGTGGACATACTACTGGACCGTCCTATCAGCTCGGGAGTTCGCGCGTTCGGGCCGCGTACCACATGTTGGTAAATTTGGGCTTGACGATGTATAGGCCATATAGGTACTACGTGGAGGATCCACCCACGAGAGGTGGGGTTGACGCTGACCGTTCCTGTAACACCACTGAGTATGGACCGTGTGCAGGTGTCTTGCATAGGGACCTCCCCTAACTTGTGTGTGTTTTCTGATGTCCACTTAGGATAAGAAATTCCTCCGCACTTACCAATAGAGCACGAATCAGACACGAACGGTAGATGCCCTTGTGTGTCTTATATATATAAGGACACACACACACACACACACACACACATATAAATATATATATATATATATATAATTACCCGAGATTTATATGAGATAAACTGAAATGTCTAAAAATGTGGACATAAATTAAAATTTGTGATCCTTTATTGCATAATAAATATTTTATGCTTCTTATGTGAAAACTATGAGACTGGAAAATTATGGAAATTGATAATTAAATGTATTCGGCACACTTAAATACTTTAACCTTTTTATTAAATTGACAGGTAGTCGTAGTTATTATTTGGGGACTTTTGGGATGCGAGGCATGTCACACTTATATGAGGGGTGAGCTGTTATATGCATGTGAGCGACGAAGGGGGAATATTTATTGTGCATTGACTGTAGTATTGCATCATAAATTAATTAAGTTAATTTTTGCACACCTCGGGCTCTGACCCAAATTATAAATCCCCTCCCCCCGATTATTTCTAGATAGGGATAGCAGGACTGTTGATGTAGTAGCCTTGCTATCTCTCGGTGCGTAGCGGTGTTCCAAATTATTGACTCTAGTATATGTGCTTCCTGCCAGAGTTTAGTTATTATTATTGACAAACATTGTAAGGGCATAACCCAAAATTTATTTATTTATTTATTTATTTATTTATTTATTTATTTATTTATTTATTTATTTATATTATACTGGAGTTGTGATATTTACTTGTTGTTGAATTCATTATTTAGTTGGTGTTGGTTGGATTTATTTATTGTCATGAAAATATTCATAAAGTTATAAAGTATCGGCCTTTAAATTATCAGTATTCATATTACATTGTGCCGAGAATGGTATTAATTAATCAACAAGCCCCATCTTCGGCGTATCGTGCCTGGCTAGCCTTTATGTGAGAAAATGGGGGTTGTTATAAGTCTTTTTTGCTCTAACAAACTTTCAACGAGCTTTCAATGGGTGCCCTTCTATTAGACAAAGAGTGTCCGTTTGATATTCGTTAGCTATTTAGTCTAACGGGGGTTCTAAAGACTATTTTTCTTAAAAAATATCACCCAAAAATATATCCAAGAACCATATTCAAAATGCATCCACACCTTACGAGATCCTCAGTAAACCTGAAGATAAGCTTGGCATGAAAACATGGCACGATGTGTATCCAACATTGAATCTTGGGTACTATGTCTTCATCAAGCATGTCATAGGTTTACAAGATCGACAATACAAAATCTAACCTATAACTCAAATGTTTTGTCCAGAATTAAGGCAATTACAAATAAATTAACTCGATTGGAAATTTCTCCTTAAATGATAACTAAATCAGAATGCTGATTTTGTAAGTTTATTTTTATTATTTGTAAAATATATGAATTTGGACAATTTATTGACATGTTTTCAGACAACTTTCTTTCGGGACATAGATTTCTCAGTTGTGGGCATTATTTACCATATTAATCTTTATTAGTAATGAGTAATGACAACTACACTACTAAATACGATGAAAGCGTAAAGAGGAGTTATAGACTTAATTTTTTCATCTATTGGAATGACTTATTATTCAATTTTTAATTCTCTAGGTAGGATTTCAACTTTATAATTTGTCACGTTCTTACAAATATTGGAGATGGGTTTTTAATTTGGTATGTTATTTTGTTTTAGCATTGGGACTTCTTTCATAATGTTCATTATTGATATATGTGCAACATTTCCGAGGTCGACTGTTTGTAAAATTTGAAAGCAACTATCCTGTTGAACTCACATCTTTGTGTGTGGTGGATTCGAATCCACATAGCAATGATGTCATAGAGAACACTCGCAACAAGTGAAAAAGGAAACCCTTTAATTTTACAAATAGAGAGTTCATATGAATGTTATGTGAAACGCCGCCTAATTAAATACGGGTGATCAGTCCTTTATTAAAATTAAAACATAATATTTGGTGGGTTCATTCTTAGCATCATTGTCGAAAAAATTTAATATTATTGACCACCTAATAGATAATTAAGCTAGTGTAAAAAAAAAATTCCCATTTAAGTATACCAAATTAATCCATTAATAAATTTCCATTCTCTAAGACATAATTTACTCGCATTCCACAAGAATATAATAAATACTGGATATGAATTCACTACTGAAATAAATATGACTGGATAAAATATTCTAGTTTCAAGTCTCAAACCAACAAACCATAAAATCCTCAAGTGTAATGGAAATAAAATGCTAAAGTGAACTGAGTGCAATCTCTAATAAAAAACTGAGAATGGGCAACACATGCCCTAAATGAAATGTCTGAATAGAACTGAAAGAAATGATAGAGGCATCTAAATTCAAGGACCTACAACTCCCACAACCATTGTGTAAGAGAGTAGTCTAATTTAGGGGAAATACTCGATTTTGGTACGTGTTTGACTTGAGCAACTTCGGTTGCGCCTACGTATCCGTTATGCTCGGAATCAAAGTCAGCATAGTTCGTGGGTTCGTACTATTCGCCGGAAAACTCATTGTGGTGGTTTTTGAGAGAGATGGGAGGTGTTGCAACTCTTCTCAAAGAACTTATCTCAAAACTCTCTCTAAAACCTCATAAGATAAGAAAATCACCCTCCTCTTCCAAGAAGATCTCTCTCAAATGTATGGGGGTAGGGCTTATTTATAGCAAAACCAACCCAAGTGGGTCGCCACATGTCAATTAAATCGTGGTGACACATGTCCTATTTTAAGTGGCATGTGTCCCATAACATATGTCAAAACTCTCAATACTAGAATATTGTCTAGTTAATATGTAAATAATACACAAATGCGCGTGATATGTCCGACGCGCATAATAATACCTCAGTCGCATAAACACATGGACTTTTATCAATATTAATCATCTCTAATCTCATTTAATAATTTAATGAGAGGCTTATCATTAAGCCCCTCCTACATTTGCCCCCTCGTACATATAGTTGATATATTGATACATGTCTGAAATATATCGACTGTATGTACGAAATAATTTTAGTCAGTTTTCATATTTTCGATCGACCTGTGGATCGTGGGTAATAATCTCATATCTTATTTCATCTTGATGATGTACTTTTACCTCATATATCACATTTTATGATATAATGCAATCTCATATTTCATATCTTAAATCCCATTTTGCAGCTTTGATCTCATAGGTTATTCCGAAGGACCTCGTTTATCATTATTTTCATACGAATGATATACACCGAGTGTTGCCCCCATTCCTATTTAAATGATCATGCATCCACGTTTTTATTGCGATTGTTTGTAACTCTGCTTTGGTAAAGAGTATTATCATGAACACATAATAACTACCTCAGCATTCTCTTTCGTCATTCTCAATCAAGTTTGGTGAAAGTATTATTACGGTTTACATAATAACTACTTCATCGTCCTTGATTAATCTTTTAGTGCATGCACATGTTTTTGATTTATTTCATTCTCGATGAGGTTTCTTGTGCATGTACATAATATTGACTTGCTCAAATTACCACTTTTTAATGTATTTCGCAAACTCACACCTACGAGGTGACTTAATGGTGAGAACACACTTGTCAAGGTTTTTTCGGAAACTCCACCGTTAGAGGTGACTTAACAATGAAAACACACTTGTTAAGGTTTTTCGCAAACTCCACCGTTAGAGGTGACTTAACAATGAAAACAAACTTGTTAAGGTTTTTCGCAAACTCCACCGTTAGAGGTGACTTAACAATGAAAACATACTTGTTAAGGTTTTTCGCAAACTCCACCGTTAGAGGTGACTTAACAATGAAAACAAACTTGTTAAGGTTTTTCGCAAACTCCACCGTTAGAGGTGACTTAACAATGAAAACACACTTGTTAAGGTTTTTCGCAAACTCCACCGTTAGAGGTGACTTAACAATGAAAACAAACTTGTTAAGGTTTTTCGCAAACTCCACCGTTAGAGGTGACTTAACAATGAAAACATACTTGTTAAGGTTTTTTGCAAACTCCACCGTTAGAGGTGACTTAACAATGAAAACAAACTTGTTAAGGTTTTTCGCAAACTCCACCGTTAGAGGTGACTTAACAATGAAAACACACTTGTTAAGGTTTTTCGCAAACTCCACCGTTAGAGGTGACTTAACAATGAAAACAAACTGGTTAAGGTTTTTCGCAAACTCCACCGTTAGAGGTGACTTAACAATGAAAACAAACTTGTTAAGGTTTTTCGCAAACTCCACCGTTAGAGGTGACTTAACAATGAAAACACACTTGTCATGGTTTTTCGCAAACTCCACCGTTAGAGGTGACTTAACAATGAAAACACACTTGTTAAGGTTTTTCGCAAATTCCACCGTTAGAGGTGACTTAACAATGAAAACAAACTTGTTAAGGTTTGTCGCAAACTCCACCGTTAGAGGTAACTTAACAATGAAAACACACTTGTTAAGGTTTTTCGCAAACTCCACCGTTAGAGGTGACTTAACAACGAAAACGCTTGTGAAGATTTTTATATATATAGTCTCCACCTTATAACGGTGACTTGACAACGAAAACGCTTGTTAAGATTTTTATATAATCTCCACCTTATAACGGTGACTTAACAACGAAAACGCTTGTTAAGATTTTTATAGAATCTCCACCTTATAACGGTGACTTAACAATGAAAACGCTTGTTAAGATTTTTATATATAGTCTCCACCTTATAACGGTGACTTAACAACGAAAACGCTTGTTAAGATTTTTTATATAATCTTCACCTTATAACGGTGACTTAACAACGAAAACGCTTGTTAAGATTTTTATATATAGTCTCCACCTTATAACGGTGACTTAACAACGAAAACGCTTGTTAAGATTTTTATATAATCTTCACCTTATAACGGTGACTTAACAACGAAAATGCTTGTTAAGATTTTTATAAACTCCACCTATAACGGTGACACCCATAACGGTGACTTAACAATAATAACTACTTGTTAAGATTTTTATAAACTTCACCTATAACGGTGACACCCATGACGGTGACTTAACAATAATAACTACTTGTTAAGATTTTTAGTAAACTCATTCTTCTGTATCGCTTTTTCAGGACGGGAGCCCATACCTGCCGAATGACAAACTGAGCATGGTCCTTCGTCTGTTTTCATCAATGACCAACTTCTCCGGACGAGCCAAGTCACAACGACCGTGGTTCAACCACTTACCAATTTCATTGGGATTTTCGGAATATAATACACTTCTAAAGAAGACTTACCATAATACTCGCAAAATTCTTGTAATATGATGTCATATCCGAAGGATGACTACGACTTTGTCAATCTCTGAGTGACAACTATTTAATCCGTCTAAACTCTTTGCGAAAGAAGCTGAAGAAACTTTTGTAATGGGTTGCTTGGATGTTACTATACTCTGAAGGTTCATCAATCTAACCTTGTCGCGGATGATGTCGAAGAAGCTTTTTAGAGTACAAGCTACGTTATATCATAATATCCATCTGCCCCCTTTATTTTATTTTATCTCGAGATAAAATAAAATAAAATAAATTACATATATCATATACAATTCCCACCTGAGAATAATGAAAGCAACCAAATTATTACATTTCATGGGTTGTAACTCAAACTATCATATCTTTGAACAATGACTTGATATTTGCATCGCTCAATATCTTCTCATGCAGAAGCCTCTGCAAAATAATATCTTTCTGACCCAATTATATAATATTGCAAATGGTTAGTAAAACTCAGTAAATATCCAAGTACAATTCTCATTATGCCCCCTTTATTTTATTTTATTTGATATAATAAAACTTAAATAAAGTCTGGGATATTTATGTAATGAATCGTAACCACCCATACTCGTAGGTGTATCGTGCACAATTTAATGTTGTTTGAGTACACGACATATTAAATTCGAGAGTGTATAATCTCAATGTTAACCATGGGTTGTAACATACTTAACACTTTCATAAATGATTCATAATTTATGAAATAAACATAAAACAACATTTGCAAAATTTTTTCTATGAAATATTAAATAATATTTCATCATGCTCCCTCTGAGTCATTTTTACTTTTATGTAATAGCATCTAGAAATATCTTGCCATGAATCATAATATTCTCGTTGTAGCACAAAATACTGTGACACATTAACAGACTCGAGCCTTCACCGCTTTAAAGTTTCCCAAAAGCTCTCAATTTTTCATAAAATCTGTTATTTTATCCTTAGCATCCACCAGAAAAGAGACTATCATAAAATCTGTGTAAATTTATTTATTTATTTTTATTATCTAGAATAAAAAAAAATGTTTGATTATCCATTAACATGTACGATCAAATAATCTTGTACTTTATCAAGTCAAAGAAAATATTTTAACTTTTGTCCTTTGTAATAAATGGTCAGTCTCAACATAATACAGTGAAAAATCCACTTAATGTGTAGTCCCATTAATAGACCTGCATTTGTACTATTAACCAACTAATATAAAAGCTGTAGTCACAAACAAATCTATTTGGTACGCAGTAAGATCTTGATATCTATTGATTATCCAAAAAAAACATTAAATGCTCCTGACACACATAAGCTTTGTACTCTTTTCTAAAAGATACTTTTGACCACATGGGGTAGTTTTAAATATTACATATATTATTACCCATTAGTGAAATTTACTCACTCCTTCACGTCATATTTAAAATACCAATAAACAAGGTATATTGGAGTTTTTTTTTTTTTTTTAATTTAATGTGAAACTACATTGTTAGATTCCTTATCTTGTTTTAGGAATATTCGAAGAAACTACTCGTTCAATCTCTCAGTAGCAACGATTGATCGATTTTCATACCCATGATGGGTAGACTGAACCCGGTTAGGTGGGTTGTTTCAATTCTCCATTGTAACTCTTAGTTACATCTGGCAACCAAGGTCTTGCCAGATCAAGTTATGTCGGGTTTTAAGCTCCCACAAGCTTCCAGCCCAAGTTAACGCTGGTGTCTCAATTTGCACGAGATCAAGTTGGGTTTTTTTCATATGGTGAATCGGAGAAGTAGTGATGGTCTCTTATCAGTCTAAGCTACCTCGGGTAGAGGTCTCTCGCAGCAAGTTCCTTCGGTTTACAAAAAATATCAGGTGAATCCGTTGAATTTTATGCCGGATCTACACATACAAAAACGAGGTTCATCGGAGCAAAGCTCCATCGGATCCTGACCGAGGTTTGTCAGATTTATGAGTTCCCACGAAGTTTTTTCGTATTTCAAGCTCCCACGAGTTCGTCATTTTTTTTTTTATGGTGGTTCATCGGACTTCAAGCTACCACGGTTGTTTGTTCGCCCCTCTGTGGTAACTCGCTTGATATAAACTCAGTCAGATCTCAGATGTGGCCCTTTTAATGTTTGGTATATCAGTTTTCATTTTCTTCGAACCAGGTGTTATGGGTTCAGTCTGAGCGTCGTCGAGAAGAGTTCGTCGAAGCAAAGCCACGTCGGCAGAAACCGACGTGAGGTTCCTCGGAACAAGGGTATTTATCTTTGGTTAAATAAAAAAAAAACCGTGATTGTTGACCGAGTAGACTTTGTGGCCCAATATGTATATAGCACCAGGGAAAACAATAAAATATTTATCTTAATCATTTCCAGGGGAGTACAAATTGCTGAAGAGACACGCTATGGGTTTTCACTGGCATAGGCTTTCGGCTCTTGTACTAAAGTCATAAAGGATTGTTCGTAAATGTACTGTATATTTTTCTAATCAAACTGTGACAGCTACAGGCTACCCACGCGGTTTTGTCCGCAATTGTACTTTACATTTATAAAATATCTCAATATATTAATATAATAGTGCATAGATTTTCAACCTACACTAGTTTAGTTCAACGCTCATCATTTTTCACGTGGCTCACTCACTTTTTTTCAGTGACCTCCTCCTTTCGGCAACCTTTTTTTTTTTTACTAGAGTACAGTCTGCCAATTAATTTAATCGAGGTCCATCAGTGCCTTTCTCAAGAAATGTCTCTTCATGACAATCACTTTTTTTTTTTTAGTCATCCCACTGTGGAGTTCAGACCAAATGGTCATCTTTTTTTTTTTTCATAGAGATAATTTGAGGTTCACATCAGCGTAAAAAATTACATCATACTAACACTTATACTTGGATGATAACTCTTTTTCCTTTTAGTCTCTTAGGTACAAAAATATACTTGAGTTTATGAATAAACTCTATGCAAACACAGTTTATCCGACCTCTTACCAAGACATAAATATTTTAAAGCATACTTTCAAAATAGAAATCTCAGTTAATATCCGAATATTATACGAGAGCTCATAAAATAGAAAGATTGAATTTCTTATCTGATAACAAGCTCGTCATTTTCGTTATGATAGTTGGGGCAGAAGTTGCTTCAGCAACTCTCCTTTTTTTTCATCACCGACCACCTTTCGATCGCGAATGAGGCGTTACACGATAAAAAAAAAATCATGAATACCTCCCCAGCAGAGTCGCCAAATGTAAGAGAGTAGTCTAATTTAGGGGAAATACTCGATTTTGGTACGTGTTTGACTTGAGCAACTTCGGTTGCGCCTACGTATCCGTTATGCTCGGAATCAAAGTCAGCGTAGTTCGTGGGTTCGTACTATTCGCCGGAAAACTCATTGTGGTGGTTTTTGAGAGAGATGGGAGGTGTTGCAACTCTTCTCAAAGAACTTATCTCAAAACTCTCTCTAAAACCTCATAAGATAAGAAAATCACCCTCCTCTTCCAAGAAGATCTCTCTCAAATGTATGGGGGTAGGGCTTATTTATAGCAAAACCAACCCAAGTGGGTCGCCACATGTCAATTAACTCGTGGTGACACATGTCCTATTTTAAGTGGCATGTGTCCCATAACATATGTCAAAACTCTCAATACTAGAATATTGTCTAGTTAATATGTAAATAATACACAAATGCGCGTGATATGTCCGACGCGCATAATAATACCTCAGTCGCATAAACACATGGACTTTTATCAATATTAATCATCTCTAATCTCATTTAATAATTTAATGAGAGGCTTATCATTAAGCCCCTCCTACACATTGCATCTCGCTTAACAATCCAAGCGTCTAAGTCTGGTAACTATGTGGCTGGGCACCTGATATAATACATATATATAGCAAAAGAGAAAAGAATAAAAAGAAACGAGTCAGAACCCGAATTGTAAAAATATTTATTTTAGCAAGTATTTGAAATTTGCAATAAAGCAAGTATTATGTGCATGTTGGCTTGTCGGAATCTCACATGGGATTCTTACCTCTCATCTATTGTGCACGCCTAACGTACATCTACCCCATATTAATTATGCTACCCAACCTAACTAGTTCGAAGTCACCATACCACCATCTACGTCACTAGTAATATACCTGCATCGCCTATATAATATGTTATTGAAATCATTTATCCCACATAACTAAATATCCTTATTTATCGTTCGATTGATTAATCTTTTACCCACTAAGATTATTTTATTCCTCCTTATTACTATATCTACTAATTTCACACAGTAAAAATTTTCCAAGTTTATTCATATATATATAGTCACATCATCCCTATATATGTATACTACACCTGCACCCCTTGGTTAATACCACTTGGTGCAAAGCACTTATTATTATTACCATATCCACTAGTTATACATAGTAGACATATTCACAAGCATATATATATATATATATATAGTCACATTATCCCTATACATATATATACTAATCCTACACCCCTTGCTTAAGACCACTTGGCACAATGCATACTCTGCTATCATGTCTCAATGAATCAATCACTGCATAAAGGACAACTGGTTCAATCTCTCACGAACCATAAATTCAAAACACAAATATTGGAGGCGAGTATATTCTGCAGCCAAATGGGTCACACATATACCTACCCTCCCATTTAGCCGTCGAAACTATCCTAGTTCTCAGATAGCATGTAACCAAGTTCATATACTCTAGGTACAAGTCAAATATCCCCCCATTGGGTCACCCAGGATAAGACTGTCCACTATGCGAAAACCTCCTCCCGATAGCAAGCAGCATAGGCATGCTATACACACAATAATAATAATAATAATAATAATAATAATAATAATAATAATAATAATAATAATAATAATAATAATAATTATAATAATAATAATAATAATAATAATAATAATAATAATAATAATAATAATAATAATAATAATAATAATATAATAGGCATTTCCACATCCCATTAAAATTCAAGGTATTCACCCATCCCTTACATGTATTTTTCATACGTAGTACTCTCTCACTACTACTTATAATATAGTTATTTCCGTTATTCCCTCTCTCGAAATTTCCAAGTTTAACTCACCTATCCAAATATTTAAGGTATTACTCTACGAATATTCCCTAGCAATTCTGCACTATGCTACAATCACCAAATGAAAGTTCTTTCTCTCAAATCAACTGCGTAAACCTAATTGGGCAAAAATTATAATTTTTCAAGTTTTGGACCTGTCATTCGAACCATATTAGATGTCGTTTGAATGATATCTCGCGAGATCCTTTCTCGTTCGAACGAAGCTCAATCTCGTTCGAACGAGATTGAGCAGTACTCTTCCCCACTAGTCCTGTTACGTTCTATACCCATAACAGTTTCATTTTCCACCATTTTTAAGCCTAAAACCTCTAAAATAATCAGCCTAAACACCAATCATTCAATTCCAATCAATTACCTAACATCTATATATGATTTCCAACAATATAACATAATTAAATAATCATTAGTCATCAATTAAATTCCAAACCCCCAATTTAATTATCAAGAACCCCAGTTCTCAAATTATATGCATAACTCTAAATTAAAACTAAGATTCGTTTCACAATTTGAACATATAATTCTGGGATTTCTATTCTACATGCAACTGGGTTCAATTATTCATCAAAATAACTCTCCATCCATGATGTAAATTCCCTAAGTTCACCCAAATCAATCCCACATCATGTATTTGATTCCTATACTAACATGAGCACAGTTATTGCTAATAGAAAGCAAGTAATAAACACTTTCCTCGAATATTATATTCTAAATCGCTGATGAAATTGGTATAGACTTGTTCCTCGTGTTCCGATCTACGGTTTGGTGGGATTTGTGGTGTGAGTTCTTGAGCTTTGCACCAAGAACACCTATGTACTCTATCCATCTTCCTCTGTGGTTCTCTCTCCCTCTCTCTTAGGTTTAGAAACTGACATACTTCTTCTCACCCACATATACTCCCATTTATTTATCTAATTTTCGTCCATATTAATTCCCCAAAAATCCAAAGGTCAAATTATATGCATAACTCTAAATTAAAATTCAGATTCGTTTCTCAATTTCAACATATAATTTCGAGATTTCTATTCTACATGCAAAGGGGTTCAACTCTTCATAAAAATAACTCTCAATCTATGATGTAAATTCTCTAAATTCACCCAAATCAATTCTACATCATGTATTTGATTCCTATACTAATATGAGCACAATTATTGCTAATAGAAAGCAAGTAATAAAGACTTGCCTCGATTATGATGTTCTAAACCGCTGATGAAATTAGTATAGACTTGTCCCTCGTCTTCCGATCTACACTTTGGTGGGATTTGTGATGTGAGTTCTTGAGTTTTGCACCAAAAACACCTATGAACTTTCTCCATATTCCTCTATGGTTATCTCTCCATCTCTCTTAGGTTTAGAAACTGACAGACTCCCTTTTATTTTTTTAATTTTTGTCCATATTAATTCCCTAAAAATTCAAAGGATAAAAATACCCCTACGGAGGGCCGGTTGGGCCTAAAAATATTCCGGAGTCCAAATAAAATACCCGAGTAGAGTTTTCTAACTATCTTGACCCTTATGGACTCAATGTCGCACTCGAAATGGCCATATGAGTTACTAAAAAACAATTCACTTCTTTAATCCATTAAATTAGTCCCGACATGACTCACACGCACGTCCCAACTTAATAGACCAGACTGTCGTATTTTTCACTCTCGAGAATTCATAAAATTTCATCATTCCATATCACATATTCACACAGGGATATTCAATCATTTTTATCAATAAGTATTAACCCTTGGCACACTAATTAATAATTATTTTAATCCAGATTAATTAACAAATAATTTATCACATTTTAATTTAACTAATTCAACAATAATAATTGGTCCCATAATTATTTAAATCATAAAAAATGCGGAGTGTTACATGTGAGTTATAAATATCAACACCAGTCTAATTTATACCAACAACAGAATATGCATTTCATTTCAATCTAGTTATCTTTAAGCACAAAATCATGTACTTATACATGGAGTTCCGGACTATCAGAATTAGTCCAGATTTTTGGTCGGATTTTTCCTACTCTATTCGTCATTAAGGGGGTCTAATCTACCACACGACATGTTGCTCGGCTGAAGTTGAACACCATAAATGGAACTGTTATCATGGTCTTTGCTATATTATATGCTAAACAAGCTGTCTATTCATATTTTTTGTTTAGATTTGAGATCTAAAACATGTAATTCAATCTAGATTTGGCTACTTCCATACTTATTCCTAAATCTCAAGTGCGGAACATGTTCCATGCGGAGTTGGTACAAACCTTTTTTTTTTAAATAGTAAAAACTAAATTTCGATTAAATTTTTTTGTATAGTGTTCAAACATTTAAGAGGCCCCGTTAAAAAATTAGCTCAAAGTAATTTATTTTCTATTGTAAAAAATCGGGTCAGTATTTGATTGTATTTAAGTTTTTTTTAAAAATCGTAAAATATTGACCCTTTTTTAAAAGCGAAAGGTACTCTTAGTTCCCTCGCAAAAAAATTTTAAACAATAAAGGAATTTTGACAAATTTTAAACACTTAGATCCACTAATTCTCTTCTTGTGGAAGTTCACACTAATGGGATAACAAGTGGACCTAATAGTAAGTTGCCCTTAAATGTTTAAAAATTGTCAACAAGGGACCTAATTGTAGATTGCCCTTTCTAAAATAGCAAAAAAAACCTATTATGAGTTGAGTTTTTTTTCGGGTTCCCAAAATGTTTACACATTCACAAAAAAATAAACCACAATATTTTTTAGCATTGAAAAAAAAGGTCCACATATATGTGCTTCATTTTAAGGTATATATATATAGGAGAATTCTCTCATACATCATTCATATATCACACCTAGTTGTAGGCCCTTAAAAAATACTTTTTTAAATATTTTATTTTTCTTTTGAAATTAACCTTCCAATAAACTCATGTTCAAAAAATGAGGTCAAACTACATTTTGTAACTGTATTTAAAAAATCCACAAAAAACTGCACAAAATAAATAAGGGTCTACGACAACAGTTTTTTGTGCATTTTTTAAAAATAGTTGCAAAATGTATTTTGACCTAATATTTTGAATATGGGTTGATTGGAAGATTAATTTTAAGAGAAAAATAAAAAATTTAGAAAATAGATTCCTGACGCCCTAGAACTAGGCGTGATGTAAACATTATATATATATATATATATATATATATATATATATATATATATATATATATATATATATATATATATATATATATATATATATATATATATATACTCTTGTGCGGATTAGTCCGCATTTTAAAAATGCGGATCGGATATGTATCACCTAACGGTACGCTTAGAAATTATCGCCTAAATTATAGGCACACCCTCTCTCTTTTCTGGGGCACCGCCAGGTGACACATGTTCGGTCCACATTCTTAAAATGCGGATTGGTCCGCACAAGAGCAGGACTGTATATATATATATATATATATATATATATATATATATATATATATATATATATATATATATATATAGAGAGAGAGAGAGAGAGAGAGAGAATCTCATGAGGACCTATGTTTACATATTGCTAGCGCAGACCAATTTTGATAAAATAAAAAAAAATATTTTCGAGTTAATTTTTTTATATAGTTTTTAAACATTTGAGTAGGACCATATAAAAAAATCAACTCAAAATGAATTTTTTTAGTATTTTAAAAAAATCGTCCAAATTAAGTGAGTTTTTGTCAACTTAAAAATTGACAAAGTTTGACAGATAAATTTTAAAATAGCAAAAAAATTCATTTTGAGTTGATTATTTTTTTATGATCCTATTGAAATGTTTAAAAACCATTAAAAAAATCAGCCAAAAATATTTTTTTACTATTTTAAAAAAATAGTCCTCATTGAGAGTCCTCAAACTAGGACCTCACTTAATCCGTTCTCTATATATATATAAGGAGAGGATCACCAAATGACCAAAAAGAAAGACCATAAAGGCGGAGTGTTGCTTTTTAAATAGTAAAAAAAATTATTTTGAGTTGATTTTTTTTGTGTGGTATTTAAGCTATTCAAGGAAGTCACATAATACAAATTAGCTCAAAAAGAGTTTTTTTCCTATTTTAAAAAAATCGGTCATTATATGTCACTTTTTAACCTCCTAAAATTGACATATATTTGTCCGATTTTTTTAAAATAGCAAAAAAACTTATTTTAAGCTGATTTTATTTTGCGTGACTTCAGTGAAATGTTTAATTATCACACAAAACAAATCAGTTCAAAATAATTTTTATTTCCCATTTTAAAAAAATTGGTCTAATTTTTTGGTTTTCTGTTTAAGGTCCTTTGGAAATCCGCCATATATATATATATATATATATATATATATATATATATATATATATATATATAATAATGCTCTTGTGCCGACTAGTCCGCATTTTAAGAGTGCGGACCGGACATGTGTCACCTAACGGTGCGCCTTGAAATTATCGCATAAATTATAGGTACACTCTCTCTCTTTTCTGGGCTCACCGCCAGGTGACACCTGTTCGGTCCGCACTCTTAAAATGCGGACTAGTCCGCATTTTAAGAATGTGGACCGGACATGTGTCACCTAACGGTGCGCCTAAAAATTATCGCATAAATTATTGGTACACTCTCTCTCTTTTCTGGGTCATCGCCAGGTGACACATGTCCGGTCTGAACTCTTAAAATACGGACTGATACGCACAAGAGCAAGACTGTATATATATATATATATATATATATATATATATATATATATATAAAGTAAGACTCCTTTGTGGATTACTCGTGCTATTTTAAAAATGATTTGAATTGGTAGTCCATATATGAGAGTGTATAAAGGTCCATTGTTTTTTGAAAATGATATTATCCCAAACACATTCTTAAAATATTTTTAAAGTGCAATAAATATTTATACATTAATATGAAACTCACAAAAAGTAAAACTACTCAGATGCACTACACGAATTTTTTTACAAATATTTTTAGGATTCACGATTTTACTATTTTATCAAAACGTACCTATTTGAAGTAAAATATATCTGTGACCGACTGATTAATTACCCGTGTTTCAGCCCGTTTTAGCACTATTTGGGTCGTGCATTTCCAGGTTGGAGTGAACTCTTGTTAGGAGTGAAACAAGTGAGGGGCAAGGGGCGGACCCATGTAGGGCCAAAGCGGGGCGACCTCTCCAGTTCACTTTTAATATATATATATATATATATATATATATATATATATATATATATATATATATATATACAGTTCTGCTCTTGTGCGGACTCGTTCGCTTTTTAAGAATGCGGACCGGACATGTGTCACCTGGTGGTGAGCCCAGAAGATAGAGAAAGTGTGCCTATAATTTAGGCGTTAATTTATAGGGGCACTCTTGTGTGGACTCATCCGCATTTTAAAAATGCGGACCGGACATGTGTCACCTGGTGGTGAGCCCAGAAGATAGAGAAAGTGTGCCTATAATTTAGGCGATAATTTATAGGGGCGCCGTTAAGTGACACATGTTCCGCATAAGAGCATTATATATATATATATATATATATATATATATATATATATATATATATATATATATATATAGTCCTGCTCTTGTGCGGACCAGTCCGCATTTTAAGAGTGCGGACCAGACATGTGCCACCTGGCGGTGAGAGCAGAAAAGAGAGAGTGTGCCTATAATTTAGGGAAAAGTTTCTAGGCGCACCGTTAGATGACACATGTCCGGTCTGCACTGTTAAAATGCGGACTAGTCAGAACAACATCATTATTATACATACATATATATATATATATATATATATATATATATATATATATATATATATATATATTACGGGTTTATTGAAAAGAAATTAAACCTGAAGGTTACTTGTAATTATATTAAAAGAATAGGGGAAAATGTGTAATGAAATTAAAAAAAAAACGTATCTTAACTTACGGCTATCTCTCTTTCACCCTATTTTCAATCCTTCCAAAAACCACCTCCCTCCCTCACTCTCTCTCTCTCTCTCTCTCTCTCTCTCTCTCTCTCACCCTATTCTACACCGAAGGTGACCTCCCCATTCTCCACGGGACGACCACCCCACCACCCCACCGCTTCTCCTTAGCTCTTTCCCCTCCGCTCCCCTCCCCTCCCCCTTGTTGGGCCTGTCTCCACTCCACCCGCGCGGCTACTGCCCTCAGCTCTCCACCCCCTGCTACCAGCCTACCCTGCTCAGGCCACTACCTGCTGCTCTCTCCTCCACCACCCGTCCCTGTAGGCTGCTGCTCTCTTCTCCACCACTTACCCTGCTGCCCTCTCCTCCACCATGTATATTTTGATCTCCGATGATCCGATCTCCAAATTTTATTTATATTTCTATTTCTATTTCATCATTTGTTTATTTTGTGAAATTATATGTGAAATTAAATTTATAATGAAAATTAAATGTGAAATTAAATTTGTACTAAAATTATTGATTTATGTTGTATTAATTATCATATGATATTTTGATAATGGCTTTTATTGTTGAAAATGAATATTACGCCCCAAAATAGTAAAAACAACCGAAAAATTCCGATAAAACTCGAAATAACCCCAAAAACAATCTCCTCGGGGTCTCTCACCCCCGAACCCCCGGCAACACTCGAAAGTTTTGCCCCAGTTGACACATAATCCTCGATCCGCCATTCAGGGCCGGCTCTCCCATGTTGTTGCCTCCCTTGCTGCTGTGTCCCGTGTTACCTCCCATGCTCCTGCTCCCGCTGATCCCTTCATCTCTCACAACAACCTTTAGTATTAAGTTTTATGTTCTTTGCACTTATAAATGTACTTTACTATTATTTAACTAACTTACTGTTTTTAGTATGTATTGACAATAACTTGCAACCATTTTTACTATTTTTACTCTCCATTCCTAACTAATTTTGCCTCATCAACTTTATATACCTTACTCTCTACTCTATATGCCTCTTTTGTACAATCATTCCTTCATTGTACACAGTTTATTT
Organism: Sambucus nigra; assembly: GCA_949130495.1. NCBI lineage: Eukaryota > Viridiplantae > Streptophyta > Magnoliopsida > Dipsacales > Adoxaceae > Sambucus > Sambucus nigra. The sequence continues at coordinate 191,394,656 of OX422210.1, read as the reverse complement.
ATTCAAGCTTAGGTTTATGTAGATGCTTGGGTTAACCTGTGAGATTTGGTGAGGTTGGTCTTTAAGATTTGTGTAGGTTGGTTTGTAATCACTGAGTTGGTTTGTAAAAGTTGCAGGTGTGGGTGTACATATGGTTCCAAAATAAAATTGTGCGCCAAAAAAGTATGGTTCACCGAAAAGGCTCCCTGTCACAAAATAGTATCTCAGAGATTGAATAGAAGGTATATTTCATCGCAATCAAGTATTCAATCTAATGTTTTGAGGCTTTGATATGGTGCATTTGTATATTGAATTTAGGTATTCATTTTCCTATCTGATAAATTTTCATTCAAAGTCATGTTGTGGTTTTGCGATTACATATATCTTCTAAACTAATTCCTTCTCTTTACCAATAAGATATAACTACTGTTGTTGATTTTAAATCAATTTAACTCAGAGTTTTATGTTCTTAAATCGTGGATTTCAAACTCTTCAATTTTCTATTTTGTTTTAAGCTTTTTGTTCTGCCTATTAATGTTTATTGTTTTCTATTATTGTGATATTAATTTTTAGTGTATGCATGACTATCCAACGAGTGTTTTTAAAGTCATCCCCACCAACGACTTATGATTGTTGATCAGGTTACGGTTGTTTATAAGTCCTCTGCACCATATGATCGTGGTGATCTCATGGTCTCACATTATTGCACAGGCCTCGCATCGAGTCTGCACAGGTCTCAAATTGTTGCACAGGTCTCACATCAAGTCTGAACAGGTCTCACATTGTTGCAAATGTCTCACATTTCTTCTGGCCTTTAATCTTTATTAGAAATAGGTAGTTGTGCAATGTTTAAATTGCTATAAAAATTATATTATTGTACAACTGTTGGGAGGATATGATACTTGATCGTTTAAATTCTGCTGTGATGGCGCGATACGTGAGTTCGAGGGATAACTTAAGGATTTTAATGATCGTTAAAATTTTGCGGCAAGCTCTTATTACTATAATGCCTACTATATCGTGGCAGATGCTTCTTGGATTGCGATACCTACACTTCAGGTAATTCCGTGCTGGGAGATAACAACAATCCAGGCCCAAGACTAGAAAAATGCTAAAGGTCCAAGACCAGAAAATCGTAATCCAGTAATCCAGGTAAGATTTTATATACTTATATATATACGTAGGAAAGTGATAGAGCAGATTTTATCTTTTTTTTCTTAGTCATTTCTAATCATTAATCACGACCAAAAGAATAAAGAGATAGAGACAACTACTTAAATATCTAGATGAACATGAATCACGTTGGATGCATAACAACAAGAGTCTATTAGATGAAAATTTGGCAGTGAATGGAGATAACTTTAAATTTTTAATTTTTAATGTGAAGTTTTTTTTTTTTGGAAAGTTACTGTTGTAAGTGACCCCAAATATGTTAACATAAAAACCCTAATTTTCCCTTCACAGTAGCAAGCCAAACAGGTAACTTTTGAGTGAAGAAAATCAACAGAACAGATTTCTGAAATGACAATTATATGAAAATGAGGATGCACTCGTTAATTTCAAATGCGATCTCGCTGTGATGGAACTCGAGATTCAGGCTTGGGTGACTTTGGCGGATGAAATTGCAAAATTGGCAATTCTGGTAGGTTCAGGAAAGATTAATGGGAAAAAAATATAATCTCACCTTAGTAGACGGCTAAAAGCTGTTTTAAAAAATTAAAAGGAACAAATAGAGGATGGATGCTACAAGATCCAAAGAGGTACCTATATTTTGGCATGGAATGGCAAAGGTGAGGGGGTCATCATTATCTACTCCTGATATTTTCTTTTGTTGCTTGGAAACTATTTGATAGTTATACTCGGGAGTCGAGAGTACAGTTATAGACATTTGCACAACTTATTTTACTTTTCAAATCCCAACAACTCGAAACTTGGTTAGATTAATAGAAATCAATCTATGTACTCTAAAAAAGAGTGGTTAATGAGACAAACAAGTTATTTCCAATTTAATTGAAAATACTATTAATACCAATTTTGCAAGGGGCATAGGGAGGGACTTCACCTTGATATTGTCTTTCATTCACCAACACTGTTATTACCAATTTTGTCTTTGTTATCTTCAAAGTATACAATTCATATTATAACTAGAAGGTGACATTCAATGACATATTAGAGGTAATGCGGGATTTGATTGGCTCATTCACCTCGGATAGGCAAATAGTGGCATTTTCATTTTCGACTATTCCATTTATTGTTTCATTCCTTTTGTTTTCATATTATTTATTTAATTATGCACAAAATCTTCTGTTATATTGTCTGCAATTGCTATTTTATTGAAATAGATGATGATGGTGTTGGATAAGCTTGGTTGTTGAGAGTCGTGAATCGTTGATCGAACGCTTCGTCAAAGCAAGTATAACATATGCTTCCATGGTTGTTTGTTGACGACATATGCTTTTAATGTTTAATGTTTGTTGACGACATATGCTTTCATTTTCATTTTAATTTTCAAAGCAAGTATAACATATTCGTTCATTTTCGTATATTGATTAATAAATAATGTTTTCGGTTTCTCATATGATTATTTAATGTTTAATGTTTGCAGTTTTCGATATGATGATTTAATGTTTGCAGCAAATAACGAGGCAGGAAATAAGAGCACCCGAAAATAGAAGCTTAGGAGACTAGAGACAAAACATTATTATGTGGAACCGTAGAGAGAGTGTTAATGGAGACGTTATTGAGATAGTTAGGCAAATTCTAAATAATCTAACTAATATATTGTTTGATTCTAAAAAAACTAAAGTGGTTGGTGTTGATGTAAAAAACTAGATTGCTCTAATTATTCAATCACAGATAAATAAATAAGACAAAGATTTTTAAAGTGGTTCGGCTAGGAATAAAGCCTACGTCCACTGTTATGTTATTGCTGAGTGTTTGTGGAATTCTTGATTACAAATTCTCTCAAGAAATTCCGCCCCCTTTGAATGAGGGAGATACAATGTATTTATAGCCTTGAGGCTGTACATGAAAGGTCCAATACATTGAATGATTTACATATGAAAGGGTAATACATTTAATGCAACTTGTGTGTCAAGAATACAATGGATAGTTGAACAGTTGTCCGTCTAGTAATTAATGATACGGCCGAGATGCAGTTCAGACCGCCTTAGTTGCTTGTTGATCAAGAGTTCCTCGGAGTACTTAGAGTATCTCGGGATGATGTAGTTTCTCGGTGTATTCTTGTTGAAGGGAAAGAAGCACAGTTGGTCGGGAAATGATCTTCCTCGTTGCTATTGTGCCATGTAGATTGACACGTGTCTTCATCTTATTCGTCCACATCAGCACATTAATTTTGGTATCAACAGAAGCCCCCAATGTTTCATATTTTGAACTCTGAAGAGTATGGAACATTCTTTCTCGGTATATGGTAATATTAAATGTACTTCCCGGGTTTCAGGAACATTATTTTCAAATTTCCTTCTTATTTCGCAGTTTCCGCCTTTTTGATAAGCGCTTTGATATTCGTGTAAATTTTGTCCTTTTAGCCGCCAGAAGTTTAGTAGTTTCTTTTTGGTAATCATTTCTTTCGCCGCTTCCCAATGCAAAGTATTTAAACTTCTTTGGTAACCATACCGTCGTCTTCGTTTTTCATTCTCTGCATTCAAGCTTTCTCTTCTCTTCTTCTCTTGTGCGTTCATCTTTGTTTCCGTTCGTTGTCAACACATCTCCTTTCTTTCTGTAAGATCTTCTTTCTTTCTTCTGTATCTCTTTTATTCAATATGGTTTATATTGTGGAATCTGTTGAGAAATTCCGTTCTGATTTTTCCATTCCTTCGTGGGTAACTCTAGAGGTTCTTTCTGAGCCTTTAGATTACTTTCGATTGGCTGAGGGACATTGGTTCCCCAGTCTTTTTGTTGCTGAATGCGGTTTTTCCTTTCCACCAAACCCATTATGTCTTGAGTTTTGTCAATATTTTGATCTTGTTCCTGCAAAAATAGCCCCCAATTCATGGAGAATAATTAACGGGGTGCACAAATTAAATTTAACTCATGGGACTCGTATTGGGATCCCTGAAATTATGTTTTGTTATAAATGGGCCGTTCTAGATAATATTTATTATTTGAAAACTAGGTATTTGAATAGGGCTCTTGTAGTTAATCTCCCTGACTCAAATAGGGATTATTTTGAGCATGGGTTGGTCATAAAAAATTGGCAACATGCGCCTTTATCTGGGAATGAAGTATACAACGGTCCCAGATGCCCCCCATACGGCAATGGGATAGGTTTATTTTTCATTTTATTTTACTTATGAAATTATGCTTTCATCCTGTTTGACAAAATGTATGACTGATATTCTATTATGTATTTGTTTGCAGTTGATAGCAAAAGAAAAACTCCAAAAGAGTCAGAAGTGAATATCAAGCATTTGAAACTTATCTGGAATTTGCATAAGACCATTGCTGACGAGCATATTAGATCTGCTTCATATTTACTACAGTATAAGAGTTACACAACCTCTTATACTGCTCGCCCTGTTGAACCAGCTTCAACACCAGAAAGTTCATCTTCAGATTCTCATATCCCCCTATCTCAGAGAATGGGCAAGAAAAGAGCTCCTCCTGCTCTATTTGGTGACACTTCTTCTGCTGTTGGAGCCCAGAAAGGCAAAATTGATATCCCAGAGGGGACTAAAAAAGTAGATGCTGGTTCCTCCAAAGTTGCCGAGAAGCCCCCGGTGGCCCCGAGCAAGAAAGATGCTCCTGCTGATGTAATTGCCATCTCTCCGACCAAGACTTCTTCCTTGGTTGATGCTACTGACCGTCCTTTGAAGAGATTGAGGAAATCATCCTCGGTTAATCTTGCTGGAACTGCACCTTCTATACCCGCTGGTGGTAGTGGTGTCTCAAAAATTATTCTTCCGAGTTCTTCAACGAACTCAGTTATACCCGAGGTTCTCGGGGTTGATGAAAAAATTCCTAGGGATACACTGACGTCCCTAGCTGCTCGCCATCTTTCTTCAGTAAATTTCTCATACCTTTGATCTTTCTTTCTTTTTCTTGAATTTTTGTATTTGTGTTGACTTTATTGTTTTTCTTATCTTTCAGCTGGTGAACTGCTTCAATACCATCGTGAAGAAAGATCAAGTTATTAAAGCTTCCACTTCCTCGTCCGATGTTGACGATGCTCTGTTGGGTTTAACCCAATCTGTGAAGGAATCTCGCCAACAATACATCGAGGAGAAAACTGTTTGGGAGAAAAAATTGGCTGTGGCTGAGGCTGATAAGATGAAGATGGCTGAAACCTCCAAGAATTTGGAGGAGAAAATTAAAGATTTGGAAGTTAAACATCAGGAATATGATGATAAATTGAAGAAGGCAGAAGAAGAAATATCTACTCTGCGAGATATTAAGGTTAAGAAAGAGGAACTGGAGGTGAAGCTCTCCTCGGAGAAATCGAGGAGAAAAGTTGCAATCAAGAAACATTTCAGTGTTGGTTGGGAGAAAGGATGGGAGAGAGGGATAGCTGCAATGACGTCCCAAGTCCAATACGGGGAGTTGAAATACTTCTATGATGGTTGGGTAGCTGCTCTGCAAGAGCTAAAAGTCCAAGATGATTCTGAGCTATTCCAACGGCATCTCCCTGGTCCTCCTCCACCAATTGTGGAAAAAGAAGAAGATGAACCTGCTTCAGATGAATCTTCCATGGCTATGGGTGATCAAGTTTCTGCCTCTCAACCATCTGCCACCGAGGACATTTCCTCCATGCCTCCTCCTCCCGAGAAGACTCCTACCGATCAAGCTGTAGTTATCACCGAGCAACCGAGCTCCTCGTCCCAGCCTCCCGAGAAAGTCTTGGGGGATAAGGAAAAGGTGTGAAGTTGTTCGGTAGCCTTTCTGTATTTCCTTGTAATCGAACGATGTAACTTTTTGATGATCTAATAAAATATATCTTTGCTCATCTCTGTTGTTGATAACTTGTTTTTGTTGATTGTTGTCTTTTTCTTGTCATTAGTTTGTTGCTAGAATGGAATTGATCTCTTCTCATGATACCGAGATGATGCAGCAATGTCATCAATACTATAAGGCTGGTCATACAGATCTTAGTACATCGGAAATTGTTGATATCCTTGGTCACGGTGCTTCAGAGCAGGCTATTGAAGCTTATCAATACTTGAAAGCTTTACTCGACCGAGCAGTGGCCAACAATGTCGCTTACTATGAGTTGATTGAAGAGCTTCATGGTTCCTTAAAGGATCTTCAAAATCAACATAACGAATCAATGGCTTTGTTACATGAAGATTATGAAAATAGATACCAGCAGCTCTCTTCAAAAACAGGCCACAAGAAGATCATTGCTGGGTATGACGTCAGGGAGAGGACCCTAAAAGGTGAAATTGAAGCCTGTAGACAAATCGCTGAGATCCTGGAGCAAGAGAATAATAATTTGCAGAAGAAATTAGCTCAATATGAATCTGCTGCTTCATCCTCTACTGCATTAATACCAGTCACTGATGAAGGCTTCTCGTTCTTAGAGGTCGAAAATGCCAAACTGAGGCAAGAGCTGGAGGACTTAAGAAGATCTGCTATTTCTGGAACTGCTCGGGGACGAGGAAGAGGTTCTCGGGGGCGAGGAAGAGTCAGCCAAAATGTTGAGGAGGCTCGCACTCAGTCTACTCTGGAAACTCAAGCATTCCAGTTGAAAGTAAAAGACCGTGCTCTGACTGAAATGTCCAATAAAAATCTGTCTCTGGAAGATCAGCTGGCATCAACGAAATCTGCCTTGCATAACAAAGATCTCTTTGCCAAAAGCCTTCATGAACAATTGGATAGATTAACCTTCCAATTCCATAAACAGCCAAGAGAATTCTGGATGGCAGGATACAATGAAGCTCTCGTTCATCTGGATGCTCGCATTGAACATGCTAATAATGAAGGTTACAAGCAAGGATGGTTAAATGCATTGGGTGTATTAAAGTTGGAGCAAGGGCATTTTTATGGGACTATCATGCTCCATCGTTATTAGACCTGCCTGTACCATCTTTCAAATTGGATATGGCATGGATTCCAGCTCGCTCCATTCCTCGCAGTCTAATTTCGAAATATCTTGGTGATTATAGCCTTCACTCCCAAGCTGAATTATCTCGTCCTGAGCATCTTTTGGATACACCTTCTGTTATGAACGTCAGAATGCTCAGAGATGTTAATTTCATCAATTCTCCCATTTGCCTAGAAGACCCTCCTGCCGGCGAGGAACCTGTTTCTAAAGCACAGGGCAAAAAACCAATAGAATAGTAATGTCCATGTAACAATTTTGTAATTTGTAATTTATTCCAGATTAATGAAAAGATTTTCATTTTCTGTTTGCCAATTTTGTTTTATCAAGCACATTTATATTTGTACATATGTATCTATGTATCTATTAAAAAGATAACAGTATTATTGTTCAATAAGCAACTTAATAAAAGGTTACAAGTATTAGTAATGTTTCTCGATCACTTAATAATAAAGTAATGAGAAAAATGTTCAAAATGTTTCCAACCAACCAAGGTGGGTGAATAATGTTTGTCGACTAAATACAGCTCCGACGAACTATACTTGGTTTGATCATAAAATTGCGTCCGACCAACTAAGATCAATAAGTTGTCCTCGCCGACCAACTACAGTTATTGGGTTTTTATCCCCGACCAACTATACTTGGTGTATTTTTTAAACATTTTGTTCTTCAAAGAACTCATTGTAACAATATTACCTCCCGACCAACATAAGTTGTAATATGAGAGTATATTTTTATCTTACCAACCGTGGTTGATCCTGCTGGTGTACACTTTTTGGCTCCTTAAAGCTTTTGGCTCCTTAGAGCATTTTTTTTGGCTCCGTAGAGCATGTCCTCCTAACCAAAGGAGGTTGGCTACTTATAGCACTTTTTGCTCAATAGAGCTGTCCTCCTAACCAAAGGAGGTTGGCTCCTTAGAGCACTTTTGCTCCGAAGAGCTGTCCTCCTAACCAAAGGAGGTTGGCTCCTTAGAGCACTTTTGCTCCGAAGAGCTGCATTTGTTGGCTCCTTAGAGCATGTCCTCCTAACCAAAGGAGGTTGGCTCCTTAGAGCACTTTTGCCCCGAAGAGCTGTCCTCCTAACCAAAGGAGGTTGGCTCCTTAGAGCACTTTCGTTGTATAGTGTATTACACTAGTACTCCCCGAAAAACTTTCATCCAGAAGGAAAAAATGGTGAAACATCTTCGTTTTATTCATAATGAGAGAAATGCTTTACATTGGACATCATTGATAATACTTGCGCAGGTGTTCAGCATTCCATGCATTTTTAAATTCCTCTCCTTCTAGAGTTGCTATTCTGTAAGTTCCTGGTCGAACAACCTCTGTAACTCGGTAAGGTCCATGCCAGTTTGCTTCCAGTTTATTCTGCTTCTGAATGACCTTCTTTAGCACATAATCCCCTTCTTTTAAATCACATTTCTTTACCCTTTTGTTTTAAAACAGAGCTGTTCGTTGTTGATAAGCAGCATTCCTAATGGCTGCCTCTTCTCTGACTTCTTCGAGCATATCTAAATCCATCCTTCTCATCAAATCACTGATCGGAGAATTGAAATTTAACACCCTATGTGTTGGTAGGCCCAACTCGGCAGGTATCACAGCCTCACTTCCAAATGCTAGCATATATGGTGATTCTCCTGTTGCTGCTCGGGGAGTTATTCGGTAAGCCCACAAAACTGACTGTAGCTCATTAATACAATTTGCTTTAGCCTCACTTAACCTCTTCTTCAACCCATTTAGTAATGTTCTGTTCGTCACTTCAGTCTGCCCATTGCTTTGGGGATGGCCTGGTGCTGAATGAAACTTCAAGACCTTTGACTGATGACAATAGGCACCAAATTCTTCATTATCAAATTGTGTTCCATGGTCTGTGATGAAAGCGTGGGGGAGACCATATCGACAAATGATATTCTTCCATATGAACTGATACACCTTCTCGTACGTCATATCAATTAGTGGTTCAGCTTCCACCCACTTAGTAAAATAGTCTACTGCCACGACGAGATACTTGAACCTTCCTCGGGTCGTCGGTAGTGGTCCAACCAGATCAATCCCCCACATGGCAAATGGCCAAGGTGATGTTATGAGTGTCAACAATGCCTGTGGAGTTCTTCGGATGGAAGAAAAACGTTGGCACTTGTCACACTTCTTAGCATAAGCTATACAATCAGCTCTCATCGTCGGCCAATAGTATCCCTGTGTCATCACCCTTTGCAGTAGGGTCCGACCTGCTACATGAGCTCCACAAGATCCTTCATGGATTTCTTCAATCAATTCTTTGACTTCTGATGGATGCACACATCTCTGCAAACCTGCCATAATTCCTCGTCTATACAAAACACCATTAGTTAGCACATACCGAGCAACTTTATACTTCAATTTCTTGGCAGCTAGTTTGTCCTCCGGTAGTACTCCTTCTTCAATGTATGCTCTGATAGGATCCATCCAAGATGGTCCTAAATCAAGGGTAATAATCTTCATCGTCAGATCTTCTTCTATGCTCCGACTTTCTAATACTTCAATTGGTATTGTTCTTCGCAGCTCGGTGCGCGTAGATGACGCTAGTCGGGCCAATGCGTCTGCTCTGGCATTCTCCATTCTCGGTATCCTCACCAATTGAATAGCATCAAATTCTTTCAACAATTCCATCACTTTTGCATGGTACTTCACCATTAACTCTCCCTTCACTGCATATATTCCCATCATTTGATTCACAATTAACTGAGAATCACTGAAAACAATTACTTGACGTGCTTCCATAACTTTCGCCAAATGAAAACCTGCTATCATAGCCTCATATTCAGCTTCATTATTGGAAGCTTTGAATTGGAATCTTAAGGCGTACTCCATATCAATATCATCTGGAGAATTTAAAACAATCCCTGCTCCACAACCAGCCGTACAAGATGATCCATCTACATATAATCTCCATGTATGTAACTCGTCTTCAAATTTCTTATCTGTTAGAGTTCCTTGGTGAAATATCATCTGTTTTCTTTCATCATCCCCGGGTATCCTTCGTTCCTCGTCGATCATTTGTTCGTGCCCCTCCACCAACCGGAGTTGGTCGGGATTTAAATATGATGATTTTTCTACATCCACAAGTCCTTTTACCAACCTTGGTTGGTTTGGATCTGTGTCTGTCGATCCTGTATCGTCCACAGGTAGGTCAGCAAGCATCTTTTGCTCCTCGGGGGTATCAGGGTATGTGAACTCTGCTATAAAATCTGCCACGGCTTGCCCTTTCAATGATGATCTGGGTTCATACACAATATCATATTCACCGAGTTCTATTGCCCAATACATCAATCTTCCTGATTTTTCTGGCTTGTGGAGGGCTTGTCTTAACGGCATGTCGGTATACACAATGATGGTATGGGCCTGGAAGTATGGTCTCATTCTTCTACTTGCTTCAATTAATGCCAGTGCCAATTTTTCCAGCTTTGGGTATCTGATTTCCGCACCTCGGAAGGCCTTGCTTGTGTAATAAATTGGCTTCTGGACTCCATTCTCCAATCTGATCAACGCCGAGCTAACTGCATTTTCTGATACTGCCAAATACAAGTACAGCTTCTCTCCATTTATTGGCCTAGACAACAATGGTGGGGCTCCCAAATACTTCTTCAGATCTTGAAAGGCTTTCTCACATTCATCAGTCCACTCAAAACTTTTTCGTAGCGTTTTGAAGAATGGGAGGCATTTATCAGTTGCTCGGGATACAAATCTGTTGAGTGCTGCAACTCGTCCGGTAAGACTTTGCACTTCTTTCTTCGTCGTCGGGGATCGCAGCCCTAAAAGAGCTTTGATCTTTTCTGGATTTGCCTCAATACCTCGTTGGTTGACGATGTATCCGAGGAACATTCCTTCTCGTACTCCAAAGGTACATTTCTTCGGGTTAAGCTTCATCTGGTATTTATCCAGTTGATCAAAAGTTTGACTCAAGTCAACCAAATGATCTGCAGCTCTCTTGCTTTTGGTGAGCATGTCGTCGAAATAGACCTCCATATTGCGGCTGATTTGTTCGGTGAATACCTTGTTCATCAACCGCTGATATGTTGCACCTGCATTTTTTAAACCAAAAGGCATAACATTATAACAATAAGTTCCCCTTGGGGTAATAAAAGAAGTACTTTCCCTGTCTTCAGGTTTCATTTTGATTTGGTTGTAGCCAGAATAAGCATCCATGAAGCTGAGTAGCTCGTGTCCCGAAGTAGCATCCACTAGTTGATCAATTCTGGGCAATGGAAAATGATCTTTTGGACATGCTTTGTTGAGATCAGTAAAATCAACACACATTCTCCACTTGTTGTTCTTCTTCTTTACCATCACCACATTCGCCAACCAATCTGTATATTTCACGTCTTCAATGAATTGGGCTTTCTGGAGTTTCTCGACCTCCTCTTGTATGGCCTGGTTCTTCTCGGGACTAAACACTCTTCTTCTTTGCTTCACAGGTTTGATCTCCTTATTCACATTGAGTTCATGACATAAGAAGTTTGGATCTATTCCTGGCATGTCTTCATGACTCCAAGCAAAAGTATTCTTCCTGTTTCTCAAGAAAGTTATCAACTCCTGTTTTATTGAAAAATCCAACGACGACCCTATCTGAGTTATTCGTTCAGGATGCTCGTCGTCCAGGATAACAATTTCTGTAGATTCCACAACCTGTCCTTTTACGAGTTGAGATTCATCCCTAGGGTCAAGAGTTTCAATTTCTGTGCTTTCCTCCACTTGGTAAGTAGTAGTCTTTTTCTGTAACTCTTCAAGTTCCTCTTGCTCGGCCGACGAATAATAGCATTCCCGAGCTACTTTTTGATCACCTTTCATAATTCCTACTCTAAAATTCGTTGGGAATTTCAAACATTGATGAACTGTAGATGGAACTGCTTCGAACTTCTTCAATCCAACTCTTCCCATGATGATGTTGTAGGCGGACTGCACATTCTTATCCATTACAAAAAAGCGTATTCTTTCCGTTCGACAAGCAGGCCAAGTTCCAATGAGTATATCCAACTTGATCGTCCCAAGTGGAAAAACTTTCTCGCCAGCAAAACCCAGAAGGGGTCTGTGATAAGGTTCTAACTGAGATAATTTTAAATTCAAGCTATCAAAGCATGAATAATACATGATGTCTGCTGAACTACCATTGTCTACTAACACCCTTGAAATGACCACATCCTTCATCCTCATTTTGATCACCAGTGGATCATCATGAGGGTAGAGAACACCTGCCAGGTCGTTTTTTGAAAAACCAATCACCAGCTTCTCTTTGTTTACTTTCCTCGGACGATCATCCTCGGCCAGGTTTATTCGCTGAATGTATGAACAAGCTTGAGCCTCTCCGAGATAAGCTTTTCTTTCTGCAGTAAGGTCTCCTCCTCCTGCATCTCCTCCTGTAATAACATTACAATCAAATGACCCAAAACGTATGGAAAATACCTCTCGTTCAGGTTTCCTTGGCTTCTTGGGAAGATCGGGGTCATCATCTGGATCCTCTTCATGGTCCCTCCTCTTTTTCTCCTCTGCACGACGAGGAGATCTAGATCTCTCTCTAGTTCTATCATCATTCTTCCTTTCACTCCTGCGATCTACGTACTTTGATAATTTTCCTCTTCGGATGAGTGTTTCAATCTCGTTCTGAAGGGCTATACAATTTTTGGTCATATGGCCATGATCTTTGTGAAATTCGCAATATTTGGTCTTATTCCTCAGGTCGGGATCTGTCTTCAGTTTCTCTGGCCATTTGATTTCCTCGTTATTCCTGATTTCTTCCAAAACATGATTAATACCCACTTTCAATGGAGTATAATTATCATACTTCTTTAGGGCTTCCAACTTCATCCTGTTATTCTTGGAATATTTGTCACCACCATTACTTTTCTGATCTTTCTTCTTAGAATTGTCGACCTCCACTTTAACTTCTTTATCCATATTCTTCTTCGCAGCCATAGCCTCCTCGGCATTCATGATTTTGGCCGCCTTTGCCATCAACTCCGACATATTTTTAGGTGGATCTTTAGCCAAAGTGTAATACAGCTTGTTAGGCAGCAAACCACTCATCAAAGCAGTGATTGCTGTCTTTTCTTCATAATCTATGACTTCCAACTTTTCGTTATTGAAACGAGTTATGTAATCTCTAGTACTTTCACCTGATTTTTGTCTAACACTTAGCAAGTGTGCTACTCGCTTTACCGGCTTTGCTCCAAAACAAAAATTGCCAATAAACAACTCGGCTAACTGAACAAAAGTTGAAATCTTACCCCGAGGAAGATTATTGTACCATATCTGTGCAGATCCAGTAAGAGTTCCCGAGAATGCTCTACACCTCATCTCGTCGGGGACAGCGTAGATATCTGCAGCAGCTTGGTATTGTTCTATATGAAGTACGGGATCTGTCTTTCCATCGTACTTGGGAGTCACTACGGGTGCTTTGAATTTCGACGGCGTAGGGAAATCCACAATGGCTTGCACAAAAGGTGTTCCTTGAACAAAAGTTCTCTGTAAGGGATTTCTTGCCTTAGCCATTTCTCCCAGTCTATCCTCCAATCGTTGAATGGAACCTTTCCATGCTTCATTCCCTTCCTCGGGCCGTTTAGTCCGAGCAACTGATTGCTCTGACGTAGCTTCCTGAGATTTATCTCGACGAGTGGTTGGTCGTGATTGCGCAGATCCTTCTCTCAAACCTGGTGGTGGTCGAAAACTTCTTGATGGAGCCCTAGGTGTACTCATGTTCCTCCTTGGTCCTAACCGACTGAAAGGAGATACTCTACTTAACCTTTCCAAAGCGCTAGTTCTCTCCGAAGAGAGAGTGATACGTTGATCTGTATCCGAAGCCCGTATTGATGAAGTTCGCCCAGGTTGATAAGAAAAATCATTAGACTCCTCATTGCGATATGAGCCAGTGCGTCTAGATTGCGATTGCCTATGATCACTTCTTTGCCCTGAATAGGTAGGTGCACCGCCCTGAAGAGTTTGAATGAGTTGCCTCATGGATTCTTGCATGGCGGTTTGTCCTTGAGCCAGATTCGTCATAATCCCAGCCAGATCTGGGGATGCAGATGGATTTGGAAGATTTCCAGTATTTCCAACATTTCGATTACTGGATTCTGGATTATCAGCCATTGGTGATAAATGATTTTTATGAAAAACGATAATAACAGTCGTTTCCCACAGACGGCGCCAATCTGTTGATGTAAAAAATTAGATTGCTCTAATTATTCAATCACAGATAAATAAATAAGACAAAGATTTTTAAAGTGGTTCTGCTAGGAATAAAGCCTACGTCCACTGTTATGTTATTGCTGAGTGTTTGTGGAATTCTTGATTACAAATTCTCTCAAGAAATTCCGCCCCCTTTGAATGAGGGAGATACAATGTATTTATAGCCTTGAGGCTGTACATGAAAGGTCCAATACATTGAATGATTTACATATGAAAGGGTAATACATTTAATGCAACGTGTACGTCAAGAATACAATGGATAGTTGAACAGTTGTCCGTCTAGTAATTAATGATACGGCCGAGATGCAGTTCGGACCGCCTTAGTTGCTTGTTGATCAAGAGTTCCTCGGAGTACTTAGAGTATCTCGGGATGATGTAGTTTCTCGGTGTATTCTTGTTGAAGGGAAAGAAGCACAGTTGGTCGGGAAATGATCTTCCTCGTTGCTATTGTGCCATGTAGATTGACACGTGTCTTCATCTTATTCGTCCACATCAGCACATTAATTTTGGTATCAACAGTTGGCTTGATTCTATTGTTTACACTTTGTTGGGTTGGATTATTTTTTACTTAAATTATGATGTTTATACAAGGTTCAAGATGAATAATGATTAATGTTGTTGGGAGTAATGTTTATTTTTTAAATAGGGTGATAGTCTTATAAACAAAGGAGATTTTATCCAAAATTTCTAAAATGTTTACACGGTAGTGTAAAAAAGCCTCATATTTTTTATGGATATACTTTATAACTTATAATAGTTTATTGTGTTGTTTTTTATTTCACACGAACACGACTCATTTATAATGTCAACTTACACGACTAATGCGGTTAATAATTGACACCCAATTTAAAATGATGACACGTGAAAATGAGAGTAAAAATATGACTAAAATGATAATACATGATAATATTAGTTATTAACATGATGTCATTGGACATATGCTCCTATCAACGATGTATACTATTGAAAATTAGCATCGTGCCTTCAGGCACGGGCATACCCTAGTGTGTGTATATATATATATATATATATATATATATATATATATATATATATATATATATATACCCTCGAAACAGCTTGTAATGCCTGCTCAATATGTCTTATTTCCATACACATGGGATTATTATTTAAAATTTGGTGGAAATGAATAATTAGCTAACTGGGAGAAAGAATATATTGGATTCACTAATAAATGTCCACAAGAACTAACAATCCTTTCTTCTTCCATTTTTTATCAAGATCACGTTTATTTTGCATAAGTTGTGACATGTCCCAATCTAGGTGAATTCTTAGTTTACAAAATTCTATCCACAATGGATGAATATTTTTTCTACCTTTTCTTATAGTGTCACCAATGACAATGCACTGTTGGGATATATATATATATATATATATATATATATATATATATATATATATACCTTCGAAACGACTTTTAATGTCTGCTAAATATGTCTTATTTCCATCCATGTGGGATTATTATTTAAAATTTGTTGGAAATGAATAATTAGCTAACTGGGAGAAAGCATATCTATGATTGACTTATAAATGTCCGCAAGAACTAACAATCCTTTCTTCTTCCATTTTTTTGTTAAGATCACGTTTATTTCGCATAAGTTGTGATACGTCCCAATCTAGGTGAATTCTTAGTTTACAAAATTCTATCCACAATGGATGAATAATTTTTTTACCTTTTCTTATAGTGTCACCAATGACAATGCACTGTCAAATTTATAAAGGTGAAATATATTATCTATTTCCTCATCCCAAAATCCAACAAAGGAAAATAGTACACGATCGAACATGTATAGTTGTAGAACATTAACTGTAAGTTTTATAAGGTAGTTAGACTGATCAATTTTCCTAATCCCATACTGGTAAATATAAGTCCCCTCTTTAAATCGTGAGCACTAGTAAAAGAGGTTTTTATGCGTGCCAAGTATAACCTCTTGGTTTTCCATTGAATGTAATTATTACCATGACTCATTTTCTTCCCGAGAAGATCTATAAAAGGTGATTGTGAACATGACCACTGTTTTACAACGTGAATGAGAAGACGAAAAAGTTAAAAAAAAATTTGAATGTGGGACAACATACAAATACTATGACTTTTAGTTCAATTAATCGTAAAATTAGTATAACTCTACGAAGTAATTAATATTTTCTTAATTAATGAATAAAACACAACAAATATAATTTTATTTCAATTTTAATTCAATTAATCCTATAATTAATATGTTCCCACCAAATGACAAAGCCCTTCCACTAATTTAAGGTCACCCAAACAACAAACACTTAAGGAAGGGACGAATACATCCACAATAGCTAACTTAAAAGATATATGCACTAATACAAGATAAAACAATAAATGAACTCTTGATGAATTGAAGGATGAAGATATCTTTCATCCACACAATATCAACATCAAGTAATTAACATTTTCCAATTAATCAATCAAACATAACAAGTCCAATTTTGATTCATTTTAATTCAATTAAATCTAGAATTACTTCGTGTCCACCAATGATCAAGACCTCCCACTAATTTGTGTTCCCCCAAATATCATTTACTTAAGAAAGGGGTGAACATGACCATAACAACTAATGAAGAACACATATACATTAATAAGAAATATAACAATAAAAGAACTCTTAATGAATTGAAGGGTCATCCTTCAAGTGATGATATCATTAATCCGTATAGTATTTACATCAAGTAATTAATGTTTTCTAGTCAATCCATCAAACACAACAAGTTTAATTTCAGTTCAAATAATCCTATAATTATTATATGTCCACCAATGATAAAGTCCTTCCACCAATTTGGGTTCACCCATACATTATAAGTTATGGAAGGGGTGAATGCGACCACAATAGTGAACTACGAAGTTATAAATATATATCTAACATCTTGTAAATTTTATCAATAGATTTACCGGGTCTAATACAAAAATCATGAGAATAAAAAACTTTTGGAAACATTCTTAGCATAATAAAACTAAATGTAAAGTAAATAAATAAATGTATAACCATAGAAACAACTGCAACATATCTGATACCAATGTCTTCCATAAGAAATAAAACCAAACCTAGAATATAATCTTAATAATATAAATTCCAACTCTGAATACATGTGAAATTTCTTAGTCGAGATAAACTAAAGTAAATACAATTTCCTAATGAAATGTAAATGAATAGAATAAGTAGATGGGCAACATAAATCGACTTCTACATCCTAGTAATGAAGATTAGAATGTCGCTAGAGATACTCCTCTAACGATCACCCAAGTCTAGGGCATCACGGTGACCTAAAACCTGTAAAATAGATATAACAACAACATAAACATCAAGTTTATGTAGAATAAGATTGTAACTAAATTTGGGTTACCATATATCTATTCATATTCCTCTAGTCTTAAGTAAATTTTAAGTTATTAGTTACCCAACCCAATAGCCTAAAATGACATGCGGTTATAATCAAAACCCATATGTGTCCCATGTCAATAAAGTTCATCTCTTATTTTGTTACTCTTTACTAGTTTGATATTAGGTTAATCTCTAATACAATGAATTATATTTTATACGGTGGTCTCAAACCTAATTTACGCCTCCCTAACTAACTAAGACACCACTAACAGTCTTAAAACACATATCTTAAGTATATTTGTCTCACAAGTAAATGGGTACATCCACCGTCATATAAAAGTAAATGGTCTAGTCTCATGCTTGCATATAATAAAGGTCTATTCCTAGTACTTTTGGGGATCAGTCGTGTATACAAGGCAGAGTTATAACTAGTCCCACACCTATAACTCGAAAACATCAACAAGCGATAATAACTACGCTTTCCCTTCAATCGCATGGGCTACCATTCCCAAGACTATAAGATGACCATCAGTCTAATATCCAATAACTAAAAGATAATAACCCCCTTGTATTCCTCCTTGGGATACGGGTGTGTATGGAGTAGTGTCTGGGGTAACTTGACCAAGGTAAAGCTCATCTCTTTTCACCAGGTTACCAAGGCGATCGATGTCGTATAGTCCTCATAAAAGATATCCTCTCTAGTACATCATAGGTGAGCATTTACTCATGGAATGCATTGCACATAAAACACACAAGCAAATATAACCCTCGATAACAGGTTGAAGGAAACACATACACATACAGGCCCAATGCTACCGGGTCACACTTAGTATGGCTATCATAAAAGAAGGTAAAACACACTTTAACTTTACATCGATCCTATACAATATTAGTCCTAACTATCAGGGTTCCCAAATCTAGGTATTATCTCACACCTAACTTACACTGAAAACACACATGATAACTATAGTCAATCTTATATAACCCCATCCCAATCTCCCAAGGTTTCTCGTCTAGTTATCATCCCACGCATAACTTATATATGAACATTGAATATACTAACTACCCAACTCTAAGGTTTTTGACTTAAGCCTCGTCTCCTCAAACGATAAATGACATACTAATATCTCATAATGACCCTAACAAACCCGGTCAAAAATCCAATTCTCTAAGCTTACAAAATCCCATATAATAACCCATCCTACTCTCGCATTTGCAAACTAATACCCCATATTCAATTTAACCCCCACGAAACAATAGAGTTCAAAATACCTAACTAATCAAACACCAATTTCCAAAATCTCAAAATATTAATATTCACTTTATTCTATAAGTATTAGAAATCAAAAGGATAAAATAACCTAGCCCATATGACATAAAATCCAACCCACTAAAGGCCTTAACCCATTCTTAGGACAAATAATAGAATTCGATCGACCGACTCCCGGGTCGAACGATCGATTGCCCCAGATTTTTCCTTATTCTCCCTTACGTGATTCAACCCCAAAATCTTTCATTAACACCGCTTTAAGCTCCCAAATCAGATCCAAAAAAAATCTTCTCATATATAATTATCCCAA
This sequence comes from Sambucus nigra, assembly GCA_949130495.1. NCBI lineage: Eukaryota > Viridiplantae > Streptophyta > Magnoliopsida > Dipsacales > Adoxaceae > Sambucus > Sambucus nigra. The sequence goes on along the minus strand of OX422210.1, from coordinate 191,375,455 downwards.
CATCAATCCAATACCATTTTTAACAATTATATATAATTTAACATGATTTAAAGGGTAAATTTAAGATTAAACATAAGAACTTTAGTTTTACAAAATCTCATCCAATTAATTCATATTTACATGGGATTGTTCAATTAACATGGGGATTCTGATGGATTAATAATATATAACCAAATTATAACAATTATATATAAAGCCTAACTCGAATTCATGGAGAATTTATCCAATTTCATATTATGCAATTGACAAGATTATTGTCTCAATTTATGTTAATTACAAATTTAACTCATTAGCCTTCTCAAATAAGATTATAATTTAACTTAGGTTTATATTTCAATGATTATGTATATCATAACATAAAACATTTAAAATCAAACTCTAAATAAACTTGACTTATGCCAAATGTGAGAATTCAAGCCTCAAATCCCCAATTCTCTTCTTCCCCTTGAGTGTCTCCTCTCTCCTTAATCTATTAGGGTTTATCCCATGCTTAAATGTGTTTTAGGTTTAATCATCTAACCATATAAACCTATTTCCCGCAAAATAAAGCCTTACCCCAACTTAAGCCTTAACCTGATGAGCCCGAATGATCTTCTAAATGATCTAAAACTCCCCTATTTTATGTACCAACCAGATGGGCTTAAATGCTAATATATTAAGTCAAAACGGACATTATAAATGTCCTAAAAGCAACATGACATATAATACTATAAAAACTAATATTTTATCAGGTATAAGTCTTGTGAGACTCGGACCCAAGGTGGCATGCCTCTGTCCTTCCCTTCCACACGAGCGTGTGCATCCATTCGGTATGAAATATGGAGCACATAGGTCATTGGAAGTGACACATGAACATCGCCTTGTTATCTTTGAAAATAAAATGGGGTCACTCATCTATATTACTCAAAATAGACAAAAGATGGGGTAGAACTCCATAGAGACCCAGTATGATAAGTTATCCGCGTGATTGGATAGAGAGTAAAAGGTCTGGGGACTGGATTATAGATTAGCAAGGTGTTAGGAAATTGCTCTGCCCTTGTGATCGAGGCATTTATATCACCGTGTTATAGTATAAATGAAAAAATAAAGCAAAATATTTAGTATATACTTAGATTGTGAAGTTCCACGTGGGATGTGTGTGTAGATAACATAGACAAAGGGTAAACATGTACAAACTAGGATTTTTTCTCTTGGACGACATTTTGAGTGAGCTTATGTACTCGCACGGAGCGATTCAAAGTCCACATAGTTTTTAAAAGGATAAAGAAGGAATTTACCTCTTATAAAGGCTCGATGTGAGAGATATGAACTCCCTTTGATGTCTCAAAGTATTTTTAGATTGAAGCAAGTTTAGATCTAAAGAAGTAAAGAACTTTGTGTTCATGAAATATTCTTTGCTGAAGTGGGTTCACTCGTAAAACCAATTTAATGGAGAAATAATGTTAAGACTTCTAACACTAAGAATAAAATAATAGGTAGAATCCCCGTATCTAATGATCCTCTAACCTACATGAAGGTATTTCATGATTTTTATTATTTTTTGTCTGGTCTTGAAGATGGAATTAAAAAGGGTGAATATATACAAGGTTTCACTTGAGATTTAGAGTTTGGGATTCTCTAATGCACCTACGTATCCACCGCAAGAAGAATTAAAGTCAATATACTTCGGGCATGATCCCTAGAGAGAGATTAAAACGTACAAAATGGAAACACACATATATGGTTTAGGGTGGTGTTGAATCACAACACCACCCCCATATATCAAACTTTAGAATAGAAGAGTGAAATATGGAGTACCTACAAAGTTGCACCTGCCCCATTGCATTTTGGAAGCGTTATAGCTTAAAATCAACTCATTTTTAGATGGATATAAGGTTAATTTTAAGAAAAGTACCTTTAAGGTAATAAAGAGGAAAGAAAAGGGTTTTCTCTTGATAATGGGTATGGATAATGAAGAAAAAATCTAGGGATAGAATTTGAGCTTCTAGATCTATGCTTGTGAGAAATTTTGGAGTGAAATGGATAGAGTTTCATGGCTTTTGGTGAAGAAAATAGCTTTTAGGCAGAGAGAACTGCATTTGTGGTGTGACTTTAATCCCCCAGCTGGTTGGTGGAGGCTTCCTTTTATAAGAAAAAAATAGGGCTTATGACCGATCGATCCACATTATAGTGAGCCCGTGACCAATCAGTCGAACACATTTCACTATGGGTCTGACTTTGGTGGGTGTTTTGTGAGTTATTTTTGTTCTTTTGATCTTTTATTAATGTTCCTTGGATTTTGGGTCAGTCTTTGGTCCTATGAGAGGCTTTGGTACATAATTACCCTTGTGGAGTAGAATGGGATGTCTATAGAGCCCCTAAATAGTGGAGTTCTTATTAGACAAACGTTGTTAGAAAAATAAAATCATGTTATGCGACTACCGAGTTTTTTCTCTTCCTTTGGATGATTAAGTTTTACTTTGAAATACATATTTATTAGGGATTTTCTCAAAAGAATTTTATCCTTGAGGAATGTTCTCAATAGATAAGGTGTTAGAAGTGTCACTAAATCTTTTAAAGTAATCCTCCACTAAGGGACAAGGCATTTGTCGATACACCGAATTATTTGGAAAAGATGTCTACTTAGGACAATGATGTTTGTTGATAAACTGAATCATTTGGAAAGGTTTCCTCTTTGGGATAAGGTGTTTGTCAATACACCGAACTGGCTTGGAGAAAGGTGTCCACTGGGATAAGGTGTTTGTCGATACACCGAATCGTTTAAGATAAGGGTGTTGGTTGAGGAAAAATGGTGTTTGTCGACATAACGAATCGTTAAAAGCTTGTCCTCTTGGGAAAATGGTGTTTGTAGATCACTAAATCAATGAAATGATTTCTTCTTCCCTAAGCTCGGTTGAGGTTGAAACTTGCATTTAACCTCCACCCTTTTTGAACAAGAAATAATTGAGGGTGATCCAAGATCTTTTTCAACCTCTTATTAGTATTTCATATTCTATTGAGGTTGATGGTCCTTAATTTCCTTAGCTTCCCACTATTTTCTAACCATTGCAACTATCACTAAATTCAGATGAAAGTCTTAAGGACTTTAACCCGATTCTTGAAATGAGTGCTTTTTCGAGATGTTTTCACAAATAGGTTATTTACTTTCACTTGCCCCACATCCATTCCAATTGAAAAACCTTCGGGAGGTAATTTTAATTTTCTTGGGATCGATTTGGTCTTGTCCCCTATTTTATCCAAACCACCATCACCCCCCCAAAAAAGTTTTAATTGGTGATGGTTCACTTTCTCCGCCCAAACCATGCCTTCTATTGTTCAAATTGAATTATTATTTTTTGAAAAGGATAAACTCAAATGAGAGACCACCAATTATACCTCAAATTCAAATCATATTTTGGGTGGACCCTAATATGACACCCCGCCTAATTAAATACTAGGTGATCAGTCCTTTATTAAATTAAATCAGAATATATAGTTGGTTTAGAATTTGCATCAATGTCGAAAACTTTATTTAAAAAGGTTGATGTCAAAATTTTATCTTTAATTAAAATAAATTAAATTAACCAATTATTAAACATACAACATTAAAACAAATCACATATGGAATAAAATGAGTGAATAATAAATGTGACTGGAGTAAACACATCCAGCCTAAATACTGAATACAATAATCAGACAAAATAAACCGAAAACTGAAAGGAGTAAATAAATAAATCCACAAACTCTGACTGTTTAACAAGTAAAAGGGGTGAAATGCCCTAACTGAAGTTAATAACTCAAGATGAAGAAACGAAAGTCATGGAGGCATCTACTACGAAGTCATATAACTTCCATAGCAGCTGCAGCTCGTCAAATGAATGAAACTCCTATACTTGGTATCCCTATGGCTGGGCACCTAAAATAATTTGACAAAAGAAAGGAGGTTTACAATAAACGGGTCAGAGCATGAGTTGAAAGCAGTTTAAAAAGCAGCAAGTGATTAAATGGAAATAATAGCACATATGATATTCATGTTAGATTTTCGTACTCTAACTTGAGATACTCACCTCTAATATAATGTGCACATCTAATGCTTATATTTAACTCATCCTAGTCAAGCTACCCCGCATAACTAGCCTCAAGATGACTATTATCACACCAATAATCTCATGCGTTTACCCATATCACCCGTATCACGTATTTCCATATGCTTAAGGATAGTTATTCACAAACACAATCGTTATTCTCATAGACATTCTTTTCCTCTTTTAGTTAATTTAATACATATCGTTATTTCCATATCTACTAAGCACGGATAGTTGAATAAGTAACAGGTATACATATTTTTATCTCTCTCTATATATACTAATTCTGCACCCTAGGGTTAGGGCCCCCTTGGTGCAATGCATACACTTTTATCATGTCCTTGTGAATCCCTCATTGCATTAAGGACTATAGGTTCAATCTCTCGCGAACCATAAAAATAAATACACTTATTGGAGGCGAACATAGTTCCAAGCCGATGGGTTACACACATATCTACGCACCCACATGACCGTCAAAACTATAATTTTCACTGATAGCCCGTACCTAGTTTCTATGTTCTAGTGATACGAATCAAAATCCCCCCGAAGGCTCCTCAAGATATGATCGTCCACAATGCCCAACCTCCACCCGATAACAAGCAGCATATGTATGTTATACACACAATAATTCAATCAATAAGTACATACATAACCTATAATAATCATTAGGTATTCACGCAACCCAAATCCCCGAATTTATATGTAGTATTATTATCTCTAATACTCACGTTACTCTATCCATACGATTATTCTCTCTATCTCATATATTCTATAAGGACCTCTTATTCCAACATTTTTTCTTAGTAGTTACACAATCATCTCACCACTAGACTATGTAATGAAGTAACTTAAGAATATAGTAGGTCATTCTCTCTCACTTGAATAAACCTTATAAGGTTTTAACTTGTCCGGGCAAATATTTGAACTTCTAAAATCTCGTTAAAAGCTCGGGAAAATCTCGTTCGAACGAACTAGGGCCTGAATTTTTGTTAGAATCTCGTTCAAACGAGGTCGTTTAAACATCTTCGAATGAACCTGCTCTCTGAATTCTCGTTTGATAGGTCGTTGGAAATCTCGTTCGAACGAGAATACCTTAGTTAGTCCCTGTCCTCCAAAAGCTATGTTTTCTCCACTTTCTCAACACCCAAATCACATAAAACATTACCTAACCCAAAACCAAATATTCTAAATCATAACAACTAGTAATTGAATCCTTTTTAGCACATTTTAAACATCGAATCCTTACAATTTCATCATAGATTCAGATTAATTTCATAAATCCTCAAAAAGCACTAAGTTCCCATAATCACCCTTTATGAACAATTAAACCCAGAATTGATTTCATAATTTCAACATATAAAACCCATATTTCTTATCCCTAATATTTCGTTATTCAACTGCATGTAAAACCTATACCACAATCACAGGTTAATACCCAATTTCACTCCCAAATTTCATAATATCATGAATAGATCATCAACTAGTCTAACATGGACATTATATGATCTAAATGAAGAAAGATAAACACTTCTCTTTTTCACGAAGGTCTGATTCATTGCTTGAAATTGGTATAGATGCGCACTTTTCTTCCCGATCTACACGTTGATGATATTTTTTGTAAAAGGTGACTGTGTTTAGCCTTGGAACTCCTAGGAACCTCTTCTCCTTCTTCCTCTGTGACTCTCTCTTGGTTTTACCAGTTATTTACCCTAACTCTCCCATGTACATGAAGATAAATTTCTCCAATTTTTTTTCCATTAATTAATCCCAATTTTTCAAAAGATAGAAATACCCCTCTGGGGTGTCGGGTTGTCCTAAAGTTTTCTTGGACTCCAAACTAAACCCCCGAGTAGAATTTTCTGAATATTTCGACCCTTCCGGACACACTGGCGTACTCAAAACGGCCATCAGAATAACCAAAAATAAAATTATATTTTAATTCCTCATTAAAGTTCAGACACGACTCACACGCGCATCCCAACCAAGTGTACTATAATTGGCGTATGTTTCCCAAGATAATTATAATATATTCATAATCATATATTACTTTACTCATTAAGTAATTTTCAACATAATTCTCACCAATAAATACTAACTCCCATCATGCTAGTAATTATTTACTTAAATCTGGATTAATTATAAAAATTTCCCATTAAATTAATTAATCCCATTAATAAAATAAAATCTTAAAAAAATACGGGGTATTACATACTTTCCCCCTAATAACGTAATTTTGTCTTGAAATTCAGAAAAGAGTAAAAATAACGGTATACTTGGTAAGAAAAACTCTAGATACTTTTCGCGCATCTCATCCATGCACTCCTAGGTAGACTCCTCGAAATTATGATGCCGCTACTGAACAGGTATTAATGGAACTACCTTTGATCTCAATTTACTTTCATTACAGTCTTGGATAGAAACTGGACCATCCTCGTAGGAACTATGGAGCTATAGGTCAATCTCCTCTAAAGCAATATGAGTGTGGGCTATGTCATTGTTGATGCAAAAAACTAGACCGAATCCCATTTTTATGATCACAGATAAATAGATGAAAGCAATCCAATCAAGCACATAAGAGACAAAGATTTTTAAAGTGGTTCGGCTATGAATAAAGCCTACGTCCACTGTTATTTTATTCTCAGGGGTTTACAATAGCACCATAGGGTGTAGAGAGAGAAATGATGTGTATCTTGTGTATGATGTTTCTAGGTTCCCTCGGATCTCCCTCCTTTTGGCTAAGGGAATACATGTATTTATAGTGATGGGAGATAAAGAGATTCATTGTATGTAGACATTTATGTCTACATTCAACGAATCTAATTGATGAATTGCTTGGTATGCAATGTGTTGTCATCTATTAATACAGTATAAATGTACATTAAGGCTCATTAAATGCGCTGCCATCCTCATTAATGCACATTAAATGCATAGTTATCCTTTGATCTTCCTGGTTTAAATGCCGACCAACTCTCCTCGGGTGCCGACTAACACTCCTCGGGTGCCGACCAACTCTCCTCGGGTGCCGACTAATTCTCCTCAGGTACTGACCAACTCTCTTCGGGTTCCGACTAACACTCCTCGGGTGCCGACCAACTCTCCTCGGATGCCGTCCAACTCTCATCGGGTGTTGAATATTGCCACGTAGGATGACATGTCTCATTTTCTAATTGGTCCTCGTAGATGGAGAATTTTTGCGTTAACAGAAGCCCCCAATGCTCCATGCTTGATGGTTTACTTGAAAGGATGGAGTATTTATTCTGCAATGTTTCTCGGTGCTCGTGAAATTCTTGATCTACCTTCTTGATTTGTTCAACATAAAGTGCATTATCTCCTGGATGACATATGATGCAGGCTGCTCGATGGTTGTTAATCTTTCTTTAGAGGAACTCCGTGTGCTATGTATCACCCCTGGGAATTTGGATGCAGCCATGCCATAGTATGTAGCTTGTAGCTTGTCATAATCTTCAAGTATGTTGATTGGTTTGGTAGCCGACCAACTGCCTCCTGTGCTGAGCAACTGAGTGCTAACTTCACGTGCTTGATTCTTCTGATTTATGATCCTCTGAATACTTTTTCGAGTAACATACTAGCTTTTGAACCCAACTCTTCAATCTGATTAGTACCAAGCTAGTGGTGGACTTCGAAACATTTTCATACAACTTCTTCTTCAATGTTGGTCGGGACAGTAGTAGTAAAGATCTCAGTGCTGTAGATGTTAAATTTGATTTCTGAACTTCAATAGTATGTGCATAATAACTCCTGAATATGCCTCCTGAACTTATGAATTCCTCCTGAACTTCAATATACCTCCTGAACTTCAATAGCCTCCTGAACTTCAATATCAAAAATAATTCCTGAGCAAGAAAAAATAACTCCTGAATGATAATTAGTTGGGGCCCCGACCGTGTGAGTTTATGGAGTTGAATTTGATGCTCGACTGCATGATGTTGTAAGAATGTGCCACCGAATGAATAAATTTATCTGTAATAGAAGCCCCCAAGTGTGGAATGTGAACTTTGAATGCTTTTTGCCTGATCGCTTTCACATACTCATAAAATATTTCCGACCAACTATAGTTGACATCTTCTTATTTCCGACCAACCTGAGTTGGTGGATTTTTTCTTAACGAGCAACTTTGACACTTTCTGCAATAATTTTACCTCCCGACCAACCTTAGTTGGTGTTTTCTAGAATACATTTATTTCCTAACCAACATAAGTTGGCATTTTTAGGAATATTTTTACTTCTCGAGGAACATACAAGTTTTACTTCCCGGAGGCATACAAGTTTTACTTCCCGAAGGAATACAATTAGCTTTACTTCCCAGAGGAATACAAGTTTAATACAAGTTTTACTTCCCGAAGGAATACAAGTTTTACTTCCCGGAGGAATACATTTTTGATAATAAATGATAGAGACTTCCTCGGAGCTGACCAACAGATTATTGGGAATAAGATATAATAAATGCTGGAGACATCCTTGGAGTTGACCAACAGATTGTTGGGAATAAGATAATATATGCTAGGGACATCCTTGGAGCTGACCAACAGATTGTTGGGAATAAGATAATATAAATTTTGGAGACCTCCTTGGAGCTGACCAACAGATTGTTGGAAATAAGATAATATAAATGTTGGAGACCTCCTTGCTGAAATAAGAATAGAATATGCATCCAAATAGATATAAAGAATAATTAAAAATAATAAAATGCCTCGTTGATCTGTCGATGTAGAATTATATAATGCCGAACAAGAATAAGATCTTCCAGAACATAAGAATATGGCCGAGAACGTTGTCAGGCATGAATATAAATAAGAATTATCCGACCAACTATCCGTTGGGGGTGAAATACAACGAATGTTGTATTTCTCCTTAAAGATGAATAAGTATATTGTCAAGGCACAATTGCATAATGCCGAATAAGAATAATATTTTCCAAAACATAAGAATATGGCCGAGAACTTTGTTGGCCTTCATATAAATAAGAATTACCCCGACCAACTATCCATTGGGGGTGACATATAATAAATGTTATAGTTCTCCTCGGAGCTGAATATGATAATAAGTATCTCGCCGAGTTCCATGTTGAGATGAATATAGAATATGAAACCCAAGGTATATATAGAATAATTTGTGCTTGAGCCGATATCTGGGCCTGAATATAAATAAGAATTGCCCCGACCAACTATCCGTTGGGGGTGAAATATAATAACTGTTGTAGCTTTTCCTCAGAGCTGAATATGATAATAAGTATTTCGCCGAGCTCCATGAAGACATGAATATAGAATATGAATCTGAACGGATATATAGAATAATTCGTGCTTGAGCACAAATCAAAGCAATAATAAAATATATAGTTCCTTGTTGAGGTGAAATTTCATAATGCTGAGCAATGATAATAGTTTCTAGATTGTTTTTGAGCATTCGTCGGCGTTGAGTCTTGTACCTGTAAAAATTAATATCTTGCTCTACCATTTGTGTAGGCTGAATTGATTAGTTGTGAGAATAATTAATCATTCAATAAATATATGATAGGTATATGTTTGAGAAATAAAAATATTAATTTCAAAAAATGAAATAATATATGTTGGCTGATATGTCGAGGCAAAATTGCCTGATGTCGAGCAATAACAGTTTCCAGAAGTTTAAGATTGTGGAAGAGCTTTCGTCGGGATTGAATATCGTCCCTATGAAATCTTAATAAGCTGCCCGAGCACATGTCTAGACTAGATCAAATAATTATTGTCATGAGAATAATTATTCAGCCAAACAATATGTGATGTGTATCAGCATAAGGCAATAAGAATTTCAAAATATGAAATAATATGTTTTATGCCAAATGTGTGTGAGATGGACAAATTATTATTAGATATGCGCCATAAATAAGATGTAGAGTTTTTTGTAAAGTTATTTAATCTCCAACGACTAATTAGGTATAAGTTGATGTGTGAAAATTATTTATCACATGGCTTTAAAAATATTTTTTGGGGTGATCACAAGTTTAAAAAAAAACTTAAACCCCATGTTTACCCCCAAGATGAACTCGTGTTTAAAGAAATATCTGGGGTGCTACACATTTTTAATACGCCAAGATTCTACTGTTTCTTACCAACGGCATGGGGCTTGCCAGCTAGTATTTGGGGATGTCTCAGGTTGTAGAATATATAGTGCCGACCAAGATGTAAATGGTCCCCGACCAGCAGAGCAATTTCACTGATCAACAAAAACTGGTGCATTGATATTGCAGACCATCTGTTGGATGGTCACCGAACAACATCAGATGTATCCGACCAAGAAGTGGATGGTTGGATAATTACCGACCAGTAAATTGAACCCTCCGAACATGATTGAGATATCGATGATCAAGAAGTATGTGATCGTCGACCTGCAATTGGTTCCACCGAGCTACAATATGAGTCTCCGACCAACAATAAGATACCTCGTAGTTGGATAAAATTATTTCAACGTTGCTGATGGATCTTCACATCTTATCTACGATAAAGAAAAATGGTCTGGTTAAGCTTCCCTTTAATAAAAGATGGCCCAAGATGATGCCGACCAACAATATGGATGGATGACCAGAATATCTCGAATCCTTAGATCAAAAAAATAACATTCGATGTAAAATTTAAGCATTAAGAATGTTAATTAAATGAATAATTATCTAATCCACTATATCGTGTGATTCCGATAAAGAAACCCCGTGATGTGATGAACGAGGGGCCAACATATCAAATTTGTGTCCAGAGTCTTGATATGGTTATGATTTGTTTTAATGATCCTCTTTTACAAGATGTGGGTAATGATTTTTCAGGTGAGAGAAAATTATTTTTTATATTGATCCTCTCCTATTCCCTATTTGGAGAGATAAACATATGTTGAATGATCGAAGTTATTACCAAATTTATATAAAAAATCAATCAATTTGACTTTTTAGACATATATGGAAGACGAACCAAATTAAGTATATAGTTCATAAAAATGAATGCAAAGAGACTCAAACTTGAAGAGAGAGAAAGTAGATCTGGGTCATGATTTCCATGAGAAAACTTTTTATTGTCTTTAACCTTTTTCCCATTCTCTGATTAAAAATGTAATGGGAATTTGAATAGTCATCAAAGATCTTTCAAAAATTATTTCAAAATCAACAATGAAAATTATAAAATCTTATCATCGTCGTATATATTGGTATATGTAATCATTTAAAATATTTATTCCATGATATAAAATTGAAACTTGAGAATCAAGCAAAAAGTTATGATTTATGAAATCCATTATTTTTCAGATTTCTAAATAAGAATTAATCTAACAGTTATGATTTTAAAATCATGATATGAAATATTTTGCAGATAAAAATTGGACAATTAATTCATGTATATAATCATAAAAATCATGATTGAATCAACAGATGTATGTATAATTGATTATACGTAGAGAAAATAAAAACTTAGCTTTTGGTGGAGAACGATTCTTGTAACACGTTCCCACAGACGACGTCAATCTGTTGATGCAAAAAACTGGACCGAAGCCCATTTTTATGATCACAGATAAATAGATGAAAGCAATCCAATCAAGCACATAAGAGACAAAGATTTTTAAAGTGGTTCGACTATGAATAAAGCCTACGTCCACTGTTATTTTATTCTCAGGGGTTTACAATAGCACCATAGGGTGTAGAGAGCGAAATGATGTGTATCTTGTGTATGATGTTTCTAGGTTCCCTCGGATCTTCCTCCTTTTAGCTAAGGGAATACATGTATTTATAGTGATGGGAGATAAAGAGATTCATTGTATGTAGACATTTATGTCTACATTCAACGAATCTAATTGTTGAATTGCTTGGTATGCTATGTGTTGTCATCTATTAATACAGTATAAATGTACATTAAGGCTCATTAAATGCGCTGCCATCCTCATTAATGCACATTAAATGCATAGTTATCCTTTGATCTTCCTGGTTTATATGCCGACCAACTCTCCTCGGGTGCCGATTAACACTCCTCGGGTGCCGACCAACTCTCCTCGGGTGCCGACTAATTCTCCCCGGGTATTGAAAAACTCTCCTAGGGTGCCGACTAACACTCCTCGGGTGCCGACCAACTCTCTTCGGGTGTCAAATATTGCCATGTAGGATGACATGTGTCCTTTTCTGATTGGTCCTCGTAGATGGAGAATTTTTGCGTTAAACAGACATCTCGAAGATATATCCTTAGCGAAGAAATATGGAATACGTCATGAATCGTATGCAGGTGCTTCGATAACCGAAGTCTGTAAGCTACTGGACCAATCCTATTAATAATAGGGAATGACCCTATGTACCTTGGAGACAACTTCTCTTTCTTCCAAAACCATATTACCCCCTTCATAGGAGATACTCGTAAAAATACCTGGTCCTCGACATTAAAATCTTTCAAGAACCTCTTGGCATCGGCATAACTCTTTTGCCTATCCTTAGCAATCTGAATACGGCTCCTAATCATCTCAATCCTGGTTGAGGTATCTTTAATCACCTCTGGACTAAGTAGCTTGTTATCCCCCACCTCTATCCAACAAACTGGAGGACAATAAGGCCTACCATATAATGCCTCGAATGGATCCATGCCAATAGTAAACTGGTAGGAGTTATTATAAGCAAACTCCACCAGTGGATAGGTTGCTGGAAATATAGGTTCAATCTCTTGCTAACCATCAAAATAAACACAAATATTAGAGGCGAACATAGCTCCAAGATGATGGGTTATGCACATACCTACGCACCCATATGATCATCAACACTATCTTTCTCCCCGATATCCCGTACCTAGGTTTTATGTTCAAGTGATACGGATTAAAATCCCCCCGAAGTCTCCTCAAGATATGATCGTCCACAACGCGCAACCTACACCTAATAGCAACTAACGTAGGTACATTATACGCACAACAATTCAATCAATAAGTATATACATAACCTATAATCTTGTTAGATACTGGGGAAAATCTCGTTCGAACGAAACTTCAAACAAACTAGGGCCTGAATTTTCGTTAGAAGGTCGTTCGAACGAGGACGTTCGAATGAGTTCGTTTGAACGAGGTCATTTTAATAGCTTCGAACGAACATGCTCTCTGAGTTCTAGTGTATAGGTTGTTGGAAATCTAATTCGAACGAGGTCGTTAGAACGACACAGATCGTTCGAACGAGAATACCGCAGTTCGTCCCTGTCCTTCGAAAACTGCATTTTCTCCACTTTCTCAACACCCAACTCACATAAAACATTACCTAACAAAAAAAATGATCCTAAATCATAACCACTAGTAATTGAACGTTTTCTAGCACATTTTTAACATCGAATCCTTACAATTTCATCATAGATTTGGATTAATTTCTTAGATTCTCAAAAAGCCCTATGTTCCCATAATCACCCTTTATGAACAATTAAACCCAGACTTGATTTCGTAATTTCAACATATAAAACCGAGATTTCTTATTCCCAATACGTGGTTGTTCAACTACATGGAAAACCTATACCATAATCATGGATTAATACCTAATTTTAGTCCCAAATTTCATAATATCGTGAATAGATCATCAACTAGTCTAACATGGACATTATATGCTCTAAATGAAGAAAGATAAACACTTTCATTTTTTACGAAAGTGTGATTCTTTGCTTGAAATTGGTATAGATGCATACTTCTCTTCCTGATCTACACATTGATGATGTTTTTAGTGAAAGGTGAGTGGGTTTGGCATTGGAACTCCTAGGAACCTCTTCTCATTCTTCCTCTGGCACTCTCTCTTGGTTTTACCAATTATTTACCCAAACTCTCCCACGTACATGAAGATATATTTCTCCAATTTTTCTTCATTAATTTATCCCAATTTTTCAAAAGACCGAAACACCCCTACGGGGTGTCGAGTTGGCCTAAAGTTTTCCCGGATTCCTAACTAAACCTCCGAGTAGACTTTTCTGACTATTTCGAACCTTTCGGACACACTAGCGTGCTCAAATTGACCATCAAAATAACCAAAACTAAAATTATATTCTAATTCCTCGCTTAAGTCCCGAAACGACTAACATGTGTGTCCCAACTAAGTGTACTGTAACTGCCGTATTTTCACACGATAATTATAATATATTCATAATCATATATTACTTTACTCACTAAGTAATCTTCAACATAATTCTCACCAATAAAAACTAACTCTCATCAAGCTAGTAATTATTTAGTTAAATCTGGATTAATTATAAAAAAATTCCATTTAAATTAATTAATCCCATTAATAAAATAAAATCTTTCAAAAATACGGGGTATTACACCTGAGAAATTTCAACGTCTAGCATATAGTTAGTTAGAAGTTAAAATTCTAGATTATAAATAGTATTTTACTTATCTTTATTTTTACTTATTGTCTAGTGTAATTAGATAAATTTATGTTATTCTTTTTCATTATGCTTGGTGCTAATATGTTTTGTAGAATTTATGGTCTTGTACTTATCGGGGATTACATCATTTAGGGTAATATCGCTTTTTTCCTTTCTTTAACTTAGTTCTTTATTCACCTTAATGAAAATGCAAGGTTTAAGTTATGGGTGTGGGATATTCTTCCCATCCATTGATAGTTTTTTTATTTAATCATATGTTCTTACCAAGAATGACCTTTTTTTTTCAAAATAAAAAAAAAAATCTTTTTTTTTCTCCTTTGTTGGGAATTTTCCCTTTGTTTCCGATGATAAATTTCAAATAAATTCCCAATCCAATATATAATTCAATGATACATGTTCTCAATTTTATAAGTTATTAGACTTTAGTCCTCGAATCATTGATATTATGAAAAACGTCATGAATTAAACTTTGAACCCATGGGCACATGTGTTTTTCTTGTTAAATTGATTTGGTTTAATAGTTTTATAACTCGATAATATTTTGTTTCATTGTATATACTTACAACAAGTGAGGTTTGTGCTTTTCTTTATTTATGAGTGTTATGCGTTACTCTTTCCTCCTTGAAAATGTTAATTTCGTTGGAAGTCTCACTATTCTTCCATTGATTTTTATTAAATGAGTTCATTTTAAAATGTGTTACTTGAATTTTATTTTAAAAGTTATTTTGACTCGAGAATTATATAACTTTAGGAAAGGATCGTAGGCCATCTTTGTTAGTATACTCATATTGACCTTAAACTCACCCCATATATTTCTCTAGTCAACCCCTTTAAACCTGCCTTTTATTTCAAATCACCAAATCCCATAACCAAATCCAAATTGGAGTTATAAGACATACATATCACTATTCATACCTTATTTTGGAATGATACTTGCGATCAGTTGATTTTCTTGTTATGTGGTTGAAATTGAGCATATAAGAGTGAAAAGAAAAAGTGAAAAAGAAAAAATAGAAAAAGAAAGAAAAAGAAGAGAGAGAAGAAAAGAAAGAGAAAGAGAAATTATTTTCTTAATGTAAATAGTTTCAATAATTTTTGTTACTCTCCAATGTCATATCCAATGCTTGTTATTGAAATCATATTCGAATTTTAAAATTGCCCACAATTTTACATTATCCCTTGATTTCTCCCCTAAACAGCATTGAATCCATACATATTCCCTTCATTTTATAACCTTAAGCCCGAACATATATTATAACCCATACAAGTCCTATGGGATACAAAATTTTAAATAGTGTGATAATCTGTGAAAATGCATTTTTCATCCATTAATTAATGGTATCCTTTCTTTGGGATTACATAGCGTTCTTCATTGATGGCACATGCATGACCTAGTTTTGTATTTTATATATAGCATTCTTCAATGATGGCACATGCATGACCTAGTTTTAATTTACAATCACTGTTTACGCCTGCATGTACTCGTGTATGTTACACCCCATTCGTAGTGATTTCATTTGTTGAATGTGAATACTAATGATGATTGATTATTATGATACATTTTAATGCATATCCATTTATAAATTGTTTATCAAATCAAACTATTTTCATGTGTTATCTTTTCCTCCCATAATTAAGGTCTTAATTCTATGAAGTTCACTCTATAATGGTAATAAGAAACAAACTTTTGAAATATTTTTCATTATTATTGAACATATCTTGAATTGGATGTTGGCATAATTTTTTAGGAAACTTTGATACTTTCTGGTTTCATCCCTGAAAAGCCTCACGAGACAACACTTGTCCACTAGAGTAACTTAAGGGTTTAACTACTAATTGCATATGCAAAAAGCAATCATTTGTTCGCAAAAGTGGCATTTATCTCCTCGGTATATATCTCGCCTCTTGTGGTGCTATATGTAGTTCTTATTTCCTTGTATTTCATTACTCAGGACTAGTAATGAGTAAGTTATGGGGTGTGATGTATCTCAAATATTACATTTATTTACCCTTTATACTTATGCATTATAGTCCCCTCGGATACCTTAATTCCTATTTTTATTCCTTTTTAACTAGAAATCCTCTTTTATATATGTTTATATGCTTTTCGTGGTATAATTGAGTTTTTTTAGTTATTAAGGTGCTAAGCATGAAGTTTGTCTCATTTCGAGAAAATTACGTCATAAAGCGAACATTCACTAGAAGTTTAGTCCTTATAATATTTAGGTTTCTATCCCCAAAAGTCTTTATGGAAATTTAGACCTCTGTCCTATCTTCACATAGTCTCTGACCACGCATAATTATGATTTATAATGAAGAAGTTATGGTATTTTTCGTATGTTGATCCAAGCATAAGAATTCAGATCGAAAGGGTCCGAATAGATTCGGATTTGGGCTGAATCGATTCGACCCCGATAGTACCGAATCTCCCCTTTACCAAATCTATTCGAATTTGGGCTGAATCAATTTGGGCCAAGGAGATTTGGCACATTTATTTTACTGGTTTCCATTTTTAGTTCTGTATATATAGTTTTTAACCTCATTTGTTTGAGAGATCTTTTCATTAACTTCATTTTTAGGTTAGTTTACTTGGGGTTTGAGTTGGTTTTGGGATATTTCCCCCTTTCTCGCTCTAAGGTTCTGGTGTGTAAGTTTACTATTCATCATCTCCTACAGTTATTTATTAACTATTTCTTGTTTTCATACCTTTGTAACTTACATTTGATGTAATAGAATTAGTTCTTGTTAGTTAATTTGTTGTTTTCAGTTGTTAATTAGTTGTATTAAGTGTTTTAATCATGTATAGTAACTAATTTAAAGTTTGGGATCATTAAACCACCATTTATGGGTTTTGAGCTTTAATATCTAGGGTTTGGTTTGAATGATTTTCAATTGAAAACTTGTATATTGAAATCAAAATATTGGGCGTTTAACTTCCTTTTTCATGTAACGATAGTATTTATAGTGATATTGTGACTTTAATCCATTAGTGACCATATTCGAGTGAAAGTTTGATCTTTCATTATTGAATAAAATTTCTTAATATTTGATGTTTATAATTAATTAAATATGCTTGGTTATTTATTTTGAACAAAATTTCTTATTATGTGTTGATTAGCCCATGGGGGCGAAATGATCCTAATGTCGTTTTTGTAAGTTAATTTAGTTTACTTATTGCCTAGTGTCAACTCTAGTCTCACATCACCATCTTTTATATTTCCCCCTTTTTTAAGTTTTGAATTTATCTAATCATAAATACCATTCCTTGTGAAATTTCGATACCCGAACTCGTCCTTATACTTATAAAATAAGTGTAGTTAAAGTTTAGGTTTTGCATTTAGGTAGTGAACCAAGAAATAATACTATTCTTATATGAACACACGGTTCACACTAGATCAATATTCCATCCGTCTTCTTGACAAATAATACTAATTCTCCACAAGGGGATGTACTAAGACAAATAAACCATTTTTCTAATAATTAATCATAACTGGGTCCTAAGCTCTCATAATTCTAAAGGTTCCATTTGATTAGGAGGTATAGAGATAGCTAATGCATTTAATAATAAATTGATTACAAACTCAGTTTCTCTTGGCAGGGGTATACCAAGAATTCTTGTGGAAAAAGGTCATCATACTTGTCCAGAATTAAAAGAGATGAAGATGACATATTACACATGAATCATGCGTGCTTCCTTTGAAAATAGAATGTTTATGCTTTGGGCTTTCTAAAAGTCACTCTTTTCTTATAACAATCAATATGACCAAAATTTGATGATAAAATGTCCATCCTAATAATGAGATCGAATCCTTTGATATATAATACTACAAAATCAATGGTAAGAATTCTAGTTCCTATTCCTATCATGCATTCAGTACAAACTTGATTTGTTAGCACTAGGCTTCCGGTTGGAAATCCTATAAATAAAGGACAATCTAACATATGGGGCATTAATTTCAGTAATTTAACAAAATTAGTATTAATGAATGACTACGTAGATTTAGAATCAATTAATATATGTACCAAAAGATTTTGACAAGAGACACTATCTTTAATGACATCATGCTTGTTTCAGTTCGCATTTTGTAATATAACAAAAGTTTAAGACTACGTCTTATTTCCATGTACTGGTTCTTTCTATGCACGAATCCTTGTGTCTGTTGGTTAGTAACATTTCCTTTTGGAATGGGAACCTTTCTCTAGGAACTAGGAAGGCAGGTTTCTAAAAATTAGAATCTCTACCTGATTTTCTTAGAGGACATTGAAAAATGTTGGGCTAGCGAAATCTCGGGAACTAGGGCCTCATGTGACCTGGTTCATTACAGTTATGAAAATGAATTGTGGACTTACTATCGCTATGGTTAATCTGCCTAAACTTTCGACCATCCTTAGGTTTTATGATGTCTGACATTGTTATTATGATTTCGGTTGACGTAATTATTTTTGGAGATTGGGTTCACATTTTGATAAATTCCACTTGATGATGGATTTCGTACAATAAGGGAAGCTATCTATATGATATGGACAAAGTCATAAATTTGTAAGGGTATAAGGGAAGTCGTAATACGAGATTTTAGTCATCTTTCAAAGTTCTTTGATTTCTTGGCTTATGTGTTCACATAATCTTGTGCATATTAGGAAAATTATGTGAATCGAGCCTCGTACTGGGATGCCTTCATTTTTGTTACTGTAATCCTCAGAATTCCACTATCATTTGATCTCTCATCGATTCAAAAATGTAATTCTTAAAAAAAAAATCTTCAAATTATATCCAAGTCAATCCCTCAATATTATGAATAGGCCTAATAGATTTCTACTAAAGATCTACTTCGCCTTTGAAAATATAAGTTTCCAAAATTATCGTAGGTTCGGGTAGTATTCTTACTCCATTAAACACTTTAAGTGTTTCCCTAAACCATTTCTCTACCTTGTTTGAACCTATAGACATCACAATCTAGGACCCCCCAAGTCTCTGTTTAGGTCCGTAACACCTCCCCATTTACTATAAGCCCAAGGTCCTATTTCGAGTACCGATCTAGAGGACATTGGGCGCTCTTGAGCCACGTTTGACTCTGGTCAACTCCATCGCTAGAGAAAACACTTAGTGTATATTCGAAGGGCTCTGAATCCAGTTTCCAATAGTCCACCCCGTGTGCAAATTGGCATAACAGTTCAGACGCACATACCATTTTACTATCGAAAACCAATCTCGAGCTCAGCGGACGCTCCCGGGCCCCGATTTTACCCCAAACAACATTATCATCATATAAAAAGCTGAATGAATCTTACAAGGGTACTGAAACCCCTTTTAAATGGTTTGCCCCATCTTCAAAACTACATAAATGTTCGGACGAACGATTTGATTTCCTTAAAAATTAATTCGGAGGCTACCAGGTGCTACCGAACTCCGTTTGACCAAGTCAACTCTTCAGATCGAATGAGAGTGAGTAAATCGTCAAAGGGAACTGAATACCATTTCTAGCAGTCCACCCCGTGTGTGAATCAGCCTTATAGTACGAACGAATGGCCCATTCTACTTTGAACAGTAATCGAATACTTTTGATCCCCGTTGGACTAAATTTAACTCTCCAAACTGAGCGAAGTTCTTTTATATGTCAAATTACCTTGCATATTCTTTCCAACGATCTACCCTGTGCATGATTTGGACTTACGGTTTAGAAGAACGATCCATTATCGCCCGATGATCTCCTATCAAGAGGACTGACGGGTGTTTTCGAGCCCCCCATTTGAGACAAATTCAACTCCTGAACCCGAGAGCGGACCAAAGGACTATTAAAGTTATATTAATTACATTTTTAACAGTATGTCATGTACACGATTTGGATTTATGAATTGCGTTCTACAAGTGTTTTTTAGAAAAATCTACACGAGACTGCCGATTGGAAGGTCTATTTCCTTGCCTATCGGTAGTGTGTCTAGGATCACCTGTCGATTGGTAGGTCTAGGGATATGTTAATCGTCAGTTATCCTAGCTTATATAAAGATGGAATGAGCTCACTTCCAAGGCACACCTCAATTTTATCAATATCAGTGATCTTAGTAATATTCTTCTATAATCAGCAAAGTTTCCTTATGTGAAATTCCTTTACACCTTTCATTCCATTCATTATCATACCCAATTTAGAAAACATCTCCTTATACATTCATCTCAACTTCCAAGGATCTCATCAAGGATCAAGATCATGCTTCAAGTCTCCAAAGAAGGTCAAAATATCCTTATCCCTTTAAATTTCTTTATTTTCACATTAGTTGTATAAATTCTCAATTTATCTCTTACTTCAGATCATAAACATTAATATCTCATCCTTTATTAGTTATATTACACATAATTTATTTTCTATAACAAAAACCAAAACAAACAAAAAAAGATGTTTACACCAATAAATTCTGACGGGATTCTTCATCATATTTTCTCAAAACTAAAAATATCTTTTCTACACACACACACACATATAATAAACTTTTGTTTGAATATATGGGATAAACCACAGCCTTGTTCCACATACGAACTATGTGGAGTTTGATACCTTTATAGGCTACATAGGCATCTCGGGCGAAAACTCGAGACTTAAGCTATATTTTCCTATTTTCCTATTTTTATTTTATTTTATCCATATATTATTCATATAAATCATACTTGTGCCTTATCTTCGAACAAATATTATTGTTTCATCATGATGATCAATATCTCAATAAGCGTGCACATTATATTTTGATAACTATTATTTTGGAAACATTCCTTTGGATCACCTCACTCATTCTTTTCCATGATATGAGTCGAGCAATTCCGATCACCATATATATATATATACACGCGCACACATTTCACAGAGAAATTAAGAAAATAGTAACATAGTCCCATGAGAGACAAAAAGGGCGGGATGGGTGCCTAACACCTTTCCATTCTATAAGTTAACCCCCGAACCTCTGAACTACTGGTTTCGTAAGCATTAGTTTGTCTTCGATGCCGCTTTCTCGAGGAGACGACATGTTCTTTTACCCATTTTGTGCAAAATAGCCTGGCAACTCCATCACTTTACATCACCTCACATCGACGATGGCCGAAGCGCTCCTAAAAAAGTGTGCAAGACCATCTCTCCCTCTCCAAGTGCGCGTGCGAGCGTAGACCCCGAGACGGAGGAAAACTGGAGGGTTGGCCACAACTCCTAGTTTTCTACAAAATGCTAGAAGTCTTTATTGAATAAAATCTTTTAGTGCATTCATCCTTTGTACTTCTTTAGTTACTTCAACGCCTAATAGGCATCGAGCTCGTATTTTTGGTTGCAGTTAGGTCAAACTAGTTAATTCTTGTAAGCACTACATTATATTTTCCACAGTAGTAGGAGGAGTTGGTGGAATTTTTTTAGTCGTTCTCTTTGCATTTATGCTTTCGTTGTTTGTGTTTCCACCATCCTATATAATAAACAACTAAAGATATAATGGAATTAGATAGTAAGTAAAATCAAGTTGTTTATAGAATTTCTAACTTAACATGTTACATCCAGTTCATATATATCGTATAAGAAGAATTTAGGAACTGTAAAGGAACACACAAGTACATAATTTCCATCTTTATGTTAACTAAAGTGTCATTATGTAAGCTAAATGGCATTATATAACCACAACCACACCACACACCATGAAAGATAACGTGTCTATATTGCTCATTTATCTATATACACACTCTTTCTTCCACATATTATCTTAAAAAAACTTGGGTTATTACTTGACACGTCTCCGGTTTAGATCCTCTAGTGTTGGAACTTGTAGATGAAGTAGGGATATCTAGGGATGGCTTAGTCAATCCATAATCTATATGAGATATGGGAGGAGTACTATGGAGTTCTTCTTTAGGTGCTATATCTCAGGCTAGATGGATTTCTTGTTGAAGGTATTCATGGTCTTTAGAATACTGTTGAGTATGCCAAGCGGCCTGTTCTTCCCCCATGAGTCGACTTTCGAGGAGACTATGTTTGATGGAAGGTGTTTCTATTGCCAATTATCGATCGAAATCTCAGATCATATTATAAAGTTTGATATATCCTTCATTTTTATAGTTTGGCTAAACCTCTCCTAGGTATTGTCTCTGTATTTTGATATATTTCATCACACACATTAATGTACGGAAGATAATGTCAATTTTTCAAGGTAGCCATGAAGTTACGTAAAAACAAAATAACTGACATAGAATTGTCTAAGTCCCACATATGTGTATTTAAGCTGGCGCTTCCTCTAATACCAACTTGTCACATCTTATATTATGTGTTTAGTATGAGATAACAAAAGTAGAAAAGACATATCTAAAACATATAAAATTTCTGGCCTAAAAGGAACTGTATTCAAACCTTGACACACACAATATCTTATTTATTACAAACAATAGGCTTCTTGTAGTACAAAAATAAAGATTAAATAACATAACTATATTTACATAAGACAATAAGTACTAGTATATAAATTCCACACCATAATACCTTCTTTGTTTAAATGTAACATAAACTAACTTCTCAGGTAACAGGAATAAAAACTGCATGGGGCCGAGGGGTATTTTACCTTCTTCTAGATTAGTATCCATCTAGAAGGGGAACAAATAAGAAAAACCTTGCCAAATAAATAAATCTAAGACTATACCAAATATAAATATTTTTAGTATTTGAAGAATTATTTGAATGTACGTTTAAATAATTGTAGAATGAACTGAAATTTTAAGGAATAATGATGTGAATAAATCAGTTGTAATAAAAGAATTATCGTGATATAACTAGATATAGTAATATCAAGTCATAGAAATTAAAGATTCCATAATTATCCAGTTATAGAGTCTTAAAGTGCATAACAATACAACATAATATTGATTAAATACGACATTTGAAGATAAAACATAGGTAACCATTAACATTGCGAAGCCCTAATCCAAAGAGAGGCATCCATATGGTTAGCTAAACTAGGCTACAAATCCTTGAGTCCTGCAAGAAAAATAACGCTACCATGTGTATAAATAGTCTATTCCCCGATTATAATGTGTAGGAGGGTAGTTTAGATTGGATGGAGGCATAACCCCGTTTGAGTACAGTAATGATAAGTTGACCAACTACACTATTGATACAAGATACACAAACATAATTTAGTGAAGATAAACTCAGTTTGAACTCCCAAATCTCTCGTTTATAACTCAATGGATAATAACGAACTCAGAAGTAACTTATTTGGAGGGAAAGATAAGTAAGCACCCTAGATATACCTTGGCAGAAAGCCAAACACCCCCAACCACCATCAAGAATCTTTATCAAGTATTAGATCTTCGTAATTTATGATACGAGAAATCGTCCACTAGTAGTTCTCGTACCAGCAAATCATGTGTAGAATAAGTAAAGAGCAAATAAAACAAGTAAAGAGAGAGATAAGACAAGATATAGAGTGGTTCAACCCCTAACATAGGCCTACGTACACTTTGGTGCTATACTCTCATTACATGCGTTGCATTGTACAATATAATCATTCCTAAAGAGGAATACAAGTATGATTATAAAGGAGAATACATGGTAGTAGTGAGTATTCCGGTGTGTCAGAGAGGTGACTGTAATGTAGAGGTGTAACACCTAAGCTGTATGTTAAGGTCGTGTAGAGAGAATTTGGCAAGGTACCACCAGGTATCGTAGAATCTTCCCAATGGAGAATTGATCTCTTATTTTGAGGTGTGGTCTTCTATTTATAGGAGGTATGTGAGCTCTGTCACGTGCCGCCTTACAAGCCGCACATGTCTCTATTACAGCAACTCCAGACATGATATATGTCACGTGCCCTGAGCACGTGACATATATCATGTCTGGAGTTGCTGTAATAGAGACATGTGCGGCTTGTAAGGCAAACATATTAATTACTCCATCCTGTATGAGGCTAAAGCCAAAGGTGCCACACCCTATACGAGGTAGGGCCGCGACCTGTATATAAGGCCAAGTGGCATTTGTTGCACCGTGTACTGAACAGGGCCGCACCCTTTGCTGAGTAGGGCTGCGACCTATAAGTTTCTGGTCATGCCGGAGTAACCTCCGCGGTAGGGTGTGATATTTTTACTATCAGTAATAAATGACAATGGTAGGCGAGTAAACTCTCTGGTTTGTAATAAATCTCTCTCTGATTTATATTTTCTCTAGTAATAACTCCTGAACTCTCAAAAAGAACATCCTCTCCCCAGTGGTGGTTGAGGTCCTTAAATAGCCCCCCACACTACTCCTGAGGTAACTCAGTCATTAATAATTGTGAAAGACATCACTAATACTTTATGTCACAAACATTAAATTCCTGATACCCTAGTTAGCTCCACGTCATAAACATTAAATGCCAAGACATGACTTTTGCCTAACTACTGCGTGTCGAGTGGCTGTCGTCACAGAGGTGGCTCACCAAATGTCTGACAGCCCCAAATACCATGTTTGTTTACTCAAATGCAGATTTGACATTGTCTAGCTGGCTAGTGACATCACCTATAGTAGATATAACGTTAAATAGAGGGTTGTTTGGTCCACAACTCAACGCCTGATGGAACTCAAGGCTGCTCCGCCTAGGGTTCCATAGTCAGGGTCTTTTGGTGTTTTACTAGGTGTATCTAAGATGGTCAGGTAAAGCCCCAACGGTGCCTTAGTTCTCAATACTCCAAACTAGGTCCCTCTAAAGTTCCCACAATGAGGTCGTTCGATAGAGCATAAAAGCTCTCCTAGGCCCTGCCAAGCATGTCTCTCGTGAATACCGTTCGAACTCACACTCAAAATCATTATACTGGTTACATCATTACAATAGTTATAGCCCACAACCAATATAAATAAAGATACAATGTGACTAAGTAACACAACAAGCTAAAGTATGAGCTTCCATGCTTGAGCTTCCACACTGAGCAGTCACACTTGAGCTGCCTCGCTGCCTTAATCCCAAATACTGTTGTTAATGGGGAGCTTATTTCTAATCTCAGGATTATGTTCAAGCCCCCTATACATTTGCCCATTCATGAAGAGATTTATTATGGAAACAAGAAATTTCTGCACTAAAAATTTCTCAATCTGATGAACCTTCTCTATGTGAAAAGATTATGGCATCTTTTCCTTAATTGCAATCAACTGCGGTTAACACCTCCACGAAAAACTAAAATTTTCCCCAATGTACCTAAGTCGAAGCGATACGGCTTATTGTCACTTTGGAAAAGGGACATTGTAACTTTTTCCTGTTACTGAGTTTCAACCGTTCAGGCTTCACCATTTGTAATTCTCCCAATAGACCTCCTGACTTTCTCAAATACTCGTTTTGACTTCGGGGAAGTGAAATTCTCCCGTTTGTGATGTTGTGGAGTATAGTTGTAGGTAGTGATTTTTTTGTTAGGACTGCCCCTATCGTGGAGACTTGTGAAATTCTCCCTTGTAACATTTTTCTATGTTCGAAAAAGCTGAAATTCTCCCCGATGTAGCTGAGTCAGAATTTAAACAACGTTTGGACTTGTGAAGAGGGGACATCATATCTTTTTGGACCATTGGGGCAATTTATTCGTTTGGAGTTATTAGATATGTCTGATAAAAATTCTGGCGCCAAAACTCAAACTTGCCTAAGAAGGAAGCCCTTTCTATTCCCTAGGCATCACCTTATTAATGACATGGCACTGTTTTTCCAACTGTAAGGACACTTCTTGAAGTGCCACGTGTCTATTTGAAATTATTATAGGGGGCTTTGTACATGTGGTGGTGGGAAACTCAAAAGACGGGTTAAAATATTTCAAACATCTATTTTTCAAAACACTTCTCCTTTCTTCATCTTCTTCAAACTCTCGTCTACTTTAGAGAGAGAAACTCTGCCAAAACTCCATTATTGCCAGGAGTTTCTCCTAATTCCTTTCCTCCGTAATTATACTCACATTCTATTCACTCCATTGCTACTTATCTAGTGCCTTTTCAAAGCTTTACTTGTACTTCACTGCCATCTTCACTGGCCTCCTCAAGTAATTCTGTCACGTCTGCCACCAATGCTCCACTTGCCACCCCTATTGCCACCACATCTGCTGCCACCTCTTTGACTGCCGCCTGCTAGGACCAACTTCCACTACACCAAAATGGCTAAATTATCACCTTTTAGCCGGCCACCCTTGTCATGGTCATTGACCGTGATAACAATCACGCATTTTGTGTCACGGTCATTGACCGTAACAAAGAATTGTCACGGTCATTGACCGTGACAATTCTTTAAATGATTATAACGATCAAGGACCTTAACACGACTGTGATAATGTTTTCAGTAAAAAAAGCCCTAGGCTTTTTTTTCCCACTATTTTTTGGTTTTTCCCACTCTCTCTCTCTCTCTAAGCGATTTCATCTCTCTCTCTAAGGTATGTTTTTTCCTCTCTTTATCTTTCATTTCTATATGTGTGTGTATGTGTGTATATATATGTGTGTATATGTATATGTATATGTGTGTGTCAAGGCTTTGTCATGGTTGTTAACCGTAACTAAACTCCCCGAATTGTCACGGTTATTGACCTTGAGAAGGTCAATGACTGTGATAATTAGGCAGATTTGGTGTAGTGTACGTTTATACCGTTGGTCCCCTATATTCGGCAAGGGTGATGATTTTGCTGGGTTTTGCAAGACTTGCATTTTCAACGCTAAGTATGATGCCATGATGCTTGGTGATGAGGACGAAAGTGCTGCTGACTGGGCTTTTCCTCCCAGAGGGGACTCTTCAATTTCATCTTGAGCAATGGGACTTCCCGTGGTCTCATATTAACTTCGAAGGGATTAGAGGCTCTCCTACTCACTTTGTTCCCTGAAACTCTCACATGTAGAGTTCACATGCTGACACCCTTACCAAAATTGGGATTCATAGGGCCAAGTGGTTTGGTGAGTTTACTCTGTCTAAGAATAATCCTGCCCTTCCTGTCCTGGTGTCTCACTGGAACGTTACTACTCATACCCTCATTATTACGTGTGGTGAGTTTAAAATAACGTTGGAAGACGTGTGTGAGCTTCTGGACCTTGAGGCAACAGGCCATGACCCCTATTCTGATGAGGCCTTAGATGCCCAAGAGGCTGCTGAATGTTCAGAGTTGGACCATATATGCCGAAGGTGCATCGATTCTTCAAACAAATCCAATTTCACTCCTCTCATCAACCATTTCTTTAAGGATCCTTCTGAAAGGTGGTTCTTCTGAGGTTGGGACTAGTCAAGGTACATCGCTAGAACTTGCTACCTACATCCTTGTCATTCTCTCTTGTTTCCTTTTAATGGGGAAACCTAATGACCAACCTCGAAGGGACCTCATCAACATATCCCTCCGTTTGGACCGTGGTATCAAGCTTCCTCTGGCTGTAATTGCCCTAGGATCACTCTACACATGGCTTGATAGAACCCTTTTTGACATGGAAAGATCTCTTGGTGGTTATAACCTGTCTAACTTTGCCAACCGTGTCCTTATGACCAGCTTCCTTTATGTTCATTTCCTCGCTGTAGCAACCAAAACCAACCGCCCTCCTTCGGGGGAAGCAATTCTGCCTCCACGCTCCTTTGTTTATCACAAGAAACAAATTTGAAAGGAGTTAACCTCTGTTATTGATCAACCTGGGAGCTTTGTGATGAGTAGGGGTGTTCCCGCTCCTGTCCGGTTTCAAAATATTTTTGGGACTGGACCGCATTAATCGGTCCCAAAAATTATGGATCGAGACTAGACCGGAATAATCAATTTCAGTTCTATTCGGTTTTTAATATAAAACAACACTTTTAGCACGTTTACAGTAAATTGAAACAAATTGAAATAAATTGAAACCAAACAATGACTAGTGGAAATTTTATGAATTTACAAACTAATTTAAACGAATTAAAACCAAATGAATTAAATGGCTAAACTGCTAAACCAATAAAAAAGTTAAACAACTGATATGGCTACCTCAATCATTATTTCCATATCACGAAGTTCAAGGCGGGTTAAATTAGGTAAGCCTTTAAATGTAGGTGAAGGTTTGAACATACACTAGGCGAGACTTAAATGTGTGAGTTCTAGACAGGAGAATAAATGTGAACATGTCCAATAATAGTCATCATCTGATATATCTAGAGTGAGTTACTATGGATAGGCGGAGACCGTGTTGTTTAAAGGGAGTGGGAAGAAAAAGGTGATATGCCGTCATTTTCAATCTTTTTCTCATAGTGATTAGTCAAGAACCAACATTCTCCAAAGAAAAAAATTGGAAGGAAAAGGTGGATGATAACAACAACAATGGCACTGAAATTAGGCAGAGATGATAGATAACACAAACTTACAGTTAAATCTTTGGTGGTGGATGGGGGAGAGTGCCGAATGAGATAAGGGAAAGTCGGAGGAGGAGATAAGGGAGAGCTGCCTGCCATCGTCGGAGGAGAGATCGTTAAAGAAGTACGGATGGAGGAGATGAGGGAGAGCTATTGGATGTCTGTCGACTCCCGCCGTTGCTTAGAGAGAGAGAGAGAGAGAGTGGAGAAAATAAGAGTTAGGTTAGGATAGTTAGGGTTATGTTGTGAATCGTGAATATGAGGCTTTTGGCCCACAAGTTGTGTGGTTGGTATTTGAAATTTGCAGTGTGGTGCGTGAGTTAGGTTGAGTGGTTAAAATATATATATAAACGCTTCGGTCTGGTCCAAACTCGATTTTTATGACTTAAGACCAAAACCAATCCGAATTATGCGGTCCTGTATATTTTTAGACCAAATAAAGATCGAATTAAAAAAAATTGCAATAGTGTGTTTAGTCTGGTTCATTTTTTTCGGTCCGTTCGGTCTATTCGGGTTCGTGCACACCCCTAGTGATGAGGCCTTACGTAGAGGAGGTTTTCCTCCATACTTGGGGTTTTTTCAAACATGGAGCAAGGGTGGTCCAGAAAACTACTTTGGACATTATCGTTAAAGACCCTTCGCTAGCTGTGGTCCTTCTGTTTTCACTGGGGTACCTTCCTTCCTACATCGAGTGGGGATACACGAGTGAGCATTACAATCCCAATCGACGCATCCGTCAATTAAGTTTCGATCAGGGGGATCCTCGCCTAGTTTTCTAATTATTTCACCCCAAAGTTTGTTTTAGTGAGGCATGCTCCCAGTTCTCATCTACTGCTGCGTGGGGGTAAGTTCTACAACGGCTGGGCGAGTCACTATTTTGAGTATCACAAGGCAAGGGGACTATTTGCAACAAAGTACTGTCCGAGACAACTGGCCCAAATTTTTGAGTTCATCCAGGGGGATCCCATATATCTCCTAGTTATTTCGTTCTCTGCCCTGTAGCTGGGGTTGAAAGGTAATTTCGTTCTTGGGATTGAGTTCCCTCTAAGAAAAACTCCTAAGGAACCTCCCATTGAGCTTCCTCCACATTGATCCATGATTCCTGTTGCTACCCTAAAGTCCAAAAAAGCCCTAACACCCAAACAGCCTGCTCCTTCTGGAGGTATTTCTGGTGAAGGGGTTTCAACTGGGGTAGTCTCTAGCGAAGGGCCTTCTCAACTACCAGCCAAAAATACAAGGAAGTCCATGAGTGTGTCTTCCTCAAAGTCCAAGTCTCAAACTCAGCCTCAAACTCTTTTGGAGGCATTTCCCATCACCTCTGTTCCTCCTCCTATGTCTGCAGAAATGAGTGAGGAGTTGAGAAGGAAAGTACAGGCTGAGGTGTAACGAATAAATGCTGAGTTTCAACAAAGAGATCCCTTCATTCCTCCTTCTACTAACTTCCCCATTATCTTGGTTGATCCAACGAAATCAGGGTCAATAACAAAGAAGAGTTAAAGGTTCCTCGAAGTGCTAGTGTTGTGGGTGCAAGGAAGAATAATCCAGGTATCAAGTCTCAAAGGAAACGAACTCCAAATGTGAATCTGCCCTCAGATCCCTCTGTTCCTGACTCCTTTCTCCTTTGCCAGTGGTTATATCCTCCCATTCTCCCTCTAGATCCGATGTATGTATGTGTGTTGTTGTTCTTACTCCCATTTTTATAGGGCAAGCTGCATTTGTTTAATTCTTAATAACTTTAGTGCAGGAGGTTGAAGAAGAAAGACCCAACCCACCCGTGAGCCCTTTCGTGGGGGGACATTTTGGTTCCTCTCAGACTGATGTAACTCCTCCACGTTCCCCCTTACTCCCGCCATTCGACCTTACAACGTGCGAAGGATGTTGCTGCGGCGGATGATTCCGTTGTTTGGGAACATCTTTTCTGGACCAGAGACAACTCCCCCAGTCTTTTTTGAATTATCACCTCAGCCCTAGGTTCTTCTGCCCATCGTTCCATCTACAGAATTTTCCCCCGAGGTAACACTATCAATCACTTGTTAGGTCTGACGTCTTTTCTCTCTTTCAACCTTTTTTTTGTTTAATCATGATGAACTTAAATATGTTGGGGTTCCTTAGGTCAAAATGATGTCTTTGTTAGCTAACATTTGTCTTCCCGCTGTGTTGACGAGATCCCTAGCTGCAGTTCCCCTATTCGGTGCCATAACTGAGGTAAGTAATCCTTAGAGGTATTTCTCACTCTTTTTGTACTTATTCCCCATTTCTAACACTTAGCGTCATTTTTGCAGTTTTCTCGAGATCTTGCCCCACCCTCTTCTCTTGGTAGTCTGCGTATTCTCGAGGCCAGAGTTGATGTTTTTTCCTAGCTTGGTGGTTCTTCTACATCCACCAACGTTGTGTAACAACCCGGATTTCTAAATGGGTATTTTTAGATACGCGACTTTTGTTAGCATGTGTTGCGCAGGAAGCTGAACTTACGTGATATTTGTAGGACGTTTCATTGGGGTTAAAAATAATATGACCATATTTATTGGATGCTAAAAATAGTCCTAAGAGTGCCATTGGGTCAAAAGTAAAAAAATGAATAAACAAATAAAATATTATTACTTTATTCAAAAAATTAAAAGTGCTAAAAAAATTCTGAAAATCACCATACCGACTCAAAATTTAATTTTGAGCAACTTTACCTTCTTTGACATTTCCAAAAAAATATTATTTAGACCCTATTTATGCCATTTTTTAGTTCGGCCAGACTTCTTTTTTTCTAAACTTTAATCATTTTGTTGCCTTAATTAAAGGGATGGTGGGCCATCCTTTTTGACCATTTTTGAAGAAACTTTCGGCACATGTTTTGGCAACCAACATATTTTTATTAAACTCTTCTATTATATATTCACATAGCCCCTTTGTATTTATGTATTCAACCTTAGTTTTAGTTGTGTTCTTGGGGTTGTTTTGCGGTGGAGCTTGGAGATGATTTGATGATTCTTGGGAGATGATTTTGATGGAGTAATCTGAGTTTTTGGACATATTTATAATGTTTCCTTTTGATGGTTTAAGGTATAGAGTTATACACAATATCCTCCTTAATCTCTCGAGTGTTAATCCCTTTGAATTCATGTTTGATTGAACTCATATTTGAATTATTAAATTCATTTGAAAATACGAAAAAATTATTGTTGAATCTGATTCTGATTCATGTTGTATTATTACTGCGTTTAGCATGTTGTCATGAGATTTTAATATGGCACTAAGGTTGGGCACTCGCTAATAATCATGTTCCGTCTACTTGATAAAGTATGGAGCGGTATGGTGAGGCATGGTGACTCGGATTAATGTGTTGTTGAGAAATTATATTGATTAAAATGTTATGAGATTCACATTTGATTTGAATATTCGTACTCGTATTGTTACGTTTTATTCAACGCTAAAAATATTTGATGAGCATATTTCCTGTCGTATTGTGTACTTCCCCATATTGTCTTTTAGTGGCAGGTTAGCGTGTGAGCGTTATGGACCTATTGAGATGATTTTATCTAAGATTATTTTTGGGAAGAATATTTTTTGGAAAATTTGTATTTATTTTGATGTATAGAGCATTGGCGATTTATATTCTTTCGAGATATATAGTTGTACTATTTCAAGAGACTTTTGGTTGTATTTATTTTGAAGAAATTGAGATTAGTGGTTTATCTTATGTTGTGGGATTTATTTAGATGCTCTATACCTTGTTGTTTGTGAATTTCGTTAGTTTTATCGATAGTAGTGCTCCGCTCTGCTCTCGTTTGGCGGGCGGGGTGTTACACGTTGTGTCATCACTTGGAAGTCTAACATCCTCTTTAAGTGAGACTCCTATGTTGGCCTTGGTACCTTTTGTTGGTGAAGGAGCTTTACCTGACGTTGAGGATTCTTTGGTTGAGGGTGCCGTTGGGGACTCTTAGGAAGTAAGACTGTCGCCCCCAATAGTTCCCGCTGTTATATCCTCCTTGGTGACTCCCATTCTTGCTCCATCCACTGCTGAGGTACTGCGCTAGTTTCAAACTTTCATTTCTCAAACTTTCAAACTTCATCTATAACGGTGACTTAACAATGAAAACACTTGTTAATATTTTTCGAAAACTCCATCTATAACGGTGACTTAACAATGAAAACACTTGTTTAGAATTTTCAAAAACTCCACCTATAATGGTGACTTAACAATGAAAACACTTGTTAAGAATTTTAGCAAACTCCACCTAAAACAGTGACTTAACAACGAAAACACTTGTTAATAATGTTCACAAACTCCACCTATAAGGGTGACTTAACAAATGAAAACACTTGTTAAGATTTTTCGCAAACTCCACTTATAACAGTGACTTAACAACGAAAACATTTGGTAAGATTTTTCGCAAACTCCACCTATAACGGTGACTTAACAATGAAAACACTTGTTGAGATTTTTCGCAAACTCCACCTATAACGGTGACTTAACAACGAAAACACTTGTTAATATTTTTTCGCAAACTCCACCTATAACGGTGACTTAACAATGAAAACACTTGTTAAGATTTTCGCTTAACTCATTGTTTCTTCTACCTGTTCTCAGGTTGCATGTGAATCTTTTTCGACGGGAGATAAATATCCACCTATTCTTTTGTCCATTGCCTTGCCCCATCGAGAACCCGCTATTTTTGAAGATTCTAGCCATGATGACCAAGGTTCCATGAGTGGTGCTGCTTCTGGATGCAAATATGGTTGTGAGCTC
Organism: Sambucus nigra; assembly: GCA_949130495.1. NCBI lineage: Eukaryota > Viridiplantae > Streptophyta > Magnoliopsida > Dipsacales > Adoxaceae > Sambucus > Sambucus nigra. The sequence goes on along the minus strand of OX422210.1, from coordinate 191,341,985 downwards.
CCTCTGTCCAACTTAGCTCCTCACGACTTTTTCCTTATGGTTCTTCAGCGTTCCCCTCAAATGCATGTCATCCATTGTTTGGTAATTGAGAAGCTTGCAAACCACCATCCTGAGACTTTTATTGTGGATTGCATGTGTTCTAACATCCCTGTGATGAGCTATAGGGTTCAGCACATGGCGATCGTTTTTGCTGACATCGCCAGCACTCCTACCACGAATGTTACAAGACCACTTTTTAATTAATTCTTGGGCTATCTGAGGGAGTTGGGTCGAGATGGCTTCCATTTTGACAAGTTGATTGTGAATTTAAAGACTTTGAAGAGCCAACGACTAGATAGTCATAGGGAACTTTTGTAGAAACATAGGGAGGATCAACGGGCTGAGGAAGCTAAGTTGGTTGAGCTATAACCTCTCCTTGAAGCTGCCAATATGGAGGTAGAGGACATAGAAGAAGCTCTACGTTTGGCAAAGATGAAATGAGAGAAACTCCTTATCGAGCGTACACAAGTGCAAACGAGATTGGATGTTTCTATTAATGCCTAATAGTCTTGCCTAGTAGCTTCCTCAGGCCTGCCCAGAGATTTTTTCACTGCTCCAGACCTGTGGTTTCTCTTAGGATAATGAACTTTTATATAAATGTCCCTTTTTCTTCTCATGTAATTCTTGGGTAGTAGCTCCTAATTTTGTAATTCCCTAAAGTTTGTGAATGAATTCAAAAGATATATGTCTTCCCATACCATTTCTTTGTGTTGTCCTTATTTGTATATTATGGAGTTCTACAATTCTTCCATCTCAACTCGAGTTTCAATAATAGACATAAAAAACAACTTGTATATTCATAATAATAGCTAGATACAACGATGGTCTAAACTTAATTGCTTACACATGATAGACTTTTAACCATTTATTGTTAATCTTGAATGGCTTATCTTCTTCCATCTTAGAAATTAATAAATAACCTAAATCATAAGCTTCTTTTATAATGAAAGGTACCCCCTAATTTTTTGCAAACTTAGGTAGAGGAATCCCCCTGATGTGCTTCACTATGGCCTTCAAAATGAGGTCTCCCTCCATGAACTTCCGTGGTCTCACTAAGTTATCGTGTTCCTTGGAAATATGCCTTGTATACATTTGAAAGTGATGCATCGCATTATCTCTGTGTTCATCCAACGCTTCCAACTGCACATGTCTGTTCTGAGGGAGCATGCTACTTCGCAAGTCATATCGAGCAGAGGGAACTTCCAACTCTACCGGGAGAATCGCCTCAGTCCCATAAATAAGGGAGAATAAAGTATACCCTATGGGCTTACTCTTGGTTATTCGATAGGCCCATAATATAGTCGGTATCTTATCATCCCACGATCCTGGGAAATCCTCCATCGTTTTAGCGAGAATATTAACCAAGTTTTTGTTATTTTCTTTGGCTTGACCGTTTCCCTTTGGGTATGCCACTGTTCAAGTATGATGAACAATGGAGTACTTATTTGTGAGCATTGTTACCTCTGAATTTATGAAGAGGGTTCCGTTATCTGAGAGAATAACCTTTTGAATCCCAAAATGGTAAATGATGTATTGTCTGATGAAATTGCTCACCAACCCTGCTGTCGACCTTCTTAGCGATATCGCTTCAGCCCACTTTGTAAAGCACTTTGTTGCTACTAGTATCCATATCTTCCCCCTCAAAAAAGGATGTATTGCCCCTATAAGGTCAAACTCCCATGTGTGAAAAGGATAAGGTGTTGCCAGGGAGTGTAGGTCCACTAATGGGGCATTCATCATATTTCCATGAAGTTGGCAAGCCTTACATTTTCAAATGAACTCAACGGAGTCCTTCTCCATCATTGGCCAATAATACCCTAACATCATCAACTGATCATACAACTTTCCCCCCTATGTGAGATGGATCGTGTGCTTATTTGAGGACTTTGGTTATTTCTTCCTTCATGATGCAATACAATGGCCTGTTGAAGTAGCCCCTTCGATAAAGCTATCCCTCTTGAACATAGAACCTCGGGGCACTTCGCTTGAGTCCCATTGCACCAATTTTGTCTATAGGGATAAATCCATCTTTAATGAAGTCAATATAGGGTTATCTCCAATCTAATTGAGTTTCAACGAAATGATATTCCACTGCCTCGAAGAATAGTTGGCATTTATCGCACTTTCCTTGTAGCTCTGCTGCATCCTGTTTCATTCTAGGCCAGAAATATCCCTCCTTTTAAATTCTCTTGTAAAGAGGTATCTCAGTCATTTTGTAGTGTTCTTCATGTGTTTTCTTCAACCTCCACCCTGCTTCTTCTGGGCCGATGCATCTTGACAACTATCCTCCTGTATTTTTGAAGTAAAGGTTTTCTTAGTTTGTAAAGTATTGGGCTAGTTCCCTCAACTCCATCGCTCCTTCCCCAGACTCCATTTGTTTCTAACCTCTCTCCTCCAATCAACGTCCTCCTCCATCAGTAGAATTATTTGTACCACTGAGGGAGATGTTCTTCATTGGATAATAACTATAGTTGTATCATCTCTCATGACCATCTTCTAAGCAAATGGTGGCATAGGCGTCTGGATGGCGGTTCATCATTCGGGGATGTCTCTTGATCTTGGTCCGATGGAACTGGTTGAGAAGCCTCTGAATGATTGTTCTGTATGGTGCCAGATTTAGGTGTTTTAATGCATATTCTCCATTCATTTGCTGAATCACCAAATTAGAATCACCCTTGATGCAAAGTGAACGAATTCCCCTTCGAAGGGCCTCCAGCAACCCCAGTACCAAAGATTCATACTCTGCTTCATTGTTGGAACAAGGGAAATCTAACTTATAGTAAAGACATATCTCCTCCATTCCTTTTGAAAGAATAACCCCTGCTCCTCCTTTCTTTTCGGCCGAAGATCCATCGAACTGCATCTTCCATTCTTCATCGTATGCATCTACGTGGTTGGCTTGGAAGTCATCTCCTGAAATACTTTCTTTAGGTGGTTTAAACGTCCCAGAGGGGAAGATTTCCAAAAGATTTGCGTACGCCTGCCTCCTAATTACGCGAGGAACCATGCACTTTAAGTCATATTCTGAGAGGATGAGGAACCACCTAGCTGCCCTACCAATTAATATATTCTTACCAGCAAATACTTCATAGAGTCACATCTGGTTACAATATTAATTGTAAAAGATATCATATAATGTCTAAGTTTTTTTGCTACAAAGACTAAGGCTAAATAATGCCTTTCCAAGCTACTACATCTGTCTTCTGGCCCATGTATAATTCTACGAAGGTAGTAGACTGGTTGTTCTTGCTCTTTAATCTCTTGTTCCAACAGAGTGCCAATGGACCTCGTGGTGGATGTGAGGTATAGCTGCAACCGTATTCCTGCCGTTCGGGAAACCATGGTCTGTGGTGAAACGAGCACCTTCTTCTGCCCAATAAGAGACTCCTGGTGAATCTCCTTCCACTTGAATTTTGTGTTCTTTCATAAAAAGTTGCATCAATAGGTGCATTAATTTTTCCAATACAGGCACAAATCTCCAAGATTGCTCGTTGTTTGTCTTGGTTCATCTGCACCCCCTATCTATCAACCACAAAACCTAAAAACTTTCCAATAGTTACTCTGAAGATGCATTTTAGTTGGTTTATCTTGAGCTTATACTTTTTGCATCGAGCAAACACCTTCCTCAGATCGCTTAGATGGGACTCCTGCTTCCTCGATTTAATGACCAAATCATCCACATAAAATTCCACAAACTTATGAAAGAAGTCATGGAAAATGGCCATCATTGTTCTTTGATAAGTATCCCCAGCGTTCTTGAGTTCAAACATCATTACATTGTATATAAAGTTGCCTAATGGGGTTCTAAACGTCATTTTCTCTGCATCCGTGGGGTCCATCTTGATCTAGTTGTAACCTGTATACCCATTTATAAAGCTTTACATCTCATGACCAGCCGTTGCATCTATCAGGCTATCGATGGAGAGTAGAGGGAACTTATCCTTAGGGCTAGCCCTTTTCAAGTCTTTGAAATCCACAAAGATCCTTATTTGATTTTTGTCTTTCTTACCCAATGGGATAATGCTAGATAGCCAGAGTGGGTGCTATATCAGTTTGATGAACCCTACCATCAATAAGCGTTGGACCTCTTCCTTGATCTTTAAGTCTATCTGAGGCTTGTACATTCTCATTGCTTGTTTCATCGAAATGGATGAAGGTATCACGTTCAACTTGTGGAAGCTTACTTCCTCAACCAGTCCTTCCATCTCTGTGTACTTCCACGTAAAAATGTCTATGAACTCTCGAATCAACTTAATCAAGGCATCTCGTTTCTCCTTACTGAGATCCTTCGAAACGAAAATGTTATTGTATCCTCCCCTTTTTTCACCAGGTTCAACTATTCCAGCTCTTGTGCTTATGGTTTTGGTTGATCTTCCATATACTCTTGTTCTTCGGTGACATCTTCCACATATTCTTGTATATTAGAGTTGTTTATCACCATACATTACCCCCGTTGATCCACCATAAAGAACTCATATATCGGGTTAGCCTCATTATCAGTTTCTTCAGTCGCCCGTTCACACCATTATAACTGATAAACCACCTTTCCTTCTTCAGTAATAACCTTTTTGCATTGTCTGCTGGTAGTCACAACTTCCTTCCTCTTCTTCTCTTTAGAAGCCTCATCAACTCTTCCTCTCAAAAATTGACTCAGCACACTTTTTCTTTGGACCTCATGATCCGTTGGATCCATCCTGGGCCTCATTATGTCTTTGAGCTTCATTGAGATGTTTTGGTGGTGAGGGACCACCTGGTGGGCTTCTTCTTCCATCACCCCATTGCTGTTCACAACTTATTTATTATGCTTATTCAAAATCCCCATCCTTTCTTTAATTGAGGGAACCCACGCTCCCTCCATTCTTCTTATTAGGACTTGAACGTCCTCCTCTAATTTTGTGTAAAATGCTGCATCTACCAGGTGAGCTTCCTCAGTAGCGAAGGGCCTCTTCATATATCTAATGGTCACCTCCGTTCCCTTGATATTTGCCTTAGCGCATTGGTGATACGTCGAAGGAACTACCCTTGGTTGTGCATCCACACCCTTCCTATCAATAGATGGTTGGAATTTGCAGTCTCTATTATGCGAAGTTTGATGTGGGAACTCAGATTTCACATCATAATCCCGCGTTCACATAGCCAATGGACTTGGAAGGCTGGTTATCATAGCCCAAAATCACCAACGACATGGGGACTACCTTTCCTCCTGAATATTAGCTGCGTGGAAAGAGTTGATTAGCATGATAGTAATGGAGTCTCCCCCATCCATAAGAGCCCTTGCAAAGCTAACCCAGCTGGTGTTGGCAGTTACATACAATGGTCTATTATGAGGGAATCTTATGGCCCTATCAGCATTTCTTAAAGTTATCTCTCATAAAAACCTCTTTACCAACCTGGCCATGGGTCCCTTCCATCCCAACGAAGGGACTGCGTTCTTCCTCGCAATATTAAGGATTATCTGGGTTACATCCAATCTATTTTCCTTTAGTATCCCTACTTGGTCGAAGAACCAAATAAACTTTATGGATTTTGAAACTGCACAGTATTCTACAGCTTGGTCCACTTCCTCACCTTCAACACTATATATGTCCTCCACATCTTTAGCACTTGCTTCATCATAAGCTAACACTACTTTAGCCATCCCCCTAGTGAAATCTTCTAAAGATTCTTCAAACTCGTCATGCTCCGTCGTTAGCTCCCTTGCTTCCTTCTCTGACTCCTCATCGTAGGCCACCACCAGACTGGCCCCATGTGCTGGGAGTGGATTGTTTTTAACATTTTGCGGAGGGATTTGCAATGTTCTTTCCTTTTGATATTTGACAATGATTCTCCTTAGTGTGAAATAATTATTCGTTGGATATTGGATCTTTCGATGAATCTGGAAATATTTGGAATCCTCCTTAGTTGCAGTGTCTGGTTCCCCAACATGGATACCCTTTGGTTCATACACCGTTCCTCTTTGAACCATGGCATTGTAGAAGCTGACATCCTCTTCTACTGTACAAGGCAACGACAATAGGTCTTTCCTATTTATCCTGAACTTCCTCTTGTTAGCCCTCTTCGCTACTTTTCCCCCATCTGCTCCTTTGGTATATCCCAATCATGGGGGCTGAGACCTCCCTCCCATAGGTTGTATCGGCTTCCTGAACACCATGGGAACCACCACTGGTTTGGTTGTACGACCAACGAGATATTCCTTACTGCTTTTAGGAACGTTGCAAAAGTCCCCTCGCATGTTTCGTTTATAAGATGGAAGATGTACTCCAGAAGAAGTCCTTCGGCCTAGATCTACAGTAGTTTGGATTCTCTAGCCTCCTCCCTTACATCGAGGGACCTTTCCCTGAACCTTCGAATGTATGCCACCACATATTCCCCCAGTCGTTGCTTCTCTCTTCCCAATTGGGTCAAGGTGAACTCATCTTCTTCCAGAAAGAATTTCTGGACGAACAAAATGTGCATCTCCTTCGACGTGGAAACACTTTTAGGAGCTAAGTGAGAATACCAGGTATATGCCTTATCAGTTTAGGATTCAGAAAATTCCCTCAACTTGAGTTTCTTTTTATTGTAGTGCACCCCTAAATGTTCCACGAAGCGTTTAATGTGATCTTTCTAGTTCCCACCCTTTCCTGTATATTTTTCAAAGATAAGAGGAATATAATCTTTTGGGTAGGGCACATCATTGTATTCCTACGAATAAGGCATCCGAAAGTCATCATCATTGTATTCCTACGGGCAGATTGCAAGGAAGATTGCATGAATTTCAGCATCTCTTTTTTTATCTCTTCCATAGCTGATGCCGTTGAAGGAACGATTGGATGGAGGCTTAAACCCTTTTGAGTACAGTAATAATAAGTTGACCAACTACACTATTGATACACGACAAGCAAACATAATTTAGTGAATATAAACACAATTTGAACTCCCAAATCTCTCGTGTATAACTCAAAGGATAATAACGAACTCAGAAGTAACTCATTTGGAGGGAGAGAGAAGTAAGCACCATAGATATACATTGGGAAACAACCAAACACCCCCAACAACCCTCAAAAATATCTGTTAAGTATTATAGCTTCGTAATAAATGACATTGGTGGGTGAGTAAACTCTTTGGTTCGTAATAAATATATCTCTGATGTATATTCTCTCTAATAATAACTCCTGAACTCTAAAAAAGAACATCCTCTCCCCAATGGTGGTTGGGGTCCTTAAATAGCCCCCCACACCACTCCCGAGGTAACTCAGTCATTAATAACTGTGAAAGACATCCCTCATACTTTATGTCAAAAACATTAAATGCCCGATCCCCTAGTTTTCTCCACCTCATACACATTAAATGCCAAGACACACCCTTTGGTCCACAACTCAATGCTCGATGAAACTCAAGGATGCTCCACCCGGGGTTCCATGGTCAGGGTCTTTTGGTGTTTTACCAGGTGTATCTAAGATGGTCAGGATAAGCCTCAATGGTGCCTCACTTCTCAATTCTCCAAACCAAGTCCCTCTAAAGTTCCCATGGCGAGGTCGTTCGATAGAGCATGAAAGCTCTCCCAAGCCTTGCTAAGCATGGTCTCCCGCGAGTACCGTTCGACCTCACCATAAAATTCATTATACTTGTTACATCATTAAAATCTTTATAGCCCACAGTCAATATAAAAAAGATACAATGTGACTAAGTAACACAACAAGCTAAAGTATGAGCTGCCACGCTTGAACTGTCACGCTAAGCGACCACGCTTGAGCTGCCACGCTTGTTGAGCTGACACGCTGAGCTGCCTTAGTTCCCTAATACCAAACACTGTTGTTAATGGGGGGATTATCTCTAATCTCAGGATTATCTTTAAGCCCCCTCTACATAATGTATGCTATTAAGGCTTTAACAAAATCAGACGAAAAATTATTGATTTAGGTTTTAAATACTATATTTTAAAATAATAGAATAAATTTCAAGATATTGTGAACTACCCAAAAAGTTCAAAATGGTAACAGGAATTCCGGGACTTTCACATAGTGATATAAAAAATTGCATTAGTAAATATATATTTGAAAAATTATATTATAGTATAATTCACCTAGTTTGATATTTTAGGCTTTGGTTAGATGCCAAGAATGTGTTCTATTTTCTCTTTCTCTCTCTCTCGTAAACCCTTTCTAGGGTTTGCTTGTCATGGCCTCCAATTCTTCCCTTCAACCATCATCTTCTAAACCTCTAGATTCATCTAACCCTTGGCAGAAATCATTTGTAGATTTCCTTCAAGTGTCATGCAAAACTTCAGCAATTGAAATCCAACCTATTCACAAGCATCGTGGAGAACCATCCATTACTTTCAACCAAGATCAAGTGGACAAACTATCCAATCCTTTCAAACATGCCATTGTGGGGAAGTTTTCTCATGGTAAACCCTATATGGAATTCATTCGGAGTAACTTTGAAACCTTTGGATTGAAATCATTGGTTATTATTAGTTTGTTGGACCACAAACATATCCTTATTCAAGTTCACTGCGAAGAAGACTTTATCAGGCTTTGGATGCGAAATCAATGGTATATAGGCCAAATCCCAATACGTACTTTCAAAAGGTCTCCAAGTTTTAGAATTGATCAAGAGATTCCATTAGTTCCTGTGTGGATAAATCTTCCTGGATTATATGTGCACCTATTTGCTAAAGAGGCTCTATTTTCCATTGCTCAGGCTGCAGGTAAACCTATTAAACTTGATTCTGCTACCTCTAATGTTACCAGACCTAATATGGCAAGGGTGTGTATTAAGCTTAATGTTATACACAATCACCCTAATAGAATATGGATTAATAATGGGGATTTGGGATTTTGGCAACCGATTGTGTATGAGTCTATTCCTAAGTATTGTGTGGGCTGCCACAAACTAGGTCACGAGGAAGATAATTGCCTCATTTCCAGTTCTATGGGAGTCAAAGTCAATGCAGGTATCATGAATGTCCAAGATAAAGGAAAAATGATCCAGGATGCTAACAAGAATGTTCTAGCTATTAAACAAGTTTTCAAGGAAAAAGATCCATCGTGTAGCAAGGAGAATGTGAATTCCCAACTGATGATACTGTATTGGTAGATCAGGGTGAGGCACCAGTCAATAACATCATAGAAGCTGAAGTTCAAGAAAAAAATTTACAAATAACCTCAGCAAGTGGTACAGTTCAGGTAGTTCACGAAGAGGCACAAGTCAATGATTTTAGAAAGGTAACAAATCAAGGAAGGATTATTCAATTGAGTCCTATAATTCTATCAAAGAATACAATCAATGATCATTCTATGGTGCAAGTCAACCTAGAAGAAGGAGAAATTCCAGAAATAATTGGGGAGATTAGATTCAATTTAGAGTGGTTTGAGACAAAGTACTCCTCGAATTCAAAAAGTAATTACCAGAAGAACCAGATTGAAGATGAAATAAATGGAAGTTCAAATTCTGAAGATGAAAGGGATAAGACTATTCCCATCATTGAGGAACTAAAGAAATTTTTTAATTTGCTGAATGTAAAAATGAATTCGAATAAGGATCAAAAGGAACTCCAGTTGAGGAATCAAAAGGTATGTGAAAATGAATATGATTCGTTTACTGTTGTCAGAAAGAAGAAAAGAGCAGTTGGAAAGCAGTCTACTCCAGTTACTGGTAACAAAAGGAACACAAGAGCAAATGATCTAATTTATAATTCAGTCTCTTGCCAAAACTAAAATGATTAGTTCTCTTATCTGGAACGCTAGAGGGGTGGGCAATAAGCCTACAAAAAGAAGAATTAAAAATATTTGCAAGTTCCATAATTTATCATTTCTTGCAATCTTAGAACCTATGATAAGTGAGGATAAGATAGATGCTTTTAGAGTTTCTATAAATTTGGATGGGTGTTCTTTTATCTCTTCCAATAAAATTTTGTGTTTCCGGAGGCATGGTATAGATTGCAATGTGGTGAATGATTACAATCAAGGCCTATTACTTAAAGTATCTCACCCTCTTCTTGCCAATAGTATAATGCTGCAGATTGTCTATGCTAAATTCAATAGATTAGAGAGGCTTCCTCTTTGGGAGAAAATAAATGTTAGCTCAAACTATGTGAAAATATTCCTCTAATGGTTGCTGGTGATTTCAATATAGTGTGTAATGCAAAGGAGAAAGCAGGAGGTATTCCTATAGATCTACTTGCAGCAGCTGATTTTAATGAATGCATACAGAATAGTCATCTGGTGGATATGGGGTACATTGGTTCAAAGTTTACTTGGCATAGAAATTCTAATGGGACCTTGGTTTTAGAAAGACTAGACAGAGGTATTATTAATTATTCTTGGATCGATTCATTCCTCCAATCTTCCCTTAAACACCTGCACAAAAGTTGTTCTGATCATAGCCTTCTTCTTATTTCTATCCCAAGTCCAAATGATTCTATTATAAAGACTTTCAAGTTTCTCAATTTTTGGGTTTCTGACGATTCATTCAAGCAGGTTATTTCAAACAGTTGGGCTCTTCCATCATCTGGCAAACCCTTACAAGTGTTTGTATCGAAGTTAAAAAGACTTAGAAGTACTCTAAGTCTTTGGAGTAGACAAACCTTCGAAGATATATTTCAGCATTCTATAGAGCTAGAAGATAAAGTAGATGGGGAAGAAATTTCTTTTGAAGAAGATCCATCTATAGAAAAAAGGGAGGCTCTTAACAAAGCTAAAGCAGAATTGAATGCAGCCATGGTTATAGAGGAAAATCTTTGGTTTTAGAAATCAAAAAGTGAATGGATTAAAGATGGAGACAGGAATACTAAATTCTATCATGCCTTGGTCAACTAGAATAGAAAGCAATCTTGGATTCATAGCATAAAAAATGAAGATGGAAATACTGTGGAGCTCTCAGAAGACATTTCTAACAGTTTTCAATCTTATTTTCAATCTTTATTTTCTGCAGGTATCTCCAACTCATATGAGGTGATTGATCGTATTCCTTCTTTGGTGTCTGCTGATATGAATGAGGCAATGGAGAAAATGCCAGTTGAACAAGAGATATTTGAAGTTGTTAAGAGAATGAATTCAAACAGTGCTACTGGTCCAAATGGTTATAATAGCTATTTTTATGTTCAGAGATGGGATATCATTAAGTCTGACCTTGTTGCTGCAGTTCAATCCTTATTTGTAGGTGCAGACATTCCTAAATCTTGGGGATCTTCTCTCATATGCCTCATTCCTAAAATTCCCAACCCTTATACTTGCAAGGACTATAGACCACTTAATCTTTACAATGTATGTTATGAAATCTTCTCCAAAATTCTCAATTCTAGACTATCCTCATTCCTTCCCAATCTCATATCTCCATTTCAATCAGGATTTATTAAGAATAGGATCATTATGTATAATATTCTACTGAGTCAATATATGTTGCATCTTTTGGATAGAAAGAACAAAGGTGGTAATGTGTTGCTGAATATTGACATGAACAAAGATTATGATAGGATCTGTTGGATGTTTTTGCTTAAGTCTTTAAGGAAGTTTGGTTTCTCTGAAGTTGTGATTGATTTGGTGTGGAGGTGTATATATTCTTCTTGGTTCTCTATTGTGGTGAATGGTCAGGCTAGATGATTTTTTAAGCCATCTAGAGGGATAAGGCAAGGTGACCTTTTGTCTCCTAGACTTTTTATTTTAGCTTCTGAATCACTAAGCAGAGGTCTTCATCAGATGATGATAGATGGTTCTATAAAACCCTTTTCTCATTCTAAAGGATGTAATCTAATGAGCCATCTCAGTTTTGCTGATGACTTAATTATTTTCACATATAGATCTAAGAGAAGTCTATCTAATTTAATGGTATTCCTCAATGTATACCAGTTTCAATCAGGCCAAGTAATCAGCAAAGACAAGAGCAGTTTTTCATGAGCGACAAAGTGCAGAGAAGATGTGTTAAGAATGTAGCTGAGGTAACAGGTTTCAAGAAAGAAAAAGGTTATTTTAAATACTTGGGTTGTCCTCTATTCAAAGGTAGAAAAAAAATCATTGTACTTTGACCACATGATCCATTCTTTGAATTCTAAAATCAATAGTTGGAGATCCAAATTCCTTTATATGGGAGGTAGGATAACCCTATGGATTTCAGTTCTTCAATCAATGTTCAGCTACACTCTTTTTGCCCTTAGCCCTCCCAAAAAATCTATTTCTCTGATTAACAAAATCCTAAGCAACTTTCTTTGGGGTTCTCAAAAAAATATGGGAATAAATATCATTGGAAAAGATGGAATATCATCTGTTCTCCTAAGAATGAGGGAGGTATGGGGATTAGAAACTTGAATTCCCTTGTTCTTGCCTCAAATCTGAAGATTGCTTGGGAGTTTAAATCAAGTAATTCTCTGTGGTCTTCTTTCATGAGAAATAAGTATTCTTCAATGCATTTGAGAGCTACTTATATGACAGCTAAAAGGATAGCTCAATCTTGGTTTGACTGTGAAGATAATTCCGAAGTAAGTAATGGTATTAAAGTTTGGAAACCCTCTAATTTCGAAGATTTTTCTTTCTCTTCAGCTTATGAGATTGTTAGATCTCCTAAGCTTCCTTCTGTCTCACAAACCTTAATTTGGGATCCTCATATTCCTTCTAACATATCATTCTTTTTATTAGAGGATCTTAAATAATTCTGTCCCACTTGATTTTAATGTTAAAAAGATTGGAATTTATCTCACTTCTCGATGTTTGTGTTGTCTAAATTCTGAAGATAACCCTGAGCATTTCTTCTTGAAAGGTCCTATAGATTCTAAAATATGGAATCTTTTTGGGAATTTAATGGCGATTCAACAATCTTTTTCGATCCATTCCCAAATATTGAAATGGTGGATGCACATGGGCTCAAATCAGTTCTCAAAGTGGCTTCATAAGATAATTCCTATCTGCATTTTCTACGAGCTATGGTTGGGGAGAAACAAAGCTCTTTTTGATGGAATTCCAATGAATGTGAATGTGATTATAGACAGAATTAAGAGGAGAATCAGAGGCATAGATTCTACCATTCATTTCAAACCTTCTTCCTCTCAAAGCTGCAATCAGATCATTCAATTTCTTAATCCAGTCCTTCCTAAACCTCGTCAATATAGCTTGACTCCCATTAGCTGGTCTAAACCTTCAAAATTTTTCTTAAAACTGAACTTTGATGGTGCTTGTGATAGAGACAGTAACATGGGTATTGGTGCAGTTATTAGAAATGATAAGGGTCATTTTATTTGGGGTGTTGCTTCTTTTGTTTCAGGAGGGTCCAGTATCATGGCCGAGGTTTTAGCATTGAAAGAAGGGATAAATCATGGAGTTTTTTTTTATGGTCACAACTTGGAAGTGGAATCAAATTCTCAAATAGCAGTGAATGACATAAACTCCAAAACTAAGTTTTCTTGGAAAATTAGAAGCTGTATAGAAGAAATTCAAAATATCACAGCTCTTTGTAACATTAAGGTTTCTCACATTTACAAGGAAGCTAATCATGTAGCTGATCTTTTGTCTAAACATGGCCTTAATTCCAAGAAGAGTACCCACTTCTATCATATTGAAGTTCTTTCGAGGATGATTAGGGGAGCTTTGAGACTTGATGCTAATAGTTTGCCTTATATTAGAAAGTCTACTTGACTTGGCTTTTTTGTATTGCCTCCTAGAGAGGGCTTTTCTCTCTATTCATTAATAAACTTTTATTTCCCAAAAAAAGAAAAAAAAAAAAGGCTTTGGTTAAATTGAAACTTCGTGAGTAGGCTTTGAACTGGGGGTTCTTGTACTGAGGTAACATGCGGTGAGATGAGGATTTAAAACTAATATGTCTAGGTAACTTTATAAAGGGGTAAAATGTGTAAATATGTTTATTAAAAAAGTTTTAGGGTTTAAAGTAAAAATAACTTTATTTATTTCTTTAATAAATTTTTATTTTTTTGGATGCTTCATTATGTTAAATAACTAGGGTTATACTGAAATATACGTAGGATGTCTTCATTTTGATTTTTAGTCTTAAAATGCAATTAACAGAATTTTGAGGGGTTTATGCACAAACATGAAATGTAAAAATCTTAAATTACTTTTAGGTTTGTTTGAAAAACACTTTCTCGCTAACCAAATAGGGTGTTGCCATTACCATTTTGGCCAGAAAAATAAAATAAAATTTTTGAAAAAAATTAGAATTATTTGATTGGTCATGCTTTCATGCACTTCGTCAAAATTCACACGCGCTGGTCTTGACCTCACATGCCTTGTATGGGGTTCATCTTCGTCATTCGATCTGTTGACTTAGGGTTTGATAAAATTCTAATCGCAGATATCTTATTCCACATAATAAATTTTTCTTAGATTCCTTGATGATTTGTATTTAATTTTTCGAGAGGAATCCATCCATATATGTTTTATGCATTGATGCAGCCTATAATGAGCTATTAGTTTTCTGGTAAAATGTCAAAAATTTGACCAACACATTCATGGCTCCGAGGATAAATTGAAGCAACCACATGATGACAATAGTGTTCCAAACTGAAAAATGATTTGATTGGCTTTCGTTTTATGTAAAACGATGTACTAAATCGCCTAAATTTGGTTTATGAAAATATTAGTGCAGAACTATTGAAGCTTTGATTTGGGTCTTTTAACAAGAGTATGACTGAAATCAAAAGTTTCACTTTTGTTCCTGGGAACCAGAGCTAGAATTCTTCCACTTTGAAACCGGTTCAAAGTCTGAAGTACAAAATGTACAATTGAAGCTCAAGATTTAATAGTATTTTATGATATACCTGTATTTTTCAGTCCCAATTCTATGTTGGAACTTGAATACTAATGCATAAAATGAATCTATTCTTGTGTAGAAGTCAATATAAATACTAAGAATGAGAAAACTGCATAAAATCATATAATACCAAAATGCTCTCAAGTTATGCTTCGACTGTGAACTGTGAATGAGTGAATTTTTATCGAAGTGAGTTAGGGTTTATATAGGCCTGGTTGACGAAAGTTTATTGGTTAAATTGGACATGGATTGGAAGATTGTTTGAATTCAGTTTTGGTTGTAAGCTAGTGGATGGATAAGGTGAACATATGATTCCTTATGTTTAAGTTTCTTATTAGGCTGCTTAGGTTGTTCCACAATACTAAGGGTATTTGTGTAAGTTTTAGCTTTAAGGATTAGGTCCTCAGGTGGATTATGGTTTCATTTTAGGAATATATATTTCTTGGGGAATTTTAGATTTTTTTTAAACTTGAGGGTCATGAGGGTAATTTATATATTTTTTAGGATTAAATTGGCTACTTATCTCATCCTTAGGTTTCTAAGAAGTCGTACACTGATAAAGTGTATATATACTATTTAGTGAATAAGTTTTTCTGCGATATTTCTTCTGGTATGTAGATAAGAAGAACATAATAAATATAATGTATTCTAAAAGTACGGGTTGTTACATAAAGAGCCATGGTCCATGATCGTTACCAGTGTTTGGTATATATCACACCTAAAAGCGGTCACAACTTGAGTTATGGTCAATATTAGTTGGTCATAGTTTTGGACTATGACCATCTTGCCATGAAATTTTTTTGTTTTTGGCATAATATATGAAATTCCTCTCAATACAAATGTGTGGACACCCTGATCCTTAATCAAAATCCTCTTTATACCCACCGGCCTCTCAAAATCGCTAGGAACAAATTAGTAAAAATCTCAACTTTGGTTATGCCAAAACATTTTTTCCTACTTAAAACATATGGGCGACCTCGTAAATATGCAAAACCACGCCCCCTAAGCCCAACACAACAAGAAAAAAAAATTCCTATCACATATTTAACCATGTGGTTAAAATATTAAGCGCATGGCAAAAATTTAATGATGTAGTTAGCTCTCCCCAAATCATCATCGCCTATTTGTCAAGCATTAAAGATCTTCTAACTTTTCACTACGTGATTAATGTTTTAGGACCACCATTGCCGTAGAAATCCGCAATAGGCTAAATTTTTTAACCACGTGGTTAAAATCCCAAATTCGGGTCATGTAAATAGGGGTATTACCTCATTGGCCAAAGCATACCAAAAACTAACAAAGAAATCATTTTTTTGAAAATTATTTAATCCCGTGCATTCTCAAATCTCGAGTTCTGACCAAATTCTGACTCTATGAAAAGTTTCTTCCAACAACAATGATATTAATACGTCTATTCACATCCCATAAATCAGAGCCTCTCAAAATAGAGATATGTCCGATGGTACCACCTCAATGGGGGACTTTCCCCTACATAAGCTTGCCTCACACTACAAGGGTAAATATTTTGAAGAAAACTCAAGTGTATGTCTTAAATAAATAATATGACTTAAAAATGTATATATTTGTATAACAAAATCACTCATCCCTCCCCAAGGGAACATCTATGCACTTTACAACGTTTATATGGGAAAGTCTGCTCTTTCTCTAATATTCCTGTTTGTTGAGCTGAATAATATGTTCATACATTAAAAATACTAAATGAAGCTGGTACACATAAGTACGACATTTCAAACCTGTTTTTAAGAATGTGTAAGCAGGGTTACTCCAGACTCTTTGCTGATATAGAAGTAGGACATCAAAATACTCTTCTTTGAGAAAACATTCCCATCTCAATAGTGGGACCCCCAACCTTAGTTTTTCGAGAATACTTATCAAATTACCTAATACCATAATTTTGTATAGTTTATCCCAGGTATCTCGAAGCCTATACACGTAAATACAACTCCCCCCCCCCCCCAATGGAACTAATTAGGCTTTGATGCTAGGACTTTCTGGGTATGTAGGCGCGATACCGGGCTACATTAATGAACCCACGACTTATAATACGTCTCTCGACGTATTATAGGGATGCCTTCATCTTTAGTCTACCCCCCCCCCCCCCCCAATACAAATGACCATCCTCACCACTTTAAACAAACTAGAGACACTAGGACACACCACATAATCAAATTATATTGGATTTTTTCACAAGCCTTTACAATACGTCTCCCACTAAATTAAATATAAATAAATTCTTCCATATTTCACCCTTACCCATCATTGCGAACAAGATATCCCATTATCACAAGTCATAAATTCTTTCACACATCCACACAATACAAACATATAAATGTGTACATGCCAACCGTAAACACTAACAACCTCCCATTACACCTACACATGCTAATGACCTTACATTATATAAGCTGAGACTTCTTGCACACGTATATACAACTAACAACCTCCTATTACCCGTATACATATCTACACACACACACTCTTGTTTATCCACACCTATTTAGTGACATTCTTACATTCTCACTAAGGCCATTTTTATACCTAAGCATATATCTATGTTTTAAAGGGATTTACACACTAAGGTCTCTCAACATGTTCTAAAATAAACTAAAAGTAATTATAAATGTAAAATGTGATAATAAATATATAAATGTGACACCCCGCCTAATTTAATCACGTGTGATCAGTCCTTTATCAAAAATAAATAAGAATCGCATATGGTTTATCTTAGCATCACTGTCGAAAACTATTTAAGTTACAAACCACTTATGTTAAATTAATCTAGTGTCGAATTCTATCTTATTATTAACGTAACAACATGCAGAAACAAAACAGAAATAAATTGACCAAACCATCCATACAAAATAATAGTTTGAATAATCCACGACATATATATAAGTAAATAAGACGGAATAAACCATCGGCTTCCAACACAATTAATCCAAACACAATATAAAGTAAATAAATTAGAATCCAGACAAAATATAATAACTAACTAAAAATAATGAAGATTCCGAAGGGCAACATGCCCAAAGGAAAATACTAAGATAAAACTCCTAATTAGGAACGAATGAGCTTAAGCGTCTAAATCAAACCATGTAAGCCTGCATAATGCTACAGTTATGCATCACTTGAAAGAGTCCTCAAGCTAGGAGTTCCAGTGGCTTAACGCCTAAAATTGTTTTGGAAAATATTATGACACGATTCAGAGCCCAAGAAAACATTTTGAAAATATTTAGCAAGTGATTAAAATGCAAATATTTAAATAAGCATGATCCTTTTTCATATATAAGCTGGTGTCACACTCTCTTGAGATATAACTGCCCCTCAACTAATGTGCACACCTATCGCTTGCCTTTTAACCCTACTAGTTATGCTACCTCACCTAACTAGACTTGGTACACCCTTTCTATCTTGCTACTCTAACCCGAGTATTCCTTACTTTAATTTATAAGTTATTCTACTCATTAACTTATTTAATCAGTTCAACTTTAATTACTTATATAACCTTCACCTAGTTATATATAAAATACATTTGCACATTATGTATTTATCCCGTAAATAATTATTTACTCGTATTATATACGTATTAGCATACTCCAATATTCATACATATGTCGCGTATAGTAACCATCCTTTCGAGTTGTAACTCACTCGATGCCTGTCTCTAAAATGTTATCATCCCAGGTATGCTCATTCTAACCCGGTTATCATAAATCAATTAACTCACACCGAAATAGGTAAATAAATTGCAAACGTATTGGAGGTCGTCATATTTCCTTAAGAATGAGACCAGATCATACCCAAAACATCTCACCTCAAAAATAAATCACACAATAAAAATACCGGATGATATCATCTGGGGATATTACTCTCCCTGCATTAACTAGCCCAAGGATTCACCCACATCGCGCAACCTCCTATGATAGCACTAGAGGGGTACATATTCACATAAATATCTAATATCGATATTTATAAAGCACACATGTCTCTCTCTCTCTCTATATATATATATATATATATATATATTTACTATCACACTATCCGTATATACATATTTAAATAAAATTTGACCAACCCGGGCCTAACTCCCGTAGCACTATCCCATAATTATCGAGTCTATTTTTTAGACTCTAAATTCAATTAATTACACATCAATTAATTTTATTAATGTAGTCTCACTCTACTACGATACCCAGACTTACTCACTTGGTCC
The DNA here is from genome assembly GCA_949130495.1 of Sambucus nigra. Lineage (NCBI taxonomy): Eukaryota > Viridiplantae > Streptophyta > Magnoliopsida > Dipsacales > Adoxaceae > Sambucus > Sambucus nigra. Next base: position 191,322,973 of record OX422210.1, on the reverse strand, counting down.
TCATTTTAACACTATAGAATTTATTTCACATAATTACTCCCTTTAGTTTCACACCCTTCCTATGCTTTAAATTCTTAATGCCCATCTCTTAAGACCCTAGGTATTTATTTTCATTCAATTCTACACCAACTAAATCCATTTTAAAAGTTTCCAAACAAATTAATTCCATATAAATGAAAATAGGAGAAACTATTAGAATCTCGGCACCATGGATCGATTGAGGTGAGACTGCCTTCTTCTCGGCTCTACCTTTCCACCATTTTTATCCATCAAAGCTTCCTCTCTTCAAACCAGAATTCAACCCAATTCTCCCCATCATATATTTACCCTTATAGAAATTTTAATCATCATAATAATCTTTAAACATCATCAATTTATGACATCCCCCAATATTTCACGATTTGGGTTTTTCTCGATTTATTAAAATCTCATCCTAGGTTCGATTTCATAATCATCAATTAATCAAACCTAACATCTAGATTTTGAATATTAATATGATTCAAACAAACATTGATATTCTTACCTCACTAATTGAGTATTAAATTTACACATAGTACTCCAATTTCCCAAAACCCATATCATGTTATATCCCATGCCAAAAATAGGTTTAATCACACCCATTATGATATGAACACGAATTTCACATATTTAATTTGAAAGAAAGATAGCCACTTACCTAATTAGATTCGTAGATTTTGCTTACGTGATGTAGTAGATGAATTGATGAACGCACCCAATTTGTTTTTGATTTGGCTATCAAAAGCTCCTCACTTTCTTCCTCTTCTCTCCTCTCAAGTTCTAGGGTTTTCAATCTGAGTTATGACTACCTCTAATCCTATAACTTAGGTTTAAATATATTAATCCCTAAATTAGGCTGATGGGCTAAGCCTAAATGATCTGAACACCCCCATGTGGGTCCGGTTACGTCTAAAAAGTCCTCGAGACACAATTACTATCCCGAGCACACTATTTTGGCTAACTTGACCCTTGAGGAACCAATCGTGATAGAAAAATTGCCATCTGAGTCACCCTATAATAATCTCCTATCTCAACCTCATATAGTATAAACTCGACTCCTAGTGAGATATAGTACCGTGACGTCACTGTCACTCTTTATGATATAAAATAATTGTTTACAATACACACAGTAATTATATTGCATAAATATTAATCATAATATCTCCCTATTAATATTTTAATAACGACATAATAATTAATTAAAATAAATTACGTCACACATGTAATTTAAATTAGCCGAATTATTTAAATATTTATTACTCATAAATACGGGGTGTTACATACTTCCCCCTACAAAAGAATTTCGCCCTCAAAATTGGAACATACCTGTTGATGTAAAAAACTAGATTATCTCTAATTAATCAATCAAGGATAAATAAATTAATAAGACAAAAGATTTTTAAAGTGGTTCAGCCTTATGAGAATGGCCTACGTCCACTGTTCTTGTATTGCTGACTGTTTATTTGGAGTCTCGATAATAGGTTTATCCAGAGATCCAAAGTCCCCTTCTTATGAGGGAGTTACAATGTATTTATAGCCTTGAGGGTGTACATATGAAAGGATAATGCGCTGTTATCTAGTAATCATATACATCTGTAGGATAATTAATGCGCATTTAATGCGTAGCTGTCTTTTGATTCTCTTAATCTAGATGCTCTGCACGCTAAGCAGCTTAGACTGAATGAGTTTCTCGGTATGCTCAATTTTCTTGGGGCGCCTGAGTTGCTCGGTACGCTTAAGTTTCTCGGGGCACCTGAGTTGTTCGGTATGCTCAAGTTGTTCGGGGAGCCTGAGTTGCTCGGTATGCTTGAGTTGCTTGTCTAAAGTATTTGTATTTGACATGTAGGTCTCCACATGTCTTTAAGTGATTAGTCCACGTCAGCAGACTAAATTTGGTATCAACAGAAGCCCCCAATGTTTCACAGTTGAGGTTGAAGGAGAGTGTGGAACATTTTTCTTGAAAACTACTTGGATTAATGGTCTTCATGGATTTTAGGAAAATTTTATAATTCCTTTTTGAGCGCATAATATCTAGATAAATATTTTGAATTTTCACGATCACTTCGATATTTGTGCCATTTTCCTCTTTTAGCCACAAAAAATGCAAACATCTTTCCTTGTAATCATTATTTTTCTCTATTCCCGAGGTAAAGCATTTAAGTGTGATAGAAATCCTATCATTTTTCACTTTTCAAATCTGTATCTCTGAACTCTTCATCTTCTCTCTATCTTCTTCCTTCGTTATTTCCATCGTTCATTGACAACTGATCTCTATTTTCTCTGTAAGATTTTCTTCCTTCTTCTTTATTTTCTTTATTCAGAATGGTTTATCTTGTTGAATCGTTAGATAAATTTCGATCTGAGTTTTCAATCCCTTCGTGGGTGATCTTGGAAGAAATTTCTGGTCCTTCTGATTATTTTTCTTTGGCTGAGGGACATTGGTTCCCAAGTCTTTTTGTAGCCGAATGTGGCTTTTCTTTCTCGCCAAATCCCCTGTGCTTGGAGTTTTGCCAATATTTCGATAGTGTACCTGCAAAAGTAGCTCCAAATACATGAAGGGCAGTTAATAGCGTACATAGGTTGAATTAACTTCATAGAACTCATTTAGGGATTCTAGAGATTATGTATTGCTACAGATGGGTTACTAGTGACAGTACTTTCTATTTAAAAACTACGTTTTTGAATAGAGCGTTAGTTGTCAATCTTCTCGATGCCAATAGGGATTATTTTGATCATGGGGTTGTGATGAAAAATTGGCAACACCCTCCATTAAGTGGAGATGACGTGTACTAAGGTCCCAGGTGTTCACTTTATGGCAATGGGATAGGTTGTTTTTATTTTTGAAACCTTATTTTCTTTGTATTTGATAAAATGCACCACTAACATTTGATTTTGTTTGTTATAGTTGGCTGTAAATAGAAACCTCGAAAATAAACTGAGGTTAATATAAATCATTTAAAACTTATTTGGGCTTGCATTAATCTGTTGCTGCGGAGCATATTAGATCTGCTTCTTACTTGTTGCAATACAAAAGCTACACCTCATCTTTTATTGCTCGTCCTCGTCCTGTGGTGGTTGATCTTGACCAAGTACTAACCTCTGAAACCAGTGTGGAAGGTTCTTCTTCTGACTTAAGCATTCCCATCACTGATCTGATGAAGAAGAGAAGAGCACCTGCCTTTTTTAACAAGTCTGCCTCTGCCATTGTGGAGGCAAAAAAAAGTAAACAAGATGTCCCAGAAGAAGGGACAAAGACTATAGATGTACCCCTCCCACTGCTTCTAAGGAAGCTGGCGAGAATCCCTCTGTGCCTTCGAGTAAGACTGTTGTCATCTCCCCAATAGAGATAATATCCTTAACTGAAAATTCTTCCGCTCCTCTGAGGAGATTAAAAAGAAGTTCTTCTGAGAGACCTGATGAACCTATCTCTCAACCTTCAAATGTTGAAGGTAGTGTTCTAGCTCTTGTTGCTCTGAGCTCTGCTGTGAGCTTGGTAAGATCCTAGACTGTTCCAGAATCCCAAGGTGTTGAAGACACCTTTTCTCGTGAGAAATTTACTACACTGGCTGCTCAACACATTACTTCAGTAAGTATCTTTAGCTTGACCCATTTATTTTTTAATATTATGTTCATGTATTGACTTAAAGTTCTTTTTTTTCAGCTTGTGACGTGTTTCAACAGCATTTTAAAGAAGGATGAAGCTATCAGGGCTTCAAGCTCCTCGAGTGGAGTAGAGGAAGCTTTTGCTGGACTAACCCAGTCTTTGAAGGAATCTCGTCAGAAGTATGAGGAAGACAAAGTTGCTTGTGAGAAGCAATTCAAGTCTGTTGAAGCAAATCGAGATCAAGCTGTGACTGCCTCCAAAGAGCTAGAGAAGAAATTGAAGGAGGTCGGACGACATAAAAGTTAGATTGAAGTCAAGCTCAAAGCTGCTGAGGAAAATGTTGCTAAACTTCAAGATGTTGAGCGACACAGGACAACGGTGGAAGAAAAGCTGAAGTCTACCGAAGAGCTCCTTAGGGAAAGGACCTCCTCCGAGAAGGAAAAAAGGAAAGTTACAGTTAAAAAATCATTAAGTGCTGGCTGGGACAAAGGGTGGAACAAGGGACTGATTATCATGTCTTCTCAAATGGAGTATGCCAGTGTCAAATATTTTAGGTATGGATGGATAGCAGCCTTAAAGGAGTTGAAGGTAGCTGAGAATTCTGAGTTGTTCCAGCAACATACTCATGGCCCTCCTCCCTCTCCTGGAGAATAAGAAGAAGATGAAGCAGCTTCTGATGAGTCTTCCTTAATGACAGAAGAGCAGGTCCCTGTTGTTGTTATCTCCCAACCCTCAGAATAACTTCAACCAGCCAACACGTCTGCCGAGCAGCTCGAGCAACCAACCCCTTCATCCAAACCATCTAAAGAAGTCGTAGGAAATAAGGATAAGGTGTAATGTTGTTCGGGTCCTTTTTTTTGTTGTTTTTATGGATGTAACCTCGAACTTTGTTTTCCCTTATTATGATGAATAAAATTTGAACTTTTGTTGTTCGTCTGGAATTTCTCTCTTACTTGCTCTGTTCACACCATTATTGATTTTTTTTATTCTTCTCTTTTCTAGTTTATAGCTAGGATGGAGCTCTTATTAGCTCACAATACATAGTTGATGAAGAAATGCAATGACTATTTTAAAGCTGGTCATACAGACCTTAATGAGGCCCAGATAACTGACATCCTTGAATTAGGTTCTTCTGACCGAGCAATTGAAGCTTACCAATACTTGAAGTGCTTACTTGATCACACTATAGCTAATAATGTGGCCTACTACGGGATGATTGAAGATTTCCAAGGAACAATCGAGGAACTCCAGCAATAGTACAAAGAATCCACCACACTTTTGCATCAAGGCTATGAGAAAAAATATCAACAATTGAGGACTAACAAAGGGTATGATAAATTCATCTCTGCTCATGAGAAGAAGGAGAGTGTTCTGAAGCTTGAAATTGAAGAGCATAGGCATATCGCCAATTTGTTGGAGCAGGAGAATATTGCTTTGCAGGAGGAAATAAAATAGCTCAAATCTACTGCCTCTTCCTTGGGAGACTTATTTCCCATTAATGATGAAGGTTTTTCTTCTTAGATGTAGAAAATGATAACTTACGAGATGAATTAGAAACTTTAAAATGAGCAGGACCCTCCACATCTACTCGTGGTAGAGCAAGATTTTCTCGTGGACGAGCAAGGGCTGGTCAGGTCACCATTGAAGAAGCAAGAACTCAGTCTACTTTAGAGAATCAAGCCGTTCAGTTGATGGCGAAGAATCAATCCTTGGCAGAAGTGTCTAAAAAGATTCTGAATTTCACCGACCAACTCTCCACCCAGATTTCTGCTCTCGAAAGTAAAGAAATTCTTGTGAAGAAGCTCCACGAGCAACTAGAGAGGTTAACTTATCAGTTTCACAAACAACCCAGAGAATTTTGGATGGCCAGGTATAATGAAGCTATGTACCATCTTGATACTCGGATACAACATTCGAATAATGATGGGTACAAGAAGGGATGGTTGAACGCTATGTGTGCTCTAAAATTGGAGCAGGGACACTACTTATGGGATTATTATGAGCCTGATTTCCAAGTATCTCGGTGATTACAATCTTCATGCCAACTTTGAGATATCTCGCCTAGAGCAATTGCTTGATCGGCCATCCATAATGAATGTTAGAATGCTGTGAAAAGTAAACTTTATAAATTCCCCTTATGAATTAGATGATCCTCCAGCTAGGGTAGAACCTGTTTCAAAAGTAGAGGGTAAGAAACCAATAGAATAGGATATTTGATATAATGAATTAGACTTCATATCTTATGTAATCTGCTTTGCTTAAATGAAGAAATTTTTTGTCTTTTGCCATTTTAATTTCTTCGAAATAATTTGTAGAATGCCCTTGTTTGTTGTATATATATATACACACTATACTTCTCCCATTTGTTGTTTGATTATAGTGACTTGTCACTCTTTGGGCCTAAGCAATGGAATGATTTGCATCCCATGTTCCTACTTAGTTGTAGTAATCTCGTATGGATTACCTTGTTGCCTAGACAGTGGATGCCTCCGGAGGTCGTCCAGCTACTTGCCTAATTTGGTACCAACCAACCGGAGTTGGTGGTAATGAGTTCCCGACCAACCGAAGTTGGTGGTAATTGATTTTCCGACCAACCGGAGTTGGTGGTATTGAGTTCCCGACCAACCGGAGTTGGTGGTAATGAGTTCTTGACCAATCGGAGTTGGTGGTAATTAGTTCTCGACCAACCGGAGTTGGTGGTAATTTATTTTGCCGACCAATCAAAATTGGTGGTATTGAGTTACCGACAAACCGGAGTTGGTGGTAATGAGTTCTCGACGAGCCAGAGTTGGTGGTAATTGATTTTCCGACCAACCGGAGTTGGTGGTAATTGATTTACCGACCAACCGGAGTTGGTGGTGTGTTGATCTGAATTTGGGTTTATGTAGTGTGTAGCACTAATATTCCAAAAAAACTTCAACAAAAAGGAAATGGGGGTGAAACATCACTTTATTCATTTTGAAAGAACTGTGTTACATAGGAATTTTAACTACTGATAATACTTGCGCAGATGCTCGGCATTCCATGCATTCTTGAATTCTTCTCCTTCCAAAGTTTCAATCATGTATGTCCCTGGACGAACAACTTCTGTTACTCTGTAGGGTCCATGCCAGTTGGCTTCTAGTTTTTTATGATTTTGGATCACTTTCTTCAGCACATAGTCACCTTCCTTGAAATCACACTTCTTCACTCTTTTGTTGTAGAACAAAGCTGTTCGTTGTTGATATGATGAATTCCTGATTGCTACTTCTTCCCTAACTTCTTCGAGCATATCCAGGTCTAATCTTCTCATCAAGTCACTGACAGGAGAATTGAAATTAAGCACCCTATGCGTGGGTAGACCTAATTCAGCAGGTATGATAGCCTCACTCCCAAATGCCAGCATGTATGGAGACTCTCCCGTTGATGTCCGTGGTGTGGTGCGATAAGCCCACAACACAGAGTGTAGCTCATTAATCCAATTTCCCTTTGCACCATCCAATTGTTTTTTCAAACCATTCAGTAGCGTTTTGTTTGTCACCTTAGTTTGTCCATTGCTCTAGGGATGGCCTGGTGCTGAGTGGATTTTCATTACATTGGATTGATGGCAATATGCAGCAAACTCCTCGTTGTCAAACTGGGTTCCATGGTCAGTAATGAATGCATGTGGGAGTCCATATATGCAAATAATATTCTTCTAAATAAATTGATAGACTTTGTCATATGCCATGTCAATGAGAGGCTCAGCCTCCACCCATTTAGTAAAATAATCCACAACAACCACGAGGTATTTGAATATTCCCCTGTTCGTTGGAAGTGGTCTGACTAAGTCTATGCCCCACATGGCGAATGGCCAAGGGGATGTAATGGGTGTTAACAATGCTTGGGTAGTTCTTCGGATGGAAGAGAAACGTTGGCATTTATCATATTTCTTAGCATAAGCTGCGCAATCAACTCTTATTGTTGGCCAGTAATACCCCTGCATTGTTATTCTTTGCAACATCGTCCGACCTGCTACATGGGCTCCACAAGACCCTTCGTGTACCTCTTAGATCAAGTCTTTAACTTTGGAGGGATGGACACATCTTTGTAGTCCTGCGATAACTCCTCGTCTATACAAAATGCCACTGGTCAATATATAACGAGCAACTTTAAACTTCAGTTTCTTGGCTGCGATTTTATCAGTTGGCAAATCCCCCTCTTCAATATAGGCCCTAATGGGGTCCATCCAAGATGGTCCCAATTCAATGGCAATGAAGTTCATCGTCAAATCTGTGTCTTTTCTCTGACCAACCAGGATTTCTATTGGGATTGTTCTTCGTAGCTCGGTGCGTGTGGCTGATGCTAGTCGAGCTAGGGTGTCTACTCTGGCATTCTCCAATCTCGGTATTCTGATCAACTGAACAGTAGTAAAACTTGATACAACCTTCATTGCTTTCACATTATACTTGACCATTAATTCTCCTTTTACTACATATACCCCCATAATTTGATTCACGATTAACTGGGAATCGTTGAATACAACGACCTGATCTGCCTTTATGATTTTGGCCAAACTTAAACCCACGATCATTGCTTCATATTTGACCTCATTATTAGAAGTCTCAAATTGGACGCGAATAGCATACTCCACATCAATCTCATCCGGACTGTTTAAAACAATTCCTGCTCCACTGCCTGTAGTGCACGAAGAGCCATCTACATACAAATTCCGTACATGTACCTCATTGTCAAACTCTTGATCAGACAGAGTTCCTCATTGGAATATTTGATGTTTCCTTTTGTCTTCCTTCGGCACTTCTCGTTGCTCATTGATTGTCTTCTCTTGATCGTCCATGACTGGAAGTTGGTCGGGGTTAAATTTGATGATCCCGTAACATCCACAGGTTGGTCTGTATTAAACTCCTATTCTTCTAGGATATCAGAATGAGTAAATTGTATAATAAAATCATCTACTCCCTATCCCTTGAGCGACAATCTAGGCTCATAAACTATATCATATTCACCAAGTTCTACAACCTAGTACATCAATCTTCCTGATTTCTCCGGTTTATGCAGAGCTTGCTTTATTGGAATATCAGTATACACAACTATAGTATGAGCTTGGAAGTATGGCCTCATCCTTCTGCTTTCTTCGATCAGCACTGGTGCCAACTTCTCCAACCTCGGATATATGATTTTTGCTCCGTGGAAGGCTTTGCTGGTATAATAGACTGGTTTTTGTACTTCGTCCTCCACTCTTATCAATGCCGAGCTAACTGCATTCTCTGAAACTGCTAGATACAAGTATAGTCTTTCTCCCATAACTGGTCTAAATAACAATGGAGTCATCCCCAGATATTTCTTCAACTCTTGGAAGGCCTTATCGCATTCATCATTCCACTCGAAAGTTTTTCGAAGCGTTTTGAAAAATGGGAGGCATCTGTCTATTGCTCGTGAAACAAATCTATTAAGTGCTGCAACACGCCCTGTAAGATTTTGCACTTCTTTCTTCGTAGTTAGAGATTGCAGCTCCAATAGGGCTTTTATTTTTTCAGGGTTCGCCTCGATACATCGTTGGTTAATAATATATCCGAGAAACATGCCTTCTCGTACTCTGAATATTCATTTGGTGAGATTTAACTTCATTTTATATTTCTCTAGTTGATCAAAGGTCTGACCTAAGTCAACTAGATGATCAGTAGCTTTCTTGCTCTTCGTCATCATATCATTAACATAAACCTCCATATTATGACTGATTTTCTCTGTAAACACTTTATTCATCAGCCGCCGATATGTTGCACCTGCATTTTTAATTCCGAAAGGCATAAAATTATAGCAATAAGTTCCCCTTGGGGTGATAAAAGAGGTACTCTCTCTATCCTCATGCTTCATTATAATCTAGTTGTAACTAGAATAAGCATCCATGAAACTCAACAATTCATGCCCCGAGGTAGCATCCACCAGTTGATCGATTCGAGGTAAAGAAAAATGATCCTTCGGACAGGCTTTATTAAGATCAGTGAAGTCCACACACATCCTCCACTTGTTGTTTTTCTTCTTCACCATCACCACATTTTCTAGCCAGTCAGGATACTTGACGTCCTCAATAAAGAAGGATTTTTGCAGTTTTTCCACTTCTTCCTTTATAGCTTGGTTCTTTTTAGGGCTGAACACCCTACTTCTCTACTTCATCGGCTTGACCTCCTTGTTCACGTTAAGCTCGTGACACAAGAAACTCGGGTCTATCCCTGGCATGTCTTCATGACTCCATGCGAAAGTCTATTTTCTATACCTCAGAAATGCTGTCAGTTCCTATTTTATCGATTCATCCAATGCCGTACCAATTTGGGTTGTTCGTTCTGGGTGATCGTCGTCCAGAATGATACTTTTGGTAGTTTCCATGACTTAGACCTTCACGAGTTGAGACTCGTCTATAGGGTCTAATGTTTCAATCTCTTCATCTTCTATTTCATCCACTTGGTATGTAGTAGTCTTCTTCCTAGATTCTTCTCGTTCCTCCTGTTTGGCAGATGAATAGTAGCATTCCCGAGCTACTTTCTGGTCGCCTTTCACAACTCCCACTCCAAAACTGCTTAGGAATTTTAAACATTGATGTACAGTAGATGGTACTGCTTTTAACTTCTTCACACCTACCCTTCCCATGATGATATTGTAAGCTGATTGGAAATTTTTATCCATTACGAAGAAGCGTACCCTTTCTGTTCGACAAGTAGGCCAAGTAGCAATAAGCATATACAACTTGAACGTCCCAAGTGGAAAAACCTTTTCACCAGTAAAACCGAGGAGGGGCCTATGATAGGGCTCCAACTGGGCTAACTTCAGATTCAAACTGTCAAAACATGGGTAGAACACGATATCTTCCGATATGCCATTGTCCACTAGTACTCGTGAAATCACCACCTCTTTCATTCTCATTTTGATTACTAATGGGTCATCATGAGGATATAGTACACCTGCCAGGTCATTCTTGGAGAAACCAATGACCAGTTTGTCCTTATTCACCTTCCTTGGGTGATCATCTTCAGCCAAGTTTATTCGCTGTATAAACGAGCAAGCTTGAGCCTCATTGAGGTAAGCTTTTGTCTTCGCAATCATATCCCCACCTCCTCCATCTCCACCTGTAATAACATTACATTCAAATGATCCAAAATGGATTGAAAATACCTCACGCTCTGGCTGTCTTGGTCTTTTGGGGAGATCGGGATCATCTTTTGGATCATCTTTGTGGTCCCTCTTCTTATCTTCTTTTGCTCAATGAGGAGACTTAGACCTTTGCCTTCCTCGTTCGCTGGTCTTTCCATAATTTTGGCGATCAACATACTTAGCCAATTTTCCTCACCTGATGAGTGCTTCAATTTCATTCTGGAGAGCTATGCAATGTTTAGTCGTGTGACCATGGTCTTTATGGAATTCGTAATATTTGGATTTATCTCTTTTGTTAGGATTTGCCTTCATTTTTGCTGGCCAGGTTAGCTCTTCGATGTTCTTGATGTCCTCCAGAATTTGATTGATGTCCACTTTCAAAGGAGTATAATTTCAAAATTTCTTTAACTGCTCCAGTGCTTGCTTTCCTTTCGACTGCATGTTGCCACCATTGTTCTTCAGATCCTTCTTTTTGGTTTTACCATCTTCAACCTTGGTCTCTTTAGTGTTTGCATTCTTCTTCGCATCCATTGCTTCCTCGGTGTTCATGATTTTGGCTGCCTTTGCCATCAATTCTGCCATGGTCCTAGGTGGATCTTTGGCCAAAGTGTATTACAACTTATCCTGCAACAACCCACTTATCAAAGCAGTAATTGCTATTTTCTCCTTGTAATCAATTACCTTAAGCTTCTCGTTATTGAAACGAGTAATGTAGTCCCTAGTAATTTCTTCTGGTTTCTGTCTAACACTCAAAAAGTGTGCTACTCATTTGACTGGTTTCCCTCTAAAAAAGAAATTCCCTATGAATAGCTCTGCCAGTTAAAGGAAACTTACAATCTTCCCGCGAGGAAGGTTGTTGTACCATATCTGGGATGACCCGGTGAGAGTACCTGAAAATGCCCTACATCTCATCTCATCTGGAACTGCATAGATGTCGGCAGCAGCTTGTTATTGTTCTATATGAAAGAGAGGGTCAATTTTCCATCATATTTAGGCATCACCATAGGAGATTTGAATTTTGATGGTGTGGCAAAATCCATAATTGCCTGTACGAATGGTGTTCCTTGGACAAAAGTTCTTTGTAGAGGATTCTTGGCCTTAGCCATTCCCCTTAATCTATCCTCCAACCTTTAAAAGAGACTTTCTATGCATCGTTTCCTACCTGGGGCGTATTCTTCCGAGCAACTGATCGCGTTGAATTTTCCTCTTGTGATCTTTCAATACGGGCTGGTGGTCATGACTGGGTAGAGCCTTCCCTTAGGTCGGATGGTCGTTGAGAGTTCCTCGACGTAATCCTAGGGGGACTCCTATTCCTCCTAGGGCCCAATCGATCAAAAGGAGATACTCTACTCAACCTCTCTATAGCACTAGTCCTTTCTAGGGTGAGAGTGATATTTTGATGGGAATCAGTAGCTCGTACTGATGAAGTCCGGCCTGGTTGACGTGAAGGATCACTAGATCCTTCAGTACGATATGAGTCAGTACATCTAGATTGAGAGACCTTCAGGAATAACATTCGTCTAGTTCTTGAAGAAGGCAAATGGGTATTTCTCTGAACATTTCATTGTCTTGATTGGGCCGGCACTCCACCTTGAACAGTTTGTATAAGTTGACGCATAGTTTCTTGCATGGTCGTTTGCCCTTGCGCTAACTTAGCCATTATGCCGACCAGATCTTGAATATTTAGGGGAGTAGAAGGGTTTGGAGGGTTCGTGGTGTTTCGATTGCTGGATTTCAGATTATCATCCATAGATAATGAATTATTTTGGTGAAAAACGTTAAGTACATTTGTTTTCCACAGACAACGCCAATCTGTTGATGTAAAAAACTACATTATCTCTAATTAATCAATCACAGATAAATAAATTAATAAGACAAAAGATTTTTAAAGTGATTCAGCCTTATGAGAATGGCCTACGTCCACTGTTCTTGTATTGCTAACTGTTTATTTGGAGTCTCGATAACAGGTTTATCCATTGATCCAAAGTCCCCTTCTTATGAGGGAGTTACAATGTATTTATAGCCTTGAGGGTGTACATATGAAAGGATAATGCGCTTTTATCTAGTAGTCATATACATCTGTGCGATAATTAATGCGCATTTAATGCGTAGCTGTCTTTTGATTTTCTTGATCTAGATGCTCTGCACGCTAAGCATATCGGGCCGCCTGAGTTGCTCGATATGCTCAAGTTGTTCGGGGCGCCTGAGTTTCTCGGTACGCTTAAGTTTCTCGGGGCACCTGAGTTGTTTTGTATGCTCAAGTTGCTCGGGGCGCCTGAGTTACTCGGTACGCTTGAGTTGCTTGTCTAAAGTATTTGTATTTGATATGTAGGTCTCCATGTGTCTTCAAGTGATTAGTCCACGTCTGCAGACTAAATTTGGTATCAACCTTTTGTGAATAACTTCGGGTACTTCTCATACATGTCATCCTACCTCTCCCATGCCGAATCGTCAACATTGTGGTGCCCCCACTGAACTCGAACCAAGGGTACCACCCTAGATCGCAATTGGCGCTCACTATGATCAAATATTCCTACCGGTCTCCCCTCATATGAGATATCTAGCGACAAGTATATCTACTCTAATGGAACATGCAAAAAATCCTCCTCGTACTTCCGGTACCTCTTCAGCGATGACACGTGGAATACATCTTGTATTCGTTATTAGTGCTTTGTAGTCCCAGCCCATATGCAACTGGTGCGACCCTATTTATAATAAAAAAAATGGTCCAACATATCTCGGTAGTAGTTTCCCCTTCTTATTGAAACTCATAACCCCCTTCATCTAAGACACCCGCATAAAAACCTTGTCACCAACCTCTAATTCTAAGTGCCTTTAATCTGCATCAGCATAGCTCTTCTGCCAATCCTGAGCTATCCGGATGCGCCCTCAGATCCGTTCAATCTTGGCAGTGGTGTCCTAAATCATCTCTAATATAAATAACTTGTTTCCCCCATCTGTAACTAGTAAGCAGGTGAATGATAAGCCTGTCTATATAGTGCATCACATGGTGTTATGCTGATGGTACACTGGTAGGAGTTGTTATATGATAAATCCACCAATGGAAGATATTGCTCCCATCCTCACTTAATGTCAAGTATGCACATCCTCTAGCATATGATTAACTCTTTATGTCTTCCCATCTGTCTGTGGGTGATACGTTGTACTCAACCATAAATTCATGCCCATGGCCTCTTGAAAAATCTGCCAAAAATAGGTCACAAAGATCTTGTTCCGATCGGACATAATGTTAATCGAAACCCCGGGTAGCCATACAATCTCAATAATGAACAACTATGAATATTATCTCATGACAAAATCCATGAAAATTGATCGAATGTGGTCCACCTTAGTCAATCGATCCACTATCACCGAAATGGAGTCATGACCTTGCTGAGATAACAGTAACCTGGTAATGAAATCAACGAAAATTCTCTCCCACTTCCACACTAGAATCTCGAGTGGATGCAACATCCCCGTCGGCCTCTAGTGGTCTACCTTAACTTGTTAGTAGGTAACACACTTCGAGACAAACTCCGCTATGTCCCGCTTTATCCCCGACCACCAATACTACCTGAGCATATCCTGGTACATCTTATCCCCACCAAGATGTATCGCAAACCCATACATGTACGACTCTAACATCACTGCATGTCTTAAATCCTCATCCTGTGGGACCATGAGTCTCTTATTAAAATGTAAACCACCCTATTAATTGATTGAGTACGATTCTGCGACATAAACTAACAATTGGTGAATTATTCCTTGGAAATATTGATCCCCTTAATATTCTTTCACTAACCTCATAAAAATCTTTAGTGTGACAGCTAATACGGACATACAAGCCCTGAGAATCTCATCATCGTATCGAAGCTCTCTTCACTTCGCCTTCCAAACTTTCACTACCTCCCCCGCAATCTGTCAGCTCAATGCATCTGCCACCAAGTTAGACTTCCGAAGATGATACTGACTATCAAACTAGTAATCCTTCACAAACTCCAACCACCTCCGTTGCCTCATGTTTAGATACTTCTGCGTGAATAAATACGAAAGTGATTTATGGTCCATGAATAGTGAAAACTGCTCCCCAAAAAGATAGTGTCTCCAGATCCTCAAGGAAAACATAGCCGTTGTTTACTCCAAACCATGCGTGGGGTAATTCCTCCCGTGGGTCTTAAGCTTGATCTATCGCCCTCTCCTCTTGTTACAGTACACCTCCAAGTCCCTGCAAGGGTGCATCTATGTAAACATGATACTTCACTCTTCCCCTAAGTAGTGAAAGTACAGGTGCCGAGGTCAATTTGTCCTTTAGCTCATTGAAAGATAATCGACAATGGTTGTCCCAAACAAATGGCACCCCCTTCTGAGTCAGGTTTGTTAGTGGACCCGCAATCTTTGAGGGACCCTAAATGAACCACCGATAATATCCTTTCAGTTCTAAAAAACTACAAACCTCGGTCGATGTCGTGGGCTATCCGCACTCCCTTACCACCGATACCTTACTTGGATCAATAACGATACCCATATCAGACATAATGTGGCCCAAAAACTTCACCTCTCGAAGCCAAAACCCATGCTTCTCAAATTTTGCATACAACTGGTGATCCCAAAGTTCATGAAAAACCATCCATATATGCATAATGTACTCATCCTCAGAGCTATAGTAAATCGAAATATCATCGATGAACACTATCACAAATTGGTAAAGGATCTCTTTGAAATCCCGATTCATTAGATCCATGAACACTACTGATGCAATGGTGATCCCAAATGGCATCACCCAAAACTCATACGACCCATATCGTGTAAGAAAAGCAGTCTTAGGGACATCCTCCTCCCTGACGCGCAACTGATGATAACCAGACCTTAAATTTATCTTGGAGAAGTATAGATTCTCCCTTCAACTGGCCAAAAAGATCATCAATCCTAGGTAGTGGATACTTATTCCAGATCGTGACCTTGTTCAACTCCCTATAATCAATTCATAACCGAAGAAATCCATTCCTTTTCACGACAAATAACACCATCACGCACCACGATGATGTACTCCGTCTAATGAAACCCTGACTTAGGAGTTTCTGAATCTTCTCCTTCAAATCTCGCATCTCTTATGCGGCCATACGATAAGGGACTCAGGTGATAGACCTTGTACCTAATGCTAAATTAATTACGAACTCAATTTACCAGCTAGGCAATAGCCCTGGTATCTCCTAGAACATGTCCTCAAACTCCATCACCACTGGAATTGAGTTTAAAGATATAAACACCTCCTATGAGGTCTCCTCCTAAATTTAGTATAAATGTGTTATCGACGATTCCTCAGTAAGAGGCATCGCCACTAAAAACATCTCATGTCCTGGGATTGACAACATAATAGTTCACCCAAAATAATCCACCATCTCCTAGTATCCAGCTAGCCAATCCATACCTATAATGACATTGTGCCCCTCCATATCTAACACTAAAAGGTCGGCGGCTAACCACAACTTACCCACATTAATGTCCACACCCCTACAGATCGAGTGTATAAGAGACCCAGTACCCAACGTTGACTCCACTCACATAAGAAGACTACCAGCTGTCTCAAATAGGCTGGAAGCTCATGCAAATCCAGTCGCTATGAATGAGTGTGATGCCCCAGTATTAAATAAAATCCTACCCTTAAGACCATGAATAGGAAACAATCCCTCTATGGCTGGTGGTACCGGTGGGTCTTGCTGTATGACGATATCTCGGAAACTATAAACATGTCCGTACTGAACTGTCTCTGCTGTGGTTGGGCAGGTGGGGTTGATGAAATAGGTGGCCTCTATGCTTGCTACTCTCTCGGGGCACCTTGTTGTTATGGTACTCTACCCCTCTAGGTATATTCTCTCTTCATGTGACATGTTTGCCTAGACACAAAATAACATCCCTAGAAGTCACCCTGTCGAGGTTATCCCTACTACTGCTTATGATGGCCTCGGCTTTGCTAGCCTACCTGTTGTTCCCTTAGCCCTGGTGGCCCTAAATAATGTGTTATTACTACTGATGAGGTCCCTGATGGCCCTTCTTAAAACCTCCCTCGGGTCGGTAACCCCCAATCTAAATCACTTGGTAGAATCCCCCTGCCGAGAATCCTTCTCCTGATGTCTACCTGACTCGTACTTCTACTGTGGTGCTCCGCTAACACCACTTCACCCTGACTTGTCCAGCTGTCTAGGCTCACTTCCTCTTTTTCTCCATTTCACACGGAAGGGATGGCCTTGGCAGTGTAACTGTGTTATATTGACGACATTTGTATCAGTCACCAATGTAGGATTACCACTCAAATATTGCATGATCATCCAAGCTAATTCATCCTTAAACTTCACATTCTTCCTTTCCTCATTATTCACTTCATCTGTCACAAATCTATCCAAACGAGTTAACTCTTCCTTGTACTCGACTACTTAGCAGTCTCCCTAAGTCACCTCACTGAACGTCTTTCGCATCTCTGTCTCAACTGTTGGCGAAAAATATTTGCGATCAAATCACATCCATAACTCTATAATAGACATCATGTCCCTCTCCTCCACAGTGGCTACTGGCTCTTACCACTGTAAGGCTTCCCCAACTAATCTAAATGTAGCCAACATCTGCTTCTGAACGTCAGTGAAGTCAATTATCCACAAGTGGCGTTGTATATCTTTCTTCCATTGGCATGCCGCAATCATGTCTGAACTCCCATAAAACTCTCATGGGTGGCTTTTTTTATAATCCTACTTAATCCTATGATAATTTGATGGCCCCAGGTGTGACTGGACAAGTAGTGCCACTAGATGTGGTGGCTGCTGGGCCTATGGAAAATTAAGAGCCATGGCAGTCATCGCCACATTAATTTTCTGTGCCATTATTGCTGCCACCTCTGCTACAAACACTGTCACATATGATGGTTGTGGTTGTGGTTGTGGTGTCTGTGTCTCTTGATGATCCTCCCTCACCTCGACTCTAGTCGCTGCCATCGTTGATCATCCTCTCTTGAGTGGAATCTGAAAACAAATCGAATTGTATAAGTTCACAGTCAATACAAATATAACAATAGAAGGACGTAATATAAGGTGCATAATCATGAATGAAACAATCCTAATAATAGGGCTATATGTTAAAGAACGCTATATTGAAATCGTAGTACGTCATATAGATCCTATGGACACTATACCCTGATACTCTGATACCATCTATGACACCCCGCCTAATTTAATCACAGTGATCAGTGCTTTATCAAAATAAATAGGAATCACATATGGTTTATTCTTAGTATCACTGTCGAAAACTATTTAAGTTACTAACCACTTATGTTAAATAAAACAGGTGTGAAATTGTATCTTTTTATTAACTTAACGGCATGTGGAAAGAAAACTAAAAATTTAAGAAGGGTGTTTCAAGCTGGTCCATTATATTTTGGGGTGAGGGTCCCTCGAATACTCTCTCTCCTCAGCTTTCAGAATATATGGGACGCGGAATCCCCCAGGTCCCTCAACTACAGGAAAAAATATATGGGATGCGAAACCCCAGGGTCCCTCAACTGCAAAAAAAACATATTGGAAGTTTAATTTCTTAAGACTCCCCTCCCTCTACCAACAGAAAATATACGGGACACGGAACCCCATGGTCCCTTCACTGCCAGAAAATGTTTGGGCGCTGAACCCACAAGGGTCCCCTCAATTGCAAGAAAATATTTGGGCCTTTTTTTTTTATCAAGGCTGCCCCTTAACTACCAAAAAATATATGGAACGTGAAAACCCTAAGGTCCCTCTACTGCAAGAAAATATTTGGGCATGGAACCCTCAGGGCTCCATCCCCTCAATTTCAAAAAAATGCTGAGGCAAGGAGCAGTCAAGGTCCTCTCCCTCAACTTCCAAAAAAATGTTGGGTAGAGGAGAAGTCAAGATCAGCTCCCTCAACTTCCAAGAAAAATGTTGGGGTGAGGAGCAGTCAAGATCCTCTCCCTCAACTTCAAGAAAATATTGAATGAGGAACCCTCAAGGTGCATCGGCCTCCCAAAAATAGACCAGGATGAGGAAGGGTCTTCCATGAGAAATCACTCATCACGAAAGATTATTCTTTTAGAGAATAAAAAGTACTAAAACTTACTTTCTTATACAGGTATCCTAGTTGAGTAGGCAGGGCTCAAATAGGCCGGTTGGGATCTCTTCGGAGTTTTGGCTAGGCGATTGAGGAACAAGGTTTTTTGGGTAAGATCAACTACTTAGCGCTTTAGGCTTGAGATAAAAGTAGTATGAAGACCCTAGGAGTCACTCAAGATCACACACAACTCACACTTAGACATAAGTGAAGTGAACAACCAAAGGGCTACTCACAAGAAATGAACATTTACAAAAACGATTTTAGAGGAGAGGGGTACTCAAGCCCCCCCCCCCCCCCCCCCTCAAGAATGATAGTTTTAGAGGAGGTGGTCCTCAGGGCCTCCTCTCTCAAGTTTACAAAGTTTGTATCAAAAGTTGCCGTTTCAAAAGAAATTTACAAAATCATATATTTTGTCTCTATTAGGAGACATATTTTCCTTTTGACTTTGGTTTGCACCAAGTGGCACCTGTCAGAGGAGATAGGCAGTTGCACACATTTAGGGACAAATGGTACATTTCAGAACTTGTCCCTCACCAATCCTCTTACTTTTGGCGCCCAAAAGTTGCAACTCATCCCTAGTGTCCAAGTATAAATCGGACCCCTGGGCAAGGTCAAGGACATAGAGAAAAAACTCAATAGCAGCGTTACTCTATCAATATCACATAAGAACCTCCTAGTATTCTATCCATGCTCTCTCTCTAAGTGATGAGTGCCTTGTTATTTCACTCCCCCACAGATAGCCATCACTTTCAAGAGTTTTTCTTTAGAAAAGTTTCCATTATTGTTGTGAAGTTCATCTTCTTGCAAGGAGGGAGTTCCTTCTTAAGTTCCATTTTTATCAAAAGGAGAATGTTTTACTAGAAGATGCTCCAGAAGTTCTTGAGAACCTTGTAGGCTTTGCCCATTGGAGTGGGTCATGCCTCACCCGATCCAATATCTTATCGGACGCCAGTCTCACTACCCTCTTACATTTGGTGACTCTGTAGGAGATGTATTCTTGCTTTAATGGACAAAGAAGGTATAAACATTTCTAAGAAGTTAGTTTTTGAAGACATTCCATGTGGGAATTGAACTCAAAGTGACCAAACCACCCAGGAGGATGTGGTGGTGATTTGAGCTAAGGCACCCGCTCCTCCAGGAGGGCAGACAAGCTCGCCAGTAACAACTCCAATGGTAGGTGTGAGCCTTATGAGCATTTTTTTTTTGTATTTTTGAAACAAAATAATGTAGACTTGGCAAGATTGGGCCAAACATGTGTAACACCAGAAACAACCCCCTCTAGAGGAGCAGTTCCTGTAGCGGTTATTTCGGTACGGTAGCTCTACTGCGAAGGGCAGCACTGGAGCATGTTGTGACACCATCAAGTTCACCAGCAGCAAAGGGTAGCAGTTTGGGGGAGTCACCCTCCAAATCTATTACTATAGATGAAGTAAGGAATCTTCTCTCCTCCTCTCAAAGAGAGGGTCCTCATTTGTATGAGGACCTTTATGCTCCAAACCCACAAGAGGTGAATGAGAACCCATACCTAGAGGGGTATATTCCACTAAAATTTATCATGTTCAATGTCAAAGGGATAATCCAAGAGAGAACATGAAAAGATTCGTTGAATACCTTGGAGTGCATGACAATGACAAAAATATGAGGTTGAGGGAGTTCCCCAAGACTCTCACAAGGAAGGCTTATACATGGTACTCCCATTTGGCACCCAACAATGCCCCTACATAGGAAGAGATGCACCCACAGTTCCTCCCAAAGTTCTTTATAGCTGACAATGAATTCACACTGAGACACCTGGTGCAAGAGGTTCAGAAGCCCAGTGACAAAATAATGCAGTATATAAAAAAATTTCGTGAAAAGGAACTAATTGTCCACTAGGATGTCGCAGAGGCAAGGCTGCTTTAAATATGTGTAGATGGACTCTTGGAGGAATAAAAGTTACATTTGATCAATGAAACTAGATATGGAACTTTTAGAGATTTCACCAAGGCTTCCAACAACATAGCCATGATAATAAAGCCAAGGGCCTCGAGTTGGAGGACGCAAGTGCCACTGGCTTCTGAAAAGTTTCAGGTCTCAAGGAGATAAGTAGTCACCTATGTTGATGGAAATCCCATGGGAAGAAAGGGAGAGTTCGGGGCCAGGACCAACAACCCAATAAACAAGAGAAAGTTTGGGGAAGATGCCCCACTGCCATTACCTTGCAGCGTAATGGAGGTTATGGATTGTTATCATACCTTGGTGCGGGAAGGGGTAGAAGGTCCCCCTCACTTGAATGGGGAAACCTAAATAGAACCTTACAAATCCAATCCCAATTATTGAAAATTACACCAGCGGGTGCATAACTCCACCAAGGATTGTTATTACTTGAGGAGGATCATCGGCTAGCAAGTGGCAAGTTGTACCTTGTAGATTCCTCCGGTGGACGTTAATGAAAATCCACTTCCAGCACATCACTTTGGCACTTCCAACATGGTATTTGTGTATAATGAAGAAGCAACCGTAGAGTTGATGGAGTGGGAGACAAATGATCAAATATGTGAAGAGTTTGAAAGTTTATCACTGAGGAACAAACACAAAATTAAGTTAGAAAGGAAGAGAGAGGAGTGGTTCTTCACTTCGAACCAAGAAGAAGATGTAAGTGAAGAAATTGAGCAGGTAAACCCCACGGAAGGCGAAGTGGATGTCATCCTCACTCTGGATGAAAGGGAAACATATCAGGAAGAATATATTTGTAATGTCCAGACATATGAGGTTAAGCTAAATGCTAAATGTGAGTCCATAATGAGGAGCCCCGAGTTTTATTATTTTTTTGACGAAATAGGAGTGAAGTATGACACTCGAGTAGTCATTAGAAGGAAAGTTTTAGAAGATGTGCAATAACACGAAGACCCCTCATTAAATTGGCATCGGCTAGTTGGGAGGTTGAACAAGAGATATACTTCTGAAGTGGTATTCTCCGAGGCAAACATGCAGGTGCCTTCCTTCCATAATATGTTACAGCTATGGTCAATGGAGTCTCATTGCCAAGATCATTAATGGATGGAGAAGCATATATTAATATCATGCCCATAAATACGTTATACAAGACGGGGATATAACAAGAGAAGATAATGTCGGTGCCACAAGTGATCTCAGGGTTTGATAGTGGTGGAATGAAAACCCTTAGATACATGAATATAGGAATAAAGTT
The DNA here is from genome assembly GCA_949130495.1 of Sambucus nigra. Taxonomy (NCBI): domain Eukaryota; kingdom Viridiplantae; phylum Streptophyta; class Magnoliopsida; order Dipsacales; family Adoxaceae; genus Sambucus; species Sambucus nigra. The sequence continues at coordinate 191,300,927 of OX422210.1, read as the reverse complement.
GGGTAATTTCACCTCGCACATCAAATTCCATGTCATCAATGCTAATACCAGTTACGAGCTGCTCATTGGGAGGGTATGGATGCATTCCCATGGCATAGTTCCCTCTACCAACCATCAATGTGTAAAGGCCAATATTCGAGGAATAAAGATCATTATCAAGGAGACACAAAAACCCTCATCCATTGAGGGAGCACATCTCGTGGATGCGACGTTCTACACAGAGCTAGACGAAGAAAGAAAGAATTATGCGAGAAGGATTGAAGAGAAGCAAGCGCTTGGAGGAAGCACCCAGCTAAAGAAGTCTATCCACGATCGCTGGGGGCAAGGGTTATCCCCCACATAGCCAAAAGAAATAGGAAGGTGGAAGAGGTAGCCAAACCTCCTCGAACTTGTAAAAAAGTGGTCCTACCGGATGGTAAAGTCATATACCAATTATAACGGTTTGTACGGGCAACGTTCTAAAATAAGAGCGTCGACCCGGTACCAGAGTGTTTTGTGGTGGATGAGTCTCACATCAGTAAACATGTGGAGGAACCAGAGGAAACTCTAGAATCCATGCAGGATGGTCCCAGGGAGAAACTATAAGTGTTAGAGGATATCAACCTAGGGGTAGAAGGGGGTGAAGGTATAACTATTCTAATCTCCAAAAGTTTGAACCCAAAACAGAAGGAATAGCTTGTTGGTTATCTCAAAGAGTTCACCGACGTGTTTGCGTGTAAGTACACGAAAGTGCCCGAGATAGACCCAGAGGTGACCTCTCACATGTTGAATGTTCTTCCCAATGTTCTTCCAGTAAGACAAGCAACATGAACCTAAAAGGATGATCTTGACTTGAAGATAAAGTTAGAGTTCGAGAAGCTATTGGCAACAGGGTTCAACAAGCCTATTCAGCACCCTGTGTGGATCTCCGGTATAGTACCAGTGGTGAAGAAGGATAAAAGTCAAATTCGAATTTGTGTGGAATTTTATGACCTGGACTGGGCATGTCCCATGGATGAGTTTCCCCTACTAAGCATAGAAAACTTAGTTGGCTCTATCGCATGACATGAGATGTATAGTTTCATGGATGGGTACGTCGTCTACAACCATATTAAGATGGATATGGCAGACGAGGATAAGATTGTCTTCCATACACCACTATGAATTTCCACTACATAGTTTTGTTATTCGGATTGAAGAATGTCGGGGAAACATATTTGAGAAACATGATTGAAATGTTTCATAACTCGTTTCAAGATATACTAGAGTTTTATGTGGATAATCTGGTGGTGAAATCCAAGAGAGAAAGTAAGCACATACAAGACCTCCGAAGAGTGTTTTAAAAGTGCCGCCGATACAAGATGTGAATGAACCCCTAAAAGTGTGCTTTTAGGGAAGTTTTTTGGATTTATTATAAATAGACAAGGGTGCAAGTTGATGCAGAGAAAATAAAATACATTGGAATGATTCCACCACCTAAGAGCCAGAGGCAGTTCAAGAGCTTGTTGGGAAAGGTATCTTACCTAAGAAGGTTCATACCTCCTTTAGCAGAGGTAAATAACCCATTTACACCCTTACTAAAGGAAAAAGACAAATGGGTTTTAGGGTAGGAATAGAAGAAAGAATTTGATAAGATTAGAGAAATTTTAGCTTCTCCATCCACGATGATCTTTCCAGAAGTCGGGGTACCATTGCTACTCTACCTCACTTCAACAAAAAGATCCATGGGGGCACTATTGGCCCAATAAAGGGAAGGAGTAGAGAAGCCAGTGTACTATTTGTCTAGAGTAATCTCAGGGACAAAATCTTGATATACTAATGTGGAGAGGCATGGTCTTTCCTTGGTCTTTGTGACTCGCAAGTTAAGACACTATTTGCTAGATTTTATAGTTCACATAGTCACCAAGTGAGACCCTATGAAGTGCTTCTGTAAAGGATGATACTTGTAGGGCAAGAAGTTATACAGTTCTTAATTTTTTCAGAAAATGATCTGGAGTGTATGGTGCCCAAAGCCATTAAAATTCAGGCGGTAAAAATATTGTTAGTCCATTTTTCAAGTGGAAATTTTGATCCGCTCGATGAAGTGTTATTGGGGGAGAATTTCTAAGCATGCATGGTGGAGGAAATGGAAAAGTGGGAAATGGAGTTTGATGGCTCGTGCATCCAAGGAAAAATAGGTGTGGTGGTCATACTCTCGAATGACAAGGAGAAGATTACCCTCTCTTTCAAGTTAAACTTCAAATGCTCAAACAATGAGGATGAGTATGAAACTCTCATCTTGGGTATGTTGGAAGATCTCCGAAGGGGCATTAAAATGTTATGCATCCGGGGGGACTCTGATCTGGTGGTGAAACAGGTTAATGGGGAGTTTTCTCTCAAGCATGCTAATTTATCACCCTAGAGATACATCATCTAGAGGTTACTGGAGAAATTTCTGGAGGTAACTGTTGAGGGGCATGCAATAACAATGAATAGGCATCCCGACGCACTAGCTATGATAGCATAAAAGTTAGACATGGATGAGATAGAGGCAATGATCATAGTGTGGTAGAGAACAATGTCTACCATAGTGAAGTCTTTGTTCCCAAGCAATGAGCTAGAAGATTGGAGACATCTAGTGATGAAGCAGTTAGAAATGCGAGAGGGGACAATGAAGATGTTAGAGTTGGTTAACTACCACTTGTTGTAGGGAACACTTTACTTTAAGAGCCCCTGAGGGTTTTTAGCGAGGTTTGTTGGAGAACGAGAAGCTAAAGAGAGGTTGGCAGAGATATATGAAAATCATTGTGGTGATACTGACATCACACCTTATCTTTGGTTGCGGTGGGGGGCTACTACTGGGCCACCATGAGCACACAGGTTGCTCATCTGCAACAGGGTTGCTTAAAGTGCCAAAACCATTTCGACCAGCCAATAATGCTAATTTTATGGAGGACTTTGAAGATTGGAGGCAACCATACATGGCGTACCTAGAAGACGGTGAGTTACCCACAGAGAGAGGGGATGAAATTTATCTTCGAAATAGGGTAGCTCGTTTCTACCAAGTGGAAGGATAACTCTATAGGAAAGGATATAATAAGAAGGCACTAAAGTTCATAGCTAAGGAGGACACGAGGAGGGTATTTAAGGAAGCTCATGAGCCCTCCCACATGGGAGGTGACAAACTGTATAATCAACTGATGTCGTTGGGGTAATATTAGCCAACTATGGAGGCTGACTCCATTAGTTAAGTGAAGAAGTGCAGAGCTTGCCAAGTACATGGAAACATGGTGCATTCGATCTGGTGGGAAAGATCAGTCCGACCTCACATGGAAAAGCTCTTGTTATTGTAGCTACAAAATTATATACCAAATGGGCAGAGGCCATCACCCTGAGGAGGCTAACTACCCAAGTGGTAACGCAGTTTATTAGGGAGTATATCATATGCAGGTTTGGTATACCTAAGGTGATTCTCATAGATAATGGGAAACGGTTCTTTTTTAAGGAGATAGGGCACAATATCTATCCCATTACAAACAACTCCCCCTTCGATAATGGATAAGTATAAGATTTTCCACAACAGCTCCCCCATATCCTATCCAAAAGGAAATGGCTAGGCAAAGGCCACTAATAAAACCTTAATAAATATCATGAAGAAGATGCTAGAAGATATGCTAGGGGCATGGGATGAGAATCTACCCATGGTATTATGGGTTTACCTCACTTCGAAGAGAAAGCCGACCAGGTTTACTTCATTTTCACTCGTGTATGGGACCGAAGTTTTCCTACCAATGGAACTCACTGTACCCTCACCTTGGGTCACTATAATCAATGGACTCATTCCGGACCCACGACACGTGCAGTTAGAGGCGTTGGATGAGCATCGAGATAAGTCAAGGGAGAACTTCAAAGTCTACATCCAAAAACTATCCACAGAGCTTATGAAAACCTAGAGAATTTCAAGTGGGAGATTTAGTCCTCCAAGGGTATCTACCCATCACCTCCGCAACACGTCAGTGTCGAAATTCAAACTGAACTGGGAAGTTCCCTTTGTGGTGAAAGGGGTAAGGAAGTCAGGATACTGCCAAATTGCAGAACCGGAGAGTGAATGTCTCTAATCCATCAATTGCAAGTGACTGAAAAGGTAATATGCCTAGTTTTTATCGAGTTTCATTTTTGTGCTGAATCTGAGCAGTTTTCTCTCATACTAGAAAAATTACTTTTTTTGTAAAGAAATGATAGAGCAATACCATAATGTAAATAGTACACAACAGAAAAGAAATGAATAGAAATACTTTTTATCATTTTGATGTTTATTTGATTACCTACCTACTGTATGAGGTAGATCCAACATAATGTTTTCTTTTTGTAAATGCTCTCTACTAGGCTAGGAGAGGATACATGAAAAAGAAAAATAAATTTTATCACTATACTTTTGAGGGTACATCCATTCTAAGAGAAAGTATATTGAGAAAAGTCCTTCCACATATAACAAACAAGTAGTTTTATTTTTCCATTAGACCAGTAGGAGGACATCCTCCAAGTAATATATGTATATATATAATATTTTTTTTAAGATTTAGCCCAGCGAGCAAGTTTTAACCTCGGTTTCAAAGCAATGATTTACTTGACCAGTGAAATAGAAATATAGAGAAGAAGGTCAAACCCCCTTCTCTAATATCTTGAAGACCATGAAAGCCCTTAAGAAAATGTAGAGCAAGGACCCCACGTTCTGCAAGCTATTGTGTTGATTTAAAAAACTAAAAAGAGAATCATCTATTTACTTATTTTATTTGTAAAGATTGTTCTAAAAAAGGAAGAAGATGGGGTCATCACTCCCACCAAACTATTAATTATAATAATGTAAACGAGCACCCCCACAGATATCCAGGGCAGCTCAAGATTTAGTAACTCACGCAGAAAACTTGCAAATACCCCACAATCACAAATGATTGCGCTAAAAAATGTGTATATGTATATGAATTGCTCGTATCAATGCACGTACCCCCACAGTATAAGGGGCAACCTAAATGGACCAAACACCCTCACAAAAAATTAAAGTGGGTCTCAATAAATAGTTACCAAAGTGTAGATAAAGGCAAAGGATAAGAAAAAGTGCATGAGAAATAGAAAAACATTTTTCTCATTCATAAATAACTAGTTTCAATATATGAGGAACAAAAGTAGTATAACGCGTCAAACATGTTAAGTATAAGTTATTAGTTATAAATTGTAAGGCCTTAAAACATGATTAGGAAAGTAATTACATGATTAAGTATAAGTTATCAGTTATAAATTGTTTATGTGTGTTAAACATGTTAACTATCATGTTTAGGGGATGCATGCTCATGTGATATACAAGTGGTTTGTATTAGATGCTAATCGAGCTTATGATCGGGAATAACATGTTTAGATCATTTAACCAGTTATGTGGTTAAATGAATCATAAAATACTTTTCTAATGCATGATTTTGTTATAAAAGTAAATTAGGTTGTTGATGCGAAATTGGAAATGTTTGGTTGCCAAATGTGAAAGTTTTGAGATTTTCGGTACATTGCTACTTTCCTGTTCGAAGCCCAAATTAGGCGTACTAGTAAATGATTATGGGAAAACACAAATTACAAAAGTTGTATATATATGAATTAGGGTTGTTACACAACAAACGGTGTGTTAAACGGAGGTTCGAACAAGAAGTTATACCGAAAGTACGAATCAAGGGCAAATATGTCCATCCCTCAGGTGATAATTGTCTTATTATCACAACATGTGCTATTTTTTTATTGGTTAGATGGTAGGTTATGGTTTCGACAACTTAAACCTCTTAAGGCATCCCCCTTGTTCAGCCAATTTAGCCATGAATAAGAGCTTTGCCTAAAGAGAGAGAAAGAGAAGAAAATTAAGGAATAAATCTTTGGAAAATTTCTATAAATCGAGGAATCTTCGTAAGGTAATTACTTCTTTATTAAAGTTGGTCACATGGATGAGTTTTACACTTGGCATATTTTTATTTTTTAGTTGGATAAATATTTTAATGATACCCATATTGATAAATTGTGTGAGAAAAAGGATGGTTTAAGAACATATGTAAGAACGTGTATTAGGATCGTAAATGTTAACTTTAAAGTTAAGATGATTTAAATTCCCTCCTCGTGATGCATTTTAATTTAGGAAATTCCGGTTTTTGATGTGTATATATGTTGAAACATGTTTATTATATGTTTTCACGATTGATACTCAAGGTGGAGGTTATGTGTGCTTAAAAATGTTAAGTTATGCTTTAATGTTCTTTTTCAACCTAGTTGTGCTAAAAATGGTATAAATCATGGAATACTTATTGGAATTGAGTGATTCTAGTTGGATAGTAAAATAGACTCATACATGTATAACATATCCAAAAAATGTGTAAAAATATGAAGGAATGAACCTTTTGTGATAGTTTGAAGTTTTGGTTTAAAATCTTCCCTAAAGGAGCAAGAATGCATACCAGGTGTTTGATGTTTTTCTCGACATAGTAAATGATCCCTAAAAATTATGAAACATTAATTTTGAATTATAAAATGGGTTTAATAATATTGGGTCGAATATCATGCAAAGTTATGCTGTATAAAAATTATGAAAATTCCAGGAGGTTGATGCTGTGTTGTTGTTTTTCTTGATAAACGATTTGGAAAAGGTTGTAATAAAATGGGCATAACTTTGTCTAGCAAATTCGTAATTTAATTCCATAAATTGTGTTTAAACCCTAATTACTTGAGAGTTATAGAAATGTGAAGTATCATATTTAATTCCTCCTTAATTATTTCCAATTGACCAAATGATGTGAAGTATTACTGGGTTTGATGTTAATCGATGTATTCAAATACTAATGACAATGACTTGTTAGGTGGGGAAGCAACTAATACTACCAAACCAAGGAAGTAGTTTGGTATTAATCTTATCACCAAATCCAAGGTGAGTGACATGTCCTATGGAATATAGATGCTTATATGTTCATATGGAAATGTGTAGTTAAACACATGTGTTAAAATGCTTATGGGAGTGATATTGTATTTAGGAAACATATGCATATTATTAAAAATGTTTAGCGATGTTATATAATGATATGGACTAGTGAGTATTTTATCTAATGTTAAGGACTTGTGGGTCCTACGGGATGCAACGGCCCCATTAAACCAATTTAAAGGTTTGGTGTACTCGAGCCTAATTAGGGGATTTGGTGTTCCCCATTAACTAGGAGTTAATTGGACTGGCGGGTCCAGGCTTGCGAGAGTCACACAATTCCTGTTGGGTTATAACATTAGAAAATAAAAATGTTATTCGAATTGGTTATATGTGTGAAATATGGTCATTCACTAAGCTTGTGTTTACAACCCTCGTATAATATTATGTTTCAGGTATGCTTATCATTTGGAGTTCACCGCCAAGTTAGGACCTTAAAATGGGGGAGAGACGGATATCTAGTATGGTTTGAATATCAAGAATATTTTTGTGTAAACTTTAAACTAAATATCTTGGTTTTGTAAAGTTCTGTAGTACTTATAGGTTACATGTAAGTGTAGTTATGTTTTCATCTACACACACCTTCGGGAAAAAAAATTGTATTCTATTTTTCCTTAGAGATTTTAATTGAAGCATTGTTTATTGTTTAAGGCAATTTATCTCTAATTAAAAAGGATGAATTTAACTTAATTAAGTTGGGGCGCGAAAACTTGGTATCAGAGCATGGTTATTAGGTTCTGGACAGGGTGTGAGAGACTAGATTGGCAGTGGACACTAAAAAGTGAGTTTTCTAATGTGTCTGGATGTTGACAAACAATGTTAATATTAAATTGTTGCTATTGTATTTTGTTTAAGTTAATTATATGGCTATGAGTGATGAATCCACACGAGCCGCATGATAGAGTAGAGGGTGAGGAATCCTATGTACCTAATAGTCAGCAAGGACATAAACATATTGAAGTGAATAAACCAGAGGTGCAAGAATAACCTACGAATGATGTGGGAAGAATATTATGTGTTTTGGCACAATTGGTGGTAGAAACAAGAGGTGGAGTACATGGCGGTGATAGGGATAAATTGCATGAGAGGTTCATGAAGTTAAGTCCCCCAGCATTTACGAGGAGTACGGATCCGTTAGTGGCAGAGTGGTTGTAAGGACATTTTTCTCCTGTCCAACATGTTACATTTGTGTATGTCGTACGCCGCTTCATTTGGCACGTCACCTGAAGATGTCACTCGACGGCCTCAATCTGAATTTTGGGAATCAAGCATTCAACATATCCATTAATATGTCCCACATCTGCCTCAACGACTTCACGGTCCACGATTTTAGGGACTTAATGCAAGTGGTACGCAAGGGAAGTCAAAACAGTGAAAAAAAGGCACGATAGGAGAGTTCAAGGGCATTTTCGTAATTTCACATCCATAGTTTGGAGGTCCGGTCAACTGGAAAGTTGAAGACCTCGCCGCAACGAAGATACTGGAAAAAACGACACCTAAATCCGAGCTACGGTGAATGAGTTATGACCTTTTGAAGATAGAGAAAATTCCTTAAAGAATGCTGTTTTTTTTTTGTACGGTGGATAGAATTTTAGAGTTTTAAGAACATGGGACTCTTCATATTTTTTCCTATAAATACCAACTTCGGGGGAGTTGTTTTGCAAGACTTTAGAAGACGTTTTTGAGAGTCCAAATACCTCTAGTATTCATATTTTTTGATTCCCAAGACTCATGTTTTGATTCACACAATTGCCAAACCTTTGTGAATCTTTTTGGTAACCCAAGAACACAACTTTAGTTTGTTCAACCCTTGTGGAGAAGCCGTTCTCTTCTTCATTGCTGCCCTCCTGGAAAGGGCAAATTCCAGCCGCCGACATAGGAACCGACACCTGCGGGTATTTCTGTGTCACTTTGTTTCTAGCCGTTGCTTTGAAGGTTTACCGAAGATACCGTGCGTTACACTTGTGGGCGATTATCAGGTTGTATGTAAGTCAATGGTCTTGTAAATTCTTTAAAGTTCTAGAAATAAAAGGTTTTGCCCTTCGGGGATTTTTTCTTAACTTTGTGTCGCATGCTTTATATTTGATGGGTTGATTTAAATGCATGTTTAAGGGTTGATTTTATTTGTCTTAAAAGTATACGCTAATTAAATAAGGGTTCTTGGTAACTTGCGAATTTAATTTAAATCGATATTACACGCGTTTTTAAATTGGTATCAGAGCGGGTTACGCTAATTTATCGCGTAATCCTGATTTTTTTTCGAGGATTTACTTTCTGATACAATTTGTCTACTCACGTTTTCAAATTGGTATCAGAGCGGGTTACTCTAAATTATCGAGTGATCTTGATTTTTAAAAAAAAAATTCCTGATACAATTTGACTTCTCACATCGTCAAATTGGTATCAGAGCAGGTTGCGCAAATTTATCGCGTATTTCTATTTTTCGCAAAAATTGTGTGATATTGATTTTTTAAAAAATCAGTTTTATGAAAAATCGCAATTTTTCAATGGAACGCCCATTTAATGAGGAGCCTATTTTTGAAAAATTTCACGACCGTGCTGAAAAATTAAAAAGTTTGAATTTGAAACTTTGCAAAAGAATTAAAGTTTTGAAAAAAGAAAATTCTCTCTTTAAAAGTAAGATTGAATATTTGCAAGAGTTTCAAACTCAAAGTGATATTTGTCGTGAGCCCTTTGGTAATTTGTGTACTGATTTTGATTCTTTAAAAATTGCCAAAAAGAAGAGTGATGAGAGAGTCCTAGTTTTAGAGAAGGAATTGGAGGACTTAAAAAATTCTAGGGTTCCCGTTTGTGCCGTCGAGGATAAAAAATTAATCGATGATTTTACGGCACGCGAAAAGACTCTTAGGAATAAGTTTGTTTTAATTGAGGGGGAGCGTGATAAACTGTTAAGTTTAATTGATAATTTGAAGAAGGCGTCCCTTAATTTGGAAGAGTCTAATTCTTTGCTTGAGTAAAAAATTTTGAAGTTAAAAAATGATTTGACAGACTCAAGTAGGTTTGATAGTGATGGTAATGGCTCATCGTGTTCTCATGCTTCTAATGCTAAAGCCAAAACCATTATTTGTTTTAGAGGGTCAACTAATTCCAAGGACGCTAGAAAAGATCACACTTTCGGTGTCATCCCACCCGTTTACACATGCTCATATTGTGGTAGGAATGGTCAAATTAGGCGATTTTGTTTTGATCTTGGAAGAGGTCCTAGGAATTCGAAGTCTAGTATTTTGTTGGTTCCCAAAACCCCTTGTCGACGTGTTTCATCCATTTGGGTTAGGAAATCACTTTTGGAGGAACTAGATTTTAGACAAGTTGATTCCCGTTTGCTTTCACATGATTCTTCTCTTGCCATATCATATAGATGATTGTGTTTGCATGTTTATCATACGCTAGTTATGCTTTTTGATATATTTTTGCTAGCGTTGTGACATGTACTTTTTGTATATATATTTTTTTTAAATTTTTGAAAAATACAAAAAGATTTTTTTGTTGCACCTTTTATGGATGAACACTTAGGATGACCGAGTCACAACATCATTCCATTATTTTCATGTGACTATTTGATAGTATTTTGAGACAATATGTCAATTCATCCATGTGCTTTATAATGTTTGGAGTCATTAAGATGTATTTAAGTGTTACTTCCTACATGTTTAACTCATAATTTCCTTTATTGCACACATGCACGAATTTTTTTGATTATTGTGCTTGTCTTATCACATTTTGGTTGGGTGTTTTCACTTCAATCTTGTCCTTAAAACGAATCAAGCGCGATAATTTTTTGATAAGGAAATTGTGCATATAAGAACCGTTTTGTGAGTTTGTGTGCTTTATTTAAAAACGGGGAGGGGCTGCGAAAGGCAATTATATATCCTTTGCGCAAAAGCCACCGTTAAATTGGACCTAAAAATGGAGGTATTTTATTATCCGGGGTCTAAAGAGGTTTAAAAGAGCTCGAAAAAATTTAAAGGCAATAAAAAGAGATTCATGCCAAATTATGGGCCAATTAGGTTTTTGCACCAATTCTCCAAAGTTTGAGAATTTAGATTACCTCTAAAAGATAATATATATAAGGGAGTTTGGTTGGAGAATTTAAAACATGTTTGCACGTCCTTGAAATGCTTGAAAATACGCTAAATAGTTTTGGACGTTATTGGTGTGGAAATCACTTTGACTTTGATTTGTTGATTTGCATAAGACGATGTCATCTAAATTCAACAAATTTTTTTTACACCTAAGGATACTTTTGATGTTCATTCGTTAGGGGTACACATATGCATCGTGCACATATGATTGATTGAGTTGATTTACCTATCAAATGTGTTCACACCCATTCATTCCGTTTCCATGACTTGGTTGTTTCAGTTTAAATCCATGGTGTGATTTTTGTATCATGTTTTACATTTTTTTTCAAAATGGTATCTATTTTTTGTATAAAAAAAATTGAAAAAAAATAAAAAATAGTTTGTGTATTTTTTGTATACCGTGACACCCCGATTTTTCTTGTTTGATTCATTCTTCTTATTTGTCTATTTGGGGACATCATAAAAAGGGGAGAAAGAATTATCATTTTATGGGGGAGTTCGAATTTTGGGGGAGTTCTGAGATTTGACTTATGCTTATCATATATTGGTATCTATGTTTATCTCATTTCAAACTCAATACGTCACTTGGTATTTTTTTTCTTTATCTCATGTGTGTAGGTACTACATTGATGATCTCTAAATTGCACACCCTGGTGAGAAAATATTTGAGATTCCTGAAGATTTGAAGAACAAACGATGAAGACTATTCATTTGTACCTTTTCCAGTTTTGGGTTCATGGGAGGGTAGATTTGTATAGGCAATTTCGTATTTGATAATTCGGATTTTTTATGTATGTACCGGCATAAACATAGGGGGAGATTTGTAAGGACATTTTTCTCATGTCCAACATTTTACATTTGTGTATGTCGTACGCCGCTTCATTTGGCACGTCACCTGAAGATGTCACTCGACGGCCTCAATCCGAATTCCGGGAATCAAGCATTCAACATCTCCATTAATATGTCCCACATCTGCCTCAACGACTTCACGGTCCACGATTTTAGGGACTTAATGCAAGTGGTACGCAAGGGAAGTCAAAACAGTGAAAAAAAAGGCACGATAGGAGTGTTCAAGGGCATTTTCGTAATTTCACATCCATAGTTCGGAGGTCTGGTCAACTGGAAAGTTGAAGATCCCGCCGTAACGAAGATACTGGAAAGAACGGCACCTCAATCCGAGCTACGGTGAAGGAGTTATGACCTTTTGAAGATAGAGAAAATTACTTAAGGAATGCTATTTTTTTTTTGTACGCTGGATAGAATTTTAGAGTTTTAAGAACATGGGACTCTTCATATTTTTTCCTATAAATACCAACTTCAGGGGAGTTGTTTTGCAAGACTTTAGAAGACGTTTTTGAGAGTCCAAATACCTCTAGTCTTCATATTTTTTGAGTCCCAAGACTCATGTTTTGATTCACACAATTGCCAAACCTTTGTGAATCTTTTTGGTAACCCAAGAACACAACTTTGGTTTGTTCAACCCTTGTGGAGAAGTCGTTCTCTTCTTTATTGCTGCCCTCCTGGAAAGGGAAAATTCCAGCCGCCGACATAGGAACCGACACCTGCGGGTATTTCTGTGTCACACTGTTTCTAATCGTTGCTTTGAAGGTTTATCGAAGACACCGTGCGTTACACTTGTGGGCGATTATCAGGTTGTATGTAAGTCAATGGCCTTGTAAATTCTTTAAAGTTCTAGAAATAAAAGGTTTTTCCCTTCAGGGATTTTTCCTTAACTTTGTGTCGCATGATTTATATTTGATGGGTTGATTTAAATGCATGTTTAAGGGTTGATTTTATTTGGCTTAAAAGTAGACGCTAATTAAAAAAGGGTTCTTGGAAACTTGCGAATTTAATTTAAATCGATATTACACGGGTTTTCAGTGGTGGATTCGAAAAATGGAAACAATATTCAAGGTTATGGAAGTACGAGATGAACAAAAGGTTTGATAACAACCTTTAGATTGGAGGATGATGCAATGTTATGGTGGGATGCTACAGAGAGGTTACTTACTATGACTGGGGAGTCTTGGCAGAAAATCCTCCACCAATTACATGGGAGAGGTTTGTGAATGTTTTCTTTGAAAAATACTTCCCAAGGCTTTACAGGACGGAGAAAAGAGGAAGAATTTATCATGCTGAAACAAAGGAACCGAATGGTGGCAGAGTATGAAAATTTGTTTATATCCTTATCCATATTTTCACTTGATTTGATGAGGACAGAAGGAAGTAAATGTGATCGGTTTCAATCTGGGTTTAATGTAGATATAAAAAATATGGTTGTTAATATGAAGATCACAGATTATGTGGATCTGGTGGACAGAGCTATGGTATCTAAAAAGTGAATGAAAGAGATGCAAGCTGAACATTCGAAGAAAGCTAGACATGATAGTATGAATTCATATGGATGGGAGATGGGAACCTCATCTCAAGATGTATCACGAGGAGTATCTAAGGGACAAGAATTTAAAAATAATAGAAGTGCACGTGGAAGATTTCAGGCTCGAGGTGGAAGGACTCGGATGAGTCGATCAGAAAATGTATCTGCGATGGGACCGAGGGCCGTGTTTTGTTTTAGGTGTGGTGGTTAAAGGAACATGTCTTGAGAGTTTATAATAACCGAGACGACACCTTTGTGTTTCCATTATCATCAACCGGGGCACTTACAAAAGAATTGTCCAGCGATGGGAGCTACAACTTTAGTTGGGAGTGTGACAGTAGGAGATAGGATTTCTACACTGAAAGTACATAGGGGAGGTAGAGGAGGCGTGTCTCAAAACCAAGGCCAAGGCAGAGTGTTTGCACTGATGTAATAAGATGCACAAGATATGCCTAACGTAGTCACAGGTACACTTTCTATTTGCGATAAAGATTCTTATGTGTTGAGAGATCCTGGTTCTACACATTCTTTTGTATCTCTTCTCTATTTATTGCATCTTAATAAGCCATTATCATTGTTAGAGTCTGGTTTAGCGATCATTACTCCGGTGGCGGTATTGGTTTTTATTGATAAGGTGTATAGGGAGTGCGTGGTGCGAATAGGTGAAAATTAGTTGTTGGTTGACTTATTACCTCTCAATATGCTCGACTTTGATGTGATATTGGGTATAGATTGGTTAGCCTCATATCATGTATGTTTAGATTGCTTTAAAAAGGAAGTAGTGTTTCGATTACCGAATGAACCTGAATTTAAATTTATTGGGGAACAAAATGTCACTCCAACATGTTTGATTTCTGCTACAAATTGTTATGAATTGTTAAAGAAAGGATGTGAGGGTTATCTTGCTCATGTGGTGAACACATGACAAGAGGCTGGAAAACTATCAGATATACCAGTAGTTAATGAGTTAGTAGATGTCTTCACAGAAGAACTCTCAGGGTTAGCACCAGGTCGTGAGGTAGAATTTATGATTGAGGTGGTACCAGGCACTACACCAATATCAATTACACCATATCGTATGGCACCTGCAGAATTAAAAGAGCTAAAGATACAGTTGCAAGATTTGTTTGATCATGGTTTTATAAGGCTTAGTGTACCACCGTGGGGAGCCCCAGTATTATTTGTGAAAAAGAAATATTGAACCATGAGACTTTGCATCGATTATCGTCAATTGAATAAGGTGACAATCCGTAAAAATACCCACTACCTCGAATTGATGACTTGTTCGATCAGTTGCAAGGAGCCAAAAAAATTTCCAAGATCGATCTCAGATCCGGATACCATCAATTGAAAGTAAGAGACTATGACATTTGCCTTTCGTTCCAGGTATGGACATTATGAATTTCATGTCATTCCATTTGGGTTAACAAAGGCACCGGCTTTATTCATGGATTTGATGAACCATATATTTCACCCATATGTGGATTCTTTTGTTATTGTCTTCATTGATGATATTTGGATGTATTCTCGCAGTAAGGATGAGCATTAGAACCACATGCGTATTACTTTACAAACCTTACGAGAGAGGCAGTTGTATGCTAAGTTTTTTAAATATGAATTTTAGCTAGACAGGGTAGCATTTTTGGGGCATGTTATTTCTGCTGATGGTATTTGCGTTGATCCCAAGAAGGTAGAAGCCGTAATGAAATAGGAAGGACCAACTAGTGTGACTGAGGTAGGTAGCTTTTCGGGATTAGCGAGGTATTATAGGAGGTTTATTCCGGGGTTTTCTTCTATTTCATTGCCATTGACTAAGCTTACCAGAAAGGAGAACAAGTTTTTATGGAGTTGTGATTGTGATAAAAGCTTTGAAAATTTAAAGGTTAAGTTGACATCATCTCTAGTATTGACAATCCCAACGGGTACATAAGGTTTAGTCATTTATAGTGATGCGTCATATGAGGGACTTGGTTGTGTATTAATGTAGCATGAAAAGGTAATTTATTTTTCTTCTCGATAGTTAAAGATACATGAACACAACTACCCTATACATGATCTTGAGTCGGCTGCAATAGTTTTTGCATTAAAGATCCGACGACATTACTTATATGGTGTTAGTTGTGAAGTTTTTACGCACAATCAAAGCTTAAAATACTTGTTTACTCAAAAAGACTTGAACTTGAGGCAAAGAAGGTGGATGTAACTTATAAAAGATTACGATTCACGATACATCACCATCCGGGTAAAGCTAATGTTGTTGCCGATGCTTTGAGTAGAAAATCTCGAGGCATAGTGTCTTGTATTTATTGTATTCGAGTTGACCTTCTCAGAGAGTTTGCTTTAATGGGGGTGGAGTTAACTTTGAATAAGTCTTACGGAATAGTAGCATATTTAACTGTTAGACCCATGTTGATAGACTGGATAAAACAAGCATAGGCAGGAGATACAGAATTGGAGAAAGTTAGAGATAATATGAAAAAGGTTAAAGCAAATGAATTTTCTATTCATGATGATGGCATTGTTATGTACGGTAACCGATTGTGTGTACCTAACGTTCCTGATTTAAGAAGAACAATTTTAGGGGAAGCCCATTGTTCTTCATATGTTATGCATCCAAGGAGCACACAACTGTATAGAGTTTTGAACAATGTTATTGATGGCCAGGAATGAAATACGACATTGCAGATTTTGTTGCTAGATGTCTAGTTTGCCAACAGGTGATGGCGGAGCATCAGAAGCCGAGTGGTTTACTACAACCCTTACTTATTCCTGAGTGGAAATGGGAGCATGTTACTAAAGATTATGTTATAGGTTTACCAAAATCATCATGAGGGTTTGATTATATTTGGGTTGTCATTGATAGGTTGACTAAGTTTGCACATTTTCTTCCTGTTAAAGCTACTTACTCCATGGATAGATATGCAAAAATATATGTGGATGAGATTATCAGATTGCCTGGTGCACATATTTCTATTATTTCTGATCAAGATCCTAAGTTTACTTCTCACTTTTAACCTAGTTTACAACAAGATTTGGGGACTAAATTAAAATTTAGTATAGTTTTTCATCACCAGACTAATGGACAGTCAGAAAGAACGATCCAAACACTTAAAGACATGTTACGAATTTGTGTATTGGAGTTCAAGGGAAGTTAGGATGAACACTTGCCACTAATAGAGTTTGCTTATAATAATATCTATCATTCAAGTATTGAGATGGATCCTTATGAATCTTTGTATGGGAGAAAATGCAAAAATCCAGTGTGTTGGACTGAAGTAGGAGAACGAAAACTACTTGGGCCAGAAATTGTGCAGCAGACTACTGAAAAAGATAAATCTTATTCATAATCACTTGAAAGTGGAGCAAAGTAGTCAAAAAAGTTATGCGGATAACTGAAGGAAATAATTGAAATTTGAGGAAGGTGAACGAGTATTCCTACTTGTTTCTCCTTGGCAAGGGGTTATGAGATTTGGGAAGAAGGGAAAGTTAAGTCCCAGGTACATTAGCCCTTACGCGATAGTGAAATGGGTTGGAGCTGTAGCCTATAAGTTGGCATTACCACCAGAATTGTCTCGAATACACGATGTTTTTCATATATCCATGTTACGAAAGTATATGGAAGATCCTCTACATGTGTTTATTTCACAACCGATAGAGCTTCAAGATGACTTGACCTACATGGAGGAAGCCATTACAATTGTAGATCGAAAGGAGAAAGTGTTAAGTAATAAAACCATTTCACTAGTTAAGGTGATGTGGAGAAGTCAGAATGTGGATTACGCTACCTGGCAAGGAGAGAGTAACATAAAGAAGCAATATCCTCATATGTTTGATAAGTTTCTTATGCGTTAAATTTCGAGGACGAAATTTTTATAAGAGGGGTAAGGACCTAAAATATGATTAGGAAGGTTAATTACATGATTAATTATAAGTTATTAGTTATTAGTTATAAATTGTTTATGTGCATTAAACATGTTAATTATCATGTTTAGGGGATGCATGCTCATGTGATATATATGTGCTTTATATTAGATGTTAATCGAGCTTATGATCGGGGATAACATGTTTAGAGCATATGACTAGTTATGTGGTTAAATGAATCATAAAATATGTTTCTAATGCATTCTTTTGTTACAAAAGTAAATTAGGGTGTTGATGTGAAATTGGCAATGTTTGGTCGCCAAATGTGAAAGTTTTGAGACTTTTGATAAATTGTTACTTTCCTGTTCGAAGCCCAAATTAGGCATACTAGTTTATGATTTTGGGAAAACACAAATTATGAAAATTGTATATGTATGAATTAGGGTTTTTACACAACAAACGGTGTGTTAAAGGGAGGTTCGAACAAGAAGTTATACTGAAAGTACGTAGCAAGGGCAAATATGTCCATCCCTTAAGTGATAATTGTCTTATTAGCACAACATGTGCTATTGTTTGATTGGTTAGAGGGTAGGTTATGGTTTGGACGACTTAAACCTCTAAAAACACCCCCCTTGTTCAGCCAATTCAGCCATTAACAAGAGTTTTTCCTAAAGAGAGAGAAAAAGAAGAAAGTTAAGGAAGAAATATTTGGAAAATTTCTATAAATCGAGGAATCCTCGTAAGGTAAGTACTTCTTTATTAAAGTGGGTCACATGGATGAGTTATACACTTGGCATATTTTAATTTTTGATTTGGATAAATATTTTAATGATACCCATATTTCTAGATTGTGTTGGAACAATGATGTTTTAAGAACATGTGTAAGAACATGCATTAGGATCGTAAATGTTAACTTTAAAGTTAACATGATTTAAATTCCCTCCTCGTGATGGTTTTTAGGAGATTAATGTTTTTTTTGTGTATATATGTTGAAACATGTTTATTATATGTTTTCATGATTGATACTCAAGGTGGATGTTATGTATGCTTAAAAATGTTAAGTTATGATTTAATGTTCTTTTTCGACCTAGTCGTGCAAAAAATGGTATAAATCATGGAATACTTATTGGAATTGAGTGATTCCAGCTGGATAGTAAAATAGATTCATACATGTATAAAATAACCTAAAATTGTGTAAAAATACCAAGGAATGAACCTTTGGGGATATTTTGAAGTTTCGATTTAAAATCTTCCCTAAAGGAGTAAGAATGCAAACTAGGCGTTTGACGTTTTGCTCAACATAGAAAATGAGCCCTTAAAATTATAAAACATTAATTTTTATTATTCAATATTGACACTAATATTGGGTGGAATATCATGCAATGTTATGTGGTTTAAAAATTATGAAAATTCCAAGAAGTTGAAGTTGTGTTGCTGTTTTTCTTGAGAAACGATTTGGAAAAGGTTGTAATAAAATGGGTATAACTTTGTCTAGCAAATTCGTAATTTAATTCTGTAAATTGTGTTAGAACCCAAATTACTTGGGTGTTATAGAAATGTGAATTATCATATTTAATTCCTCATTAGTTATTTCTAATTGACCAAATGATGTGATGTATGACTGGGTTTGATGTTAATCGGTGTATTTAAATACTAATGACATTGACTTGTTAGGTGGGGAAGCAGCTAATACTACCACACCAAGGATGTAGTTTGGTATTAATCTTATCACCAAATCCAAGGTGAGTGACCTGTACTATGAAATATTGATGCTTATATGTTCCTATGGAAAATAGTAGTTAAACACAAGTGTTAAAATGCTTATGGGAGTGATGTTGTATTTACGAAACATATTCGTATGATTAAAAATGTTAAGCGATGTTATATAATGATATGGACTATTGAGTCCTTTATCTAATGTTAAGGACTAGTGGGTTGTACGGGATGAAGAGGACCCATTAATCCAATTTAAAGGTTTGTTGTACTCGGGCCTAATTAGGGGATTTGGTGTTCCACATTAACTGGGAGTTAATTGGACAGGCGAGTCCAGGCTTGCGAGAGTCACACAATTCCTATTGGGTTATAGCATTAGAAAATAAAAATGTTATTTGAATTTGTTTTATGAGTGGAATATTGTTATTCACTAAGCTTGTGTTGCTTATACTCCTATAATGTTATGTTTCAGGTATGCCTATCATTTGGAGTTCACTGCCAAGTTAGGACCTTAAAACGGGGGAGTGACGGATATCTAGTGTGGTTTGAATATCAAGAATCTTTTTGTGTAACTATTAAACTAAAGATCTTGGTTATGTAAAGTTGTGTAGTACTTATAGGTTACATGTAAATGTAGTTATGTTTTCATCTACACATACCGTTGGGAAAAAAATGCATGCAATTTTTCCTTAGAGATTTAAATTAAATCATTGTTTATTTTTTAAGGTAATTTATCTCTAATTAAAAAGGATGAGTTTAACTTAATTAGATCGGGGCACGAAAATGACAAAGAACAAATCATCGCGGGTGAGGGCACCAGGATATGATGGACCAACCTCCTACAAGAAATCCTCCTCTAGACTAACCAACTTCACCTCATCCTCTTCGTCACTAGACTCGAGTCTGTCAAGTCGGGACTAAATAGATGTAATCTCGAACTAAAGTGATGAAATCTAGGCCTATATCCTCGCAGCCTCCGCCTATCGTTGATCAACCTTGGTCTATCTAGATGTGTGAAGCCTCACCATCTTTCGAAAAGTAATTCTAAAAAAATGACAAACCCAATCATCAAGCCACCCTAACTAAAAATGGTAGAACCGTTGCAGGTCATGGAGAGCCTCCAAGAACAAAAAAGTGAAATCACTAGTTAACTCGACAAGAGAAGTAATCAAGAAATCATGAACGTGGCTAGCAAGGGACTTCAGGTAGCACACCGTAACACCGTCAATATGAAGTACACTCTAAGAGGTGAATGTCTCAGGATGATGCTCCAAAATCCAATCTAGAATATGGCGCTCGTGTGTCCTGAAGCACCCTGGCCGCAATCTGCTCATAAAAATGGCAGGATCCTCTGCCTCAGCATCACTACCTGACTGGTGAGACTCTACCTCAGAAGGAATAAAAGAGAACTCCCCTCCAGAATCTACATCACCAGTCGCAGGAGTGGCCTGAGAACTATGATCCCCCTCATCAACTACCTTGGTGGACCCACCAATAGGATCCTGAAAATTAATGCTCATGATGAGCCAAAAGAGAAAGAAGATAATGGGAGTTGTATCCAGAATTTTAAAAGGTCTAGGATAGAAAGCTTACCCAAAAGCTTAAAGGGTTCAGTATGCTACCGCTAGTTGGAAGGAAGTCAGCCGAAGGGGAGATGATAGGCTAAATATGGAAAATAGTAGTGAGAAATATCAATAAGACCTATGATTTAGCTAGAAGAAATACCAACTTAGGTATGAAAGTTAAATAGATAAGAAGGATGCATCATAGCACTCTCCGCCCACTTCACAGTAACCGGAGCAAGTGCCTCAATCACCTGGAAATAATGAAACAAAGGTGAAGTTGAGAGCACTTGCACAGTAAAAGCAAGAAGAAAAAGGAGAAATAGAAAAAGAGAGAAGGTATGCTAGTATAATACCTCTCTCGCATCCATCTCTCTAGCATGTTCCATAGTCACTGGAGCAATGGTCTCACTCACCTAGAAATAATGAAACAAGGGTTAGAGTGATAACACTTTCATAGTAAAAAAAGTAAGAAGAAAAGGGAGAAACATGAATAGAGATGGTATGCCAGTATAATACCTCTCTCGCAGCCATCTCTCTAGCATGGTGCACAGACATTGGAACAATGGCCTCACTCACCTGGAAACAATGAAACAGGGGTGAGGGTGAGAGAACTTGCATAGTAAAAGAAAGAAGAAAAAAGATAAGCAGAAAGAAAGAAGGTATGACAGTTTAATAACTCTCTCACAATTATCTCTTCAACGTACTCCACGGTTACCATAACGCATACCTCACTAGCCTGGAAACAATGAAACAAGGGCAGAAGTAAGCATACTTGCATAGTAAAAGCAAGAAGAAAAATGTGAGGTAAAAAAAATAGGGAAAGGCATGAACCCATGATACCTCTCCTGTAGCCATTCCCCCAATATGTTTCGCAGTCGCAGGAACGATTGCAGCACTAACCTAAGAATAGAGAAACGGGTAAGTGATAGTAAGAATTTGAAAAGTACTAAATAAAAAAATTGAGAATATAAGCAAACCAGTATTTACTTGGGTAGCTTAATTAGAAATCTAAGTCGGAAGCCCCACAGTTATGGGAGAAGAACTAGTAACAAGTCATGCAGATAAAGGGACCCCAGCTATGCTAACCTGATCACGAAAGTTGAAAAATAAATATGAGTCATAAGAGTGATACATAAAGGTTACTCTCATGAAAATTTAAGAAATGATACCAGAGAAGTTAAACCCACAAAAGTCAAAACCCACAAAAGTCAAGGGGATGTAGTGAACGGATCCTGAGGGGATTCCCCACAACACTCATGGAAGGTAGGGAAGCTTCCACATAGCTAGCTTGCAAATGAAGAAAAACAGGCAAGAATTAGCAACATGAAAATAAGCATACTGAAAAGTCCAAAGACCCATGATAGAAATAGTTACTAGAAGAGGCATTATGGCAGGACTCTCATAGGAAGAAATAGGTCAAGGCGCCTCATCTGCAACCGGGGTTGCTAAAGAAATAGTAACAATAGGCACTAATGCGGTGATGATGCGAACCAACTGAGAAAATAATAGAAAATGACTTGTCAGCATAAGTAAGACTAAACTAAGAAAAGAAAATTTCTGGGGTACTTGAGCCCCATCGAAAGAAGAAGGGCAGAAGGTGACCAGCGACGTAGCAGGGGCTGTGCTAAATCCATGTTTATATTGATGGAATTAGAGGGTGTCATCATCATCGTCATCATCATTATGGGCGAAGAATCTACCAATACTTGAATAGAATCCTGTGAAATAGATTCAGCGGTCAAAGATATGGTGAATGTGGGGCTATGAGGAATATGCAAGAGCATAGGTCTTCCATCCATAGAGACGTGGACCCAAGAAACAAAAATCCTCCTCGAGGGAGACAACCCTAAAATAGTGGTCTCCAAGAAAGGCATATTCCCCCTATAGAAGAAAGGCTAAGAGATACAGGGTCCTGGGGAATGAAATTTGACAAAGAATATAAGCATTAAAGGCATAGTAATAGAAATAAGATAAGGGCTAAGAAAATAGGCAGACTTATAAAAAGGACATAGTTAGGGGCTCAACTAAAGAAGTGCCTACTATTATTGTAGGAGAAGTTGAAGCAACAGAGCTAGAAGGAAACACCCTTTGAAATCATAAATAGACATGGAACACAAAGGATAAGAGTTTTAAAAATTAAAAAGAGAGTAGTGATGCCAAAAACTCAAATGAACTCAGAGAGGTACTTGAACTGAATGCGCGGTCACATGAGGGACCTTAGTGCTAGTAGGTATGCAACACTTACTAAAAAGAAATGTAAATTGTTAATATCAAAGTCTTAAAAAGAGTTGTAGGGGAGTGACAAACCTCTCTGAAAAGTCCTCGAGAAGAAAATAGCATATAATTCCTCTCGCACTGAAAGGGAGCACAACACAGGGAGGGAGGTGAAAGACCACTTGCCTCCAGAGAAGTATCATGTGGAAATATTGCAAGAATAAGAATTACTAAGAAGAAAAAAATCATATCCATAAAAGTCTCAAGTAAAGAAAGACTTACGGTAGTAGAGCGTACGACCTGACTATATGGAAGGGTCATGTTGTTGGAGCTAACCCCTGAAGGGTAATGTAATAATTTCCATCACTGGAAGACTCCCTCAAAACTAATAACAAAGCATGGGTGCCAGTATCACTCTCACCATGGAGAACCAAGCCATCCACATCATTAAAAGAAGAACTATGATGATCGTAGGAAGGCTTACTTCCATAGTCAACTAGTTCCTTTTCCAATGAGGGGGAGGGTGGACCAACATGTTAAACTCCACAAGAGCTGGTTTCACTAAGTACATAATGTTTAGGTGTAGTACCTTCTGCAATGGGAATAGATGTGACTGATGTCCCCTGGGAAGAAAGGCCCAAATCCTCATAACCTCGCATCCTGATAGTACTAGAGGTCTCCTCCACTCCGAAATCATTGATATCGGCCCCTAGGTCTAGTGTGGAGGGAGCGGAAGCATCAACAGCATCCCGCATCTTCCTTATGGCATCTCGACTCCTCACATGTAAAGGGGGAAAGAAAGCAGCAACAGTGGCAGTAATGAAGTTAGACACACAAGTGTATGGGTGTTTTCTTTTACATTCCATAGGAGACCTTATTTTTTCCTTTACCCTTGGACTAGCCTTTAGACTTGGGAGAGGGAACCTCAGCTTGCTACGATTGGGTAGACTCATCGAGGAGCGGCTTCACTAAGATGGGAGTAGCATGCTCAAGAGGCGGCCTGCGTGTGGTGCTAAGATGTCAAGAGTTTTTCTAGGTTTGCTTGATTAAGAATTGGGCTTTGACGTACTTAGTAGGGTTAGTCTCATATGGAGGCCCAACCACGCAACTCTGAATGAGAAGAACATGTAAGAACCAAGAAATGAGGTAAGTAGTCACGGGGAGGTACATATAACTCTCCTAAGTGACGCACCCTATGAAATATTCTCTGAAATGTAAAGTTCCAACATGCCTCCAAATATAACTCTAAAGGGTTCCTACTTGAAGGATAGGAAGGGGTGTGAACACCTTGGTCATAACCAATCTGCCTCCTTAATCTCTCTGAATGATATAACTCAGCACCTCGACTCAGCTTCATCAAAGAAGGTAGAAGACCTATAAGTAGCATTGCCACCACGTTGATATAGTGGCAAGTATAAATAGAGTCAACATCAATAGGGCAATAAAAGGTACCACTGTCACCGGGAAAAGAAAGCCAGCTGAACACACTACCGGGACACATGTTGTAAGGGAAAAAGAAGAACTCCTAAATATCATCAATCAGAGGTCTCAAAGGCTTCTTAGGGGATTTCCCATGCCAAGTCAAATGACGAGAAGCATTACTGTGGCATGCCTGCGGCTCAGGACCAAAATAGGAAAATTGCTCAAACAAAAAGTCCATCAGAAGAAGAGAGATGGAAAAGTTAGCGGCATCGTAGTGATCGCAGGACCTGTCAACATCTACATGAGCACGATCTAACTAGGAATAAAGAGAACCAAGAGCTAAAGCCACGAGGGGTTCTAACCTCCCCCACGATAGCCTCACAGCTAATCTAAAAAGGAGCTCACGAGGAGAGCCTTCGGGTTAACTTGGGAACAAGAATCGACTCAGAATAGTGATAAGAAAATCAACCAAGTGTGAGAAAGAGTGAAGTTTGGGACCATATTGCGGTCTGAGATATTTTCTATAAGTCTCCACTTTTGGCAGCTGCTCAAAATCTCTAAACTAGTACCTCTGCCATTTGTTGAAAGAATGTTTGGAAATGTCAGTTATATCTATAGCCACATATTTTGAACACTCAAGAAGTGAGGCCTGTAACTCCTCCACCATCTCCTGTTCAAGGGGATCCTCATAACCATTAGTAAAAATAAGCTCCTCGTGGAAAGGTAGGGCATACAACTTGCATACATCCCCTATAGTAATAGTAAACTCGCCCCATCCAGTCACAAAGGTGTGAGATTCCCTACTCCACCGAGACAGTAAAATATTGAGGGAAGAATTATATTTTTCCATGGTGTAAGACATCAAACTATTATTTAAAGTAATAAGAACAAGTCCCTCAAGGATAGACTTATAACAAGGAACAACCAGAATATGGTCAACCCATGTAGCCTATTCTTCCGGGGCACTCCCCACAGCCTTGATTTCAATGTTGGAATAAGGGAAGTCACCGTGATTAACTATAACTCTGAGAATGGAGTCAGGAATAATAATAGGAGAACTTGTAGACTCACCTAACCACACATGAGGTCACTCGATAACGTTGGCAAAAACTTTTTCCTTAAACTGAGCAAGGGAAGCCATGAAATCATCACTAGGTCCGAAAAACGGTGCACGACGGTAGGGGACAAAATTTCTCCCCTAACGGGTGCGCATATAATCTTCCCAAGCCTGAGAATAAGATGAAGTAGTGGAAGAACTAACAATAGACATTGGCCGAAGTGAGGCACCCACAGTCACAGAAGACACAGGTGAGGACACCCCATAATCAATACCTCAGTAGAAGAACCCACTATCATAAAAGGCCTACGCGAGGAACCCTTCGTGATTAACACCTTGCGCATGGAACCCGTATCCACCCCTAAAAATCATGAGGGACCCTTTGTAATCAAAACGGTGGGCGCGGCACCACCCAACTTCAAAAATTAGATAAGGAATTCGAAATCAGGAAATGGAGGTCCGCGGAACCCTTCACTGTCACGGCAACAGGAGAGGAACCCGTCGGCGGCGGTGCTATAAGCGAGGAACCCTTCATTATTAGAGGAGTAGATGAGTAACCCCTCACGTTCAAAGATAGGAATAAGGAAACCTCAAGTAAAGGACCCTAAATATAAACTTCAAGTGAGGGACCCTCTCCAGTCACACCAGCAGTAGATTGCGCTTCAAAGCCATTTTCCCCACCAGCAGTAGATAGCGCAGGGCTGGGGTAAAAACCCATTTCTTCAGATGAGATACCCGCAGACGAAGAACCCATAAATAATGAGGGTCCAAATTTTCAGGGACCCATAAGGATGCCGGTAACTAGCGATAACTCCGAGGATGAAAAATTGATAAAAAGGTCTTGAGTGGTAGTTATCGTCTTGGTTCCAATAGCCACCACGATGGAAATGGTGACAGAAATGGTTAAAGACCCTATTACAATGGGAATGACAGTGGTGGTGATGGTGGTACAAATATTGTTATGATGATGAAGCCATTGAAATAGGTTGGTAAAAGTTTGAAAGTAAAAAAAAAGTTATAGAGTCTTTGAATTTTTTCTTTTCTCTCTCATTAAGAACACCCAACTCTCGGTGAATGATTTGAGAAGAAGGTAATAGTAATATATTTTATTCAAAAAAAATATTAGATTTTATATGAAAATGGGAAAATGTATGGGAATACCAAAAGGTTGACAAATTTTTTCCCCTAAATGATGAGATTATAGTTCCCACACTAACACGTTGCTTCTCGAGAACCCAAAACCTATAACAAAGGGACAGTGCATTTAATGAACCTAGGGGGAATGTTGAGGGTCACTTTGGGTCCCTAAAAAAATTAAAAATTGAATTTATGGCGTACAAAGCCTTTTGATCTCTCCAACATAAGAGATTTTGCACGAGAGGCTAATGTAAAAGGGTGTTTCCACTATATTTTGGGGTGAGGGTCCCTCAAAGACCCTCTCCCCTCAACTTTTAGAATATATGGTATGAGGAACCCCCAAGGTCCCTCAACTGCAGGAAAAAATATATGGAATAAGGAACCCCAAGGTCCCTCAAATGCTGAAACAAATATACAGAACGCGGAACCCTCATGGCTTCCCTCCCTCATCTTCCAGAAAATATATAAGACGTAGAACCCAAGGCCCCTCGACTGCAAGAAAATATTGAGGTGCAGAACCCTTAAGTCTCCCCTCCCTCAGCTACAAGAAAATATTTGGGAGAGGAACCCTCAAGGATCCCCTCCCCCCCTCAACTTCCAGAAAATATACGGAACGCGAAACCCCAAAGATCCCTCAACTGCAAGAAAATGTTTGGGCGCAGAACCCTCAAGGCTCCTCCCCTTTAATTTCTAAAAAATGTTGAGGCAAGGAGCACTCAAGGTCCTCTCCCTCAACATCTATAAAAATGTTAGGGTGAGGAGTATTCAAGATCCTCTCCCTCAACTTCAAGAAAAAATGTTGGGGAAAGGAGCAGGCAAGATCCTCTCCCTCAACTTCTAGAAAATATTAAATGTGGAGCCTTTAAGGTCCCTCGGTCTCCAGAAAATAGGCCAGGATAAGGAAGGGGCTTCCATGAGCAACCCCTCATCATGAAACATTATTATTTTAAAGAATAAAAATTACTAACACTTACTTTCTTGTACATGTAGCCTAGTTGAGCAGGCATGGCTCAAATAGGCCAGTTAGGATCTCTTGGAGGTTTTGGATTGGCAGTTGAGGAACAAGTTTTATTGGGCAAGCTCAACCACTTAGCACTTTAGTATTGAGAGGATAGTAGCAGGAAGACCCTAGGAGTCACTCAAGACCACACATAACTCACACTTAGACACAAGTGAAGTGAGCAGCCAAAGGGCTACTCACAAGAAATGAACTTTTACAAAAACGATTTTAGAGGAGAGGGGTCCTCAAGCCACCCCCCCCCCCTCCAGATTGATAGTTTTAGAGGAGGTGGTCCTCGAGGCCTCCTCTCTCAAGTTTACAAAGTTTTCACCATAAGTTACCATTTCAAAAGATATTTACAAAATCAGATATTTTGTCTCCATTGGAAGACATATTTGCTTTTTGACTTTGGGTTGCACCAGATGGCACCTGTCAGAGAGGACAGGCGGCTGCACACAGGTAAGGACAAATAGTACATTTCAGACCTTGTCCCTTACCAAACCTCTCAATTTTGGCACCCCAAAGTGCCAACTCAGCCCTAGTGCCCAAGTATAAATAGGACCCCTGGGCAGGTTAAGGACATAGAGAAAAAACTCAATATCACCATTACTTTGTGAAAATAACACCAGAACCTCCTACTATTCTCTCCCCTCTCTCTCTCTCTTTAAGTGTTGAGTGACTTGTTCTTTCACTCCCCCACTGATAGCCATCACTTTCAGGAGTTTCTCTTCAGAAAAGTTAACATTATTATTGTGAAGTTAATCTTATTCCAGTGAGGGAGTTCTAAATTGAGTTCCATTTTTACCAAAAGGAGAAGGTTTTACCCGAAGTTGATCTAGAAGTTCTTGAGAACCTTGAAAGCATCATCCATTAGGGTGGCTCATGCCTCACCCGATTCAAAATCTTACTAGACCCCAGTCACACTACCCTCAACATTTGGCGAATCTGTTGGACAAACAAGGTTTCTACATTTCTAAGCAGCTAGTCTTTTATGACATTCCATCTAGGAATGGAATTTAAAGTGACCAGACCACCCATGAGGATGTGGTGGTGATCAGATCTAAGGTACCCGCTCCTCCAGGAGGGCAAACCAGCTCGTCGGTAGCAGCTCCAATGATAGGTATGAGCCTTATGAACATGTTTTTTGAATTTCTGAAAACAAAACAACGTAGAATTGGCAAATTTGTGCCAAATATAAGTAACACTAGCAGCAGCCCCTTCTGTAGTAGAAGTTTCTATAGTGGTGATTCCAGTAGAGGTAGCTCCACCACGGAGGGTGGCGCCGGAGCAAGCTGTGACACCATCGAGTTCACTTGCAGTAAAAGGTCAGAATTTGGAGGAGTCACCCTCCAAAGATGTTACTATCGTCCTCCCTATAACCCGGTTGCCATAAATTGTTTAACTCTTTTCGAAATAGGTAAATAAATCACAAACGTAGTGGATGTAGTCATATTTCCCCGAGAATGAGATCGAGACAACCTTCTTCCCCGCTCTGCCTTTCCACCACTTTTATTCATCGCAGCTTCCTCTCTTTAAATCAAAATTCAACCCAATTCTCCCAACCATAAATTTTCCCTTAAAATAAGTTTAAATAATCATAATAATCTCTAAACATCATCAATTTATGGCATCCCTCAATATTCCCCATTTTGGTTTATCACGGTTTATCTAAGTCTCATCTTAGGTTCGAATTCATAATCATCAATTAACTGAACCTAAAATCTGGATTTCTAATATAAATATAATTAAAATAGATATTGCTATTATTCAATCACCAATTGAGTATTAAATCAACCCATAATACTCCAATTACCCAAAATCCATTTCATGGTATAACCCACCCCCAAAAACGGGTTTTGATCATACCCACTTTGATATGAACATGAATTTCACATATTTAATTTGAAAGCAAGATAACCGCTTTCCTAATTTGATTCGTGGAGTCTGATTACGTGATGTAGTAAATGAATTGGTGAAGAACACACCTAATTCCTTTTTGATTTGGCTTCCCAAAGCTCCTCCCTTTCTTCCTCTTCTCTCATCTCAAGTTCTAGGGTTTTCAATCTGAGTTGTGGCTTCCTCTAATCCCATAACTTAGGTTTAAAGCTCTTAATCCCAAAATTAGCCTGATGGCCCAAACCCAAATGACTCGAACATCCCCGTGTGGGCCTGACTATGTCTAAAAAGTCCATAGGGCCTAATTACTACCCCCGAGTATACTATTTTGACTAACTCGACCCTTCCAGAACCAACCGTGACCCTGAAATCACTATCTGAGTGACCCTATAATAATATCCTATCTCGACCTCATATAGTCTACACTCGACCCCCCATGAGATATAGTACCATTACGTCATTATCACTCGTTATGATGTAAAATAATTGTTTACTATACACTCAGTAATCATAATGCCTAAATATTAATCATAATATCTCCCGATTAATATTTTAATAACCACACAATAATTCATTCAAATACCATCCCCACTCGTAACTTGGTTGATGAATCCACACCAAGAATCTCTAAAACATTCTTAGGCCTCAATCTGCCTTAGGATAAGCCCAAAGGAGATAATTTATAGGGTAAGCCCCAAAGAAGAACTAGATTCGACGTCTAACAACTTTAAGCGACATAATTACAAATTCGACCTCAAAGGGAAAAACGAAGATCAAGTGAGAAGAACTCTTATATCCCAGAGGATAAGCACACATGCATGCGGATGGTAGAACATGCCTCTCTTGAGCACACACATATCTTTTCCGTCAAGCACCCAATCATTGTGGAGATTCCTCCAGGGAAAAAAACAAGTGAACTGAACTCACTACATGGTTCATTTCAATGTACTTAATATCACATACCTACATGACTACTTTTCTTACATTTTAGAACTACTTCAAGGCCTTACTTTTAGAGTCCCTCAACATGTAGATACATGCTTAGTTTCCCGTGTACAACATTATTCACTCATCCAACCCCATAGGTGTGTGCGAAGGAACTCACTATAAAATAAACATCACAGTATGTAAAAATAAAGATTACCCATTTGCATAACGCACTACATAGTATCGATTTTCATATTTTTTAAACCCTATACCCGTGAGGCCAAAAGTGGTCGGTCGAAAGGTTGGTTGACAATGACTATCCTCACTCTTTTCAACCACCCGTCTGGTATATCGAGCAACTTCTCTATTGATCTCAAGGTCTCGGTGACAGTGAATGTTTATATTTTATTGAGTATTGGGTTATAATTAATAGGTTTTCCATAGTCATTCAGTACTAGGGTAAAGTTGTTTTACACGTATCTCAAAGGTTGATTAGTCCAGGCATCCTGATATATCATGATCTATGGCAATGAAAAGTGATCCACCAATAATTGAGCCGCATCGACTTTTTTTCACACACACACACACACACACACACACACACATATATATATATATATATATATATATATATATATATAACTCTAGATGCATGCCTTTTCACAAAAGAACACATACTTGTGGTTCGCCTGCTTTGAGAATTTTTTTGTCAAATGACCCGAGGATGATCAAAACCCTTCATATTCCCGGATGACTCTCTTCCACATTTTAATGGGAGACACGAACATATAAATCCACAAGTTATCTCCAAAGGAAAATCTTCTTACACTATATTAATTCCACCCTTACATGTAAAAGATAAGATCTCACCCAATTTCACCCGAATCCAACAGAATTCTGCTCAAGTTCTACCTCGTAGAAATACTACCAAGCAAAATTGTATAACAAACAAAATACTGTCCCCATATGGCTAAACATTAGATAAAATAATTATATCATAGAAAACATACATGTGTGAGTCCATCTCCACTCCATGTTTTATTCACATGTCAATCCTTTTGTGACAAGATCCCAAGAAAAAGTTCCCCTCATTTTTTGGTAGTTATCCTTACCTATAGAATACCACACAAAAAACTTACGCTTGAATCATGTGTGTATGTATGGTACATGTGCCTAGTTAGTCTTCACTAGTGAACATCCCATCCACTACTATCAAGTATGTTCTATAGTACGTTCCATGTTTACAGAAGAAGATGATGCCCCGACGATAATGGATTAGGTTTTTCTACAATTACAAAGCATTAGTGCCTCTTAAAATTCTATGAAATTTAAGATTCGGTAATAGGTCCAAGAAAAAGTCCGCCTTCATGAGATTATTGTTGCACTAAAAACTGGGAAAATTATACCCTCTCCACCTATCCATGGCATTAACATTCCCCATCTCCCTTAAAGATAATGCTAAAGAATCCTCAGAAATCTTCTTGAACCCATGTCATCCCCCATTTTCCCTGTTAATATTGGCACCCCTCACTTCCAAGTGCCAATTTCTCCCCATGGATACTTAGATACCTACCATTAGTATCCCGAATACCCTCACCCCGCATATCAGGGACCTTCATGGGAAAAACTAGAAGTTCTTTCCCTAGATGACGAGGTTTTTACTCCTCCCCCCCCCCCCCCCCCAAGCCAAGAAATGACACAAGTCTAAACTGAATTGCGTCTCCTTCTAGAAGCCATTAGTAAGATGCAAACCTCTAATGAGTTGAACAATATCAAGAAAATTACCATTTATCCAGACGCATATCTTCGTGATAAGTTAAAAACTCCCATCTTTAATACATACAAAGGAGTATGTTACCCATTTCCACACATGTACAACTATCATCTTTAAGTACAAGTAAAAAATGCGGAACTAAGAGTGCTGGAAAGAATGTTCGCCTCCACTATGTCTTGAGGATCCCTTACTTCATACATAGGCTTGAAGCGTGAGGGAACCGCCAAAACATGGATCGACATTTGTAAGTCCTTCTTCAAACAGTATGAATACAACAAAGAACTATGCATCACATGTAAATACCTAGAACTGATGAAACTAGAGGAAACTAAAATATTCAGAGCATTTGTCACCCAATGGATAAAAATGCGGGATAAATTGTGTATCATCCCTTTGAAAATGATCAAATCCATATTGTGATCAAGAACCTCAACTAAGAATTGAATAATAATATTGGGATAACCTGAATCCAAGACTTAAAGGAAATTAACTACGCAGGGTGGAATATTAAAGAGAGCTTGGCCACCAAAGTGACCAAAATCCTTTAAAGAGCATCACCGACCAACCAATCATTTTTATGAAGAAGGGATGATGTGATGTATCCATGTAAAATATTAGTAATATGGTAGTATTCCCCTAATTAGTTCATATTAAAAAACTAATGCCTACTAAGCCTTAGTGGCCACCACTATGCCCTATTAGTTGGGGTCCTCTCTGAGGACCTATTAAGCGGTTCTTCCCCCAAAAGAAGTTCGAACGAAACAAAGACACCTTACAGGCATATAGTTGCCCCTCAGTTGGGTGTTTTCAGCCTAAAAATTGGATGGGTACCACCATACAACCTAAATAAATACTCGCATGCTGACTCGTAGTATAAATTCCACTAAGGAGATAGACACACTACGAATAACTGTTGAGGAATCAGATATGCCATCGAAGACCTCATATAGGTAAAGAGACTCATCTCTCCAAAACTTAATATCACGGGTTAGCCCCTCCCATATCACCCCAACCCAAGTTCAAACACCACATTGATTAGTGTCAAATATTTCATTTACTACCCCTTTACAACATAATATTGCAATCTCAAACTCATTAAACTCACGTTTTAAACTCATTTACTGTATAAACTTAAACATTCATCGCTAATTGATTATGTAAGTTTATTTGAGTATTTATAGGGTTTACGATGCTAATGATGAAGTCTAGAAGAAATTCTGATAAGAAACAGTCACACATGAAATTTTAGGAGCAAAATAGTGAATTCAAATGAACAATTTCGAACTCGGGCAATTCATGAAAGTTGTAGGCCTCGAATAAAGGAAAGTTCGAGTTCAAATGGCATGTCAATCCGATCTGAAAATGAAGAAATAATGATCGTGCAACATTAGAAATAGAATGTAATTCAAATTCAAAACCCCGAGTGGAACTCAAAGTCCAACCCCATGACCCTAACACTATTTAAATATTATCGGCCTTGAAGTATGAGTTACGTTGGTTGTTCTGGTTTATCAATCTGAGGTCGTATGAAATAGTTATGAAGTTTTGGGGTTCCATTGGTAATTTTGGAAAACTAGTTCAGATAAATGGTTTTATATTTGTTTTAGTATATATTTAGTGTGGAACTCAGTAGTTCTGATCGCTCCCGCATGGAATAATGTGGGGGTGGAGCTCAGGTTTGAGTCCTCTCTCTCCAAATAAATAGATATGTTATGCTACAAATAGCTAGCACGCCACATAGTAGCACCACCACCCTTGGATCAAGCCCAGGAAAATCCCTCCCACATTCGTCTAACCCTCCCCTCCCCTCACCGAGACTCGACTTTTTCTTTTTATACAATTAACCTCATAATTCTTTTTTTTTATTATTTTCTCCATTCTCTCACTATACTTCTTCATTTTGTTTTTTCTTTTCTTTTAAAAAGAACCAAATTTATATTTTTTTCTCCCATGCTCTCTTTATTAGCAACCCACATATTTAATTAAATACCCCTATCCCATACACACCTTTTGTTATTTAACTAAACACACCCATCATTTATGTGAAATTCTAATGGTAACCCTATATTTTCTTTCTAACTATAAAAAGGGCAATTGGGCATCATTGTTTGGGCATCCCATATTTGCTGAATTGTAGTACCTCTATTTCGTTTAAGATAGAATTTTTAGAGTAGTGTAGTTTAATCGTAATCTCTAATTTAAATGAAGTTCTAATAAATTATTCCTTTAGTTACATAATTATTCTATAATGATTATTATTATTATTATTATTATTATTATTATTATTATTATTATTATTATTATTATTATTATTATTATTATTATTATTATTATGTCAACTCTTAAATTAATTTAATGCTTTCATAATTAGTACCTTACAATAAACTTGTTTTTCTTTCTTTCAAAATTATTTATTCACATAAACTGTTTTATTTAATTAATTAAGAATTCTTTCTAGGTAATTTTAATTAGGCTGGGATTAATGAACATATTTTGGGTTAGTGGTTAGTTTGCAATGTGTAGAAACCCCATCCTAGGACGCCCCCCCCCCCCCCCCCCCGAAAGAACCTCCTAAGGTCCATAGCACTCACCCGTTCACCATAAACCATAACCCATACTCTGACTACCGATCTAGAGGCCATCGAGTAATTCTAGCCCTTGTTTAACTCCAACTAACTCTTCAACTTGAGCGAAGCTCAATGAATCTTGGAAGGGCTCTAAATCACCTTTGCAACAGTTTGACCTATGCATGAATCGGCCTTATCTTCTAGACGAATCATCCATTTTACTCCGAAGGGTCATCGAGCGCGATGCTCCCGGGTCCCGTTTGAGCTTGGTCAACTCTCTGAACTGAGTGAATCTCAATGAAATATCGAAGGGCACTGAATTCTCTTTCCAACGTTCCACCCCGTGAGCGAATCGGCCTTGCAGTTCGGACAAACGATCCATTTTCCTCCAAAACTATCCCATATAAAGACCATCGAGTGCATCCGAGCCCTATTTGACTTTGATCAACTATCAAACCCGGGAGTGTCTCAAGAGATTCTTAAAGAGCACTGAGTTCCATTTCCAACGATCCACATGTGCACTATTCGGACTTACAGTTTGAATTTTATGCTCATTTTTTGAAAAATAGTTTCGAACTGCTTATAGGCACTCTAGACACACTTTCTATCAGCAGGGTGTACTTTTCCTTACCCAGCATGGCAGGCCCACTATCGATAGGAAGGTCAAGCCCCATGCCGATTGACACCCCCTTGACCCTATGAATAGGGGCCATGACCTCACCTTAAAGGGGATATAAGGGACCCCTCTTAGAAAGTCATAAAATATTCCCCTCGAATTCAAAGCCTTTCCCTTTCCTAAAAAGACCATTTTCCCACATTTCCCTCCATCACTTCCTTACCTCACTTTGTAAATCCACCACAACTCTTCATACCATTTTCGTACAATTTCAAGATCAACATATTAGAATCTCAAGATTCGCAACAAGCATTCATAAGTAGGTCTACTTCTCCATCCCTTTCTCTAGTCATTCCTTTTTAGTCTTATTTATATTATTTATGCTTTTATACTTTTGTTCCATTATATAACATCCATGTGATAACCCGCCTAATTAAATACATGCTGATCAATCCTTTATTAATTAAATCAGAATATCCAGTTGGTTCAGATTATGCATCACTGTCGAAAATTTATTATTATAAAAAAAACTAACCACCTAATATTTAAAA
The DNA here is from genome assembly GCA_949130495.1 of Sambucus nigra. NCBI lineage: Eukaryota > Viridiplantae > Streptophyta > Magnoliopsida > Dipsacales > Adoxaceae > Sambucus > Sambucus nigra. The sequence continues at coordinate 191,265,189 of OX422210.1, read as the reverse complement.
ATGTTGATGTCAAAATTTTATCCTATCAATTAATATAAACCATTTAAGGAAAAACTAAACATTCACCCTTCAATCAAACTTATGGGAAATGAAATATTTGACATAATATAAAGGAGCTGGAGTAAACACATCCAGTCAAAAGTCAATTACAGTAATCCAACAAAATAAAACCAATAACTGAGAAGAATGATGAACTAAATCTCAAATCTCTGAATATGTAATTAAGAAGGGACAACCTGTCCAACCGATGCAAATAACTCAAAAGTAAGGAATGATAGACTATAAGGCGTCTACTCCTATAGCTTCCACAACAGCCATAGCCCGTCGAATGAATGGAACTCCTAAGCCTGGTGTCCCTATCGCTGAGCACCTAATGTAATTTGATAAGAAAAAAAGATTTGCAGAAAAATGGGACTGAGCCCGAGTTGAAAATGATTGATTATCACATATATTTATCATGTTAAAGTATCGAACTGACTTGGGAATGCTCAACTCTCATCCAGTGTGCACGCTTAGAGAATATTCAAATCTCACTAATTCTATTCCCATACTAACTAGTTCTTTCTATCTAATCACCCATCATTGTCCAATAACGTTCCAACTTATTTCCCTCCCAATGTATAATACATATAGTCAATCCCACTTTAGCATTAATAGACACTTTCAGTTTAATAAAATTAAGTGTTCGCTACTTAATTCATTTCGGATTTCATTAAAAATCTTATATACTAAATTCACACAGTAGATATCAATACAACTATATACATATATTCACTCTATCTCATATATATACATATATACAATATTGCACCCCGAGACACAGTTGCGGTGCCTGCATACTCTGCTATCATGTCCTGTTGCATCGCTCAATTGCATAAAGGACTAAAGGTTCAGTCCCTCATAAACCATCAAAACAACACACATATATTGGAGGCGAACATAGTCCTAAGCCGATGGGCTACGTACATACCTATGCACCCATACGGCCGTCATCACTATCGTTCTCAGAGATAGTTCGTACCTAGGTTCTATGCTCTAGTGATACAAATCAATATCCCACCCGAAGGCTCCTCAAAGAATGATTGTCCACAACATACTCAAACTTTTACAGATTCCCCAGTTGTTAAATTAGTGTTTCCCAGAGGAAAAAAATTATGTAAAAATCCTAATTGGAAAGGGGCTCAAAACTGTAAAACAGTAGCATAACTTAAGAAAACAAATATGATTAACATGGTAACATAGTATCGATGTACCGAAACATGAATATGGAATGTATGTGCGTGAACTAAAACCAATGAATCACAATTATAACACATCGAAATGATCAATAAGCTCTAATTAATAACAATCTATCATCAAACTTTATTATAGCCATGTGTGACAATTAAGGTGTGAGATTAATGAACTAAACAAACATCAAGCACATGAATCCAGAATATTTGATGATTCTACAAATAATAGTGTCATGCCACGAATTATCAACTGTTAGGATTCTTTGTGCAAACCCGTTTAAAATTTTAATCCATCAAAACTCCCTCAAATATGTATCATATTATCTTTTGAATGAACAGAACTAATTTGGAGCAATTTTGGCATATGATTTTTTTTATTGCCTTATTATTTATTTCGGGCTCTTTTAAATGGTGGCTTTCACGACGAATCAATTTTACACTCTCCCAACCCTTTCCTGTACACTCATCATATTTTCAAAAAATGCTCACGGGTAAACGATTATTACATGCACACCTCCTCCTTATGTCTACTTATGCATAAATGAAAAAATTGAGATAAGAATAACTCACCAAACTCAAATATACAAGAGTAGTCAAACATCCATACAAATTCATGCATGTGTGCAAATATAGCATAAATACAAAGTCGAATCAAAATGCATATCAACTTCGAAACAACCCCATAATACAGTGGTTAAGATCATTCTAAGCATCGATAATGACCAAATGTCCTAGCCACATGGATAATGGAAGGAAGGGGGTCCAAGCACACCAATATGCCACATTAAACATGTTAACTCATGACACAAAAACTGAAAATCTTTTCGTATTTTTCAAAATATGATGCAATAAGTGGAAAAAATAACAATACAAAATGATAAACATGTCAGAACACTAGCAACATATAAATCGTGATGAAAAGACTAGCGTATGAAAAACAAACAAGCAACTATCTATGAGAAATAGCAAGGGATGAATCATGTGCATGCATGTGAGAATCAACCAACGAAGCATGTAACATATCCAAAATGGTTTTTCTAACCTAAACCGGTATATACCCAACAAAACAGATTTTGGGAAACGACAATAAACTACATTTAAACTTCCTAAGGTCTTCTCTAAGATCAAAACAGAAACTCCTAAGGTGACTTTTCCTACCACAATGCGAACATATGAAAACATGACGAGGAACGGGACCTTTAGGTTGACCTTTTCTAACACCCTCGGGTGTGGTTGACACTCTAAAACAAACCATGGTTTTTTCTTTGACATAAGAACCACTAAAACAAGATGAGCCACTACCATTATTATCCACACTACTTGAGTCGGTTAAATCAATTTTTAACATCAAAACTTTTGACTCAAGCAAACGATTAAACTCTTAAAATTTTTAGGATTCTTTCTTTAGATTTTCAATTACCCCTAGAAGGTTATCTTTCTCCACCTCAATGTGAGTAATCTTATCCCTTAGAGTCTTCTCTCCTTCCATAAAATCATTAATCGAATTATTTTCCTCAAAGGCACAAACCCTAGATTTTTTCAGATGCTCTAACTCTTTTTCTAAAATAAGGATTCTTTCATCACTCTCCTTTTTGGAAACTTTTAAAGATTCAAAATTATTATATAAAGCTCCAAACTTTTCAAGAATCATATCTCTTTGAATTTTAAACATTTGCAAAGATTCAATCATATTTTTAAAACAAGAATTTTGTTCCTCCAAAACTTCAATTCGTTTTGCAAACTTTAAATTCAACAGATTTAATTTGTTAAAACTTTGAGAATCCATCGAAAAAAAAACAAACACCCCAAGAGAGATAAATACGCAATCACCCAAAAGAAAAAGGAGATCCAACAGAATAAATTAGTGAAGCAGGCTCTGATACCAATTTGTAGGTCCCCGAAATATAACTTTATGACAAAACACTTTTTACTTTAGCGGAATTAAGTTAAGGATGAATGCAAATCAACTTTCTCTTTTTGAAAACTCTTTTCCAGTTTTATCAAACCAAGTTATAACACAAATTAACTTAAGAAAAGTTTATCTTGATTAATCCTAAAAATGCATCTAGTCATTAAAGAAAGTAAAGTTAAGTAAAGATACTCACAACGCTGGATGTTCGAGTAAAAACTAAAAATGAGAAAAAACCTCAGACGACCCAAGCCAGATAATCATTATGAACAATGATTTACAAAGACAGATTATCCTTACACAACGAATCGGTTCCCATGGGTCTTGACGATCCTTCTGATTTTCTACCATTCTTCAATAGTGCCCACAGAAAAGTTTTGTCTTCCAGGATCCTCGTCCACAAGACTCGACTCCACGAATGTTTTGGTGTCCACCGATACGGCTTGATACGTCTGCGATGTTGAACACGATATACATCGCTTCACTACCACAAAACCAAAATCACAAGTGTTAAATGATGAACAAAACTCAAATTGGTGTAGTAAGGATAATATAAACATTATGCTAATGAAAGCTCCAATCTTTGCCAACTCTAAGGATGTGTTTAAGCTTTTGAAACCTTAGAAAACATGTGGAAATAGGTTTCTGGATCGTAAACTATTTTTCCAAAATGTACACCCTTCAAGGAAAATGGAAACCTCTATTTATAATAAAATTTAGTCGGTGTCATAATCTCGTTCAAACGAGATGACACATCATTCGAATGACAGTGCATCTCGTTCAAACTACATCGAATGTTGTTTGAACGATGTCATCGGAGATAGTTCTTAATTTAAATGGAGTTTTGATTAAAAACAACACTTATCCAATTCTCATCCGTCCTTATTTGACATAAATGAAGTGTGAACAATTAAATCCCTTTCAAAAACATTTTCCTTTAAAAAATAACATCATGTGTATTATAAAATGAATTCCGAGTTACATTAACATTATGCAATCATACATGTGTGATCTTGGAATGCAATTATACCTTGAAGACGAGAAATTGCACCAATTAAACTTCAGCATGATTTAATCTTTGTAGCTTTTCCTCAACATCTTCAATAAATCTTCGATACGTCATAAACTCGTGGGATCAGACAATGAAAACCTATCTATGACTCAAACATGTTTTGTTCTAAGAGTAAGACAATAAAACTCAATTGGAAATTTGGTCCTGAAAATGCGCAATCTCCGTTCGATAGCAAGCAACATATGTATGTTATACACATAATAGTTTATTCAACAAGCATACACACAACTTAATATATATACCCTAGGTATTCTCGCAATCGAATTCCTCAAATTTGTAGATAGTTTAATCGTCTATACTATTCACATTATTTCAACACTTCGACTTATCTCTCTAACATATACCTTTTCTCTAAGACTCCCTTACCCTGATATATCCCCCTTGAGTAGTCGCTCTCTCAACTCATTACTAATTAAGAATTTAAGCCATTTGATGATAACATGGGTTAATTTCTCTCACTTGGACCAACCTAGTGAAAAACATCCACTTAAGACGTTTAATACAAGATTAAACTATTAAAATGGGTACAAACTATTTTCTGAAGAAACTAATTTATATCAAAACAAAACTTAACACACGATGTGTTTAAAAATATTATTAAAATAGTTTGAACGAGTTTCAACGAGTTATTTCAGATCTAAAATTTACTAATTTTGAAAAACAAAACTTAAACTATTAAATCAGCACAGCTTAGAAGAAGATGATGAGAAAATGAAGAAGAACACAAATAATTTTTAACGTGGTAAAACCCCACCTAATTGCGGAAACATCCACGGTGACTTGCTCGTCAAAAAAAAAAATCCACTAAAATCAAAATAATAAATTACAAGCTATTTAACAATCAAACCACACAAACACACCTAAACTAAGTTCAGAATTGTTACCAACTGCTCTATATTAGATCTGACTTCTCTGAAGGTTGTTGTTGTTGATGTTGCCTCCAGCTTTGCAATAATTACTTCATTCCATCTTTCCGTCAACTTAAACAAGTTCAAGATCATACAACCAACACTTTAAGTGTGGTAGAGTGAAAGTGTAGTGGTGATGTGCTCTCTAACATATGCATGAAACACACTCACACTTAATACATACAAAATGATTTAACAAATTACAAAATCACTAGATATGCAAGAAATTCTAAAATCAGTTTAGTCAAAACCAAAACAGACTTTTAGACCTTTCAAAATATTCACGAATCAAGAGGGAATCTTTTTAAGAAATATCCAAGATCCTAACACTTTCATGTTTCGAAAATATTATATAGAAAGTGCAATCCTCAATCAAGATCTCAAAACTAGATCTTAGTCTGATAGTTTGAATAAAATGAAATCAGAGTGAATATTGTTGGTTTAGGGTTTGAAAACATAAAATTAGTTTTAAAATAACCAACAAACAAGATTTATCTAAATAAGAAATCAAAAACATAAAGCTATCTTTGTGATTTGTATCATAAAGACGAGATCTCAAGTTTCTATGAAGATAAACTGAAAACTCGACCAACGTGACTAAGTTGGAAGGATGATCAATAACAAAAGAGGATTATTTTCTCAAAACACGATTTAAACACTCAGGTTTAAACTCATAGAAAAGTATTTCTAGTTTAGGGTTTGATGAAGTTTGGATTAGGTTTTGAATTCTCTCTAATATTTTCTCTCTCTTCTCTCTCTTTTATCTCAAATGTGGAAATTACAAAAGTCTCTAATTGCCTCACATATGGCATCTATTTATACTGAGCATAGAAGGATCTCAAACGAGTGTTCAAATCAAGGGCTAAGATTAAAGGAATTTAAATCGATGGAAATTTAAGGGTTCATAGAAAGCGGTGCAAAAGACAACTCCGATTGGTTAAAATCTGATCACTTGGATTGATTCCAAACATTTGTAGTCTGTAGATACTTTGAAGAGTCCACAATAAGTCACATGTATAAGTTAAAGTCAATGGATTTACCATTTTCATCTTTGATATTGAATTGGAAAAGGGCTTATCCATGTTAAAGAAAAATTGGATATATATGTATTACCTGTATTGCGAGAGAAATATGTGGGAAAGATACGAGCTATTATTATTTAGCACTGATATGAACTAGTTAGCATGGGAATAGTAACTATTATGGTTTTAAAGTACGTTAGGTGTGCACTCTAGATGAGAGGTGAAGATCTCAAAGAGAGAGTTCGATAGTCTAAAATGTATATAATAATTGCTGAATATAGCATTTATTAGCTTGCTGTTTTCTAAACTATTTTTATAATTGGGCTCTGACACATTTTCTTGCATATTCTCTTCTCTCTTGTATCTCCTATATCAGGTGTTCAGTCGCAGGGATGCCAACCATAGAGGACTAAGATTTTCGACGAGCTATGGATGCTATGGAGTTTTGCACTTTGTTTAGACGCATTCATATTCATTGATTCATACTCTGTAGTTGATCTTTCATTTAGGACATGTCCCCCAAAAGGATTTAGGTAATTCCATTCTATCTCAGTCAATTAAAGTATTATGTCAGTTTTTGATACATATGGTTTTATTGGAGTTATTGTATTGAGACATTTAAATTGGAGAGTTTTATTCCAGTTTATTTAATCCATTTGTAAAATTTCTCAGTTGTTGTTCATTGTGTGAATGGATTGTGTTAAATGGTGTATGTTTTAAAAGTAGATTTTTTAATTATATTAAAACTTGAAAAGTTAAACATCTGCTTAATCGGATATTAGGAGATTATTAAAAGGAAAATGTTTTTCGACAGTGATGCTAAGAATGAATCAACTGTAAATTCTGTTTTAATTGGGTATAGGATTGATCACCCGGTATTTAATTAAGCGTGATGTTACACAGAGTGACCTATTCATAGAAGCCCAAAAATAGGCTGGGGAATCATATGGGTCGGTGGTGCCCGTTGAAGAAGTTAAACTAGATGAAGTTGTACAAATAGTGGATGATGGGTTTCTCCAGATACAAGAAGTCTATAGATCTCTAAATTTCTCATAATTTTGAAGCAATAAGGACGCCTAGTCCCTTCACTCCTACACTTTCCCACTGAATGGGAAGACTTATATGACGAAGCCATTGAGGTTGTTCAATGCATTGATTACTTATGGCAGAAATACATTGTCGCCACTGGGTTGGGGATTACTTTAATAGCTCGGAAGATGAATCGAATCATGTTGATGCAAGCTTAGTTGCCAGTTTGTGTGGAATGATCTCTTTAGAAGATTCGTTATGGGAAATCAACAAAGTATCCATTCAACTCGAAGTACATGAAATTGAGGCTGGAGATCTTTTTTTAACCTAATAACATTTGGGATGAAGACTGAAAACATGAAGTGAAACCTCTTATCGAGAAAAACAATCAATGATCAAGAACTCCGAGGGAAGTGACTCCGAGGAATCCTTTGACCTACAGATACTGGGGATGATTCTCTACATGATCCTCCTAGATGATGCATCGACAAGAATTTCCACTTAGATCATAACTGCTAACATGCCTTTCTTAAACTGGCATGCCATCCCAATTGAACCTCTGCTCAAGTTCAACCCTACCCTATTATTTATCCTATTCAAACCTCTGCACCTATTTTTGTTTCTCCTTTTCCTGATGTAAATGTAACTGAGACCTCTTTTGGCGAGTTCTCAATGTTATTTCTCCTGAAAATTAAATAAACGAGGATTTTGTGCTTTACATTAATTGTATTGATTCTAAACCAACCTTTGATGACGATGATTTTGTAATTGAATAATAATTAACTTATATCAATAAGGAAAAAAATAAACAACATAACCACGTTCAAACTAAGGATGATGAGAATATGGTTATCAATCTCTAATCTAATTGCCATCAATGCAAGATTAGGATAATGACTACCCTTAACGAGCATCAGCGTGCGTAATATAAAGAGCTACTGAAAGAATTCATGAACGTCTTGCATGGTATTATGACGACATGCCTAACATTGACCTAAATATAGCTCAACATGAGATCTCGACATTACTAAAATGCAAACTAGTCAAGCATAAGTTAAGAAACTCCAAATTGAATGGTCACTCAAAGTCAAAAAGGAATTAGTCAAATAGCTAAACGTGGGTTGTATTTGCGTAGTCGAATACCCTACAAGGCTTGCCAACACCGTCCCTCTGACGAAGTAGGGAGGAATAGTTTTCATATGCATTGACTATCAGGATTTTAATAAAGCATCCCAGAAAGATGGTTACCCATTGCTAAATATCGACAAGATCGTTGACAATATGGCTAGCCATGCTCTCAAGTCATTCATCGAAGGATTTTATTCTTATAACCAGATCAAGATGCACCCAAACCACTAGAAGAAAACTACATTCATCACCCTATGAGGAACCTTCTGTTACACTTTCATGCCATTCGGACTAAAAAACACTAGGGCTACCACAACCATCCTACATGACCTTATTTATACAGAAGTCGGGATATATGTGGATAATGTGATAATTAAGTCTAAGACTTTGGAAGGACATATTCCCTCCCTTCGAAAGTTCTTCAAGCGACTGCGACAATACCATATGCGGATAAATCCATAAAAGTGTGTTTTCGGAGTCACGAAGGGAAAACACTTATGGATCGTGGTTAGTAAAAAAGAAATTAAAACAGACCCTACCAACCTAAATGCCATACTTAGGATGCCACCAACCCGAATGGAGAAGGGAGTTTGAGGATTCCTAGATAAGTTGCACTACATCAATCAATTCATCAGCCAACTAACCTCTATCTATGAACCCATCTTCAAACTGCTTCGAAAGGATTTAACCAAAGTTTGGAATGAGGCCTACCAAGAAGCCTTTGACCAAATAAAGCTATACCTTACCGAACCTTCGGTGCTCATACTTCTGCAACTGACTATTCCCATCCTTTTGTACTTAACCGTGTTGGATACCACCATTAAGGCTTTATTAGACCAATACATCGAAGAATTTCGCAAGGAAAGAGCCATATACTATGCTAGTGGGAAATTGGTTGGGTATGAAGTCAATTACACTGCTTTGGAGAAAGAACGTGTCACCCTGGTCTGGGTCACACAAAAATTATAGCACTACATGCTTGCCTTTGCTATCAAACTAGTATCCCGATTGGATCCCGTCAAATACTTGATATAGAAACCCACTATGTTAAGTCAATTGGGTCGTGGGTTGATGTAGTTATATGAGTTCGACATTTTGTACGTCATGCAAAAATACATGGGGGTGCCATCTTTGACTACTTTGCTGATTATCCTATGGAAGGAACTGATGTTTGGGTCCCTGAGTTCCAGATGAAGACATTCTTTCCACCTCTCTGGAGGATCTTAGGTGGAAGATGTTCTTTGATGTATTAGATAACAAGAAAAGGTATGGCATTGGGATACTCATGATCACCCCTGATGACTCTCAGACCCCCATTGCCATTAAACTTGACTTTCCTTACACCAATAACATAACTGAATACGAGGTATGCACCATATGCCTCAAGATCACCCTCGAGAAATGCATCAAGCATAGACATATATGAGGACCCTACCCTCATTTTAGGACAAATTCTCAAAAATTAAAATTCAAAGACGAGAAGCTCCTTCTCTTCCACGTCCACCTACAAGAGCTTTCCTCCCAGTTCAAAAATGTCACCTTTCACTACCTTCCTCTCTCAATGAAAAGTTGAGATTACGCCCTTGTAAACGTAGCCTCTATCGTTGATGTGTATGAAGGAATAACAATGGTTTCTTTCTTGGTTCATAAACTAGTTTCCCTAACTCACTCCTACCATATTTGGCTCATCACCGAGGGAGACTCCGACGTGGCCGAATAATGGTACTGTGACATTTGGATCGTACTAAAACATGGTAAGTAAGATACATATGAGAAAGACTGTATGACCCTACACAAACTGGTTGCCTAATACATCATCTATGACAAATAACTTTTCAAGAGAAATTTTGATGGAGCCCATTTACATTGGATAATAGGGGCTGATATTTAAGAAGTGAGGAAGAAAATAAACAGAAGGAATGCGAGTACCATATTAATGGTGACATACTTGCCAAAAAAATCATTCGTCAATGGTACTATTGGACTACCGCATTTCAAGACTATAGTGACTATGTTTGAAGATGCCTTAAGTGCCAACAATTTACTAATATCCAACACTTAACTCCTCAAAATTTGTTTAAAATGACCTCTCCTTGACCCTTCTCCACATTGGGCACATACATCATAGGAAAAGTCACTCCCAAAGATTCCAATGATCACGAGTTCATCCTAATCATCGTCAACTACTTTACTAAATGGGTCAAAGCCGAGTCATACGCGGTGCTGAATGCCCAAAAAGTGGAAAAGTTATTTAAAAAGAACATCATTTACTAAAACGGGGTTCCCAATGATTTAGTATAAAATTATGGGCTCCACTTCGAAGATGGGGTCACAGAATTTGTTGACAAGTATAGAATTTATAGGCACACGTCTTCTCCTTACCGACTTTAAATAAATGGTGTTGTTGAAGCTACCAACAAATTCCTCAAAACTATTATCAACAAGATGATCTAAAGTTATAGAGACTGGGTCGATCGGATCCCTTATGGCCTCTAGGTCTACCTCACATCCATCAGAACACCTACTAGGTCTAGACCTTATTCTCTAGTATATGGCATGGAATAATTTCTCCTCATTGAGGTAGCCTCCACTGTATGTCATGCCTAAAAGCAGGGTCAACGAAGAAGACTGACATCAAAACTATTGTAAAGAAATATAACTTTTGGATGAAAAGACACTTAAACTTCAATACCATATAGGGTTATCATTATCGGATAGCACGATCATTCAACAAGATTGCCAAGGTTGGGGTTGTCCAAGAAGGATATCTTACTCCGAAATAAATCGTAGAAACTCTCTAAGACCCCAGAATTAGAACCTAATTGGACAGACCCCTAAATCATGAAGAAAATTCTGCCAAGCGGCGCCGCTATGCTCACAGATATTAATGGAGACGAAATGGCATGTCCAGTGAATCTGGACAGTCTCAAGAAATTCTACCATTAATTCGAATTTTCAAATTCTAGGCATGCTACGACTCCTCTCATTGTCCTTTTATTCTAAAATTTTTTATTCATTCACCCTTCCCAGAACTAGGTGGGGCCTGATCCTCTCAAAATAGTTCTTTTTAAAATTAGTGAAATTTTCAAAACCCCTCAGATGTACGTAGGTAGCACATACGAGACACATAGGCACGATACCTTCCTTTTCACAAAATATTGTTCTTTTTTAACCCCCGAGAAATGCAATCCATCTCATTATTAACACGAACAAAATGATTATGTATGTCTGAACAATTGGTATAGACAGTTCAAATGCAAAATTTATCAAAAGACACAACAAAATATGTCAAAATCATTTTTATTTAAAATTAAGAAACATAAGTGTTACATTAAATATTAGTCGAGGGAGTCAAATAGACCACCCCCATTCTAGAAACAAAACCATACTATAACCAACCTATCTAGCCCTTACCAAATAACCAGCTTCATAAAAAAACCCTAAAACATGCCAGATACCAATATAAGTCAACCTAAACATAAATTTTCCCTCCTTCACAAAATACTACCCCCAGCTTCACTTGTCCTGCCCTCAGCTACCAGACGGCCCTGCCTCGTCATTATTTCGTTCTACTAGAGGCTCTTGGGTCTCTTATTCTTAGTTAACACTACATATGCGCTCCATGCATTGGTACACCTTGACAAGTTTGGCTGAAACCACAACATCATCATCTATAGGGTCAAAGGCAACAAGCCACCTTTGCCTAGTCTCTTCTTCCAAGATAATACCCACTTCCATAACCACTTCAGATAATCCCCAAACACATGTCAAGACCCTCTGATAGATTATGGGGGATGGGTAGATAACCAGCGACACTGCCACAAGGATCCCAATATCAGTCATAAAGATCCAATCAAATCATCTACGGGAAAAAATAGTTATAAGAGGAGGCATTATTTGGTACCACCCCACTTGGCGCAGAAGCCGCTAAGGAAAACAAAAAAAAAATCATGGCGAAGGCCAACTAGATGCACATACCAATACTCCCCTAACTACAAAATGGGCTACAAATCCCCCAAACATTCCACAAACCAGCAAAGGCACTAGGCCCAGTGCTCCCCAAACTAATTACCCAGTTCTCTATTAGAGGGCCAAAACTAAAGATTAGAAGGATAAATAAATTAGGCACTCCCGTCATGCGATACTCAAGAGGGGCCCTCAGGTAAAACCTCTCAAAAATCCACATAAATATCATCACAAGGCTCCCCCACAGAAAATTGAAATGGACCTCTTTCCAAGAATCCAAACCTTTCAGGGTCTCCGAGAAAACTATCGTCGATGGACTATACCAGTAAGACATCCATGTAACTATCGTGGCCACTTGAGGCTCGACTTTTAGGTCACCCTTCACCACTCACAACCTAGCAGTGAGGCTTAAAGTAATAGCTATAGTAAAGCTAGCATAAGATAAGTCCTTCTATCAAACCGAGTGCATAATCTCTAGAAAAATAATATTCCCTCTGTGTACTAGAGGACGGGCCTTTAAGGGAGAGATATGAAATAACTCAGCCAAATATACTAGAGGATAATGGGAGAAGTCGGGCATTACCATCGCCTACTGGAGCTAATCCCTAACATTACTTAAAACTCCTCATAAGTAGGGAGAGCCTCATCCAAGATAAATCGAAAGACATGATCCTCGGAGTACCCGAATTGTACCAACCCTGCCAGCTAATTCTAGGCTGGGGCCCGATTGCATAGTAAAGAAACCCGACGCAAGCTGAAAGTGTCATAGTCGACATTATAGAGACATATGGACTCTAAAATTTCTAGATAGGAAGATCATTATTAGGACATTGGTAGGGCCATTTGAGAAAGGGAAAAAAATATACAATATTGAGAATGTGTATAGCGATGAAAAAACACATCCCCTAACTCCCCTTATTTACCCAAAAATATTCACCAAAAATAAACCACCTGGAATCTCATCAATCCCTATGCCCTACAAAGTACTCCAAGTATGAAGAAATTGAAATAGAAGACAAATGAGTGATTTGACTTGACTCCTATGCCAATAGGTAAGACTAGGGGTATGCCGATTGCCAACCCCTAGTTTAGAAAAATTTCATTTTTCCTTTTTTGCACAAACTCAATTTCCCAAAATCTTTACTTTGAAAACGTTAACCCCGGGCTATTGCTTTTTATTACTCTTATTTTCATAAAATAAATATTTCTCTCAAAATCATTTTCATTCTCATCTTTGTCATCGCAAAATAAAATAATCTCAATAGAAAGTTATATTAAGCCACTAAAGTAATAGAATAAAATAATCTCAATAGAAAGTGCATTTATATTAAGCCACTAAAGTAAGAAAAATAAAAAAAGAAATGCATTTTTCATATATATTCCTTCTCTAACAGCATTACATCTTTGTAGGTACAAGGAAACAAAAGTAAAGTAAAAAGATGAAAATAAAATGGGACATTGCTTGAACCCTCTCTCTCACAACCTCTCCAATCAAACCCTCATCCCTCGTGGTGCACATGCTTCCCTCTGTGATGGGCGGTTGACCCTCCTCCCCGAGAACCTGAACTCTCGTCATAAGTGGATGAAAGTACCATGTAGGAAATAGATGACTTCTTCAAATAATCATACATGGACACCATCCAATCCTTGATGTCTTGTAACTAATTGGTCGGTGCCCCTATAAACTACAATGAAGAAGAATATAGAAAATAACAAAACTCGAGAATGTCAGTAAAAAGCAAGGAAGAATGAAATAGGAAATGAAAAAGAGAAATAAGAGTGCTTTACATGAAGCCTAAAGGAATCATCAGTAATCCCCATTAACTCAGATACTGATGCATGCGGACGATGGGGCACACTCAACGTCTCCCCCTATTAAATCAGAAATTAAAAGAAGGGGTAGTGACCTGAATGAGCGGAGCCTCCGTCGCCACTACCTCCGCGCCACTTCCCGTGCTGTGAGTCAAACCCACCAATGATATACTACCCCCTCTGAAGTAGAGAAAGGTGGAGGCATATTCTCCACATCATATACTCAAGAGGGAATCAACCAACTGGTCACGAAGTCCAAATAATCGTAACTCGCTGTCGTATCCGTGTTGAGAATATAGGGATCGTTTATCATCGTTGCCTCCCTAGCATCATCCTACATCTCCCTCCCCACCTCATAAACATCGTGGTCACCGACGATGAGGCTGCCACCTATTCCTCCTCAATCTACCTCACCTCTATCTCCCTTAGGTAATGGATTTACCTAAACTCATGTGCCAATAATCGTCGCATCTATTGGCTCATACCTGTAACCCCCGTGGCCCGTGCAGAAATTTCCCAAGAGTAGAAATCCACCTACGTACCCAGCAAAGAATAAATATCTATTCAAGAATAAAGATGCAAGAAAATCTCACAAAAAGACAAAGTTTAACCTAGTTACTTGTCAAGTCATTAAGAGCCCTCCGCACGTCCTTTAGGGACAGGGGCAGGTTCGACTCCCGATTAGGCTTCTGCCACCGATACATTTGGAAAAAGTCCCCCAAACCACGATCCTTTAGGGACACCAACCCTACATTGTTCCCTATCACCTCGTAGAACCACGTCTGCATGAAAAAAATACAAAAAGAGTACAAAAAATAAGGACTGCAATAAAATAAAAAATAAACTTAAAATTACATCCACAAGGTACATGGGCCCTATAAAAGTCTATCGACAGCACTGACTGGACATATCCACAAAAGAATAAAGGGATGCCAAGGTAAGGCTCCCCTAATAGTACAAAGGTACGTCCAACATAAGCCAAAGATATGGTAAAAACCACAAGTGGACGACATAACCACTCATTGCCGCCATGAATCCTCCAAGCAAAAGAAAAATAAACAGATGGGTTATCTGCCTCACCTATCGCCCATACATGACATCAACCCTCCTATTCAATAGTTTCCCCCTCAACACAAAAATCCAGATAGAAACCCCTGACACGATTCTACCCACATCCACTAAAGCAGCTTTCATTGCCTTCGGTGTGACCTGTAGAGTACAGTCCACCACGATTCGGTGCGCCTCACAATCTAGCCCCATCAGCTGCTAGAAAACGATGTGATTAATAGTTATCTCCAAGAACTAAAGTGGAACGTGTGTACAGTGTCCCACAACCTATCACCTAGAGCACATACCACCGCAGAAGAGAGCGATATCTCATCTACTGCATCAGCTAATGGGACACACCCGATAAATGACACCATCTAGTGCACCATTATAGGGAGATTTTTCTAAACATCCTTCAATCCAATCATCCCTCGAGACCAAATGCTCAAAGAAGCTATATCATTTTACAAAGAATTCAAATAAAACCCTTCATTACCCCAAGAAGTAAAAGAGAAAATGAATTTGGAAAAGCAAAGGTCAGAATACTCACATAGCCCATATGGTTTTTTACCCTTGATGAATGATGGTACACAAGCTCACATAATAAAATACGCTCATCAGCAACTGACTCAAATGAGTCATTGACATTTTCATTACCCATTCCAAGGGGAACCACAGACTGCCACTACAGGCATGTCCAATCATTAATAGACAACCACTCATTGTTAACTTCATCAGAAGTTCCCGCTATTTGATGTTTTGGAGAAAAAATGACTTGGAAACGACTCTTAGAGAGAGAAAGAAAGAGAATCAATCACTTGAAGGTGTGAATAATGAAGAGGTGTCATCCCCTTTATATAGAAAGTTAAGAGGCATGCTGATCGGTAGCCCTTTGTCCATGTCAGCTAACACTTGGCCCTGCCTCTTACTAAGATGCCCAAGAGTTCGTGCCCTATGCTGATAGGCATCTCCCCAGACCTTCCTATCAGCGGTTCCCCTTAAATTTCCTCCCGAAAATGCTAAAAAATTTAAAATTTCCCAAAAAATTCCCAAAAATTTTCAAAACAATCCCTGAAAAATGTAAAACATTATTTTCCCTGAGAAAATAATTTTTTGGAGCGCCAAGCACCTTGCCAACTCTGGAAAAGTCCCAATCGGATAAAAAAACACTTTTATAATCAACATATTCCCAAGCAAGATCGATGGTGCACCCACACTCAAGATTATTAAATTTTCCCAATAGTCCACCTGCATATAATGATATTACATTTTCTCTAACAGAAATTGCAAAGTCAACACAACCCCAAGCAGAATCAAAAGTGTGTATGCACTAAAATCATTCATGCCTCTCGCAATGGAGATATTCCCCTATAAACTACAACTTTAGGTCCTCAGAATTGACCTCGGACCGTAGAATCGGTCGCTACAACTTTAGGTCCTAAGAACTGACCTTGGCCCGAAGAATCAGTCGCTACAACTCTAGTTCCTCAAAAATGACCTCGGCTCGAAAAATTGATCATCATAACTCAAGGTCCTCATAATTTACCTCAAATCGAAGAATTGGTCATCACAACTCTAGGTCCTTAGAATTTACCTCAGCCTAAAAAATTGGTCGCTATAAGTTTAGGTCCTCAGAATTGACCTTGGCCCTAAGAATCGATCGCAACAACTTTAGGTCACTAGAATTGACCTCGCACTACAGGATCGATCACTACAACTTTAGGTTCTTAGAATTGACCTCGACCAACAAAATCGATTGCTATAACTTTAGTTTCTCGAATTGACCTCGGCCCATAGAATCGGTCGCTACAACTTTAGGCCCTTAGAGGCCCATAAAATCGATCACGATAACTCTAGGTCGTCAGAATTGTCCTCGTCCCACAGAATTGATCGCTACAACTTTAGGTCCTCATAATTGACCTCAGCCCGCATAATTGGTCGCCATAACTCTAGGTCCTCAGAATTGACCTCAACCCATAAAATTTGTCACTATAACTTTTGGTCCTCCTAATTGACCTCAGCTCGTAGAATCAATCGCTATAACTTTAGGTCCTCATAATTGACCTCGAACCGCAAAATCGTTCACTATAACTTTAGGTCCTTAAAATTAACATCAACTCGCCAAATCGATTGTAATAACTTTAGGTCCTCACAATTGACCTCGACCCGCAAAATCAGTCACTGTAACTCTAGGTCGTCCAAATTGACCTCAAACCATAGAATCGGTTGCTACAACATTAGTACCTAAGAAATCAACTTGACTCGTCGAATCGGTCTCTATAAATTTAGGTCCTTCGAATTTACCTCGACCCGCATAATCGTTCACTACAACTTTAGGTCCTCATAATTGACCTTGGCCCACAGAATCGGTCGTTAAACCTTTACGTCCTCAAAGTTGACCTCAAACCGTAGAATCGATCGCTATAACTTTAGGTCCTTATAATTCACCTCAACCATCTGAATTGATTGTCAAACCCTTTAGTTCCTCAAAATTAACATCAGAACTCCTTAGGTCCTCAAATTAGACCTCGATCCAGATAATATGTTGCCCTTGCCCCAAATTTAGGTCCTTAGAATTGACCTCAACCCTCTAAATTGATCATCACACCCCTTAGGTCCTCAAAATAGACCTTGACTCATAAAATTAGTCATCCCAACTCAAGGTCCTTAGAATTTACTTTGTCCCGCATATTCGATCATCATCACTTAAGGCCCTCAGAATTGACCTTAACCTGCATAATTCGTAGCCATTCCTTAGGTCCACAAAATTGGCATAAGCCTAATGAATTAGTATCCCTTTCCCTTTAAGTCTAAAGAATTCACTTATTCTAATCTTTCTCGTGAAGGGGCTTTATAGAAATACTAACACCCCTAAGCACCTCATTAAGTATCTAGCATTCACTCGTTCATAATAAACCCTAGGTCATACTTGGAATATCAATTTGGAGGCAACTATGCACTCTCGGGCCTTGTTTGTCTTGGTTAACTCTCCAGCCTAATTAAACTCAATGAATTTTCAAAGATCTCTAAATCCCCTTTCCAATGGTCTATCATGTGCACAAATCGGTCTTACAGTCTAGGTGAATGTTTCGTTTTACTCTTAAGGGTCGTCGGGAGTTGTTCAGGCCCCATTTTATCTCGGTCAACTCTCTAAACCAAGAAATGCTAAATGAAATATCTAAAGGAACAATATTCCCCTTCCAGCGATCCTCCCCGTGTGTGAATCGGCCTTACGATTCATATGAACGATCTATTTTCCTCTGAAAACCTCTCATCCAGACACCCTCGAGTGCTTTTGACCTCAGTTTGACTTTCGCAAACTCTTGGATCTAGGAGTGGACCAATGAATTCTTAAAAGGAACTAAACTCCATTTCCAACGGTCTACCCCATGCACAATTTAGGCTTACGGTTTGCATTTTATGCATGTTTTTCTAGAAAAACCATTTCGAACTGCTTATAGGCACCATAAACACCATGCCTATCAACAGGGTGTACTTTTCTTCGCCCGTCAAGGAATGACCACTACTGATATGTGAAAAAGTATCACTTAAGTCGTTTAATTCAAGATTAAACTATTTAAATGGTTTCGAACTGTTTGTTGAAGAAACTCTTTTGTTAAAATAAATTTTAAACATAAGATGTGTAAAACAGTATGAACGAGTAATTTCAGTTATAGGTTTACCAGTTTACAAGAAATTTTATCGTGGTAAAACCCCACCCAATTGGGGAAACATCCACGATCACCTCTACGCCACAAAAATAAAAAGTTCACTAAAAACGAGTAACACATTACAAGCTATATAATAATCAAAACACACAATCAAACCTAAACTAAGTTCAGAAATTATACCAGCTCCTTTGGCATTTTATGACTTCTCCCAAGGTTCTGATGTTGCTGATGTTCTTCTAGCTTCGTAACTTTACTCCTTTTAGCTTTACGTCGACTGTCAAATATCTCAATACCAACACTTTCCAATGTAGTATTCTAAAGGTGTATATGGTGATGTGATCTAACTCACATGCATGAAACTCACACACACTTAAGTACAGACAGAATGAGTAACAAATTGCAAAAAGATCACTAAACATGTAAGAATTCCAAAATCAATCTAGTCACACTAATTAGACTTTGGGTCTTTAAAATATTCGTAGATTAAGAGAGAATCTAGCTATAAAAATGAGCCAGGATTCTATGCACTTTCTTTATTTGAAAATATGTATTTATTTCACAAATGTGAAATATTTGAAAGTGAAATCCCCAATCAAGATCTCAACTAGATCTAAGTCTGAATATTTGAGTAATTTGAATTTAGAAAAGATTTTTTTGGTTTAGGGATTGAAATCAACACAACAGTTTGAAAATAACCAACAAAAACAAGATTTCTTGAAATAAGAAATCGAGATAAATATATATCTAAGTGGATCTTCATCACAGTGGATTAATCTCACGATTCTAAGAGAAGAACCGGAGATGTAACCAACATGGTTAAATTGGGAAAGAGATATAGAACCATTGAGGATAAACTTCTCAATTCTCGAACTATTTACTCTTAAAAAAGGGTTTTCTGGTGAGATTTGGACATAGTTAGGTTTAGGGTTTTATTTCTCTCTCTCTCTCTCTCTCTCTCTCTCTCTCACACACACACACACACACACACATACACACACACACACACTCTTAATTTCTCTCAGGTTTGGACGAAGGCAAAAGTCTCAAATGGCTGAGCCTTAGGTTGTTTATATAGTGCGTGAGGAAGGATTGATAATCTCAGTGGCAATCATTGGCTGAGATTAAATTTGACTATTTGACTTCCAATCTAATGGCTAATATAAAGCGGTGCAAACACCCAACATTGATTGGTCAAAAAAGGATTCACTTAGATTAAGTCTAAACATATGCATATCGTTGATTACATTGATCCAAGGGTTCTCAAAGAAACACAAGTCTGTAAGAGGTAAGAAACACAAAATCAGCTAATGAAATAGTAGCACGTGTAGGCCAAATACGGGCTATAAAACGCGTATCAAAATAATTAAATTCTACACCCTAAAGTCTCTTGCGCTTTCAGTTTCTACCCAAGATAATTTTAAGCCATAAATAGAAATTGCACAACAGCCCCTAAGGTTATATATAACCAAAATTAATTTTAAAAAATCATTTAAAAATCTTAGAAATTATTTAACACATCCCAAAAATAGTAGAAAATTAATTTTAAGGGAAATAACCCACACACAACAAAACATAGCATGAGATAATGTATGTATGCAATCCGAATGTGTGGTTTTGGTATACTACCTTTATAAACTTGTAGAAGAATCAATGTAGAGTCTGAGTTTCTTTGGAAAACAAGGGTTGGACTCAAATTTTGTCACAATTTTCAAACTAGATGAGCACCTATATAATATAAACTCGAGTGAGTCAAAGATTTAGGGTGCTTCAATCTCCCTCTTTGGAAATATGAGACAAAATCTCCTTTGAGTCAACAAGGACTCATAGGGATACAAAAGAAAAAAGAAAATCCTATTCCTATGCAAAAATTCTATCTACCCAGTATCCTAGAAAGAAAAAAATTACATAACTCAACTAGATACAAACCAATACCCTAATGAAATTCTGTTTTAATTGAAGCTACTGATTCCTGAAAATAAGATAACTAAGATCAAGTTTTTTAGTTAAGAATATACCAAAAATGTCCAAGAGGAATCAAATTTTATCTCATTTTTTCTCAAATGGACAAAAGGCGAAGAAAAACAACAAAAGATAATAATGCAATGTTCTACCATGACCATACCAATAGAATTGCGTAAACATTCAAATCGAAGAAAGTCTAAAGGTTTAGTAAATAGATCAGCTAATTGCAATTCAGTAGGAAGGTAATTTATTTCTAACCCCTTAGATTCAACTAACTCGCGTATGAAATGATATCTAATTTTAATATTTTTAGTACGAGAGTGCTGAATAGGATTTTTAGAAATATTAATCGCGCTTTGATTGTCACAATATAGATGTAACTTATCTTCAAATTTACAATAATCTTTTAGCATTTGTTTCAGACAAAGTAATTGAGAGCAATAGCTTCCTGCTGTAATATATTCAAATTCAGCAGTAAACAAGGAAGTGAAGTTGTTTTTTTACTACTCCATCCTACCAAGTTGTTACCAACGTAGTAACACGCATCGATACAACCGGCTCAATCAGCATCAGTGTAACCTACTATAGTACTATAAGTGTCTTTAATGTACCAAAGTCCTAAATTAGAATGCCTTTGATGTATTTGATAATTATTTTAACACACAAAAGGTGACTCTCTTTAGGATTATTTTGATATCGAGCACACATGTAGATAGAATACATGATGTCAGGACGGGAGGTAGTAATATAAAGTAAGCTTCCTATCATACTATGGTATAAGGTGGTATCAATAGATTTTCCATTCTCATCTTTAGATAGTTTGACAGTGGTACTCATAGAAGTCCTAGCTTCTTTAGCTGTTTCTAGGCCAAACTTCTTAACAATATCTGAAGCTTATTTAGACTGCAATAAAAATAATCCTTCTGAACTCTGTTTAACTTGGAGTCCTCAAAAGAATTGTATCTCCCCCATAAGTGACATTTAAAATTCTTTATGCATAATGTCAGAGTAGGTCTTAACATCTAAAGGGGAGGAGGAGCCAAAAATGATATCATCGACATAAACTTAAGCAATAGTAATATTATTGTCAAAATGTTTGACAAACAAGGTTTGGTGATTCCATCCTCTCCTAAATCCATTATCTAAAAGAAAGGTGGATATATGCTCATACCAAGCTCTAGGAGCTTATTTTAGCCCATAAAGAGCTTTTTTAAGACAATAAACATAATTTGGGTGATGGGGGTCAATAAACCCTTTGGGATGTTCTACATAGGTATCCTCTGTTAAAATTCCAATAAGGAAGGCTGACTTAACATCCATTTGATATAGAGTGAAATGCAAATGACAAGCTATGTCAGAAAGTAAGCGAATAGATTCGAGATGAGTGACAGGAGGAAAAGTTTCCTCAAAATATATTCCTTCAATATAACAGTAGCCATGGGCAACTAATCTAGCTTTATTCTGAATAATCACCTAAGATTTATTAGTCTTATTTTTTAAAATCCAACGTGATCCAATAACCCTTCTATTTTCAGGCCTGGGTACAAGATACCAAACATCATAAATGACAAATTAAAGAAGTTCCTCCTTCATAGTACTTATCCACAAAGTGCCATTTAAGGCTTCATTTACAGTTTTGGGCTCAATAAGAGACAAAAAACATGTAAAATGAGCAATGTTCCAAAGTTGAGATCTTGTGCGAACGGGCTCAGTAGGATTACCAACTACACTATCTAAAGGGTGATCTTTGGAAACCCAGTTAGGTACATCAGGGGTTTCAGTTGGTAAAGATTCAACTATTTTTGGAGAGTCATAATTTAAAAGGTTTTCGTACTCATACATAATAATTGATTCTTTGGTCTTACTTTCTACATTAGTGTCACTTACAACCATATTAATGGATTCCATAATGGTTTTGTAAGAATATTGTTGATACAATAGGCTTTACTATTTGGAAAATATCCTAAAAATATGGCTTTATCTCCTCTGGTTTCAAATTTAGACTGATGTTCTCTGTCCTTGCAGACATAACAGGTACTACCAAAGGTTCTAAAGTATTTTAGGTTAGGTTTCTTTCCATACCAAAGATCATAGGATGTTTGTTTGGAACTCTTCCTTATGTAGACTCAATTGATTATATGACAGGCAGTACGAATAGATTCCATCCAAAAATATTTTGGTCAGTTTTTTGCATCACACGGGACATTTCTTGAAGAGTGCAATTTTTACGTTCAGCAATCCCATTTTTTTAGGTATCTTATGAGCACTAAATTCGTATTTGTAACCATTATAGTCATAATATTCTATGATGCATGAATATACGAATTCTCCTCCACTATCCCTACGAATTCTATCTACTTGGGTGCCCTTTTCGTTTTCTATACGTACTAAGATTTTTAAAAACTTTTGAAAGGTTTCTTATTTATGTTTTAAGAAGGCAAACTAGGTAAATCGAATGAAATCATTAACCATAACAAGGATGTAACCGTTTCCACAAAGACTAACAGTACGAGAAGGACCCATTAGGTCCATATGGATAGAGGTTTAGTGGATAGAACTTCTTTAACTTTCTTATGGGGAGCCTTGATAGTTTTCCCTTCTTGACATAGACCACAAACAATGTTTGAAATCGGTTTGATTTTGGGAAGACCTCTAACTATCTGTTGGGAGAATAATTTTCAAAAATTATCATAGCTAATGTGACCCAACCTATTATTCCATATCTTATTGTCATCCATTATAGTAATGTTACAAACCTCTGTACTTGGATTGACTGTGTAACACTTATCTGGAGTACAGAGTCCTGTAATAATGCAATCTCCTTTTTCATATAAAATTTTACAATTGTTCTTTGAAAAAGTGACAGTATGGTTGTAGTCACAAAACTATGATATACTTAGTAAATTGTCTTTAAGTCCTTTTACCAAGAGAACAATCTCAAGAATGGGTAATACTTCTTCATGGAGTGTTCCTTTACCAATGATCTGAGCTAATACAACATCTTCAAAAAAGACTTTTCCTCCGGAGAAGTTAGTTTTGCTTGATAGTTTGGAATCATCCCCGGTCATATGTTTGGAACATCATGAGTCTAAATACCATCCAGTTGTAGTATGTTTAGCTCTAAAAGCACTAATAATTATGTTGCATTTTAACTAGGTAATAGATCATATTTTCTAACCCAAATTGCTCTAGTTTTCAATTTGTGCTTTTTAGCTCGTATTTGATAAAACTTGTGAGCTTCTATATTTTATTTTTAAAAAATTGCGCTATCTTATTGTTGTTATAAACAGTTAGAACAATTGGTCAAGAATAGAGTCTATGATTCCTTCTTGTATATTGTCTTTTAGTATTAGTCATTTTCCTTCTATTACGATACTTAGAATTCTTGTCTGGTTGTCTAGGAAGGACATAGTTATTTCAGCTTCTCCTAGAATTGTTGAAGTTATGGTAAATGGGAGAAGTATAGACTGGATTACATAGACGTTTGGAATAACAATCATCAAGAGAATGTCCATAGACATCATAATAGGAGCAGTAAAGATGGCACGTTGAACTCATAACCTTATGAAAAGTATTATTCAAAGGCTTGTCTAGGTTTTGAGGTCTAGTCTTGTTCCTAGGTGACACAGGATGAAACATCAAATCTGTTTCTCGAATAGGGGAGAGACATATTTAGTCTTTTGTTCAACATTATGCTTAGAGTTGCTTGATTAATCAATGTCTAACTTCAGGTTTTTTTTTATCAAAATCATTTTTCAAACCTTGAAAATTTGGACAAGTTTCAATGGGTCTTTTGACACCAGACACAAACTTTATGGTTTCAAAGTTTTTAGTTTGTGTCTTAGAGTTGGGATAAAATCCTATTCCAATTCTGTCATCAGAATTGGTTTTACTTTTAGCTACACAATCTTCAAAACATTTAGAATTATTTACAAATTTTGTGAACTTTTTAAAGACTTTGGATATCTTTTCTTTTGTTTGTTCCAATTCTAACAGCGCTCCTTTGTATTTCTTTTCCAGAATTTCGTTCTAGTTAGACAACTCTTTCTTCTTTTGTTCAAAGTTTTTGGTTTCATTCTCATGAGTTAGACATTGAGTAGTATACTCTGTAGCATTTTGTTTGATCATCAGACTTAAGGTTTTTATCTTATGGGTAAGGTCCTTAACAGTTTTTTCAAGCCTAATCTTTTTCTTGATAGTTTTTATGTACACTGTGTGAATTTCAAGAAGGTCATCATTTTTGGAGTCGCTAAGTCTGCAGTGTGCAGTGTCCCCTAGCAATTCATTTTTAGATCTCACACACCCATTTACATCAGCAATAGAGAATTCCCTTTGACTCACACACATGGCGTTTGAAGCATTATCACCATTCTCAAGCAATAAGTCAGATAAACCAGTAGGTACAATATCAGTCATGGTATGATTATCTTATCAAAGAATGACATACAAGGGTCAAAAGTGTTAGATAACTCAGGTTCATCATTTTCAGAGTCACTTGAGTCATCCCAAGTCGTGTTTAAATGAGCCCTATTATGTTTGTGAATTTTGTCTAAGTTAACTCTACAGTCACTAGACATGTGTCCTAACTTTCCACATCTATAGTATTCAACATTTTTAAGGTCTTTCTCAGGTCTCTTGTGATTGTCAGGCTGGTATTTGTCTTGTCTTCTCTCATGAGGTATGTTGTTATATTGGTTTGTATAAGTAGGTTTGCCTTGTCTTTTTGCTATTTTATTTTGAAAGTTCATAATTTTATTAAACTTTTTTTACATTAAGGCAATTTAATTATCCATTACGGTCCTCATAAGAGTCTAAGTAAATATTAGGTATGCTAAATTCAGGTGTGGCCAACTTAGATGAAAAAACAAGATTGGAGGTAGACTGTCTCTTTTGGGACTAGGTTAATTTTTTTTTTAATTCTAATTCCATTTCCACGGTTCTCAATTTGCTACTGAGGAGTTCAGGTGTAAGATTTTGATCATCCACTCCCCAATTGCATATCTCTTATTGTCCAATTTTTGTGGAAGTGATCTTATAATTTTAGAGATAATTTCTTTTCTATCATAAGCAATCCCATTAGGATGCAATTTGGTCACAATGTCTGTCAGTCTAATATAGAAGTCATCAAATGACTCAGTCTCAGTCATGATCAAGGAATTATATTGTTGGATTAACATTTGAGTTTTACCAACTTTAACTCTAGCATCACCCTCATGTGCAGTCACTAGGGTGTCCCATGCTTCTTTAGAGGTAGAGAAGAATGGTATCCTCTTAAATTCGTGTTCATTAATAGACATGAATATGGAATTTTTTCTTTTATTTTTATTAAGTGAAACATGTTTCTCTTCTTTAGTGAATTCACTTAGTAACTTTCTAATCCTCACAGTACTTCCCTCAGCGACTGGTTTAGCCAGAAAAGTGTATCCATTTTCAATAAATTCCCAGACATCATCTCCCAAAGTACATTGGATGAATGAAACTATCCTTACCTTCCAGTGAGGAAAATTGGTTCCATCAAAGAGAGGGGGCTTGGACAGGTTACCTATTATCTCAAATTTCTCGTCCATAATTTGTTTTGAGAAAAAAAAATTCAGAAACTCGAGATCTAAAGAATTTTTGAAAAACCAAAGCTCTAATACCAATTGAAAAAGTACCACTTAAGCCGTTTAATTCAAGATTAAACTGTCTAAATGGTTCCAAATAGTTTGTTGAAGAAACTCTTTTCTTAAAAAAAAATTTAAACACAAGATGTGTAAAACAGTATGAACGAGTAATTTCAGTTATAGTTTTACCATTTTTGAAAAACAAAACTTAAACAAAATAAACCAACACAACCTTAAGAAAGGGATGAGAGGAATATGAACTGTACATAAGCAATTTTAACGTGGTAAAACCCCACCTAATTGGGGAAACATCCACGGTGACCTCTACGCCATAAAAATAAAAATTTCACTAAAAACGAGTAACATATTACAAGCTATATAACAATCAAGGCACACAATCAAACCTAAACTAAGTTTAGAAATTGTACCAACTCCTCTGGTGTTTTCTAACTTCTCCTTAGGTTCTGATGTTGCTGATGTTCTCCTAGCTTCATAACTTTACTCCTTTTAACCTTACGTCGACTGTCAAATATCTTAATACCAACACTTTTCAGTGTAGTAGTGTAAAGTTGTATATGGTGATGTGCTCTAACTCACATGCATTCAACTCACACACACTTAAGTATATACAGAATGAGTAACAAATTACAAAAAGATCACTAAACATGCATCATTTCCAAAATCAATCTAGTGACACTAATCAGACTTTGGATCTTTGAAATATCTTTAGATCAAGAGGGAATCTTGCCATAAAAACGAGCCAAGATTCTATGCACTTTCTTTATTTGAAAATATGATTTATTTCACAAAACATGAAATATTTGGAAGTGAAATCCCCAATCAAGATCTCAACTAGATATAAGTTTGAATATTTGAGTAAATTGAATTTAGAAAACATGTTGTTGGTTTAGGGTTTGAAATCAACATAACAGTTTGAAAATAACCAACAAAAATAATATTTCTCGAAATAAGAAATCGAGATAAAGATCTATCTAAGTGGATCTGTATCACAGTGACTCAATCTCACGAATGTATGAAAATAACCAGATATTTAACCAACGTGATTAAATTGGGAAAGAGATATAGAACTATAGAGGATAAACTTCTTAAATCTCGAACTATTTACTCTCAAAAAGGGTTTTCTGGAGTGATTTGGACAGAGTTAGGTTTATGGTATTATTTCTCTCTCTAACTCTTTCTCTCTCTCGCTCTCTCTCACTCTCACTATTATTTTCTCTCAGGTTTGGACGAAGGAAAAAGTCTCAAATGGCTAAGCCTTAGGTCGTTTATATAATGCATGATGAAGGATCAAGAATCTCAGTAGCAATCAATGGTTGAGATTAAATTTTTCCCGTTTGACTTCCAATGTAATGGCTAATATAAAGCGATGCAAACATCCAACATTGATTGATAAAAAAAGTATTCACTTGGATTAAGTCTAAACACAAGAAGATCTTTGATTACATTGATCCAAGGGCTCTCAAAGAAACACAAGTCTGTGAGAGGGAAAAAACACAAATTCAACTAAGGAAATAGTAGCACGTGTAGACCAAATACGGGCTAAAAAATGCATATCAAAATAATTAAATTTTACACCCTGAAGTCTCTAGCTCTTTCGATTTCTAGCCATACCAATTTTAATCCATAAATAGAAATTGCACAACAGCCCCTAATGTTTATATATAACCAAAAAAAATTCAAAAAATCATTTAAAAATCTTAGAAATTATTTAACACATCCCAAAAATAGTAGAAAATTAATTTTAAGTTATTTAACTCACACACAACAAAATATAGCATGAGATAATGTATGTATGTAGTCCTAGTGTGTGGTGTTGGTATATTACCTTTAGGAACTTGTAAAAGAATCAATGTAGAGTCTGAGGTTCATTGGAAAACAAGGGTTGGACTCAAATTTTGTCACAATTTCCAAACTAGATGAACACCTATATAATATAAACTCGAGTGAGTCAAAGATATAGGATGCTTCAATAGGAAGGTCAAGCCCCATGCCAATCAGCACCCCCTTAACCCTATAAATAGGGGCCACAACCTCACCTTTGAGGGAACAGAAAGGGACTCCTCTCAGAAAGTCTAAACACATTCCTTTTGAATTCATAGCCTTTCACATTCTTAAGAAGGCCATTTTCCCACATATCCTTCAATTGCCTCCTTACCTCACTTAGAAAATAGACCCCACCTCTTCATACCACCTCTCTGCCATTTCAGGGTCATCATATTAGCATCTCAAGATAAACAACAAGCATTCATATATAAGTTAACTTCTCCATCCATTTTTCTTGTCTTTCCTTTTTAGTGTTATTTATCTTATTTTTACATTTGTACTTATGTTCCATTACATCACATCCATTAATCTCTATTCTTTATAAATGGTATTGCACATAATTTATTTTCATAAAATGCCTAGAAAGAAGAAAAAGAGGGTTCATCCATGAATTCCAAAAGTGGGATTCCCATTTCACACTTTGACTTAAAAAAACATTTTCTCTACACACACATAAGAGAAATCTCCCATTTGGATTTATGGATTGAACCCCACTCTTATGCTAGTATGAACTGCGTGGATTTTGATGCCCCTTAGGCTACGTAGGCGTCTTGGTCCAATCCCATGATTCGAGTCCTCCATTTTTCATGTTCATTTACTTCTTTTATACCTCATCATATATATTTTATCAGCTTTTTATACTCCTATATACTAATGTCTCATCCAGCGTGAACATTCACTCTTTTATAGCAATTTATGATTCCATGAACAATTACATCATACTTTTTTTATCAATTAGTTTCTGGAATACTCCTACAGATGATTCCGTTATGTTCCTTCCATGATATGAGTTGGGTGATTCCATTCTCCCACCACACATGTCAAAGAGTCTAAAAGTATAAGATTAATATTAGCCCATAAGGGAACGATAGGGTGAAATGGGTGCCTAACATCTTTCCATTTCGTAATTTAGTACCCGGTCCCTCGAACTAATTGGTTTTGCATGCATCAGTATAACCTTGATGCCATTATCTTGAGGCGGTGACATTCTTTTGCATATTTTGAAAAAATAGGGTGGCGACTCTACCTCTTCACAATATCTCCCATTAACCGATGGTCGACACCCTGATATCCGCACACGTTTGAGGTAATCCGACCTAGGATGGCCACACTATGGTATGATGGAATACATCGCTTTTAAACGGATTAATCATTTTTGAAAATAGACCGAGGGATATTAATGCGGTATATCACGTATGCACCATATCTACGACATTGTGTCTATAATTTTGGGATTATTGTTTATGCCAAACTCATATTTGGCCCTTTATAGAAATTTGAAGAGTGACATTTCAGGTGTAAATAATTGTTTAAATGAGTATTAATAGTGTTTTAAACGTTTCTAACCATGTAATTATTTATGCTACGCATTCTAAAGTAAGGGATTTAATTCCTAACTTATGTTTTTATATAGTTTGAAATCATTTTAGTTTAAATATTCACCTAGAATAACTGTAGTTTTAAAAAATTAAAAAAAAAATCATCTTTTACATTTTTTTGAGAAGTGATAAAATAATTAAATTTTCAATGTCATTCTTTGGAGATTTGATACCCGAACTCGTTGCTATATATACATAAAACATGTGTAGTTAAAGTTTAGATTTTTTGTCATGAGATGCAAAATCGCCGACAATAACAAGCCTATTTACACCACGCTCGATTTTCTCCTAATTAAAATGGCTCCGTGTAAAACCCCAGATTTTAATTTTCTCAATTCAAACATTTACTAATTAATTTCCTTTGTATGTAAAAATCGAAGATGCGGAAGCGGTGATGATGGTTCAATAAAATAAAATCAACAAATTTTAATTTCTTAAAACAAATTAAAATCACACCAAGTGAAGTAAAATTAAACAATTCATATATTCACTTAAACCAATAAATTAATCCAAGTCCTAGAATTTGCCTAAGTCATATTTATCAATATTAGCAAATTAGGCGAAACCAAATTTTAGCAAATGACTTGAATTAAATAAACTTTACCCAATATTTAATATAAGTCCTAAATTAAATTGAGTGTGATAATTTCAACCAAATTTTATCTTGAATTATTCTAAACATGCGTTCTACGTTATTTTGCAAGATAAAATAAACCAATCACACTACGCCGCGGTGTGCGAGGAAAAACCCAAGACGGAAAACAACCTCGGACGGCCCTAGCCACAAATCCACTAGATACGGAATTACAATTACAAGACAAAAAGTCTTACAACACACGACTCGATCCCTCTCAAGCCCCGACGCTTCTTCTTGTAGACACCTCTTCCTAGAGGATAACCTTGGAACACCACCGCGGTCACGAAATCCATCGATAGGACTTTATATGGTCACCGTCACCTGAGCAAGGAGCCTTTCTCAAAGTGGGTAGAATCGCAACAAAACGTCTTCTTCTTTGATGGATGTAGAAGCAAACCAAAACTTCTCTTTGAAACGGAAGAGATAAACCGGTGCCAAACTCCAAGCAATTGATATGCATATATGTGAACTTGGATAAACAATATGGGTGTAAACACTAGAGTGATAAAATATTTTTCTCTAAAAATCTCACTCAAAACATGATCTTTTTCCCTCTTTGAATTTTCTCTCAAAACACTCTCTAGGAGTTAGAAGGTTGTGAAAAAGATAGATTATCAAAAGTGATTCCCGCACATATTAAAGTCTAAAAAGTTGGTTAAAAACCAAGTGGGGAAGTGGGTGCAAAACTGCCCAAAAACTGCCAATAACTGTTCCCGCTTGGCATCTCGTTCGAACGACTATTCGTTCGAACGAAATCTCGCTCGAACGAGATTTCTAACGGCGCTCCAGTATGGACTCGTTAGAATCTCGTTGGATATCTCGTTCGAACAGAAGTTTCGTTCGAACGACATATCGAACGACATGTCAGTGGCCTAATATGGGAACTCGTTGGCAGGTTCGTTCGAACGCCATTTTCGTTCGAACGACTCTATCGAACGAAAAACCAGAAAGTTTGAATATTCGTGTTTAAGCCTAGAAAACTTTATAAACATTTATTTAAAGTTTTAATTAATTCTTTCTTAAAACAAAACGCAGTTTTTATAAAACCTAACACCCAATAAACTTTGTTCCAAGCTCCTATATATATAATATTGCATTCATACCTTGGGAGCATGGAACTATGGTTGATGACGTAGAAACGAGGCACACAAACCGGCATATTTGATGAAGCTTTATACTCTTTGCCGCTACGTCTTCAACAAACACTTCATAGGCTTGAGAATATTACAATTACATACTATCCTATGAATAACTGTTTTTGTCCGGAATTGAGCCAAAACTATATATGGACTCAATTGGAAATATGTGTCCTTACAAATCTCCCCCTTTGGCTATTCCGGGACAAAAACCAAACAAAAATCCTAAAGGGCCGTCAAGCTCTACTAGACTCAAAACATAACCCACCCAAACTTGACTCAACCCAAGGATCAAACGCTTTTCCATTAAACAATGCCGCTTTAGAAGAAATCCTGCACACTTAAGCAAACTCATCAAATGCATAGGGAATATCAAAGTATTAAATGCAATTAATTAATTACTCCCCCTAAATTAATTCTCCCCTTTATCAAACACATGACCTACTTAGAAAGACGTCCCCAAACTAAGATAAGATAATAATAGGATTAGATACCATTTCTCCCCCAATCATCATTCTCCCCCTTTTTGTTTAGGAATAGGCAAAGGATAAAGAACTAATAAACATAAAAGCATGGTGAAGCTTAAAGTTATAAGACATGAAAGCATATGGGCAAAAAAAGCAAGGCAAAGGCAAAACAAAATATCATATATATATGTACTATAAATATATCAAAAATGCACACACACATATATATAGATATAAACACGCACATGACACAAAAATACAATAAGTTTGCACACTCGTATGGCAAAAATGTGTCATATGGAAACGGAAGTGTTGGGGTGTAAACTAGTAACGATTAAATTTAGACACAAACACTTAAGAAACGTTCACGGAGTTCTTATTTGATTGCAAACTTCATCACAGTTAAATATAACCTCATGTGACAATATGAAGATTGAACTCAATGAACAAACATACACAATGCATACAAGCCTAGCATGATGATGATTCTACAAACCAAATAAAGTCATGACATTAAAGACAACTAGGATAAATGGACATTGTGCAAACCGTTGATATACCATCCAATTATCCCTCAATAAGCATATATATTCTTTTTCTTTTGAATGAATATATCAAACAAACATAGGCCTTGGCAATTGTTTTCTTTTTAATGCCAAATATTCTGTTTTTAGGCTTTTGGATCACGTATTTCTTTTATATCCAATAATGGTGGCTTACTATCGCAAAGGATTTAATTCATCCTTTCGGAGCCCTTCCCCGTGCACATTTTTATATAATTTTTATCTCACAAAGCTCACATGCAACGGATTTTGACATGCACTAGTCCTCCTAGGTCATAGATATGTAGACGACTAGATTGGTAGGAGAACACCTCAAAAAGATCAAATATAACATGTGACATTAAGATTTCAAAAGAGCTCGTGCATGTGTGAAAAGAGGCATATAAAAATAGAATCCATTTAAACAATACAAAATCCAACTACTCCATACAATATGGTAAAGAACATAATAAGGATCGATAATCTAAACCAAAAGTTCTAGCCACGTGGGAGCGTAAAGGAGGGATTCAAACACAAGTATGTGCCACTTAAAGTGTGTCAAACTAAAATACACACATAAAAAATCTTTTCGACTTTTTGACATTTTTAATCAAAAATAAATATTTACTCAAAAGGAAAAAAAATCATTTGTATTTTTCATTAAGCTTAAATGAAATAAATAAAACACAAATGATAAACAAAAATCTTTTTATATTTTTCAATTAATTCAAACACAAAATATAATACAAAAAGATAAACAAGTCAAAATTTCTAGCATGTGATATGAAATAAGGCAATGACTAGAAAATGACTAAAACAAGCATACATTTAGCATGTGAATATAGCATAAAGTACAAACACTAAAGTATGCAAACACTAACACATTCATCCTTTAGATTTAGCAAGGGAGGTTTCATGTGATAGTAAATAAGAATCAACAAATCTTGTATCTAGCGCGTTTAAAAGAGATTTCCTAACCCATATAGATTTATATTTAAAATAATGGGGATTAGGAAATAATGAAATGCTAGATAAAGATTTCCTTGGACTTCTTTTAAGATCAAAACAATATGACCTAAGGTGACCTTTCCTACCACAATGCAAGCATGTGTAAACACGAGGAATGTTACCTAAGGTGTGACCCTTTTTAAAGTCCTTGGACAAAGTTGACCCTCTAAAACAAACAATGGTTTTAGCTTTAGCAATGGAAAAATTTGAACATGATGTGCTAGAACCATTAGAACAACTACTAGAGTCTTGAAAGTCATTTTTAAATTTTAAAATTTCAGACTCAAGTAATAAATTAGACTCCTCAAAATTATGGGACTCTTTCTTTAAATTTTCAATAATTCCTAGAAGGTTAACAAGCTCTCCCTCAATATGAGCAAACTTGTCCCTAAGTGTCTTTTCACGATTTTCACTCTCTTTCTTGGACTTTTCTAAAATATCAAAATTTGAATGTAAGTCCATGAGCTTTTCACGAAAAATATCTTTTTGAGATAAGAAGATTTGCAAAGACTCAATGTGAGCTTTAAAACAAGAATTTTCATTTTCAAGAAATTTAATTCTTTTCACAAATCTCAAATTTAATTCCTTTAAATTTTCGTTACATTTGTTAAGCCCATTTAATTCCTCTCGAAAATCAAAAATTTTATTTTCATTAAAATTGGACAAATTTTCATTAAGACGTCCCACAGAGAGAAAAGAAAAAAAATATGAGAGTGATAAAAAATTGAACCAACTAAAAAGGTAAGGAAATACAAAAAGCCAAAAAATGGATCTTTAACGCAATAACTTAGCGCTCCGGCTCTGATACCAATTTGAAAGAAGTAGAAATTTCCTTTTATATAAATTCGAGATGATGCGGAAGCGTAAAGGTGATGGTTCAACTTTAAATAAAAACAACAAATTAAAATTACACCAAGTGAAGTAAAATTAAATAATTCATATATTCACTTAAACCAATAAATTAATCCAAGTCCTAGAATTTGCCTAAGTCATATTTATCATTATTAGCAAAATTAGGCGAAACCAAATTTTAGCAAATGACTTGAATTAAATAAACTTTACCCAATATTTAATATAAGTCCTAAATTAAATTGAGTGTGATAATTTAAACCAAATTTTATCTTGAATTATTCTAAACAGGCGTTCTACGTTATTTAAGCAAGATAAAATAAACCAATCACACTACGCTGCGATGTACGAGGAAAAACCCAAGACGGGAAACAACCTCGTACGGCCCTAGCCACAAATCCACTAGATATGGAATTATAATTACAAGACAGAAAGGCTTACAACACACGACTCGATCCCTCTCAAAACCCGACACTTCTTCTTGTAGACACCTCTTCCTAGCGGATAACCTTGGAACACCACCGCGGTCTCG
This sequence comes from Sambucus nigra, assembly GCA_949130495.1. Classification (NCBI taxonomy): domain Eukaryota; kingdom Viridiplantae; phylum Streptophyta; class Magnoliopsida; order Dipsacales; family Adoxaceae; genus Sambucus; species Sambucus nigra. Next base: position 191,230,214 of record OX422210.1, on the reverse strand, counting down.
GAATCAATCGATAGGAATTTATATGGTCACCATCACCTGAGCAAGGAGCCTTTCTCCAAGTGGGTAGAATCGCAACAAAACGTCTTCTTCTTTGATGGATGTAGAAGCAAACCAAAACTTCTCTTTGAAACGGAAGAGATAAATCGGTGCCAAACTCCAAGCAATTGATATGTATATATGTGCACTTGGATAAACAATATGGGTGTAAACACTAGAGTGATAAAATATTTTTCTCTAAAAATCTCACTCAAAACATGATCTTTTTCCCTCTTTGAATTTTCTCTCAAAACACTCTCTAGGAGTTAGAAGGTTGTGAAAAAGATAGATTATCAAAAGTGATTCCTGCACATATTAAAGTCTAAAAAAGTTGGTTAAAAACCAAGTGGGGAAGTGGGTGTAAAACTGCCCAAAAACTGCCAATAACTGCTCCCGCCTGGCATCTCATTCGAACGACTTTTCGTTCGAACAAAATCTCGTTCGAACGAGATTTCTAACGACACTCTAGTATGGAGTCGTTAGAATCTCGTTGGATATCTCGTTCGAACAGAAGGTTCGTTCGAACGACATGTCAGTGGCCTAATATGGGAACTCGTTTGCAGGATCGTTCGAACGAAATTTTCGTTCGAACAACAATCTCGTTTGAACGACTCTATCGAACAAAAACCCAGAAAGTTTAAATATTCTTGTTTAAGCCCAGAAAACTTTATAAACATTTATTTAAAGTTTTAATTAATTCTTTCTTAAAACAAAACTCAATTTTTATAAAACCTAACACCCAATAAACTTTGTTCCAAGCTCCTATATATATAATATTGCATTCATACCTTGGGAGCACGGAACTATGGTTGATGACATAGAAACGAGGCACACAAACCGGCATATTTGATGAAGCTTTATACTCTTTTGCCGCTACGTCTTCAACAAACACTTCATAGGCTTGAGAATATTATAATTACATACTATCCTATGAATAAATGTTTTTGTCTGGAATTTAGCCAAAACTATATATGGACTCAATTGGAAATTTGTGTCCTTACACTCCGTCATCGGGAAATGATTTTCTTTAAAACTTAATTGATTTATTTCTTTGATTCTGGTAAGGCACATAATCAAAATAACGTCGTTGTCAGGGAATGTTTATTTTATAAATTTCATTAATTTATTTCTTTGTACAAATTTTTTTTAATATTTTGTTTTTAATTTATTTTTTAGATACCTTAAATATTTGATATCCAAGAATGACAAAAGAAAAATTGAAATGCATGTACTTGGAAACTCTCGAATTGAAAACTTTTTCATAAGTATGTCTTCATTTAATTCTTTCAATAGTTCTAATAGTATCGAAATTGGTTTGCAATATTTATTATACTATTAATTTTTAAAGTTCCTCACCACCAGTGCCTTTCAGTGAATATTTACAAGATTTTGAAAATTAATACTTGGGAGCCTATGAAAATAGGTATTATAATATCAAGCCACAAAATTTCCATAATAATCTTAGTGAAAATAATAATAATAATAATAATAATTATTATTATTATTATTATTATTATTATTATTATTATTATTATTATTATAGTTTTCAAACAATTATAATAATAATTTTTATAATAAAATTTTGCTACTAGCTACGATAATGTTGTTCGAATTCTTGATAATGAAGAATTTGGACCAAAACCAATGTATTTTGGTGATTATTTGTAAATTTATCAAAATACAACAATTGAACATTAGTGTTGCAAAACTTTAAATTAGGAACATTGCTACTATATGACGAATCGGAGGATTTTGATCAACGATTAATATATTTGGAACAAAACATGTCCTTAATGACCCAAAGCTTAAATGAAATGGAAGCTTCTCGCATAAAGTTGCTTCCAATTTTAGAAATCTTAAAAAATGACAATGTTCTTGAATTAGAAGCACCTTTTAAAAGAATTGCGTTCTTTATTGAAAATATTACGGAGTTGGAAATCCCAATTCCATCTCAATTACTTTTATAATATTAATTTGTTGAAAATTACTCCAATTCTTGTGAAATTCAATCCACGCTTGATGAATTTCTAGAAATTGAATTTCTTTCATTACCATTATTTCCAATCATTATCGAACCATTAGAACTACCACAAGAATAAAAAAAAAAGTCTTGACGATTTTGATCCGAGTCTTATTGAGGAATGCGTACTTGAAATGTTTTCTATGATGAAATTTTTTCCAACATGTGACTAGCCTGTAACAACCCAGATTTTCGAGCGACTATTTTATACTATTTTTCCTAATGGACTAATTTTATAAAATAGGGAATGTTGGAGTAAATATTATTTTCCCGTGAGACTTAGGGATAATATTTACTATGTTTTGACTATTTACCGTTATGAGAAGGTAAATAGTGTTATATTGTGTATTTTGCGTCGTTATATGTAAAACGACGGTCATGACCTATATTTAAATTTGGGTATAATTAATGAATTAAAAATGGAATTGGAACATAAAAATAGTGCACACTTTCCTGAATGCCAAAATAGGGGGTGCGGTTGTTTTTAGAATAGTCGAGATAGTCTAAATAAGTTCCCAGTTGTAATTTTTGAGATTTAGGCATTTTAAGGGGTTATGACTCAATTAAGTGGTTACGGGTCATTTTAGTGATGTATTAGCAATTAGGAGTGGGGGTTTATATTTTTAGACCCTTATAAATCCCCCACCCCCTTTCTTTTTCTTCATTTGTGTGAGAGAAGCCAAAGGAGAGAGAGAGAGAGAGAGAGAAGAGAAAGTAGAGATGGAAGATTTGGGTCGAAAACCGTCGCTACCGGAGGTGTTCTGAGACTACGAACCTCGAGGAAAGTTTCTTACTTGCTAGATATTGATTTAATGTGATAAATTTCATGTATAGTTAGGTTTTGGAGATTTAACCCATAAATGGGTATTTGTTGATTTTGAAGATTAAACCCTTAAATCTTAGTTTTAAATTTGATTTGAGGATATATTATTAGTTGTAAATGATGTAGGAATGTTTTGATAGAATTAGATGTTGTTGATGTTGGGCAAAAGCTAAGAATTGAGGTTTTGGGATTTTAGGGCTCATGTAACCCGTCGCCCAAACTGGGCAAAATTCCAGGACCGAATCGATTCGGCCCTAGGGGCGAATCGATTCGGATAAGGAGAGGGTTACAGGTCTTGCAGACCGAATCGATTCGGATTTAAAGCGAATCGATTCGGCAATTGCAGAAGGTCAGTTTTTGCTCACCGAATCGATTCGGTTGTCTAGCGAATCGATTCGCAAGGGCGAAGCGATTCGGCCCAAGGGGCGAATCGATTCGGTTCCCCTGTTTTTGTGAGATTTCCTTATTTTGATTTTTATCCCTTTTCTTTTTAGGTATAAGGTTTAGGAACCTTCCTTTGGGAAGTAATTGGGAGTCTTAGAGGGTTGTATTGGGTAGACTAATGTCCTAGGCTAAGATTGGACATTTGGGTTTAACCGAGGACTAGTTCATATAGGTTAATGTCCAATTGATATAGGAGGTTAACCTAAGGAAAATTTGAAGTTGGAAATTAATGTTGAACTTTTGGGAGACACTCCCTTATGGAGACTCACTTTGAGGGTATATGAGATTTTATGAACTCTTAGAGGCTATTTTGAGGTTTATGGCACTTCTAGCCTTAGGTCATTCATAAAATATGACATTAAGAATGAGAAATACATAAAGATAAAATATGGTACTAATAAATAGTACAAATGATTTTGATAATGTAAAATTGGATGTTTTCAAAAGGAAAAGTAATGTTTTTCATAAATGTTAATTTATGGATACACACCTCTCTAAATCGCTATCATAAGGGAAGTCGCGCGTGTTGTGGTGAAGCCCCCTGGCTAATGATGCAGGGTGGATATAGTCCCTAGGCCATGTGAGCGTTTATCTATTTTTTTCTGCACTGGTTAGGAGATTCCGGGTGTGGTCTTGACTATCCCGCAGGCACATGGTCGCTTCCCGACGTTTCGATAGGATCCCAGGTTGTCTTGGAGGCCCTGGAAGATGATAGCCATTTAGGGGCGCGCACAGTGGGGAAACCCGGACGGGCGGTCTTAGATTTCGTTATATAATATGATATATAACTATGATTCAATAATGTGGGACATTATTGGTTATTAAAGCATTTTATGATAATAAAATGGCTTTAATTTACATTTCCCGGATATAAGAAGGGAAATGAGACGTTAAATGCATTTTCCGGATGGAAGAAGGAAAATGGATGATATGATATGAAAGTAAAGCACTTTTATGATGATAAAACTTGCTTTAAATTATGTATTTTTTTATGGATAGAAGAAAGGAAATAAAATTTGGTAAAGAAGTTTTGAAATGAGATTTATTGGTAAACATTTGATAAAATGAATCTACCATATATGTATATTCCTAAATGAAGAATTAGGAATTGTGCCATTAGATTATGGTCTGGGTTTATGCTTACATTTCTTGAGTAGCTGTAGTTGTGACCTCCCACACTTATGCACACACATGTATTTATTTATTATTTTTTGTGCTTAGGGTCTAATGGATCTCGACGATCAACCTTGCCTAAGTAGTAGTGTATTGGGGGGTTCCTTGTTTGGATTTCGCTTTGCGAGACACCCCACGCACGAATAGGGCATAGTGTTGAGAATGGGGAAAAGTTAGCCCTTAGTACTTAGGGTTAACTAGAACATCTCACGATATTGCGCTAGGTTGCTGCTAGATTGAGAGGTGAGGAATATTATTGTTATTTGCGAGAGATTTACGCACTTACCTGCCATGCATTTTAGTCACATAGTAATCATATCAAACCTAGCTCTGACCGGTTTCTATATTTCCTTGTTTCTGCATATTCTTTGCCGTTACAGGTGCTCTTCCACATGGACACCCGTGTTTACATTTCCATTTCCAGTTGTCATGGAGCTACGGCATATTGCGGATGTTGTAGGATACTTGTAGTAGACGCTCCCCTCTATTGTACTCTAGTTGTGTTCAGTACTTTTATTCGGGCGTGTTTGCCCAGGGTATTGCACTCATTTATTATATTGTAAATATTGATTGTAATACTTAATGTATTGTCATACTTATTCATCGATTTTTGATACCCACCGTTTTTACACATGGGATTGTCAAAGTATTTCTCTTTTACTTTTAATTTTTTTTTATATGACAATCCGTTTTCTAAAATGATTGGTGGTTACCTCATACTATTATTTTAAATCGACAGTGATGCTAAGAATGGACCATCTATGATTCCTGTAATTATTGGAGTATTGGGCTGGCCACCTATTATTTTAGTAGGCGGGTTATCACATAGCCCCCCATTCAATTTGAAAAATCAGGGCGAGAACATGTTGATTTTCATATTATTTATTTGGTTTTACAACCAAGAGAGACCAAGCTTATTTCCCCCGGGTGTAACTACCCAATTACATCTAAACCATCCATCACCCGAAAATATATTTGTTCAAAACCTTGTGATGGCTCATTTTTTCCGCCTTAGTCATGCCCTCGCTTGCTTAACACAACTCATATTTTCTAGGAGGCATGCAAAATCGTGGGAGTCCACCGTTAATCCCACAAAGCCAACACGTTTTCTGGCTGGACCCCCAAAATTTTTGTCTTCTAGATTATGGTAAATTAGAAGATGATATTTTTATTTTGTACATATTTTTTTTAAATCTAAAAAAATAAAAAAGAGTATATGTTTTTCTTGTTTCTAATGTATTTTGTAGGATTATTAAACGTGATATCCGGTGATCGCCCATATCGATTAACATCACTCTATCACTTGAATTGAACATTGTTATTAAATAACATTGAGGACAATATAATGTTTTTGTTAAGGGGTGTCATAATATATTTTCACACATCACGCTAAGTTTTCTTTATTAAAAAATAAATAAAATTAAGTGATTATTTGCGAAACTTTCTCTGTGAAACGAACTCTAATCAATTAAATTGAAATTTTTTGAAAACTCAAAAATATTTTCTTTTTTCTTTTTAGTCATTTTGTCTAAATTTTTTATTTTTCTTAATTCTACTCTCTAAGTTACCTCATTCTTTTAAACAAAAAGTAATAAACATGTCTAAGTATTAATCTGTCTTAATAACTCTCTAATTTAATTACCATCACTATTATGCTTCATTAATTTCTATGATTCATATATTGACACCTCACGCACATCACTAATTATACTTGTGTAATTGTTAAAATCTTAATGACTTGGTAAATATAGAGATCTATAGGTACACTTACCATGTGAGATTTGTGTTCTCTTCCCTATTCTGAGTTATGTATAAACTTATTCATTTGAAAAATATTTTAAGTCATTAGTAATGTCAAATATTCTTATTTTGATTGTCGACTAAAGAATGGTTACATGATCTTTTGTGAAACCAAATTTGAAAATTATGTTTTGACCTAACATTTAATAAAAAGACAATCCATTTTATCATTTCACACCTTGAATATTGATTTAAAAAGAAATGCAAAGTGAAATAGGGACCCAATAAAAATAAAAAGAGAAAAGATAAGAAAAATAGAAATAAAGGAATTTAAAAAAAACAAAGAATTCCAAAGAAAAGCAAAGAAAAAGAAGTTGCTCTTCAAAAGTTCAATATTTCTTCAAATATCGAAAATCATTTCAAGACTTTGACCATTATTATCCATGTTCACATTTTCCATCCTGAAAACTCCTTAAATGATCACAGGGTTAACATGATTTTCTCAATATTTAAAAGATTTCATTTTGCACGTTATATAGAGAACATTAGCCTATCATGAGATTATATTTTATCGTTTTATATATAAACATCTTTCATCACTAGCATGTAAAAGGTTTTGTTTCCAATTACATTTATTTTTTATGCCTACATGTCCGCAGTGGCTTATAATAATTCAGAGTATTTATAGTTTTTTAGTGTAGTTCCCAACGAGAATTGAACTAGTGTTCTTCATTATATATATCGGGACATTAAATACTAAAAATAATATCGTTTTAAATATTATAACGCACATATGCACTCAGTCAATACATAAAAATATCAGGAATTTTTGTAACATAATAGTTATAGTAAAACAATATTGGAGAAATCTGCTAGTCATTGCAATTTAATTGTTAAAACATAAGATTATGTAAAAGATTTTTAATTAGAAAATGGGTTACTATTTTATGAAAATATGATGTTTGTGAGTATCATCGCTGCAAACTCTCATGATACAAAACTCGTGCACTAAAGTAACCTAAGGGTTTAATGTCTTGTTGCATAAGCTAAATGTACCCACGCATGGCGCGAAAGTGGATGTCAATCCATTTTATAATTTTTGAACAAAATAGAAATTTTCCATTGACAAATCTTTTACTATGACGATAGGGACTAGTAACACGTTAGTTAGAGGATGTGTTTAGGGTCAAATTTTACATTTTATTACCCCTTTTGCTATATAATATTGTAATCTCGCGCTCATTAACCTCACATTTATACTCATTTACTGTATAACCTTAAATATTCATCATTAATCATTTATGCAATGTTTATTTGAGTATTTGTAAGGTTTATGATACTAAGGACGAAGTCTAAGAAAAATTTGGACAAACAACAGTCACATATGCACTTTCCTAGGCAAAATAATAATTTAGATTACTAGTTTTGGTCTCAAACAAATACGAAAGTTGTAGAACTCAATTCAAAGAATGTTTGAGTTCAAACAGCATGTGAATTCGATCTCAAACGAAAAAATTATGACCGTGCAAGTTTAGAAATCAAAAGAAAGTCAAAGTCAAAGCCTCGAGTCAATCTCAAAGTCAAATCTCATGACACGAGCACCGTAAAATATTGTCAACCTTAAAGTATGGGTTACGTCGATTCTTGCATTGTATCGATGTGAGGTCGTATGAAGAAGTTATGAAGTTTTAGGGTTCTATTTGTAATTTGGGAAAACTAGTTCACATAAAGGATCTTAATATTTTTTTAGTATATATTTACTGAGGATCTTAGTAGGTATGATGGCTTGCGTGCGGCACAATATGTGTGTGTGTTAGGGGGGGGGGGAGGGGCTCAGGTACGAATCTTCCCCCTCGAGTTAAATATGTAGGTTTTTCTTAACATACTTATTGTGCCACGTGTCACCATCCTAGTGTGCCTCCACCCTCAGATCAAGCCCTGGAAAATCCTTCTCATGCATGTCCAACTCTCCCCCGGCTAAGATTCAGCTTTTTATTTTTATACATTTAACCCCATAATTCTCTTTCTTTATTATTTTCTCCATTCTCTCCTCATACTTCTTCATTTCTTTTTTGTTTTTGTTTTAAAAAGAACCAAAATTATATTTTTTCTCTCCCACTCTCTTGATCAGTAGCCCACATATTTTATTAAATAAACTTTGCCCATACACACCATTTGTTATTTAATTAAATACACCCATTATTTATGTGAAATTCCAATGTTACCCCCAAGATCTTATTTCTACCTATAAAAGGGGCAATGGGGTTTTGTTGTTCAGGCATCGCATTTTTGCTAAACAGTGGTACCTCATATTTCATTTTAGACAAAAAATTTAGAGTTGTGTAATTTAGTTGTAATCTGTAATTTAAATGAAATTTTAATTATTATTCCTTTATTTAAATAATTATGCTATTATTATTATTATTATTATTATTTTCACTGTTTAATTAGTTTAATGCTTTCGAAATTAGTTGCTCACATTAAAGTCATTATTCATCCTTTCAAAAAAATTTATTCACACACACTGTTTTATTTAATTAATTAAAAATACTTTCTAGGTAATTTTAATTATGTTGAAATTAGTGAACTCATTTAGGGTGAGAGGTTGCTTTGCTATCGTATGATGGAATAGACCGATTTTTAATGGGTTGATTATGTCCAAAAATACACCAAGGGACCTTAATGGGTATATCATGTATGCACCATATTTGAGACATTGTGTGTTGAATTTTGGGATTATTATTGACACCAAACTCATATTTGGACTTTTACGAAAATTTGGTGAGTGACATTCTGCATCTAAATAATTATTTACACAAATATTAATCACATTTTAAATGTGTCTAACCATGTAACTATTTATTCTATGTATTTTTAAGTGCGAGATTTAATTCTCAACCTATCCCTTTTTATATTTGTAAATCATTTTAGTTTAAATATTTACCTAGAATAATTGTAGTGTTCAAACATTAAAAAACCAAAAATCATCTTTATATTTTTTTAGAAGTAATAAATCAATTAAATTTTCAACAAAATTCTATATAGAGTCGATACCTGAACATGGCGCTATACATTTAAAACATATGTAGTTACAGTTTAGATTTTTTGTATTGAGGTGCAAAACTGACGACAACGACAAGTGTATTTACACGACCATCGGTTTTTGTCTAATCAGCAAATACCGACCCCTCCATATTGATAGTTCCCTTCCAAGTTGAGGATGAGGACCCACTCCCCATCCAAATAGATCCCCCTTGGGTACACCCTCACTGGACATACAAATCATACTCGAAACTAAACCTACCATCGACCACATGACCTTCTTTATCGAGGCCATACACTTCCTTCAGTCCCACCACTACACCCCAGACTTACTACTCATATAATTTATGCTTTACAAATAGAGACAGCTACTAACTACATTAGAAGGAGAATGAGATACCTTATTTGAATGGGTGGAAATGTAAAATGAGTCCCACCAAGAAACATATCATATCATATCACCTTCGTAGTACCAAACCAATCCACCATGTGGAATGGATCAGCCTCTAGTGTTACACCTATATGCCTTCATAAATTCTTATGCGAGCAACGGAAAATACTCCCTTGCTACATCATGAACTTTCCTAGATGATCCTTCTAAAACAGAAGGATGCCACCTCACCCAATTATCATTTAAGAGGACCCATGTCTCCACCACCACTACAGATGAGAGAGTTGAGTAGAAAGATTGAAGTAGATGTCTACATCACTTGGAACTATAAGCCTCATCAAAATCTAATATACGAACGGGAAGAAAGAGTCAAATCTGACACCACTCCTAAGGAAGATGCCTAGGAGGCTCAGTTAAGGTCTAACTCCGTCCTTATAGCATACATCCCTCACCCCAGTCTCCCAAAGGAGATATTGAATCGAATTCGAGAGTGTTAGTGACTTATGTTTTCTCAAATAATATTCCACAATTAATACGATCAATAACATGTAACTCCCACTTGAGCTCCCCTTAGAGAAACTAAGCTACATGATGGAGACACAGACACTCCATAACATATGGAAAACCTCGGGCATCCACCCTCTAACACAAACTACACCCATGTAGTTTGATATGTAGCCTATAATCCATAGCAAAAATCAGAACATGTCTACTACATGAAGCACCTTATACTCTTGACTCAATTAAGTCTACATTGTATAAGTGCTCATCTAGTTTGGAAATAGAGACAAAATTGGGTCCCCATCCTAGATACCAAAGAGCCTAAGACTCTTCAATTCAATTCATTCCTCTTGTTTGATAGATAAAGGTATATTCACAGTCACTCACACACTTTAGAACTACATACATTGTGCACATATTGATTAAATTGTTTGTATGTGTGTTGTGTGTGTTAATTTCCATTAAAATAATTTTTTTATAATTTTTGGGAATTTATAAAGATTTTAAAACATTTTTTTCTTAATTAAAAATGGAATTAAAAAGTTTTAGGGTCTTTATATAAATACTGGTTATTGGTTTTTTCCCTAAAATGTTCCCTTGGGTAGGAACCGAAAGTGCTAGAGATGTCAGGGTGTATATGTAATTAGGTTTAAATGCGCGTTTGATATCCTCTGTTAGCCTTACACCTATTGGTTAGCTATTGGATGTAAGTGTGTTTCTTCTAAGAGAGTAAATCATCATGTTTTATTAGCCCTTGGATTGAGTTAATCGACTAACTGCATGCGTCCTTGTCCCAATCCTTGCGAACATCTCTCATCCAATCACAAGCCTCATAACCAACTGCTTCCCTTTAACCGTTGGATGGAAGTCAAGGTTCCTTGACTTAATCTCAGGCCTCTATTTACCTATACCTTCTCGATCCTTCTCATCCCCCTATATAAGGAGGGTAACCCTCAGCCATTAGAAGACTTTTTTGCCACTTCGTCATTTTAGAGAGAGAAGAGAGAAGAGAGAGAAAAGAGAGAGAACCATTTTCAAACCCTAATTCATTTATCAAAACCTGCTATATACCAAACACAACCTTGAGTGTTTGAGAGTTTTGGGAGTGGATTTGTGCTGTAACCTCTTCGTTTTAAGATATTGTGTCCAACTTAAGCACTAAGCTAGATCTGCGTTTCTATTTCATAAAAAATTCAGATCTTAGCATTTTATGTTACATTACACCTAGATCTGAATTTATTATTTCTCATCTTGAGAAATCTATTGTTGATTGTTTTCTGTAAATGCTTTCATACTCAAAATCAATAATAATATTTTATGTTTCTAGTTCTTTTGAAACAAAACCATTGACCTCGTGGGAATCACACTTGGCGGTTTTCAATTTCAAAAATCTTTTCAAAACCCTGAAATTGATTAAGATCTTGATACGTCTTCTGGGAAAGATATTCGTGGATTCTGGGTTAATCTTAAAGGTCAAACAAGGTTCAAGTTTCCCAATAAGAGTGAAACTGAAAATCACAGCATATAGATCTGATTTGTAATTTGCTAGGACTGTTTGTAAAAATAAGCGTGAGTGTGTACATGCATGTGTTAGATCACCATCATAAACACGTACACACTACAACACTGAAAGTGTTGGTAATAAGATCTTGAAATAAGAGTCGACGTAAAGACTGGAACAAAGTTTAAGTTAGCAAACTGGGAGAATAACATCAACAATCAGAACTGTCGAAAAGTTAGAAGGACACCAGTGGGTACAATCCAAAACTTGTACAGGTCTGATTTGTGTGCATGTGTGTTATATAGTTTGTAATTGTTATATTTTGTTTTAGTGGATTTTTCTCTTTACTCCGTAGAGGGAGTCGTGGATGTTTTCTCACTTGGGTGAGGTTTTACCATGATAAAAAAATGGTGTCATTAATCTTTATACATCTCCTCATCTCATTCTGATTAGTGTGCTGATTTAAAACTATTTTAGTTTTATTTTTCAAAATAATTTAGCAAATCTTGAATTGATCTCGTGCAAATTTTAAACACGTCTTATGAGTAAAAACTGATTTGATTTCTAGAAAAGATTTTTTTCAAAAAACAGTTCGGGGTTTCTTAAATAGTTTAATCTTGTATTAAAAGGCCTTAGTAATAGTTTTTCACTACACTCACATCACGAAAGAGGGAATCACCAATTATTTCGCCCAACTATTGGTCATCGACGGGAATGCATCTCTCGAGACTAGGGATGAATTCATCCTTAACCATCAAATTTAGGAAATGATGGCATAATGGGACCATTATCCCAACAAAGGATTGGTACTCCATAAGTAATATCCTGCCTCCTACAAATCTCCTAGAATCTAAAATTACAAATTTATGGCCAGAGTACAAAGACTCTTCAAAAGAACATGACCACAATGAGCAACGTGAACAATGGGTAAACTGAATTAAAAAGTGATATTGCACTACAAACATCTTATTACTAGGGCCCGCCTATGAGGATCCACTATTACAGTTCTTCAATAATGAAGTAGAACTTAAACATCCTAGTATTGATATCTACAGAGATATATGACCCACCGTGTTGATGACCTACTACAAGAAAGACATGATCGTATCTATAAATCCATCAACTTAAACTCTAGCTCACTCGAAATCCTACCGTCCTCCGAGGATAATACTATAGAAGATCAAGTCGATCCATATAACGAACTAGACCTCCTCATCCAACAATCGACATTCATTATATTCGTACTCACGATTTCACATTAGAGCCATCATCATACTACTATAAGACAAAGCTATGGGAACATGTAACTAGATATGAAGCACAACAATACTGCCATGAAACTCTAGGAAGAAATAACCTACCAAGGTCATCCACCCCTAATAAGTTCCTCCCAGATGAAGGTATTCATATAACTTCGAGATAAAAATGGTCAACCATTCTCCACGTAATAATGCATATGGTAAGTTTTACAACCTTCAATTTGTAATATCATCCTTAGGTATCACTAGGTTTGTTAAAGGACACTCACCCTAGGGATAAGAATATATCGGGTATTGGCACTATTATGGGGACATACATTGTGAGGTCATGAACATAGTATGGTAGATAACCCTGAGAAAAACCTAAGATTATCCATATGATGAAGGTCTCAAAGAACTTGCCTCTGATAACAAAATATGATCAGGGTCATCTATCGCTACAGACTTTCCTTGATACATATGATTAAGATAATGATCGCAATGCTTGAAATAGTGGTAGAGATCAATACCCGCTCTCCTAATACTAACATCATGGTACATTAAATATATGGCACAATATCCAATCCCCCTCTTCCTTTGATTAAACTGAGGTAATGATCCTAACCTGAACTCTGCCTACCAAAAATCCCATGACCATACAATTATGTTACTCCAGTGAAGGTTGAACAATAAGAGCTAGTGGGACAACTACTATCTCCAAAAAATGAGGTCGACTTCCTCATCCGATCTGGGAGGCACTTACTACTCCAAAAATAGAAAATGATCACAACAGGGTGGTCATGGTCCAAACCCATAACTACGATGGTTACGGTCAAAATTCATGATCAGACCACCTAAAGCTCGACCCAATGTACAACCCTATTTATGGGTAACCTACATCATTAGTTGGTCATGGGTTAGTCAAGGTATAAAACCATTACCCTTATAGTCACAATCCATAATCATGACACTAATGGTGGGGAAAATGGCCTAAAAAAAGGTTACATAATGGGTCACGGTTGTTAACCATCACCCATAGAAAATAATCGTGACTATTTAGTGTGAAGAAGGGTGAAGGTTCACAGCAATGATGGAGTCCTATTACATTTTTTGAGCTAAAAATGGTCAGAAATATAGTGTCACGATTGGGGACCATGATCTGTTACCGGTTATTTTTTGGGGTCATGGTTCAGATCGTGACCCTAAAAGTAATCCGAATTGGTTACTAACTAGGTCAACGTGACCCGATTTCAACTAAAAATACAATGTGTTAGGGTTTTATTTCCATTTACACTCAAACCTTACTCTCTCTCTCTCTATCCCCTAAACCAATCAGCTCTCTCTCCCTCTCGGCAATGGACGGCACCACTAGCATAACTCTCTCAACACTACCATCACCTTCATCGACTCTCTCTCACTGTCTCACTCAGGAAAATCTCTCCCCCTCTCTCTCTTTATATATATATATATATATATGTTGGGAAAAATGATAATAAATGTTTCAGGGTTATTAATTGGATTTGTGTTGAAATAAGGATTTCTATAAGAGTATCATATACTCTATGTGCTCCTTAGAATATATTGTCTAAATTGTCTAAATTCCTTCATCAAAACATGTTTGAGTCTTTGTCCAAGAGGTCACTAGAAAGCTTCATCAATGAACCGGATTCACTCAATGTTGAACCTTGGGTACACCTCTTAGGAAATGTATAAAACATAGAATACTTAGATTCACCTTGGTTAATCTATTTTTATAATTGGATAATATTTTTAATTAACCTTGGTTTTGATATTTTGTCAAATACACATGCAAATATACTTCTCATATGGAAAATGTATTTTATAAAGAATAACATCCTTTTGTGTATATTAAGTATTTCTTTTCACGTGGGAAACAAATATACTTAAAGTTTTCCTCGAAGGATATTTTAAAAAATCTTCTAAGGCAACCTCAAAAAAAATATATGGACACTCCCGCGACAAACTTTTTCGCTGCTGCTATAGTGTCTCGTTGGTCACTTGTGTCCCCCCGTGCAAAATGTCTAAACATTGGTGTAACCTAGATCGCTTCAGGTTCGCCACAATGACACAATGTCTCATTACAATGATCTTGAGATGAAATGCATCTCAATGCTCTAAAAGTCACTTTGAAGAAGATTTTTTTTAAACATCTTCTTGGTTAGTGAATTAAGTACAACTTCTTGGGTAATTTACACCCTGATGTGACTATTTGACATCTTAAGAGCATGACACCTAGAATTTGAGCCTTTAACTCTTTTAAAATCAAAAGGCTATATGTTAAGTGTCGTTTACTCTTCCAAACCAACAATGAAAGCTTTGAAAAAAGATATTTTTACTAATCAAAACATTTCGTATATTTAAGAGAACATTTTTTGTGCTCCTCTTATTTGAGTTATTCAAGAAATTATTTTTAATATAGGTATATTTACTCGGTTTGTGTTCAAAATCAAATCTTCATTAGTGAGTAAATATTTTCTCTTCCATGGATTAAAAAACTCGTTTTACGATTTAAAGCACCACGCCTTTGCAAACATCCCAACACGCATATATATATAGCATTTCCTCAAAGATCCTCTCTGTAGAATTTTTGTTGCTTAAAGGTTCTATCTTGGAAGAAAAAGTTGCTTTATCTTCAAAGAAAAAATTATTGGTGAAACATTTAAAGTAATTGGCTACAGATCAGAACCTGACGCAGTTGTGCAGCGTTCTCCAATAGTTAGCCCTCTGTATGGAAAATATGGTGGAAATGAGTGTCTAGTCGATCGTAGCCTCATGACATTGTAAGTCTATTTCTTCCAGTTTTAAAGCTCCATCAAAGTGCACATGTCGTTATAATTGGTCCTAAGGTTTCTTCTGGTAGTGGATTTTGCCTCGTATATCTGGTCTTGTACTTATTTTACTCTTTCCGCATCTTTTAGGATCATATCTTATATAAGAAGATAAATTTGAAGATTAAAAGTTTAGTAAAATATTCTGGCACATAGACTTTTGAATTGTTCAGCGCTTTATAATAATAAATTAATAAACTATTTTCTTGAATTAGAGAAATTAATTTTTATTTCGGTAGCTATCGTCGAGAGGCACACTCTAAATTTTGATTTAATTTATGTTGAAAATATGGGTTGATAAATTGAAAATGACAAACATTTAACAATACTAAAAAAAATTTAAAACACTTATTTAAACTTTTTGAGAAAAGTCTAGAATTTATTATTTGCAAAAATCTGTAAGAAAATTTAGAATTTATTTTTTGCAAAATCTAAAAAAATATATGAAAAGTTGAAAAAAAATCTAGATTTTTTATTTAAAGGTTTTGAATTTGGATAAGTTAAAATGTGGATATTTAATGTTGTGATGTTGTAATAGGATTTTGTTTATATGCTAAAAATTTGGGGATTTAGGGATGAAACTATAAATGAATTTATATGTTTAAAATTTGGAGATTTTGGGATGAAACTATGGACGAATTAATATGCTAAAAATTTGGGGATTTGGGATTGAATTTGTATTACTGAAATTAAGGATTTGGGGGTGATATGGACATACACGTCTTATAAAAGAAATTGCATGCTATTGAATTAGTTGAATTTCTGGCATATTTTGTGTTCTATTAAGTTGTATTCAACCTACTTTATATATACACTCACACACACACACACACACACACACACACACATACACACACACACACACACACACACACACACACACACACACACACGCGCGCGCGCGCATTATATTTGCAAGGGAAAAATCTAATGAAGTTCTTATGAAATCTTTGATTTATAAAATTATCAACTAACAATGAGTATGTTATATGTACGATGCACACACTATGTTATTATTGTACAAAGATAAAACTAAAATAGTTCCATTGACATTAAAATTAAGAGTGAAAATTTTGCAAATTATAACCTATATAATTTTTAATTTCTCAAATTCTAATTGGGTTAGGTATGGATTAGTGGGATTATCATTAGTGAATGGATTGGTTGTTGATTAGCAAATTGAAACAAAAGTTACTTAGCCCTAATTTTACGTTATGTGATTGAAAAATATGTTAACATTTTAATTTGAATAATATTTTAGCATGTTTTCTTCTCATTCCATCTACACATACAATTGGAGAACAACTATTGAAAATCAACTGGTTCTAACTGATTTCTTTATTCAAGTAATTTTAGTTATAACGTATTTTATGCAACAGAGCCTTATCTATAGTTATAACTTCTTCATTGTAGTCTATCTATAGTTATAACTTCTTTATTAACTTTTGTGGCCGTGTTGACCCCTTCTGCTAGTGGTTACTATTTGGGTAAACACAAATTGGTAGAAGGGATTGCAGATTGGTGGATACAGAGTAATTTTAGGTTTAATTTAATTAAAATGAACAAAAATTGGACTTGTTATGCATGATTGATTATTTGATAAATATTAATTAGTTGTTGTTGATATTATGCGAATGAATGAATGAATATATATATATATATATATATATATATATATGGTTAACTATTGTAGACGTGTTCACCCCTTCCTTAAGTGGTTGTTGTTTGGGTGAACACAAATTGGTAGAAGGGCTTGTACATTGGTGGACACGTAGTAATTTTTGTTCATTTACTTAAAATGAACTAAAATTGGGCTTGTTATGAATAATTGATTGATTATAAAACATTTATTAGTTGATTTTGATATTTTGCAGATGAATATTAGTACATATATCTTTTTGGTTAACGGTTTTGGACTTATTCAGTCCTTCCTTAAGTGGTTGTTGTTTGATTGAACACAAATTGGTGGAACAACTTTCACCTTTGTGGACACACAGAAATTTTAGGATTAATTTATTTAGAATGAACGAAAATTGGACTTGTTACATTTGATTTAGTAATAGAAAAACAGTAATCATTTGAAGGACTCATTGTAATTTTAGGATTAATTACAACCTTTACTCTTAGTATTTGTATGTTATCCCACATGCAAAAAACTTTTCTACATTTTTAGTCTCCCTTTCATTCTTGAAAATACTGGTCATATTCACACCCTACTTTAACATATTTTCTCAACAAAAAAATAAGCCACAATAATAATTACTTTAATGGATGACCGAGAGGTTAGACTTGGACATCATTAAAACACATTTTATTAGTGTGTACTATATAAAGGGAACGCCTTTTTACTAGTACGGGAATAGGAGAATTGAAAATTTTAATTACCTTACACTTGGAGTTAATCTCTCGCAACCATGCTTATTCAAACGTATTCTATTTTTCTTGCCAGAATGCTAGCATGAGGCAATGGATAATATATTTTGCACTCATAACCCCGACTATACACAGACATTAGTGACACTATTAGAAAATGCAGAAAGAAAATTCATCCATGTGGATACGATTTTATAAATAGATCATTCACCCAAATTATGACATCTTACAACATGTGCACATTAAATATGATCTTGCAAAAAATAAGAAGAATAAAGGATTTCGAGTTCCTGTCATGGACATTTATACGAAAATTATAGATACGCTTTTATGTAGTTGGCCACATGTTTATTTTCATAAATTTATACAAAATAATACCAATTATATGGAAATTATACACGTCGACCAGACATCTGGAGAACGTTGATTGTGCCATAAAAATGACTTGTGTGATCAGCTTTGTAAAAATTTTACATTCCCATACAATTCGAAGGCTTCTATTCTTTCTTGTGTAGATGAATAAATGAAAACCTATCAAAATAATCTCTGCAAGGTTCACTTCCCAGTGGGGACATCAAGTTCTTATATTTTGGGGCGAATAAAAGACAAAGTTTAAGACAATGTCGAGATGCCTGTCCATTAATGGAACGAATTCTTGGAAAAAGAGGTCAATGGTGAAAAACTTTCCCAAAATGTGAAAATAAACATGAAAGGGAAAAGAAAGTTAATGTTCACAAACTTGGGTACAAATCATATGATTATTTGAAGGGTGAATGGGTGAAAAGTACCAAGGGGAATCGAAAAGAAGGGAATGACCCTAATCGGGTCAACTTGTACTCGTATGCCTAATGGGATAAATAAACTACAAAATTCTTAGACCAATTGGCTCCAATTGTAGTGGGTTAAAATTTATTGATCATATATATACACGCTATAATAAAATAATATTGAAATTGTATTCCAAAATTTAATATTATACCACAGGAAATTATATAAAGCATGAGGAGCGGCCAGTCAGAGTGCAACCCCTATGACATTATCTCAAATGCCCTATTTGAGGTACATTGGAAAGATAAAAGTGGGAGGACAAGATGTGTGGGCTTCGATATGCCAAGGACTAAATTAAAACACAGTTAACTTGTATTGGATGATATCTCTTCAGTGAGGAGTAACATGTAGAGCTAGGCAGAAGAATCGGCCAATATGAAAGAGGAAATGTCCAGTCTTAATAAGGATATGCTCTCCATTATCAATACCTTAGGACAATAGAAGAATGAGACAAGAAATTTTTCCAATTGCTTAGTCAATAACTAAGAGGATCTTAGTTTGCGTTTCAATCTTTCCCCTCTCTTGAGCCTCAAGTCTTCCCCTTCCAAATGCTTCTTACAATATTCCTCTCTTAACCACCTGTTGCACCCTCTTTCCGAGAATAATCAATGTCCATGCACAGTGACTATGGGGAGGATTATTATATGAGGTACCTGGCCAATACCATGGTCATTGTCATATTCATGCTCATTTCAATGACTCTGGGAACGCCTCTGGACAATCACTCCTTGCAAGTTGGTAAGGATAAGATATTAGTTGATACCATGTGCCCGGGCTGGAGAGAGGATCCCGTGCATTTTGCCCATGGTGAGGGGTAATGTTAGACATGTATTATAATGTATATATTTCTTGGCCAGTTTATTCTGTGACGAAGATTAGGCAGTGAACAATGTTTTATATTAGGACAAGTTAGCAATGTTCTTTCATATTTTGGGACAAGTTTGTAATTATTTTAATTTTATGGGACATGTGATGACATATTAATTTATTTTTATTTTAATATTCTAGGGTTTCATGACATCTTAATTTGTTCAATTTTATTTCATATTAATTTAATGCTTTGGTTGATTGAATTTTCTTAAAATATCAATTGAGAGCTTTTGTATGCAATAATTTCAACCTATTTATATTGGTGAATTGAATTTTGAAGAATCTTTAATGGATTTCCCACAATAAAAAGAGTGAATGGAAGAGAGTAATAAAGTCTATGATAATTATCTAAAGAGAACTCGTGAATTTGTTAAATATGAAGATAGAAATCTTAGCAATGACAAGATCCTGTATCTGTGCACCCGTTGTATGAATGGAAAATTTGTGTATTTGGAAGAGTTTGAGTTTCATTTACCGATGTGGGGTATATCAAAAGATTATAAGATATGTACATTCCATGGGGAAACAAATCTATCATATGTTTCGAAAACATTATCGGTACTCAATTGGGTAACAGAACACGCCCAGGGGAAAGTGGTGAATGATTATCTAGCACATTATACTTTGATCGACCTAATTGATGATACTTACGGAGTCCACCACCATTAAAACCACCAAACTTATGGATTCAGATAATGTGCATCATGAACAAGTTAATGATAAAGTTGATGATAAATTACTCAAAAACTAGGAATACATATGGTTGAATGCCGATGCTTCTAGACCTTTGTATAAAAATTACGACGAAGATCACTCAATATTGTATGCAATGATAGGTTTGAATAATTTGAAGATTCAATTCATTTTCTCAAGCAATAATGTAATCGTAATTCTCAAGTGGTATAAACATATTCTTTCAAAAGAGAAGAATTTTTCATATATTTATCCGACCATAATGAAAAGCATGAAAGGTTTCGGGTTTGAAGTACAAATATATTCACGCATGAAACTATGAATGCATATTGTATCTCAACGACCACAAACTAAAGGATAAGTTTCATGTATGAAATGAAGCAAGATATATGGTTTGTGAGAGTGGAAATGGCAAACCTGTAAAATTTCACCAGTGCTCTCAAATTCTATAGAATCTACTGAAGTATTTTCCCCTTATTTTCCCCTTAAGCCACTGTTAAAAAGATATTTCATTGGTTTGTGGATAGCATAGGCTATGACATGGCATGCCCGAGCCGAGGTATGTGGGAATCTCATGCGTCATCCCATTGATTCAATCATATGGAAACTTTCAAACTTACAACCCCCTTAATTTTTAAAGGAACAATGCAGTGTATATCTTGGATTATTAACAGACAGGCTTAACACTCTCGGTAATTTAATCACTAATCAGAGTTATTTTTCGGTTCTCTTGTCGCCTTTAGTTTTCCCGTCAATACTGTGCAGGAGAAAATAGTTCACATTATTATCTTTGTCGATACTGGGGAAAAGGATCCCAATGAAGATTTTGATATTTTATTACTCCCACTAATTGAAGAGCTTAGAGAGTTGTGAGATGAAGGAATGAGGGAATTTGATGCTCATAAGGGTAAAGAGTTCACACATATAGAAATTGTGTTGTAGGTTATCCATGACGTTTTAGCCTATGGGACCTTGTTCGTGTGACACCCTACCTAATAAAATCCCGGGTTATCAGTCCTATATTAAATTAAAACAGGTTTGTCAGTTGGTTCATTCTTAGTATCACTGTCAATTTTTTTTAATTACTAACCACCTAAGTGAAATTAGACCGGTGCAAAATTTTATCTTTCACTAACCCATGAACAAAACTCATGCGGAAAATAAATTAAACATTCACACCATGCAATAAATCAAAAAAATCTCACAATATGTAATGCATCAAGTCTTGACGAGTCTACATTCAGCCAAAATCCAAAACTGAATATCTGAAATAAAGACAATGGACAACATGTCCCAATAGAGAGTACTGAAAAGGATATCCTACACTAGATCAGAATAAAGGAGTTGTCTATGAAAAGTTCTGCTAGCCTCCACAAGGTTGCGGTTACGATTCCCTGAACATAATCCTCAAGTCTGGCTTCCCTGTGGCTGGAAACCTAAAAGGTTTTGAAAATATTTTGATAGCAAGAGTTAGTACTCAAAACATTTTGGAAAATATTTATCAAGTGATTATCACAGTAAAATGAGTTATTGATTACACATGTTAAGATTTTGCGTACACTCTTGAGTTACCTCACCTCTCATCTAGTTCACGCCAAACGTCATGTACTTATACCACCAAGTTGTACTACCCAAGCGAACAAGACTATAGTATCCAACTGAACTTATCTACGCACTAAGTTCCCATACCTCTCACATAGTATGTAATAGTAACCATATCTCATGATTTATATACTTAGATAAATGTTCATGCTTTTTTATCCTGAACCGATTTATAATTAAGTTTTTCGACTAAATTTTCTTTTAAATGTAATCCCGTCATCTCATTATCTACTAACTCGCATAAGTATATTATTAATACAGTATACATTTCACAGACAATATATACTTATAAATCCATTCTTACTAATATGTCCTCTTAACACACAACAAGGACTCTTGGTTCGAAGTGGTCCATCGACACCAAGTAAGAGTTCGGTTCGGAATGTCACCTTGACCCCAAATACATTTCATGTAGTGGTTCGGAAAATCACCTTGACGCCACTAATGAAATTATATACATAAGTTGGTTCGGAACTCTTTTGTCACGACCCCAACTTATTATTTCCATATATTAGATCGGATTCCTACCTCGAACCTAATATAGGAAATTATACATTAGGTATTTTCTCCACTTAAGTATTTATATAATTTAGTAGGTATGCACAAAACCTAAAATAATGTTCGTACATAATATTTCCGCTTTAATATTCACCGTACGCAGTAATTTACGATTTGTCACACTATTGTCTTTTAATTAAGTATTCACACAACTCCAAGGGACCTAGTTACCCCTATATTCCTTTAAGTAATTAAGCTATCTCTAACCTATTGGTATACTTATTGCGATGACGTTTACTCTCTCCGAAACTCAAACCCCAAACTCCCGATACTCTACTCGATCGGTTTATCCTCGTCAGTCCATCACTTCAAATCATGCACTCAATGATTAAAATGGACCCCCACTATAAACCTACTGGTACTCTTTACTTACCTACATAGGTATAAAGTCATCACTAAGGCTCCCCTCAAGCGTCGGCCATCGAATAGAACTCAACCAACAAAAGAACCCGAAAATAGTCAAAGTCGATCGATTGACCAGGATCATCGATCGATCGACATTCAAGGGTCGATCGATCGATCGAGCAGTGACAGATGAAGTTCTTCTTCTTCTTCATGCGTTTTCTACCATATTAAATTATCTAACTCCCATGATAATTCACCAAACTTACAACTAACGGTTTCTAACCATTCTTACATGTGCTAGGATTATTTCTAACGAATTAAACATTATAAATCCTTCCAATTTAGCCTAGAATAATTCAAATCTTTTAATTATTCAAGAACCCTAATATGACATGTCGTTCCCATGTTTTCAATCATCAACCCAGATTTTAATTCATTTTAACCATCATGATTTCTCTGGTTTTTAATCCTCTATAGATATAAATTTAACTACATGTGATTTCTACCCAAACATGCAATTAATCAATTCCTTTTCTCCAAGAATATTCATCATAATCAATTATTTGAAAATCCTACGCATGGATATTTTAACTCAAAATAATTTTTGCAAATAACCACTTTCCTTGTTCAGAGATGATCTGATTTCATTATTGTTGCCGGTGATCTATTGTCTTTCTCCTCCAATCTTATTTGACACCATGTATGTGGTGCAAGAACCCTATGAATCCTTCACCAATTCTCCCTTAAGCTGGCTTTCCTCTTTGTTATGAGGTTTCTAACCCTAGCCTCACTTTTTATCAATTGATAAAACACACCAAAACTTGTCGGTATCCTCACCCCCATATGCCAAAAGACTAAAACGCTCACGTACGGTCCGGGTTTAGCTGAAAAATGTCCCGGTACACGGCTAGTACCCTCGGGTATACTATTTTGACTAATTAGGCCCATTCGGAATCATCCATGACCTCTAAATAATTATTTGAGTCACCAAAAATATATTTCCCATCTCATCCTAAATTTAGTCTACACACGACACTCGGTTGAGGTATAATCAAGTACGTCCATATGTCTCGCTATGTCGTACAAATTAACTATCAACATTTAATATTCTCACTTAGTAAATTTTAATCATAATATTAATCAGTGTCTATCTCTCGATTAATATTTAATAATCACAATAATTATTTATTCGCTTAATAATCATAATTATTATTAAATCATAATAAATTACTCTACTCACATAATTACCCAATTAATTAAATTCAAAATATGCAGAAATATGGGGTATTGCATACTTCTCCCCTTACAAAGGAATTTTGTCCTCAAAATTTAGTATATACCTGTGGTGAATAACTCTGGATACTGCTCTCGTATATCCTCCTCCCACTCCCATGTCGACTCATCAATATTGTGGTGTCCCCACTTTACTCGCACTAACGGTACTACCTTGGATCGAAGCTTATGCACGCTATGATCCAGAATATCCACGGGTCTCTCCTCATATGAGACATCTGGCTGCAAATCAATCTCCTCAAGTGGGACGTGGCAGAAGGGTCTCTCGCTCCTCCTGTATTTCTTCAGCGACGCCACATGGAACATGTCTTGTATCCACTGAAGATGCTCTGGGAGTTCCAATCTATATGCTACCGGTCCCACCCTCTGATTAATAGGGAACGATCCTACATATATCGGTGTTAACTTACCCTTCTTACCGAACCTCATAATCCACTTCATAGGAGATACCCGAATCAACACCTAGTCGCCCACCTCTAGCTCCACGTGTCTCTTACCGGCGTCAGCATAACTCTTCTACCTATCCTGGGCTATTAGAATATGTCCTCGAATCAACTATATCTTGGCAGAAGTCTCCTGTATCATCTCCGACCCCAATAGTTTTTTGTCCCCCCACCTTTAACTAGCAGTCAAGCAAATGACAAGGCCTCCCATAAAGTGCCTCAAAAGGAGTCATACCGATAGTGAATTGGTAAGAGTTATTTACGCAAACTCTACCAATGGGAGGTATCGCTACCATCCTCCACCAAAATCTATGATACACATCCTCAACATATCCTCAAGGATCTAATTCACCCTCTAAGTTTGCCCGTTTGTCTGAGGGTGATATGTCGTACTCAATCGCAAATCTATACCCATGGACTCCTGGAAACTTGACAGAAGTGCGACACAAATATCATGTCTCTATCCAACACAATATTAACAGAAACCCCATGCATCTTAATTATATTTGAAATAAAAAGTTGTACGTACTACATAGCATGAAAATCAGGACGAACCGATAGGAAATCGGCTACCTTGGTCAGCTGATCCACTATCACCCATATGGAATTATGACCTCTCTGCGATGTCGGTAGTCTAGTAATAAAGTCCATAAAATGCTCTCCCACTTCCACAAGGGAATATTTAGTGGTTGTAGCATCCCTGAAGGTCTCTCATGGTCAACTTCCACAAGCTGACACATAGCACTCTTTGAGACAAACTCTGCTATGTCTCGCTTCATACCCGACCACCAATACTATCATCGCATATCCTGGTATATCTTATACCCATCGGGATATACCGTAAACATTGACCCGTGCGACTCTTTCATGACTTCATGTCTCAAATCTTCATCCTCGAGTACTACCAGTCTCCCATTAAACCGAAGTCCTCCCTTTGAGCTGATAGAGTAGGACTCTTACCCCTCGTCTTAGTAACTGTTGTACTCTGTCTTGAAAAAATGGGTCCTCTGCTTGTGCTCTCACCACTCGCATAACACTCTCGGGGGTGATAGCTAAATTTTCCATGTTTGCTCGGGCTACCTCATCCTCCTGTCAAACTTCGCTCCACTTCGATTTCCCAACCCCTGCCAACTCTCATGTAGGTCTTCGGCTCAACGCGTCTGCCGTCGCATTAGCCTTTCTAGGATGATACTATATATCAAATCGATAGTCCTTCACGAATTCCAGCCGCCTACGCTATCTCATATTCAGATCCTTCAAGGTGAAGAGATACTGAAGTGACTTATGATCCATGAATAGAGAAAACTACTCTTCCAGATGATAATGTCTCCATATCCACAAAGCAAAGGCAACCGCTGCCAAATTGAGGTCGTGGGTCGGATAATTCTTCTCATGTGGCTTTAGCTTTTGGGACGCATAAGCTATAGCCCTCTCCTCCTGCTGTAACACACCCCCATATTCCAGTAAGGATGCATCAGTATAGACCCGGTACTCTAATCCACTCCTAGGTAATGCAAGTACGGGTGTTGATGTCAACCTTTCCTTTATCTCATCAAACGCTAACTGACAGTAGTCGCCCTTCACGAATGGTACTCCCTTATGAGTCAAGTTCATCAAAGGAACATCAATGTTTAACAACCCTTTGATGAAGCGATGATAGTAATCATCCAATCCTAAAATTCTCCAAACCTCGATTGGTTTCATGGGTTGTCCCCACTCCCTCACCGCTGATACCATACTCGGATCAATGGAAATTCCTTTGTCGAATGCAATGTCGCCAAGAAACTGAACCTCCCAAAGCCAAATAAAACACTTCCCAAATTTAGCATAAAATTGATGGTCCCGTAACGTGTGAAGAACCATGCGTAAATGTTTGGCATGCTCCTCCTCCATGCAAAAGTAAACCAGAATATCATCGATGAATACGATCACAAACTGGTCCAAAAACTACCTGAATATCCTGTTCATGAGGTCCATAAACACTGTAGGTGCATTAATGAGCCCAAACATCATCACTCTGAACTCGTATGGCCCGTACCGTGACAAGAAGGCGGTCTTAGGTACATCTTCCTCTCAAATACATAATTGATGGTAACCTGACCTCAAATCATTTTTTTAGAAGTTCGGAGCCCCTCTCAACTGATCAAACATGTCATCAATCCTAGGTAATAAATACTTATTACGTATCATCACCTTGTTCAGCTCCCCATAGTCTATACACAAACGAAGCGAACCATCCCTTTTATTCACAAATAACACTGGTGCACCCCACGATAATGAAATATGCCGAATAAAACCCTATCACAAGAGCTGTTGAATCTTCTCCCTCAACTCACGCATTTCCGAAGGTGCCATGCGATACGGTGCGCCGGAAATTGGTCTCATACCCAGTGCTAAGTCGATAACGAACTTAATCTCTTTGATGGGCGGTAACCTTGGTATCTCATAAAAGACTTACTCAAAATCCCTCATGACTGGGATTGAGTCGAGAGAAATAACCACCTCATGTGAGGTCTCCTCCTTAATGTAATACAAATGAGTGCACGATCCTCCTTAAACACTATAGTCCTCTCAGAGAAATCTACCATCACCCTGTAACCATCCAACCAATCCATGCCTACGATGATGTCATAACCCTCCCTATCTAACACTAGAAGGTCTTTCGTTAGACCCAATATTCCGATCATAATGTCCACACCCTTACGGATCGAGTGCATAAGGGACCCATTACCCATCGGTAACTCAACACATATAAGATGAGTGTAGATTGTCTCTAAAAGGACGGTTGCTCGTGAAAATCTAGTGGCAATAAAAAAGTGTGTCCCACCCATGTCAAACAGAATACTACCCTCATGCCCATGGATAGGAAATGTAACCATGACTGGAAGATATGTTAACTGAAAAGGCATGCCTCGAACATTGTACACTTGCCCATAGTTCATCTGACTTGGTTGTTGTTGTGGGGCATGTGTTGGTACTGGGGATAACAGAGCCCGTTGCCCCTGTTGGGCACCCTGATGCTACACTCTGTCTCCCTATGGGCAAGTCCTACTCTTGTGACCCTGTTGGCCTCCCCTTTGGTTCCCGTAGCCCTAATGGACTTGGACCTACTAGCCTACCCCTTGGTTCGCTTGGCATTGACGGCCCTGAGGAACCTTCTTCTGGGAACCCTATTATCATTTCTTGTCAAATCAATGTCTCCCATACCCAAATTTCTTGGTAGAGTTCCCCTGTTGGGAATCCTGCCCCTGCTGACCCGCTGTCAACTGTTATGGTGTGTTGTTGTCACTACCCCAATTTGCCCTGCTCGACTGGCTGGGCTCACACCTCTTGCTTACATTCACATGGAAGCAATGATCCTGATAGTGCACTAGTGCAGCATTGACGACGTATGTATAATTCAACAGTGATGGGTTTCTGATCAAATGTTACTTGATCTTCCAGGTCAAACCATCCATAAACTTAAACTTTTCCCTCTCCTCATTTCTCACCTAGTCTGGCATAAAATTAGCCAGGCAGGTGAATTACTCCTCATAGTTAACCACTTATTGATCACCCTGAACCACCACACTAAATTTCTTCCTCATCCATGACTCAACTGCAGCTAGGAAGTACTTGCGATAAACTGCAACCGAAACTCAGAAATCATCATCAAGTCTCTATCTTATGCGGTGGTAACTGGCTCCCACCACTATAAAGCTACTCCTGATAGATGGAAAGTATCAAGCATCTACTTATACACCTCGGTACACTCAATCATGCACATATGGCAATGGATGTTCTTCTTCCAGTTGCAAGACTCTACCACGTCAGTACTTCCCTGAAACTTGAGCGGATGGCCATTCTGAAAGGTCTCCCTGACTCACTGCCAAAAAGGTGGCACTGTCGGGGCCTTAACTATTGGTGCCACTAGATTCTATACTTGGGGCTGAGAAAAATGGGCTAAAATGGCCATCATGGCTATCTCATCTTCCTGAGCCACTATCACTACCACCTGAGTAGTAGAAATCATCTCGGGTGCGGGTGGTGGTGGTGGTGCCTGTGGCTCTCGATGAGCCTCCATCACCTCATCTCTGGACTCGGCCCTCCCTGCTCGCTGCCTCCCAGTGGCATATGAAAACATATCGAATTGTATAAGTACACAGTTCACACAAAATCTAATAGCATGAGTACGATATTTTAAACACGTAAGGACAAGAGCAACGGTCCTAAAATAGGGTTCTTCATCAAAAAACGAAATGCATAAATCATAGTAAGCTGCTCAGATCCTTTGGACACTAGAACCTGATCTTCTGATACCATCTGTGACACCCTACCTACTAAAATTTCGGGTGATCAATCCTAAATTAAATTAAAACAGGTTTCTAAGTGGTTTATTCTTAGCATCACTATCGAAAACTTTTTTAATTAATAACCACCTAATTGAAATTAGACCGGTTCCAAATTTTATCTTTCATTAACCTAAGAAAAATACTTGTTCGAAAAATAAATTAGACATTGACACCATGCAATAAATCGAAACCATCTCACAATATATAATGCATCAAGTCTTGCCGAGTATAAATTCAGCTAAAATCCACAACTACTAAAATAAACCAAAAATAATCAAAAATTGAATATCTGGAATAAATACAATGGATAACATGTGCCAATAGAGAGTATTGAAATGGAGATCCTACACTAGATTAGAATAAAGGGATCATCTATGTAAAGTCATGCTAGCCTCCACAAAGCTGCAACTACGAGTCCCTGAAGAGAATCCTCAAGTCTGGCATCCCTGTGGCTGGACACCTAAAAGGTTTTAAAAATATTTTGATCGCAAGAGTTAGTATTCAAAACATTTTGGAAAATATTTAGCAAGTGATTATCACAGTAAAATGAGTTATTGATTACACATGTTAAGATTTTACGCACACTCTCATGAGTTACTTCACCTCTCATCTAGTGCACGCCTAACGTCCTGTACTTAGCCCACCTAGCTGTACTTCCCAAGCTAAAAAGACTATGGTATCCAACTGAACTTATCTACGCACTAAGTTCCCATAACTCCCACTTAGTATTTAATAGTAATCATATCTCATGATTTATATACTTAGATAATTGCTCATGCTTTGTTATCCTTAACCAATTTATATTTAAGTTTTCCTACTTCATTTTCTTTTAGATGTAATCCCGGCATCTCATTATATACTAACTCGCATAAGTATATTATTAATAAAGTGTACATCTCACACACAATATATACTTATAAATTCATTCATTACTAATATGTCCTCTTAACACACAACAATGACTCTTGGTTCGGAATGGTCCATCGACACCAAGTAAGAGTTTGGTTCGGAATGTCACCTCGACCACAAATACATTTCATGTTGTGGTTCGAAAAATCACCTCGACCCCACTAATGAAATTATATACATAGGTTGGTTCGAAACTCTTTCGTCACGCCCCCAACATACTATTTTCGTATATTAGTTCGGAATCCTACCTCGACCCTAATATAGGCAATTATGCATTAGGTATTTTCTCCACGTAAGTATTTATATAATTCAGTAGGTATGCACACAACCTAAAATAATGTCCGTACATAATATTTATTCTTTAATATTCACAGTACTTAGTAATTTATGATTTGTCTCACTATCATCTTTTAATTGAGTATTCACGTAACTCGAAGGGACCTAGTTACCCCTCTATTCCTTTCAGTAGTTAAGCTATGTCTAACCTACTGGTATACTTCTTCGAATGACATTTACTCTCTTCGAAACTCAAAACCCAAACTCCTGATACTCTACTTGATCAGTTTATCCTCGTCGGTCCATTATATCAAATCGTGTACTCCATGATTAAAGCGGACCCCCACTATACACCTATTGGTACTCTCTACTTACCTACATAGGTATAAAGTCATCACTAAGGTTCCCCTCAAGATTTGGTCATCGAAAAGAACTCAACCAACAAAAGAATCCAAAAACAGTCAGAGTCGATCGATCGACCAGGATCATCGATCGATCGACTCCATCGATCGATCGACATTGAAGGGTCGATTAATCGACCGAGTAGTGACAGACGGAGTTCTTCTTCTTCATGCATTTTCTACCATATAAAATTATCTAAATACAATGATAATTCACCAAACTTTTAACTAATGATATCTAACCATTCTTATATGTGCTAGGATTATTTCTAATGAATTAAACATTATAAATCCTTCCAACTTAGCCTAGAATAATTGAAATCTTTTAATTATTCAAGAACCCTAATATAACATGTTCTTCCCATGTTTTCAATCATTAACCTAGATTTTAATTCGTTTTAACCATCATGATTTCTCTAATTTTCAATCCTCTACAGATATAAATTTAACTACATGTGATTTCTACCCAAACATACAATTAATCAATTCCTTTTCTCCAAGAATATTCATCAAAATCAATTATTTGAAAATCCTACGCATGGATATCATAACTCAAAATAATTTTTGCAAATAACCACTTGCCTTATTCAAAGATGATTTGATTTTGTTATTGTTATTGGTGATCGATTGTGTTTCTCCTCTAATCTTCCTTCCCAACAAGTTTGTGTTGCAAGAACCCTATGAATCCTTCATCAATTCTCCCTTAAGCTTTAAGAATATTCTATGTTCTCTCTCTAATGGCTTTCCTTTATGTTATGAGGTTTCTACCCCTAACCTCACTTTTTATCATCTGATAAAACACTCCAAAATTCGTAGGTCTCCTCACCCCCATATGCCAAAAGACTAAAACGCCCCCGTACGGTCCCGGTTTAGCCCAAAAATGTCCCAGTACCCTTTTAGTATCCCCGAGTATACTATTTTGAATAATTCGACCCATTCAGAATCATTTGTGACCTTTAAATCATCCTTTAACTCACCAGAAATATATTTCCCAACTCATCATCAATTTAGTCTACACGCGACATTCGGTTGAGTTATCATCAAGTACGTACATATCTATCTCTATGTCATACAAATTAACTATCAACATTTACTATTCTCACTTAGTAAATTTGAATCATAATATTAAACAGTGTTTATCTCTCTATTAATATTTAATAATCACAATAATTATTTATTCGCTTAATAATCATAATCATAATTATTTATTCTCTTAGTAACTAAATGTGAGCAAATCCATGGAATACACATAAAATGGATAGAATATCCTATACCCCCTAACTTAAATGTTGCATTATCCTCAATGCGCATTAAGAACACAACACAACGATAGGAAAAGAATGTTATTACCCAAAAAATCTACAAAATAAGTTGGTACCAAACATAACGAAAAGCAATAA
The DNA here is from genome assembly GCA_949130495.1 of Sambucus nigra. Taxonomy (NCBI): domain Eukaryota; kingdom Viridiplantae; phylum Streptophyta; class Magnoliopsida; order Dipsacales; family Adoxaceae; genus Sambucus; species Sambucus nigra. The sequence goes on along the minus strand of OX422210.1, from coordinate 191,198,134 downwards.
AAAAAAGTTTAACTAATTACACTAGACTAAACTAAAAGAAAAGAAAAACTAAAGAAAGAAAGAATAAAAAAACTAAATATTTACAACCTACTATTTAGACTTCACACTAAGTATACACTAGAAGTATAAATAGTTGAGGGTCCACCCAAAAAGGGATTTGAGTTTGAAAGATCAATGGTGGGCCCTCTAAAGCGAACATTCCTCCCGGAAGATATGAATTCCGTTTGAAAACTGGAAGGCATGCGGGTGGTGGAAAAAGTGAACCATCACCAAATTGAAATTTTGGGCGGACGATGGGGGATTTAGATAACAAGTGGGAAAGGAACACTAGAGGACCGTGAAAAATAGACTCATCTCCGTAAGGTCTTTCAGGTGGAATGGGTGATGGTGCACACACGGGGATAACATCCATCGAAAACAAGTCCAGTAAAGAGTACTCATCGGCAAAAACTGTAGACGTTCTAAAATTTTCTACCGACTCATAGGAATCAACCGGTAATTCTAATGGTTAGTTCACACAGAACGAATATGGTGATGAAACAAATTCAATCTTAATCGACTCATCGTCGGAAGGAGATTGAATTTCGGGGGAGAAAGATGCACACTCGATGAGATATTCTTCAAAAACTTTAGGTGAAACACAAGTTTCCACCTCCTCATTGTTTTGTACATAAGAATTCATCTCATCGCAAAGTTCTACAAGTCTCATTCCAGCACCATATAGGCTTTCCAAACCTTGGGAGTAAAGAAGAAAAGTTTCTTACAAAGTAAGCTTCCTCGGCTCTAGATCCTCAGATTCCTCATTTGGTTGAAATTATTCTTCACATTCATCGGAATAAGAATCATTATTGGATTCAAATAATGAATCCAACTCAAGCTCCCAATAACAATTTTCATTCCGACATTTTTTTTCAAGTCTTTCAATCTCCATAAAATCTTCAAAATGGAAGACTTGAAAACTATTCTCAAAGCAAGAATTATTATAATAATCGTAATAACTATAAAAGAAAGACATGATTACCAAATTGTATGTAGATGGAAAATCCGATGAAAAGGTGAGCGACCCAGAATCAACATCTCTAAGAGCTCAAGTATGCAAATCCTGCAAGAAAGGTTAAAAGAAAGAATACAAATACAACAAAAAAAGAACACTACGAAATAATAAGGGCCAGTTTGGTTGCAAAAATTGTTTGAGTATGTAAATTGGTTCATTGTGAATTAGTGAATTATAAATGAGTGAATTTGAAATGAGTTAAATCTAATTTTACACAATGTTTGGTAATTTGAAATTGATGTTGAGGTTCTATGAAAAAAAAGATAAAAAAAAATCAAGAGAGAGAGGGGGGAGGGAAAGAGATAGGGAGAGGGAGAGGGGAGGGGGAGAGGGAGAGGGAACATGGACGTTATGTGACTCCTCTTTCAAATAGATTCATTTCACATTTTTTGTGAAATGATCGAATTTCAGATTTTGCACATGAGCTAAAATGGAGCAATTAATGAATCCTTTCATTAATGAAACCAAACACAATAAACGGATCAATTTGTAAATGGATCAATTTATTAATGATCCAATTTATAATTTTGGGAAAACCAAACGGGGCCTAAAGAAACTACAATCTAAAACACACTCCCCAATAACGACGCCATTTTGATCTAGCGCGAAAAGTAGCATTGCGTCAGAACGCTAATCGTTGTTTTTGTTTTGCCTACTCAAAATAAAAACCTATATTATGACTTCACTTGCGATACAAGTATAGCGGTAAGTCCGGTATCGTAAGAAATCCATAGGGACTGATTGAATTTTAGATTTTAATTGATTTATTATTCCAAGAATAAAAATGTAAAAGGTGATAGGTTGGAAATGGTGAAAAGGGGAAAAGGAAGAAGTTAACACTAAACAAAAAATAATAAAACGAGAGTCGGGATCGCGTCCCCGACATGGGTTGAACAATTAATAATTAGAATTTTGGTTCGAAAACATTTAACCGAGCATTTTTAGCTAATCATAAACATCACGAAAGAAGAAATTTAACTCAAAGATGCGAGATAAAATATTTAATCAAAAATGGTCACACGCGTCTTAAAATCAGATTATCGCTATAAACATGAACGTTGCATGACAAAGAAAGTTAAACGCGTAATAATCCTACTTTAATATGCGAGGTTTCAATTAAATGAAATTTTCCCCAAAAAATAACAATCGGAGCTCGACGCCCATTAATGGCGGATAAATGATGTCAACCCTTAAGCTAGGTATTAAACATGGCTAGAATAATAAATACAACTAATTAACCAAAGAAAACAAGAATTAAACTACCAACAAATAATTAACTAAGCATGAAAATTAACTATAAATTAAGAGAATAAAGCATTAACTAGGTAAGGAAGATAATGAATAGTAGAAATCACTTACATAAAATGGGTAAACACTCAAAGAAATGGAGGAGAGGGGGAAGCTCCACAAATTCCCCAAAGTTCTAACCCTAGAAATGTAAAAAAAAATGAAAAAATCAACTTAATAGAATGTTTACATATATATACCCAACCAAAAACCAACTTAAAAATGAAATTTGCAGACTTTAACCCGAATCGATTTGCAAGGTGCAAATCGATTTGCACCTGACAGTGCTGAATTCTCAGCTTTGTCCAACTTTACAGAAAATGCCGTAACTTCTTCGTTATAACACCAAATTAGGCACGGTTGGAGGCTACGTGAAGATAGCACAGAGGAATACAAATCCAAAACATTAGCCCAAAAAACCAAATTATGAAATGAATAAAATGCCCTTGAATGTGGCCTTGAGTGTGATTTTGAACATACAACCATCCTAAAAATGCCATAACTCCCTCATTATACATTGGAATCAAGCATCGTTAGTGGCCACGCAAAGAGAAATCAAAGGGCTTCCACTTCCATGTAGAGTTCAGGATAAAAGTCTGAATGTTCAAATTAATAAAATGCCCCAGAAGCTGCAATAATCAACGAAACTTTTTCGAAAAGCGACCAAACTTCACACTAAGCACCAAAATATCTATAAAATCTTAATTATGCATCATATAGCATGTTAGGATATAAAATGGTGGTTGTCTGGTTAACGATCATTAATATAGGAATTAAGGTACCCAATGGGTCTAAAATTCATAAGTATAAGGGGTGAAACATACCATATTCGTGCTGAATTCATTAGTTCACAAGTCAATTGAAATGCTACTCCTAAATCGAAGAATATTAAACGCAATACCGAAAATGCAACCCCAAAAAAGTGGGAGGTGCCTTTAAGAAAAAATTCACTAAGGAAACAGATGTGTTGATTTTCTCTATATGGGCGAATATGTCAGATGATCCCATTCAAGACGCAAATCAAAAGCGATTGGGCACGTGGCCTAAGACAACATTGTAAATTGAACAACGAGATCCAATGCAACAAATACCGGAGCACCAGTTCACTCGAAACATGATTTGACAATATTAGAATGTCGAACGAGGATTGAGAAATAATCTCACCAAGTAGGATGTGCTTCCCCTCACCTCCCTGACGTATAAGGTGAGGCAAATGAGCCTTAATGGTTCATGAAATTCTACCATATTCTGAAGGAAACTTTAAAAAGGAACTGTGACCTCCTAACTCGGTGCAAAATGGCCAAAAATGATAGTATCACATTAACATCATGTGAGAATGTAACCATCCAGTGCTAGCCCAGACTATCCCTTGAGCTACCGAGGAGTGTTACGTTCCTTAAATCGTTGACGTGCCATTGGGAGATGATACCCTCCCCATGTTTACCCAGTCAAGCGATGAGATTCCAGCTGACAGAAATGTCGTGAAAAATAATTAAGAAGAAGATAATAACTCCAATACCACTAGTTTTCCCGACTTCAATACAAACCTAAGCGTGTGCATGGAAATTATATTAGCATTGTTGAAGGTAAAATTAAGATTTTTTTCTAAAAATAATGAGTGAAGGGGCGAAAGGAAGAAAACAAAAAGAAGAAATAGTGAACCGTGACTACTCCTACTTCATCTCCTAGACGCGCATACTAGGAAGAGAAAAACCAATTCATATTTAGACATAGATAGAAAACGATCAAGAAAGGACGAAAAAATAACAGGATTTTGATTTCGCAGGTGAATGGTGTGTTTTATAAGTTTTGTTAAAAAATGTTTGTCTTATTTAAGGCGAGAAAAAATATAATTTAATTGCTAATTTTATATTATTACATTGTTTAACTTCTACGCATTATTATTTATTCAATTGAGTAACTAATTTAAATTTATATAATTTCTTAGATTTAATTAAAATTTATTTATAGTCGATATTATTCTTTTGTTGTTAGTTTTAATTATTTGGATTGAATATTTATTTAAAAAATGGGCACAACTTATGCAGCATTCCAAATTCCATATGATGCCATGGTGAAACGTTTGGAATGTTGCGGGTTTGTAAGACTTACCTAGCCTAGTGTGATAAACTAAGAGCATCGCATGTAATTTTATGAATGTTATTCTTCTTACTTTCCTAGATTTCTAGTTCTACTAAAACTATCATGAAGAACAATGTTTTAAAGATGATCTATAAGAGATACTCACTAATATTTCCTAAACATGGGTTATGATTATTTTAGAGTATTTTTTAATGATAATAATGATAAGATTCAGAGCGTTTAAGCATCATTACACTTACAATTGGTAAAAATAACAAACCAAATGCAAAGAACACTCGCAACTACTATAACATAATCTTACTAATGTGTATAATATATAATGAAGTATGTTTGTTTATCAATGTCGTACATGCAACGGTGATGCTGTTTAATTGTATATAATGACATGATTTGGGTTAAATATTACACTAATATTTTTTGTGCTTTACCTTACGTAGATACTCACTCAAGAGAGTTATTCATACATACCTAAGATCCATGATGAAGGAATACAAGAGATAATAAAGAAAACACAACTCAAAATCCAAAGCAATGAGAAATTAAAGAAAAATCACAAGCCAACGATATATAAGATAGGATGTACATGGTTCACCAATTTAGCATGTCCTCGGATGATTACAACTTGATTTTTTATTGAATAAATAAATAATGTTATAACTTATCTCAAGCCTAACTATCTCTCTCCGTGTGTATAGAAGATCATTAATTGTGAAGTTATTATTAAATTATAGTATAAAATGGACCTTATAACGTGTATTTAAATCTTTATTAGATTAACGTGTGATCGAAGACTCAATACCTGTAAATTTGACCTCCATTTTGGGTGAGTACTCTATGCAATTTGCTGCGCAATTTGATTATATTATACTATGCAAACTAAGTATATTTTGTGAAATTCTTTTATTCTCAAAATGCATTTGATACCGATGATTCCGTCATTTGTTATATGTTTATATATCTCCAAATAAACATCTGATTTGAATTTAAAATTATTGATTTGGCCTATGGAAACTCTCTTACTATGTTGGCCTTGACTACCGGGTGGAAATATTTGGGTGGTACCTTCCCAGCTGATTTATCGCTGGTGTGCCCTAAACAAGGCGTTGTTCCAGAAATCATGATTATCTCTCTGTGATGTTATCAGGTGGAAACATTTGGTAACACTATCTGTCTGGGTATTAGAGTGTACGTGGCCACTAAAACTGAATAATTGACATATGCTCAATTGTTTTATCTGCTCTGTTCTGAACTGTTTATTCTGAATATATATATTCTCATCTACTTTATATATATTACTTGAAATTCCTATCTTTATGTATATACTTTATGTTCTAAATTGAATAGGTATTAATTTTCTGAAAAATGCTGGAATGTTTGGGGATTGAACCTCATTCGGCTTTTAGTTGATGTTGTATAAATAAACATTTTTCAGGAAACGTTAGGCTCACGGACGGAACAAAAATGGACTATTTTGAAGATTTATCTTTTAGATCTCTTTTTGTAAAATGTTTATTTAGAGCATGTCTGGCTCTCTTGTAATAAGGTTTAAATTTTCTCTTAAGTTGTAACTCGTTGTTACTTTTAATATATATGAAGTTTCCTTTAGAAAGCTCTGATGACGTAATTCCTTTTCTTTCAGTATTTTACGATTCATAACCATGTGATAATATTTCCGTTGCATTTATTTAAGGAAATAATTAAATCGGAATATTTGTTGCCTTGGTGGCATGTCAAGACACCCATTCCCTAATACTATTTTGGACTTATCTTCTCAATAACTTATGCTAAGTCACCTAAAATGGGATATTTGTATAAGGATCATATAAGTTGTGAAACGACCAAAATAACCTTTATTAAAGTTCATTTTTCTCACATTTTGTGTTCGTTCACTCTGGACACCATAACCACTTCATTGTAGCCATGAGCTCGTTACACTAAAACTAACCTTCACTTGTCCAATCAACCTTTGTTGCAACGAACGCACCCTTTGTTGGCTGTTAAAAACAAAGTCCATATAAAATAATTTTCTATATCTATATGTCAAAGCATACCATCCATTAAATGAAAATACATGGTTGTAATTGGAACAAAAATCCACAAATATTCAACTTGGGGAGAGAATTTCACAGCCTCCATACACGATCTCAGTAATCAAAGAGCATCATCCCTATACTACCTCTAAAGGCCGAAATAATATAACACAATTGATCAAGTTTTAACATGATTGTCGGTTCCACCTTAGTTAACATGTCAATTGGGTTATCCTTTGTGCTAAATTTCTTTATAAAAAACAACACAACCACTAATACCCTACCATGTGAAATGAAATAAAAAATAGTTATGCTCATTCCTCTTATGATGAACTTGGTTGTTAACCAAGTGGATGTAGTTTTACCTATTATAATTCACATCACATAATATCCTTACCCTCATACTATTGGAGATCGATATATAGGGAAAAATTCAGTCAAAAAAATTTGATTAATCGTGTAATAGAAAGTGAACAACAAAAACTAGGTTTAAAGCTTAAACATAGGGTTTCAATTACAATCCCTTAGTGGATCTTATTGGTGATCTGTGTGAAGAGAAAATGATTTTGGAAAAGATGAAGTGGAAATCATATCCTTGTCCTCCAAAATCTTTCTAGAACATAACAAAAATCTTAGATCTTCTATGATCCTCCAAAACAGGGTGTGAGCACGCACCTTTAGGACTGTCCTAAGCCTACTAATTATCCGCTTAAGAGTTCAAACTTATACGCTATCTTGATCAACCGTGACTGTAGAAAACACATTTTAGGACCCCATAAGTCTATCCTTAGATCCCTAGAATCTCCCCATTTCACTACAAACCCTTGGTTATACTTCGAGTACTGATCTAGAGGCCATCGGGTGCTCCCGGGCTCCGTTTGATGTTAATCAGCACTATCATCACAGTGAAATCTCAATGCATCTTCTAAGGTCTCTGAATCCCCTTTTCAATGGTCCACTCCGTGCACGAATCGGCGTAACGATTCGAACAAATGGACCATTTTACTGCCAAAAATCGATCTGAAGGCCATCGGGTGCTCCCGGACCCCAATTTGACCCCAATAAGCTTCATCGACAGAGCGAAAGATATTTGAATCTTCGAAGGGAACTAAAACCCCTTTCTAACAATCAATCCTATGTGAGAAACGACGTAACCATTCGAACGAACGATCCGTTTTCTCTCGAAAATCAATATGGAGGCCACCATATGCTCCCAGGCTCTGTTTGACCAAGGTAAACTCCTTAGCTCGAACGAGACTTAATGAATCTTTTAAGGGCACTGAATACCCTTTTCAAAGGTCCGCCCCATGCATGATCGTGACTTACGATACGAACGAACGACCCATTTTACTCCTAAATCAAGATCAAGCTCCAATTCTTCAAAGAAGGTTCGAATCCTTCCCTCTCTCTTTAAATTTCTTGTTTTAAAATTGATTACAAAAGTTCATACTTTAGTTATTTTACTTTAGCTCATGCGCATTAACATCATGCGCATTAACATCATGCATTTTTATTAGTTATATCGCACATACTTTATTTTCTATAAAAAAAAAATGAGGGTCACGCCCATAAATTCCAAACGGGATTCTCCATCACATTTTTCCAAAACTAAAACACATTTTCTACACACACATATATAATAAAATTCCGTTCAAATCTATGGTATAAACCCCAACCATATGTTATATGTAAACTACGTGGGCTTTGATGCCTTTATAGGCGAGATAAGCTTTTCGAATTAAAATACGAGACTCGAGTCCAAATTTTTAAATTTTCAAAATTCCCCATTTCTGCATCTATTATATCCTTATACATACTATGTTTGTGATCCTTAAATGCGTTTTTGTTAAGTGCAAGTTATCGTTTCATTATAACGATCAATATTACGATAAATGCATAAATCATATTTTTAATACTATTTTTTTCGGGGAACCATCCTATGGATGGCCTCACTCTATCTCTTCTATGGTATGAGTTAGGAAATTCCGATATCCGTTATGTATACATGCACACACACTTCACGGAGAAATAAAGAAAAAGAATAACACAAGCCCATGAGAGACTGAAAGGCTGGGATGGGTTCTTAACACCTTCCCTTTCAGTAACTTAGCCCCCGAACCTTCGAACTATTGGTTTCGTAAACATAAGTTTGTCTATGATGCTGGTCTCTCTAGGCGGCGATATGTTCTTTTGCTTATTTTTTGTAAAACAGAATGGATACTCCATCTCTTTACATTCACCCCACACCGATTATGACAGAAGCGCTCCTAGAGAATATGAGGGTGCGAGACCTTTTTTTTCTCCCCTCCTTTTTCCCCTGCCCCCGCGAGAGAGAGAGAGAGAGAGTGGAGATATGATTGGGATGGCTACAATGGCGAATCTGCTAGGGATTTTTTTTCATGAGAGGGATAGACTCTGTTTTCATGGGTGTTTTTTGTTTTTCTTCTATGTGTTCACCTACCTGTATATTACCTTTATTCTCCTATATTATTTCTTATATACCTCATGCTTATATCACTACTCACTCACACACTTGTAGATACTCTCCGTGTACACTTCACACTAAGTGCACTTAGAACCACTTATATCCATATGTTACACACACCACTTAGAATATCCATTCTTAGGTGTCACTAACACACACCTCCACTTATCACACTTGTATATATCCATGCTCACTCACACTTGTCACACACCACTTGTAGTTTATCCATGCTTCAGTTCACTACCACACACTCACTTGTAGATATTCACACATCATTCTCTCCCACATATACGTGCTTAGTATAATCTTCATGCTCCATGTTAGATTTTCTTCTTATAATTGTACAGTATCCCTTGCTTACTATAATGCTCATCATGCTAAATAAAGGTACTCTGTCCATAATATACAAATCAAGAATCATGCATTTTGCACACTATAACACCAAAGAACATGACTATTAACCAAATATTTACCCGTAACTAGGGGTCATTTCGCGATGGGCGCTAGTCCAGTAGGTCGCAATTCGCCTAAGCGATATTACTCGCACCTTCCATTGTCAAGTACCTTCGACGTATATCAAACGGTTCACCCCACATTGTACCGCTTAATCGAAGTCATAATGGGAGGTATACCGCAAGGAAGTCATTCACGAACGTCGAGTATATCGAATTCTCTATCACACGTACTGTCCCCAAGAGGTGTACAATGAGGCAATTCACCTACACTAAAGTATATCAAATGGCTTGTCCACACGTATCGATTTCCCTCAAAAGCATGATGAATATCGTGGAAGTCATGACAATGGGGGGATCCCTTCCAATTAACCCGACAACTTCATACCCTCATATAGGTGTGAAACCTAGGACACTCATATTTAGTTTGTTGGTTTCTACCCGAAACTCTGTCGAAATGATGGGTCGGCATGCTGTCCAAATTTTTTCACAATTTCATCTTTAAAAATGGGGCCCAGCCTATGAGCCTGGTAACAAGTCCAACCGTATTTTTGCATATTTTTCAAACCCAATTTTTCTTGGCTCGAGTCTCGTCCGGCATTTTTTTTTATTTAGGTAAACCTAATACAAGTGAGAACATAATAATGATAATAATAACCATGTTGAGACCCTTTCCTCGTTTTTCCTCTTTCTTTACCAAAAGTGTCAAAAACATTTTTCCCTCTTTTATCAAAATACCAAAATCATTTTTCCTTCCTTTTACCATAAATCTTTTTTCTCCTTTTTACCCAAAAAATATTTTTATCCCCCTCTTTACCCAAAAAAATGTCAAAAATATTTTCCTTCCTTTTCAAAAATAAAAATTTGCCTCTTTCTCTCTCAAAAATAAATCTGAATTTTTCTCCTTCTCAAATTGATCGTATACCTGACCCTTGGCCTGGATCCCTATTAGCTTCAATCTTCTGTCGAACCACCTCGAGGCTCCGTATGTTCCTTAGCTACTTCCTCCGAGTCCAAAATTCATCTTCATCTAATTTCCATGGAGAACACAGACCAAGTACCAAATGTGCATTCGGATTTGATGACGGTCCTAGACCAACTCACTACCAAGATTAACAACCTTCAAATAGAAGTTTAAGAGATATAATGGAATCGGGTGCCTATTCCCAAAGAGTCTAAGGTCCTTTTCCCTCGCGCTATGGGTTCTCCGGCACCCGAGACTATATGGGCCCCCAAGGAATATGAGCACGCTCCACGTGCTCCTCCTGCTAATGGGCCGCTACCAACCCAGCTCCCTATGCCGAAACTTGCCCAGCTAGGGGCTAACTTACCCATAATTATTTATCCGAAGGAGGAAGAATTGACCAAGGTCAAGTAAGAATCTCAAGATATTGACCAAGAAGTTCTATCAAGTCAGAATCTCTGGGAACTACATGGATTACACACATATTTCTCCTTATTTTACAGCAAGGTTGTCGAAACAATTCAAGATTCCCAACATGACTATTTACTACTAGATATTTAATACGCTGTTATTGGAAGCTCGAAAATGGGTTGGCTAATGATGAAGTCAGCTTAAATTATGCCCTTTAGATCGTAGCAAACTTATTCCAACAGATTGGTGAAATTTATAGCATGTCTGAGCTACTTGATGCTTTGAAGCCATAAGGGCGCTAGGTCCCTTTACTTATACATCTCCACATCGAATAGGAGTATCTATATAAATAAGGCGTAGAGGTTTTAAAGTGTATCAATTTCTCGTGGAAATATGATGTCTTTGCCATTGGATCGGGGGACGAATTCGAGATGAAGAGAAAAACCCAAAAAAGACTAGCCCAATAGTCAGCATATGTGGAATAATAGCGTTTGAGGAGATGTTTGGAGAAATCAACATGGTGGCTGAACAACCCGAGATCGATGAGCAAATGGGGTTTCTATTTTTTCCCTTTTCTGTGAACCGTAAGACTAGATCAGGAAGGCATTACTAAGATCCAAACCCGCAGTCATCAGCGATCGATAAGGGAAAGGTGTTGAGAAACTTCCTAAACCGTAAATGACCCTCGAGGAGAGAAACATCCTCGACTAGTTGAAGAAGACCTAAGATAACATCACCTTGTGGGGACGATTTATGTCTTCCCAGTTGCACCTAAATGCCTTGATCAAACTACTCTCCGGGCCCATAATCCCTCCTTCCACCATGCCAGAAGAAGCAGTGAATCAGGTCGGATCCCTAACCTCTACTAGAATTCCCTCTTTCTCCAAAGAAAAAATCCCTAAGATTGCTTCAAACCACAATTATGCTCCCAATAACTCTGTCGAAGTCATGGAAAAGACTATCCCACTTTTACTTGTCGATAATGGATCAACTCTTAATGTCTGCCCATTGTGGATCCTCAATTACTTGGGACTGAAAGTTAGAGACCTTTCTCTAACCTCTGCCGCAGTGCACGCTTATAATAATACTCATCGAGAAGTGATGGGATCTATAGAACTTAGAATAGGGGTGGCCATACAAATCTCGTTATTGAATTTTAAGTCATCGACATCCCAGTTTGTTTCAATTTGTTGCTTGGACGACCATGTCTCCATAATATCAAGGGTGTGTCTTCCTCCCTTCATAAAAAACTGAAGTTCTTCGCCAATGGGTAGGCCATCACCATCATGGGCGATGACGATTACACCGATAATGCAACCACTAATAATACAATACTAGAGATATAGCATGGAGCAAATGATATGCTTTTGTCCAGTTTCTGAGTCGAACAACTTCTACTCCCAACAGGGGTCAATTTCAAAGATAGGGTTTTTTTGAAGTATAACCCTCATGAAAATGTCAATGTGATCAAGATGTTCAAGAACATATACTTTATACCCGAATTGGGTCTGGGATGATGACAGCAGGGGATACTTGAACCCATTGTATTGAAGAAAGCCTTTCCTCCTTGCGGTTTGGATTATCAACCATCAACAAAAGAACTCAGAATGCTCCATCAACCTCGGCTAAAGAGACGAATAGAAAAAATAAAAATTATCTCAAGAGATTCCTTGAACAAAAGATTCATCAGAGAGGGTGAATATTTACGCTTCTGTGGCATTACCGAAGTACGGTATGATCATGTGGATAAGAAGATTAAATCAGTAATGGAGATCTTTATCCAAGACAGTTACTCGTGGGCCGAAAGTAAACATCATCATGTGCGACCACTCATTAAGAAGATTGTAGATGATACCAGAGATTTTGAGGGATGTGACTCCTGGGATTCATTCAACTTGAAGACACTAGGGTTGACACTCTGCATGATCCACTTGAGTGCTATATCATCGAATTCATCCTCACTCATCAAAGTTCCTGATGCACGCCTCCTCAACTGGCATGCCGTAACAGTTCCACTTACTGAAATAGAACCCAACCTAAATGTTTATCCTACTTCCTTTTCTTTTGTTATTCCTCCTTATTCTGATGTAATCGAGACCTCTTTCTATGAGATTCTAAACTCTATTTTTTCCAATAATGAAATAAATGAATATTTTGAGAATCACGTTGTGCCTTACATTAATTTTCTTTATTCTAATTGAAGTCTTGATAATGATGATTTTATAAATGAACAATTCTTGACTGATCTTAATAAGGATAATTACAAATAACATAATCGCGTTCAAGTTAATGAAGATGAAACTGTTGTTATTAATCTCGGTTCTAGTAGCCATATGCACGAGATTAGGATAGGGCCTACCCTTGACGAGCATGAGCGCGCGCTCAACTCAAAGAATTATTCAAGGATTTTTTTACGACTTCACATGGTCCTACGACGACATGTCGGAAATGATTTTGAGATAACTCAGCACGAGATTCTAACTCTCCCAAAATGCAAACCGATCAAGCAAAAACCATGAAAGATTCGCACCGAATGGTCTCTCAAAGTTAAAGAAGAAATGGTCAAACATTTGAACGTGGGTTTTATTCATGTGATCGAATATTACACACGGATAGATAAAATCGTATCCGTACTGAAATCGTGAAGGAAGGTTCGCATGTGTGTTTATTATTGAGACTTGAACTAGGCCTTTTCGAATGATGATTACCCGCTACCCAATATTGATAAGATTGTGAACAACACAGCTAGTCATGCTCTCAAGTCATTTATTGATGGTTTCTTCGAATACAACCAGATCAAGATGTACCCAGATCATCAAGAGAAAACCACATTCTTCACCCCTTGGGGAACCTTCTGTTACACTGTTATTACATTTGGTCTAAACAATGCAGGGGTTACCTACCAGAGGGATGTCACAACTATCTTGCATGATCTGATACACAAAGAAGTCGAGGTCTACGTTGATGATATAATTATCAAGTCAAAGACTAGGGAAGGTCATGTCCCTACTCTCCGAAAGTCCTTTGAGCGACTATGGCAATACCAAATGTGACTTAACCCACTGAAAAGTATTTTTGGAGTTATCAAAGAAAAACACTTAGGATTCATGGTTAGCAACAAAGGGATTGAAGTAGATCCTGCAAAGATAAAAGCGATACTCGAAATGCCACTACCCCGAATGGAGATGGAAGTTCGGGGATTACTTAGAAAATTACATTATATTAGTCAGTTTATCATCCAGTTGACTTATATTTGTTAACCCATCTTTAAACTCCTCTGAAAATATTTTACCAAGGCTTGGAATGGATCTTGCCAATAAATCGTTGACCAGATCAAGCAATACCGAACCCAACCTTCAGTACTCATGCCACCGCAACCTGGTTTTCCCCTACTCCTATACCTTATCATAACGGATACTACAGTTGGGGATTTGATAGCCCAATACCTTAAAGTGTCCCATAAAGAAATAGCCATCTACTACGCCAGTCGCAAGTTAGCCGGGTACGAAGTTAACTACACTGCCTTGGAAAAAGCATGTGTCTCCTTTGTATGGGTCACCCAAAAATTACGACACTATATACTCGCCTTTCCCATAAAACTTGCATCCCGGATAGATCCCATCAAGTACCTGCTCGAGAAACCTTCCCTATCTAGACGAATGGCCCAATGGTTCATGCTGCTAGTCGAATTTAATATCCTGTATGTCATGCATAAAGGCATGAAAGGAACAACCATGTCAGACTACCTTGGTGACTATCCTATGAAATAAACCGATGTTTTTATTTTTGAGTCCCTATATGAGAACATCCTTTGTACCTCCTAAGAATACCTTTGATGGAAAATGTTCTTTGACGGCGTCGCCAATAAGAAAGGGTATCGCATTGGGATACTCTTAATTACCCCTGATGACTCTCACACTCCCATTGCCAAATATGAGGCATGAACGGTAGGCCTGAAAGTTTTCTAAATAATGGAATTAGATACATATATGTCTACGGGGATTCATCCCTCATCACTGGTTAAGTACTCAGAAGATGGAAAGTCAAGGATGAGAAAATCTTACCCTTCTATGCCCACCTAAAAGAGTTGGCCTCCCAATTCCAAGATATTGCCTTCCACTACCTGCCCCGAACAAAGAATAACCTAGTCGATACCCTTGCTACCTTTGCCTCCATAGTTGACATGCCCAAAGGAATAATAATGGCCCCGTTCCTAGTCCAAAAGAAAGATAAACCAACCCACTACTACCATATTGAGCTCACCATAGAAGAAGATCTTGATATAGACGACTACTAATACCATGATATTTGGCATCTCCTCAAGCATGGTAACTATCCCTATGGTTCTAATAAGAAAGATCGAACAGCACTCTCGAGACTAGCTGCCCAGTATATTCTTTTTATAAGTCACTGTTGAAGAGAAACTTCGATGGAACCTATTTACACTACATCGCAGGGGATGACATGGAAGAGATGATGCAGAAGATCCAAAGCGGGGAATGTGCAACCCACATGGATGGCCATATGCTCACCAAGAAAATCATTTGATGGGGTTACTATTAGATTAGCACTGTTTAGGATTGCACTGCCTACATTCGAAGATGCCTTAAATGCCATCAATTTTCTAATCCCGAGCACTTTCCTTCGCGAGAATTGTATAACATGACTTCTCCTTAGACGTTCTCCATATAGGGCATCGACATCATAAGGAAAGTAACACACAAAGTCTCTTATGTATAACTTGCATTCATCTTGGTTGCCATTGACTACTTCACCAAATGGGTCGAAGCCAAGTCATACGCAGTCCTCTATGCCAATAAGGTAGCCAAGTTCATCAAGAAAAACATCATCTACTGATATGGGATCCCGCATGAGCTAGTGTCAGATAACGAATTACATTTCTAAGAAGAAGTCAAAGATGTGGTCGACGAATATGGGATTAAGAGGAAAATATCTTCTCCCTACCGACCTCAAACCAAAGGTGAAGTCGAAGCCATTAATAAGAACTTCAAAGCAATTATCTGCAAAATGTTTGAGAATTGTCGAGATTAGGTCGATCGGATCCCTTACACCCTCTAGGGCTACCGCACTTTTGTTCGAACATATACTGGGGTTCCCCTTACTCTCTAGTATATGGCATGGAAGCAGTCCTACGCGTGGAGTTATAAATCCCTTCACTACGCGTCATGCTTGAAAGCAAAGTCAACGAGGAAGACTGGCATCAGTGTCATCTTGACAAGTTGTCACTCTTGAACGAAAGGAGATTAAAAATCTCAATATCATATAAAAGGGTACCATCACCGAATAAAGCGATCATTTATTTACAGAGTCTAGGATCGTGGTGTATGAGAAAGGGACTTAGACCCTAAAGAAATAGTAGAGCCCATCTGGTACCTAGAGAGAAATTCAAGCCAAATAGGAGCGACCCTACATTCTGAAGAAAATCTTCTCACGCGGTGCCGCTATGCTCACTGGCCTTGATGGGGAAGAGATGGCTCGTACAATCAACCTAGACCGACTGAAGAAATTACACCTCTAGTTCAAAATCTTAATGCCCTACGACTCTTCTTATCTCCCTTCTATTCTAAAAAAATTCTTCATTTCCCTGTACTCAAAACTACGTGGGGCCTAATCCTCTAAAACTATTTTTACTTTAAAAAATGAAACTCAAATTTTTTTAATGCCCCCAGATGTACGTAGGCACCTCATCCTCTTTACAATAGCATGACCCCTTCTCTTTCAGAAAATACTATTCTTTTCTTATCCCTGAGAGCGACAACTCATTTTAACATATACATGAACAAAAGGATTATGTGTTCTTTGGTGATTGGCATAGATAATTCAAAGGCAAAAACTCAACAGGAGGCACAACAATATAATTAAAATTTTCCTTATTTCATTAATGAAAAATTACGTTACAATTACATCGCCGTAGGGAGTCAAACAAATTCCCTTGCCAACTACTCCTAAAAACAACCTTTCTAAATTTATTCCCACACATAATCATACAAATCACAAAAGCTTCACAATTAAATTGCCCAGGGATTCTACCCACAGCTTCCAGAGGAACCGGCACCATCATCGTACACCTCCTGGGGTCCCTAAACTTCCTCTGCCTAAATGGAATGCCGCAGATGCTCCATAGAACGGTAAGCCCATGAAAAAGCTGTTACTTAAGGCCGTTTAATACAAGATTAAACTATTGAAGTAACTCTGAACTGTTTTTTGAGGAAACTCTTTTCTTCAAATCAAATCCGTTTAATCACATGATGTGTTTAATAAAACATGTACGAGATCAGTTCAATATTTGTTAACAGGTTTGGTAAAATAGTTTAAAACACAAGAATGAGATGAGGAGATGTAGAAAGATTAAGGACAAGGCGTTTTTAACGTGGTAAAACCTCACCCAAATCAAGAAACATCCACGATGACTTCAAAGTCACAAACCAAAAATCCAAACAAAATATTCAAGTTACAAACTATATAACACACATGCACACAAATCGAACCTATACAAGTTTAGATATGTACCCACTAGTTTACTTCTAACTTCTCTGCAGTTCTAATGTTGATGTGACTTTCAAAGTTTGCTAACTTCTCCACTTTATTCTAGTCTTTACGTCGACTCTTAATGCTTCAAGATCTTTACGTCGATTCTTTTTCTATAGTTAAAGTTTTTGTCTGGTTGTCTAGGCAGAACATAATTATTACGACTTCTGCAAGAATAGATAAAGTTCTGGTATAGAGGAGTATTACAGACAAGTTTTACTAAACGTCTATAATAGCATCCTTCAAATGAATGACCATATAAGGGTATCTCCTTATAAAAATCTCTAAACATAGGCTTTATGGAATTTTAAGGTTGAACCTTATTCCTAGGGAGTACATTTTGAAACAAAGAAACACTCTTCCTAATTGGAGGTCAAACGTATTTAGCCTTAGGTAAAATTTCACACTTAGAGTAACTTGATTCCCCAATAACAAACTTTTGTTATTTTTTTATCAAACTCATCTTTTAGGGAATGAAAATCTGGACAAGTTTCTATAGGTCTTTTGCCTCCTGGCACAATCTTGATTGGTTCAAGGTTTTTAGTTTATGTCTTTAAATTGGGGCAAAACACTATTCCAGTTCTATCATCAAAATTGGTTTTCGAATCAGCAACAAAACCATCAAAATAGTTGGAATTATTTTCAAATTTTGCATTTTTTTTAAACAGTTGCTGCCTTTTCTTTAGATTGTTCCAATTCTAATAATGTCCCTTTATATTTTTTCTCCAGAGTTTCGTTTACTTTAAACAAATTCTTCAATTTTTGATCAAAAATTTTGACTTCATTTTCATGAGTTAGACATTGGGTAGTACACTCTTCAGCATTAAATTTAACTATAAGGCTTAGGTCTTCTAGTTTCTTAGTGAGATCTTTCACAATCTTATCTAGTCTAGAGCTTTTCTTGAGAGTTTTTGCATAAAGTGTGTGAATATCAGGGAGGTCTTCAGTGTTCGAATCACTAAGTGTAGTGTGTTAAGTTACCCGTAGGGATTCATTTCTTGAACTCACACACACATTGACATCATCATTATCACTTTCCCTTTGACTCACACACCCCGTAGTAGAACTAGCATTGTTCTCAGAAATTAAAGCATCTAAACCCATAGCAACATAATTCATAACAACAGAAGTACAGCTATTATCACCATCCTCATACATAGGCACAGGCATATCATCATTATAGATTATCTTAGCAAAGAAAGACATGAAAGGATCAAAAGCATCAGATGATTCAGGTTCCTCATTTTCAGAATAACTTGAATCATCCCATGTTTTGCAAATGTTGGACTAGTATGTTTACTTGCCGTGTTCAATTTCACTCTACAGTCTTGTGTTATATGCCCGTATTTCCACATCTAAAACATTCAATGTTCTTGAAGTCTTTGTTAGGTCTCGTATGAATGTCCTAGTGATGTTTGTCTTGACCTTTATCATGAGGTTTGTAATTAAACTGAGTTGGATAATTTGGCTTGCCTTGTCAGTTTTCCATTTTATTTCTAAATTTGACAATTTTCTTAAACTGTTTTGACATCAAGGCAATTTGATTATCCAAACTATCTATATCATATTCCTCATTAGAGTCATCATTGGGAATAGTAAGCTCAAGTTTTATCAGCTTAGAGGAAAAACTCAAATTGGAAGTAGTATGTTTCCTATAGGACTAGGTCAATTGTTTCTTGAATTATAATTCCATTTCCACAATTCTCAATTTACTACTGAGTAATTCAGGAGTGAGATTTTAGTCACTCGTTTTCTCAATAACATATCTTTTGTTATCAAATTTCTGTGGTAATGATCTTAGAATTATAGAGATAATTTCATGTATATCATAAGTTATCCCATTAGCATGCAATTTGGTCACAATGTCGGTCAATTTCATGTAAAAGTCATCAAAGGATTCGGAGTTTGACATAATTAGAGAGTTATACTGATGAAGAAGCATCTATGTTTTAGCAGCCTTAACTCTAGTGTCACCTTCATGTGCAGTAATCAGTGTATCCCAATCTTCCTTAGAAATGGCACAAGATGAGATCCTTTTGAACTCATGTTTATTTATAGACATAAAAATGGCATTCTTTCCTTTGTTATTGTCTCGAGAAACTTGTTTCTCTTCTTGAGTGAATTCACTTAATACTTTCTTAATCCTCTCATTACTTCCTTCAGTGGCTAGTTTTGTAGGATAAGTATATCCATTTTCAACAATATCCAAGACATCATCTCCCAAGGTTCCTTGTATGAAGGAAACCATCCTTACTTTCCAGTAAGCAAAGTTGTCTCCATCAAAGAGAGGAGGTCTGGTCAAGTTACCAAATCTTTCATTTTTCTCGTCCATTGTTTGATTTTAAGAAAATAATTTCAGAAACACAAGATCTTTAAAAAAGAAATTTCCAAAGCTCTAATACCAATTGAAAAAGATGTTACTTAGGTCGTTTAACACAAGATTAAACTATTGAAGTAACTCCGAACTGTTTTTTGACGAAACCATTTTCTTTAAATCAAATAAGTTTAATCATAAGATGTGTTTAATAAAACATGTACGAGATCAGTTCAAGATTTGTTAACAGGTTTGGTAAAATTGTTTAAAATAACTAAACTCACCACAACCACAAGAATGAGATGAGGAGATGTAGAAAGATTAAGGACAAGGCATTTTTAATGTGGTAAAACCTCACCCAACTAAGGAAACATCCACAATGACTTTTAAGTCACAAACCAAAAATCCACTAAAAAAATATTCAAGTTACAAACTATATAACACACATGCACACAAATCAGACCTATACAAGTTTAGAAATGTACCCATTGGTTTACTTCTAACTTCTCTGCAGTTATGATGTTGATGTGGCTTTCCCAGTTTGCTAACTTCTCCACTTTGTTCCAGTCTTTAAGTCGACTCTTGATGATTCAAGATCTTATAACCAACACTTATGTGTTGTAGTGTGTCATGTGTTTGTGATGGTTCTCTAACACATGCATGCACATACACGCGCATATTTTATACAAACAGTCCTATCAAATTACAAATCAGATCTTTATACTTTGATTTTCAGTTTCTCTCTTCTTAGTAAACAAAAGAACTTTGTTTGACCTTTTAATTAATCCCGAAATCCAAGGCTACCTTGCTCGAAATACGGTTCAAGGTCTTAATCAATTTCAGAGGGTTTTGAAATTGAAAACCACCGATTGCAATTCCAACTAGGTCAAAAGTCTTATTTCAAAAGAACTAGAAACATAAAATAATTTTGTTGATTCTAGAGTTGCCAAAAACATTTACATAGAATAAATCAACAAAACTGATTTCTCAAGATGAGAAACTAAATATGCAGATCTAAGTGTAATATAACATAAAATGACCAGATCTATAATTCCTACGAAAAAGAAATACAGATCTAACCTAAATGTTTAAGTTGGACACAAGATCTCAAACTCAAGAGGATAAACCACGAACAAGCTTTCAAACCAACTCTCAAACACTCAGGGTTGCTATTTGGTGTAAATGGTTTGAGAAAACTGAGTTAGGATTTGAAACTGGGTTAGGACGATTTAGGGTTTCTCTCACTCATTCTCTGGTTTCTCTCTCTTCTCTCTCTATTAGGACAAATGCCAAAAGTCTCTTAAGGCTGAGGGTAAGCCTCCTTTTATAGGGAGCAAGGAAGGATCGAGAAGGTCGGTTCAAAATTAGGGGTTGAGATTAAGTCAAGGGCAAAAGACTTTGATCCAACGATTTAAGAACATCGGTGCATTAAACAGCTTATGATTAGCCTATAGAGGTTTCACATGGATTGGCCTCAAACGCATGAAGAGCATTGATAACAACGATCCAAGGGTTGATAATGGACAACTGTTATGTGTCTTCAAAGAAACACAAATCAGGCCGGTATAGCTGTGACAGGTGTAGGGCTACGATTGGACCTCACACGCGTGTTTTGAAAATAAATACACAGACACCCTCAATTCTCAAGCGCTTTCAGATCCTACCCAAACCAATTTTCAGGTATGAAAACATAAAACCAGGAATTACAAAATAACCCCAAAAGGTTGTTAATCCACATTTTAATTTCTAAAAAATCATTTAAAAATTCCCAAAAATTATTAAAGTCAATTTTAAATGGGATTAAACACACACAACTCTCACACAATCATTTTATGTAATATACATGGAATGAATGCAATCCTAATGTTTGTGGATTATTGTGAATATACCTTTGAACAATCAATCAAGAGGAATGAGGAGTAGAGCCTGAGGCTTTTTGGATTCTAGGGAATGGACTCAATTTTGTCACTATTTCCAAACTAAATGAGAACTTATACAATGTAGGCTCAATTGAGTCAAGAGTATAAGGTTCTTCACCCAGACCAACTTTGGAAAAATAGTAATACCTCCCTTCATGGTGTCAGATATGGTGAACCACCTTTTCCTAGTCTCCACGGCTAGCATCTTGGTAACTACACTCCTCCACAACCACTTAATGTAGTCCCATGAAATATTCCAGACTCTACCAATAAACTAGAAAGTACAGGTCAATGGTTGGAAATTCTCCCACAAAGAACCCGGCCGCATGCGCATGCACTCTGTCAAGTCCTCCACGGGAAAGAAGTCTAATGTTCGAGGTGGCACACTCTGTTCTCAGCCAAATTGGCACATGAACTGGCAGGGAAAGTAGAAAGAGGTCTATATGAGGAAAATCAACCTAACATACTTGTATTCTCCGGGTTACAAAATGGGAAGCAACTCCCCCCCACCAAGGCACTGACCAACATAAGCCTCGAGCTTCGTGCTCCACAAACCAGCTCTTCCATCTCTCAATGTCGAAGCCTACGCTCATAAAGTAGCTAGAAAACACGTTTGGCATAGTTGAAAAGGGATATTCAAGATGGACCACCATGAATAATCTCTTTGACAATCACATGAACAACATTACGAGGCTACCCCTCAGGAAATCGAAACAGCCTTGTCTCCAGGCATCCAAATTGTTCATGGTCTCTACCAGTATCATCGTCGCAGGATTGCGATGGTATGACATCCACGCCATTATGGAAATAATTTGAGGGTCCACCAGCAACTCCCCGGTCACCAATAATAGCTTCAAAGAGAGGCCCAAAGCAGTAGCTCCAACAAAACCAACATCATTACAATCTGTTCAATACGCCAGATTCAGTACAATATAATTAAGGCAATTGTCTCCACTTTACAATCAAGAATTATATCTTCTCATCCATATGACAACCAAGCCTTCAAGGCCTTCCTCTACTTAAAAATTTCAAAGAACTCAGGTTTCATACTTTATCTCAAAATAAATACCTTTAAAAAGGTAAACTCTTTTTCAACCAATCCTCCAAGGCCATCTTTAACTCAAACATATTTAATAAAAACACTTCTCCAACTCTTTCTCAAACTAAAAAACTCACCAGAAAATTAAAGTGCATGTAGAGTACGCCACTAAATCCCGATAATAAAACAAAATATGTATCCCTTTTTGCCTTGTTTGAGTATCTTTTCATGCGCAATGTCGCTACACCAAACATGTAATATGGTAAAACGTCAAGCTCCAACAATAAGCGAGGAATGTGTAAGAAAATCCTGAGGATCCATGCCTCAAGAGTAAAAGGTAACCAGCAAGATCCCCAATGGAAAATCGATATCTGAAAAAGGAGATTAAAGAAAAGTGGTCTCAAGAGGAAATAAGAATTTACCCGATCGCTCACATCATCGATCAGCACAGTTGCTTCACCTGTCCGAGGAATCCTAAAAGACTGTGCCACTGCCGTTTGGCACCTCTTACACCATGACGATCGGTACCATCCCTAAAATTTCGTACAAAAATTCCCCATAAATTCCGAAAAATCCCAAAAATTCCAAAAATTACCAAATGAATTTTAGAACCTTATTTACTAAGAAAAACATTTTTTTACCATATCTACTCCCCTTGTGGAACACTTACCTCCCCAACGGAATTCCCAAAATCAATTGGATATCTTCCCAGCAACATCTCCAAAGGATACCACAAAAATTCCCCAATAAGGAAACATCCAATCCTCATATTAATTCCTCTTTCCTGGTGGAACCAAAAAAACTCAAAATTAAATGCTTCACCAAAATCCCCAGCGGAACCACCAAGATAATATCCCCAGTGGAAACTCTAAAAATTACAACTTAATCCCTCAGAATTCGCTTCGACCCCCAGAATTGGTCACCTTTACTTAAGCCCTCAGAATTGGCTTTGACCCGCAGAATTGGTCACCTTTACTTAAGCCCTCAGAATTGGCTTTGACCTGAAAAATTGGCCATCTCTACTTAAGCCCTCAGAATTGGCTTCAACCCGTAAAATTGGTCGCTTCTACTTAAGCCCTCAGAATTGGCTTCAACCCGCCGGATTGGTCATATCTACTTAAGCCCCACTACACCAAATCTGCCCATTTGTCAAGGTCATTGACCTTGACAAATTCACCTTATCAAGGTCAATGACCGTGACATTTCGAGGCGAGACAACTTTTTTTGTCACGGTCGTATCACGGTCGTGTCAAGGTCAATGACCGTGACACGTTTGTCATGGTTTATAACCGTGACAAATCCGTGACCCTTTTTAAAAAAATTGTCACGGTCAATGACCGTGACAAGCCCGTGACAAATGTTGTCAAGGACTTGTCACGGTCAATGACCGTGACAATTCTGGGCAGAATTTAAAAAAAATCTGCTGGGCAGTATGGCCACCGCCACTGCCTAACAGTATATTTGTACCTGTTATAGCAACGTTGTACCTGTTCCAAACATCATATATCCAACACAAACTAAAGATAATGCAAATATATATTCACGTCCATGGACTATTCCACCCTCGACGATGTTCGAGTCCCTCAACCCCCGCCCTATCCGCTGGCCATCAAATATGTCCAATATGAACACGCTCGGCCAACCAATTGTCAATAATGGTCTGTTGGAGGGCGTCAAATAGGGAAGTGGATCGTCGAAGTACGAACGTGTCGGTGATGAAGCAGCGAGGTCCACATCCTCGTCATCCTGCGCCTCGTCCTCCCGCACCTCCTCGTCCTCCCGCACCTCCTCCTCCACCGCCTTCTCCTTCCCTTTCCCTTTACCTTTCTCTTTACGGTCTCCACCCAACGTACGCTTCATGAATGCGTACATATCTTGGACCGTCGCCTCCAAATGGGACAGCTTCGCGTCGTGTGAATCCACCGTTCGAGCCAACCCGGTGTCGCTCGTCTCCAATCCGATGATCCTAGATTTGGCCACCCGCGAGCTCACTCCCCTTGTCCTCCCCTTGCGATCAGAGCCAAGCACTTGGCTGAGTGCGTCTGTGGACAAAGATGCCTTGTCGGCATCAGACTGCGACTCATGCACTTCCTTAAGCTTTGCCTGAAACGACAAAAAGCACATGATTAGTAAAATAAGTAAACTAAAAAATTATAACGTAATTAACAATAATTAAACTGTTGGATTACTTACAATCGTGGCCGTGACGCTCGGGGACACCTCCTTGTCCTTCCCCTTCTTCGTCCGAAGAGCCACATAAGTATCGAGCCTATGTGGCTTACCCCCTGGCCCACTCCCTACCCCCTGAAATAAAATAAAGTAAAGTAAAATTAGTATCGGCCCCGCAAAGTAAAATAATATCCAATAATATATTTCTGTAGTTATAGATAAATTAAATATTACCTTCATCCTATGCTCCAACTCAGCGTAAGAGGTCTGGCCGGAGTAGTGCACGTCCGTCTTTTTAGCCCGATTTTCCCTACCCGATTGGCGAGATGCCAATTGTCGATCCTCGAGCTCATTGTCAATGAACTTTTGCCATTGTGCCAATGAGATCGGCTCCTTGGGCGGGACGGATCCGCGCCATTGTAAAATGGTCTCTCGTGTTTTTCCAAAGTACCGTGTTCGCATATTTTTTTTCCACGTCTTGTGTTGCTCCCTCAACTGCTCCAAGACGGAATCGCGTAGCTTTGGATCCAAGTTGAATTGTTCCTGTCCAACAAATACAATGTTAGTTGCGAATAAATATAAATATAAATATAAATATAAATATAAATATAAATATAAATATAAATATAAATATAAATATAAATTGAAATATTCATAAAAAATATTACCTGTAGTGCCGCCCAAACAGCTAACTTGAGCTCATACGGCACCCCTTCCAACTCATAAACCCCGGGCCGATGACCGTCTTTAGAAGCTCGAGGGATCTCGCTAAAAGCTCCGACTTGTTTTCGACGGTAATCCCAAATTTTCCATATTTGGGGAGCCTAGGGGCGGAGGAGCCCTCGTCGCCTCCGCTACCATCGAACCCAGACGACGACATCATTATAAACAGCATCATCATCTTCGCCCTAACATCTGAAGGAGACATTTTTGCTGTAAAAAAAATGTTATTAGTACAGATAAAAAAAATGTTATTAGTACAGATAAAAAAATGTTCCGTCTATATCATAACGTATGTGTAAGTTCCGTCAATACCATTTCGTTTCAATTTTGTAATATTATGTTTTTTCCAAATATTTAAAGAGTTATTAAATGGGTGCCCCACCCCTGCCCCCTGCCCCCTCCCCCCGCCACACACACCTACGCACACGCACACACACATATAATTTTTAGATTATGTATAGGAATTGAATTTTAATATTAATCCTTCATAAATCCCTTGAATACATGCATAAATTTGTAGAGATTGAAATTAAATTGCTTGAGATTGAATTTCTATGTTTCGGGGTCATTATTTGAAAATACTTAATTACCCTTTGAAAACCTTTCATAACACACCTATGTATTAAATATGGGTTAGACCTCTTAGCTTGCTCAACCACCCATTTACACACTTACTTTACCTTTTATTTACATTATGGATATTAATCAATTCACACGTTTTTTGTCCACTTCAACCTTTACTGAAACATTTATTAATTCATTCAAGTTAGGTAAAACCACGCAAGTATCTAATACCAAGTTTTGACGACACGGATCTCTAGAAAGAAAAACAAGCATTTACAAATTAATATGCCCTCTTTCTTGTTTAGTGTCTCGTGAATTGATAGTATGATTTTAAAAATAGTATACAAAACTAGGTGAGATTTTAGAATTACACGTCGAAATAATACATGTTGTATAATAATAATAATAATACAAGTGCATGCTTTGCAATCAAAGGTATTTATCTTTATAAGGAAAAAATTATCTTAAAATGATTGGTAGGGAATGTCTATGAGGTGGATGATAATTTATTTGATATTTTATTTTATTTCTTTTGGTTAGGTTATTAAGACTTTATTTGAATTTATATCTTAGTAATTATTATTTAATATTTATTTTGAGCAATTATCTTATAGTATGATTATCATCCTAGAAACAATTCTAACATTCCATGAAGGAAAACTTTTATTGGATGGTTGAAAAGACAATAGTTCCAAATTTATTATATTCCATAACAATTTCATAGTTTCAATTCATTTTCATTTATTCTCTTAGTGCTACACCCCACCCCACCCCACCCCCTCCCCCACCACACACCACCACACACACACACACACACACACCCCACCCCACCCTCCACCACCCCCTCCCCCACCCTGCCCCACCCGCCCCACCCTGCCCCACCCCCTGCCCCCTCCACCACCCTGCCCCACCCCCCTCCACGCACACACATACACACATATATATATACACATACACACATAAATATACACACAAACATATATATAAATGGAAGAGAGAGAGAGAGAGAGAAAATGGACCTGAAAGTAGAGAGAGAGAGAGAGAGCAGCGTCGAGAGAGAGAGAGAGAGATGGAGGGAATGGCGCGGGAGGGAAAAAAGAAGGGGGATAGGGTTTGTGTTGTGAACATTGTCACGGTCGTGTCAAGGTCTTTGACCGTGACACGACTTGTCATGGTCATTGACCGTGACAAGTCCGTGACAAATTTACTTGCCATGGACTTGTCACGGACTTGTCACGGTCAAAGACCGTGACAAGTCGTTGTCACGGTCGTGTCACGGTCGTGTCAAGGTCAATGACCGTGACACAAAACGCGTGTTTTTTTGTCACGGTCAATGACCTTGACAAGGCTGGCCGGCTGAAAGGTGACAATTTGCCCATTTTGGTGTAGTGCCCTTAAAATTCGCTTCGACCCTCAGAATTGGTCATCTATACTTAAGCACTCAAAATTGAATTTGACCCGCGGAATTGGTTATCTCTACTTAAGCCCTCAGAATTAGCTTCGACCCTCATAATTGGTCATTTCTACTTAGGTCCTCATAATTAGCTTCGACCCTTAGACTTAGATATTTATACTTAAGCCCTCATAATTAGCTTTGGCCTGAAGAATTGGTCATATCTACTCAAACCCTTTAGAATTGGCTTTGACCCTCAAAATTGTTCATCTGTGCTTAAGCCCTCAGAATTGGCTTCGACCCTCAGAATTGGAAGTTACAACTTAAGGTCCTCAAAATTTACCTCATCCCATAGATTCAATCAGTACAACTTAAACACTAAGAACTGGTCGTTAAAACATATGTCCTCGGAATTGACCTCATCCTTTAGAATCGGTCATCCCAGCATTTCCTTAGGTCCTCATAATCGACCTCGACACTCTCAAACGGTCATCCTTGTCTCTTTAGGTCCGTAGAATCGACCTATTTCTAAAACATCATATGGTGTCTATTCGAGGATGTTCACTTGTTCCAAGATCATCCATCGAGGGGCTCTGTAGACACCATATTCTAGGACCCCCTAAGTCTATCCTTAGGTTCCTAGCATCTCACCATTTCACTACCAACCCTAGGTCATACTTCAAGTACTAATTTAGAGGCCATCGGGCACTCACGGGCCCGTTTGACTCTAGTCAACTCAATCATCAGAGTTAAAGATCAATGAATCTTCAAAAGGATCTGAATCCCCTTTCCAACCGTCTGCCTCGTCCATAAATCAACATAACGGTTGGGATTAAAGTACCATTTTACTATTGAAAATCGATCTGGACGCCACCGGGTGCTCCCGAGCCCCAATTTGACCTCATTCAACTTCATCATCAGAGAAAAATCTATTTAAATCATTGAGGCACTGAAACCCATTTGCAAAGGTCCGTCCTGTGCATGAAACTACATGTATGTTCGGATGAATGATCCGTTTTCCCCTAAAAATTGATATGGAGGCCACCATGTGCTCCTGAGGTCCATTTGACCAAGGTCAACTCTTCAGATCAAACGACACTGAGTGAATCTTTAAAGGTAACTAAATACCCTTTCTAATGGTCTACCACGTGAACGATTTTGACCTACGGTATTTACTCTGAGTGATCGCCGAGTGCTTCCGGACCCCTGTTGACCAAGGTCAACTTTTCAAATTGAGCGAATCTCTTTTGAATGTCAAAGTACATATCAGATGGATAGACGTGAATTTTTTAGCCACATATGACCCAAAGTCAACTCTTGGACCCGACAGCATTCCAAAGGACTCTCAAAGGTCTCTGAATTACTTTCTAACAGCATGTCCCGTGCACGATTAGGATCAATGAATTGCATTCTACAATCATTTTTTCAAACAAATCTACACGAGACTAACGATTGGTAGGTCGATTTCCCTGCCAATCGGCAGTGTGTCTAAGGTTACCTGTCAATTGGTAGGGCTGGGACCATGCCAATAAGCATCACCCCTCACCTTATAAATAGCGGTCATGACCTCACTCCCAAAGCACACCTCAGATCCACCAGCATCAGTTATCTCAGTAACATTCTCTCATAATTAGAGAAGTTTCCTTATGTCAAATTTCATTCCATCTTAAATTCCCATCCTTTTCACACCTAATTTGGAAAAATCTCATTCTCTCTCATACAACATTCGTATCAAGCTTGAAGGGAGTTCATCCAAGATCAAGATCAAGCTCCAATACTTTGAAGAAAGTCTGAATCCTTCCCTCTCTTTAAATTGCTTATTTTCAAATTAATTACATAGTTTCATAATTTAGTTCTTTTATTTTATATCATACACATTAACATCCCACATTTCTGTTAGTTATATTGCACATACTTTATTTTCTATGAAAAATACAAAACAAACAAAAAGAGGGTCACGCCCATAAATTCCAAACAAGATTATCCATAATATTTTTCCAAAACTAAAACAAATTTTCTACACAAACACCTATAATAAAATCTTGTTTGAATCTATGGGATAAACCCCACCCCTATGCTACATGCGAACTACGTGGAATTTGATGCCTTTATAGTCTACGTAGGCATTTCGGATTAAAATCCAAGACTCAAGTCCAAATTTCCAATTTCTCCAAATTCCTCATTTCTTCATCTATTATATCCTTATACATATTATGTTTGTGATCCTTAGATGCATTTTATCCAACACATGTTATTGTTTCATCATAATGATCAATATTACGATAAAAGCATAAATCATATTTTTAATTTTATTTTTTAAGGAACATTCCTATGGATGACCTCACTCTATATCCTCTATGTTATGAGTTGGGAAATTCCAATCTCAATTATATGTACACGCACACACACTTCGCGAAAAAATAAAGGACAACAATACGCAAGACCATGAGAGACCGAAGAAGTGGGATGGGAGCCTAACATCTTCCCATTCTGTAACTTAGCCCCCAAACCTTCCAACTATTAGTTTCATAAGTATTAGTTTGTCTATGATGCCGCTCTGTCGATGCGGTGACATGTTATTTTGCATGTTTTGCGCAAAATAGGTTGGTGACTCCATCTCTTTATATTTACCCCACACCTACAATGACTGAAGCGCTCCTAGAGAGTATGAGGGCGCGAGACCTTTTTTTCTCCACTCCTTTTTCTTCCCCCCGTGAGAGAGATCAACAACAGAGTATGATCGGGATGGACACATTGACAAGTCATATCATTGAATAGTTATTTATTAACTGGGGGTCTCCATTAATCACAAGCACACGTGATTTGGATGCACAAGTCCGAGAATGTTCAAGTACAATTCTTGACCCCAGAATTGCCCCTAATGTCTAGGGTTTCTTTGGGGTCATTAGGCTTTGAGCACGGCAATTGATGGTTGACAAGTCTTCACATTTTTCTCGAACAATAGGATTTATTCTCTGTTTGGAGGTTGACAATTGTTAGAAACATCTATGGGTTAATCAGCGATAATTTTATAAATGCCCCATAAATTTATAGAGGTTTTACCAATCAATTTCCCCAAGGGAACGATTGGAAATCGGGAATCTTTACTTAGCCTTAGAGGAAATTCAGTTGTTGCTTCAGCATACGTCACATGCCCCTCTGGATTTCGTATGTGTAATCATTTAATAATCATTTCTAGGAACTGTGAAGTCATTTTACACCATAAAATAATTATTCCCTCTTTTTCCTCATCTCATCAAAACATGCACATTTGGATAAGGGCTTTTCATTACTTCCACTCCACTATAAGCATTCTAACTCCATCTCTTTCGTTTTCTTTCATATCCCCATTTCTTTCCTTAGATTTTTCTCTGAGTTATCATCATTCCTAAAAAATAGTTTATGTCATTAACGAAAATACTATTGGAAAAGTTCAAACTGGACTACATTCCTCAATAGGTCACAGTAGAACTGGAATAGGGCCTATGTAATCTAGGTAAACATTGGGAATGACATCGACTACCTTTAATCTTTATAGCTGAGTGTGGGGTATCTTTTCCCCCATTAAACTATTTCTTTATTTCTGCCAATACATCGATGTGGTCTTTGCACCTATCTCTCTAAATACTCAGAGGATTGTTATTCGGATTCATGGCATTAATGAGTTGTACATAACCAATCATAGTATAAATGACATCAGGTATTGTTATCAATTTTCATCCACCCATGAAAATATTTATTAGTTTAATATGATGTTATAATATCGGGACCTCATAGTTAACCTACCTGATTCCAAAAAACTCTATTGGTATCATGGTGTTATTTTGAAGAACTAGCAACACACCCCCTTCATAGGTGTGCAAATATAAGGGGATAAAGTTACCTCAGGAGGGGAAAGGAATAGGATATTTTTAATTGCATTTTCATACCACACTTTCTTTTTCATTCGATTGATAATGATTGCTCTTTTCTTATTTCTTGACACCTAAGAGCAAGAAAAGGCCTCCTCACAGCTTGGACGTGAAGTTTGTTGATCTCTAAAAAGTTTGGTCAATACAACAAAGGATTGGATTTGGTGACCATCCCAGGTTGGTTGCATTCCTACTTGTCTATAGGAGTTTAACTAACTCCTTTGTATTGAGGCCAACTTCCCAAACTGTGGTCATTCCAGTTGATTTGGATTATCCAAAGGTTGCTACCTCTCAATCTTCAAACAAGGAAGATACTTCTTACTCTTTTACGTCCTTAGACATATCATTTGTTCCTTCCACTACACTTTCTCCTAGTTAAATGGCCCCCAAGAAAAAGGTAGCAAACTTGATTGCTGCTAACCTGAGTCCAAAGTCCTTTCTTGCTCACCCAACGAATAAGAGTGAAGTTCTTGCTCGACTAGGGAGAAAAAATAATAAATATGGGGGATCTACTAACCCCTTGGATATTGGGGATTCCCCCACTAAGAACATGGAGCCTCCCTCCAAGAAGATGAAGAAGGACAAATCTCATCATCCCCCACTTGTAGTAGTTGGGGAAAATTCCACTTATAAGGTCAAAGATGTTACACATTCTATTATTACTTGATCCTATCAGGCGCGTGGTGTAATTGGGTAGGCATATCTTCCTACTAATAAAGATATCGTAGATGGCATGGCCCATGGTCAGTTGGTGGAACATTCCAACCATAATCTATCTCTTATAAGTACATTCTGAACATTATATGTTACTCCTTTCATCATGCCTTAATTAAAAACTAAAGATATTGTCTTCATCCTGGGCCTTTTAGTGCTTGGTCGACTATGACTAGATGTTGAGGAGAGATATTGTGTTGAGGATTTCCTCCCATGATGTGCATGGAGCCTTGGGTGAGGCCACCAGGGCTTTGGATGCTGCTCGGTCAGCTATTTAGGCTGAAATCTTTGGGGAGGAAAAAATTGATTAGAAGGTCCAAGCTTTGGAGGTAGCTGATGTTGATCTTAAAAAGAAGATCAATGAGTCAACAGCCTTGGTCATTGTTACTAAGAATGCCAAAAAGGATGCTGAGAGCTCTAAAACCAAGATTGATAAAGACAAGGCCAAATCCTAGAAGGCCCTGACTGGAGTTGCACAAGCTAAGGATGATTCATATACTCGTGGATAAGGAAATGCCTTTTCTAAGGCCACGAAGAAAATTGGATACCTTCGATAGGTATTTTTCAAGAGTGGATGGAATGAGATATTATTGTAAGGACTCTGAGTTGTTCCAATAGCATGAAGAAGGTCCTTCTCCTCCAGTCAAAGAGAAATATTATGATGATAAGGAGGAGGAGGGGTTAGTCGGCGAGTAGTCTGGTAGTCTTGAGGATATAAATGTTTGCATCTAAGTGGCCTTGTTCGAAGCTCATTGGGATTTTCAGAAGACTAAGGATAGCCACGAGAAAATGTAAAAGTATGAGAACGCTAAGAAGGGCCACCCATCTTGAGTCTATATCATGTGTTCCAGTTGCCAAGAATTCGAAGGTGGGAGATAAAATGCCTTAGAATTGAGGAAATGTTTTACTTATTTACTTTTAACCTTCAATATAACGATTTTCCCCATTGACTATTTTTTAATGAAATTCAAATTTGTTTCAACTTTAACTATTCATTTATCTTGTGATACTTTGTTCACCTTCTCTTTTTCAATTTGGTGCAAGACTTATAGCACTCGTTGATGCTTAGCACAAATTTGATGAAAGGTGTGGATGACTTCTTGGTATCAATTATGATAAAATTGATGATCTCGACCAGATATTTGGCTCCAATGCATCCTCGCTAGTAAAAGAGGCCTACTTGGATCTGCGTTGACTTTTACACCAGGGTGTGTAGAATAATGAAGTCTATTATGACACGATTTATGCTACCCAAACTAGTCATAGTGAAGCATTAGCTAGTTTGAGGTCTAAATTTGACAAGGATTTTGTCGAGCTAACAAAAGAAAGTGATTTTTACTATAAGCTACCCAACGTTTAGTCTTTTCATGCGAGAAAGACTTTTATCCTGCAATCTGACCTCTAAGGAGTAAGAGAGGTCACTACACTCCTTAACAAGGAGAATAATGATTTGAGATATGCGCTTAGGAGGTTTAATACCAGACCAACAACTAAAAAAATATCCTTATTCCTTAAACAAGATAAAATACATATTAGAGATAAGATGGAGAAGGCCCAAAAATCCTCGCATGACATGTATACGACCATAAAAGTATGTCCTCCTCTCATAAAAATGAGAGTGGTTAGTTGGGGAAGGAGCTATAGAAGAATAAGAAGTCTTTGCTTGATAAGGAGTCCAACATCAAGAGCGTGTCCGAGAAGATTGATCACCTGAGATTCTAATTCCATGTGAAACCTTACCAAGTGTAAATGGACATCTATGATGAGGCTTTTCTCAGTTTGGATGTTTCTTAGAGTGATGCTTGTAATGTTTCCTATAATAATGATTGGCTCAATGCCTTAAGAGCTTCTAAGGTGCCAAAGGATTTCAAATTATGGTACTAGTATGATCTCGGTTTCCCTGATTATCAAAATCCTCCTTACCAACATGACGCTTTGTCAATCCCAATGGATGATATTACTAGTAGCTTGATAAGGAAGTGCCTGGGAGCACGAGATGAATGGAGATGATGGTATTTAATGGCCTCCACATTTTGGGCAATAGGGTGTATCCTAGAGGGCCATGGAGAATGATGAATTTTGTTAAGAATGATCGCCCTCTTACGTTAGATGTTTTACCGTGGACCTTCAGCTGATGAATTACACCAGTCACATAAATAATCCATCTATATTTACTTCTTCATTGTAAATTACTCGCCTTTTTAATATTTATGTAACAACTTTAAGTATTAATGTAATTTTATACATTTTGCATTGCTTTACATTCTGTAGTCCCCGGTCTTACCTTTTAGGTGATGTTGTCATAAGAAACCTTAGGCCTAGAGCTAGAAAAATAATAATTAAACTATTTATG
Source organism: Sambucus nigra (assembly GCA_949130495.1). NCBI lineage: Eukaryota > Viridiplantae > Streptophyta > Magnoliopsida > Dipsacales > Adoxaceae > Sambucus > Sambucus nigra. Next base: position 191,163,700 of record OX422210.1, on the reverse strand, counting down.
GGGTCATCTGCTCGCTAGGATTTTTTTTCTACCTAATCGATCATGGATGCCTAGGGTTTCACAATAGGCCTTTCATCGGTTGTGAGCAATTTTTTCATGTTTTGTCAATCACCAAAAAAATTTGGGTATGGTTGGTCAATGGTTAGCCAACTAATCACTTTATATTTTTCTATTTCAATCAGTGATTGTTTTTGGTCAACAAGCTAATTAGTCTTTAAAGAATTCATTTAAAATAAAAGTGTCCCTACTCGGGACTAAATTGCGATCTTCGGTAGACCAGCCAATTGGTCTTGAAGAAGACGTTTAAAATAATAAAATCATCATAATGACAGAGAATATGTCAAATGCAATCTATTTAACCAATCAATAATTTTTATTAAATACTCATTTCCTGCCACTTTGAATAATACAAAGATATAAATTCGGAAATGATGAAATATGTGTGAAAAGTCTAAAAGAATCTCTGAAAATAACTCGAAACTAAAATAATTTCAAGCTCAAAGTAAAACTTCGTGAGGTTGGTTGCATTACAAGATCGATTAACTTTCCTGCACTCCATTTTTTCTAAGTGGTAAACTCCCTGCAAGTCATCTCTCATAACTTTGAATGGACCTTCCCAGCTCAACCTAAGTTTTGCGTCTAAGGGCTTCCTCTCATTGCCTACAATCTTCCTTAGAACATAGCCCCCGACCTTGAATCTCCTCTCCTTGACCCCCTATTATATGACTTGGCTAACTTCTATTGATAGGAGAAAATCTTTATTAGGCATAAATCTCTCTTCTCATCATCTAGATCAAGTTCTACTTTGATCTATTTTCTATTGAGATCTTGGTCGACTAGGGAGGACTTCATGGTCGGCAAACCCTTCTAATTGTAAGACATCTTTTATTCCATAGGCTAGGTCAAAGGGTATTTACTTAATTAATTCATTTGGAGTAGTTCGGTATTCCCAGAGAAAATGGGGGATTTGGTCGAGCCAAGTGCCTTCACTTTTCCAACCTCTTTCTTATGTCGTCGAGGATTATTTTATTGGAAGATATTTATTCCCTATAGCTTTGGGGATAGGCCACTAAATTGTAATAGTGTCTAATCTTGTGGTCATTGTTGAAACTTTGAAAGAGATTGCCTTTAAACCGAGTCTCATTATCCGTTATGACGATATGAGGAATACCTAAATGAGTTATGATGTTCCTCCGAATGAATCTAGTCATGTCGACATTTGAGATGTTTACTAATGGTTATCCTTCCACCCATTTGAAAAAATAGTATGTGCCAACCAGAAGGAACTTCCTTTTACTAGACATAGGGGTAATGGACCAATAATGTCCAGTCCCTAGTACGCAAAAGTCCAAGGGCTTATGATGGATAAGGTCACTGGTAAGATGATGCACCAAAGGTGAGAAGAGTTGGCAGTTCTTGAAATTTTAAAGATAATTGGTCATGTCTTGATGCATATACGTCCACCATTATTCCACTTTCATATTCCTAAATGCCAATGATCTCCCCCTGCGTGCCTTCCACATAAGCCCTTATGTAGCTCATAGAGGGTTTGGTTGACATTATCTGCCTTGTTGTTGGAGGCTTCAAATCCCAAGAGTATCGCTTGTTTAAGGATGTTTTTCTCTGGGGATACCAACACTATGCCCACTCATTCCCCTTATAATTGGAGGTTATATCAATATACATGGTCTATTTATCCCTTTCTTCATCCATTGTTGAATATTATCCTTAATTTTTGTGCTAACCTCCACTTGTGCCTAGTCGCTAGAGAATTCAACAATGAAGTCGACGAGGACTTACCACTTGATTGACATCCTAGGATGCAATTAGATGTCAAACTTCTTGAACTCGACTGATCCAGGTAGCTCTGCCTTCTGTAGCATTTATCTCACAGGGAAAGAGGTCAGGATAATGATCATATGCACCTCAAAGTAGCACTTTAACTTATGAGAGGCTATCACCCTAATGTACGTAATTTTTCAAGCATGAGGTAACTCTTCTCAGCATCGAGCAAGAGTTTTCTCGTGTAATAGATGGTAGATTGACCTTCATTCCCCTTGCATACCAGAATCGAGCTAACTGTGTGATTAGATACCTCTAAGCACAAGTACAAGGGTCCCTCCTTATTAGGGGTTATCAGTAGTGTTGGTCGGCTCAAATACTTCTTTACTTCTTTAAGTGCCTCAGCACATTCATCGTTTCATGTCCCCTTCCTTTCTTTCCTTAATACCTCAAAAACTTATAGAGGCACCTGTCTAAAGATCTTGATATGAACATGTTGAGTGTGGTGAGCATGCAATCCAACTTTTAAACCTCATGCACAGTGCTTGGAGGTTGTACCTTTCTAATCCCTTTGATCTGATTAGGAATCACCTAAATCCCCCTTTGACTGACCAAGTATCTGAGGAACTTTCCTGATTGTACCTCAACGGAACATATGGTTGCATTCAGCCTCAGTATGTAGTATCAAAGTACCTTAAAATTCCTCGTTAGTTCTGCAAGGTGATCCTCCTTGTTCCTTCTCATTACAAGCATTTCGTATATGTGTTTCCTAATTATTGCTTGAACATCTTTGTCACAAGTCGACTACACCATATACTGTACATGATCACGAGAAGTCATGGTTTTGGAATATGACCATATTAAAGGTGCAACAATTATGGATCATGGTCTAACACCATTACCTAATATGGGGGTCACAGTCCAGTGGGTGACATCAACGTTGATTAAATGGTCACGATTTGGGACTGTGACCCGGGGGTCATGAGTCAAAATTGTGACCCATCTTGTGACCATTAAAGGGGTGTTTAATTATGGTCACAGCTCAGAATCGTGACCCTAACTACGACCATTTATAACTATATATATGTGGTCACAATTCAAAACCGTGACCAGATATTTATAATTTTAAATGGTCACAGTCGGGTTCATGATTTTTTAGCCATGACCAAAACTGTAACAAAAATTAAAAAAAAATCTGCATTAAAGAAAAACTATACATTTTAATAACCTTTATACATTTTCAGAAATAAATATTAACCCACTACACCATCCATAAATCAAAAAGAAAAATACAGCAAAAATTAACTAACTAAATAAATCAAATTATTCAACACAAATAATAATGCAATGCATGCTTGTCGGAATATGATAATAACATCGCAATATCTTCATTGAAATTTAATGTAGTGATCGTCTCCTTACATGAACTATATGCAACATGTTCAAAGTATTCTTTCTCCAACAAGGCCCATAAACAAGACTTTAAAATGTTCCAAATCGTAAGTAAAAAAGGGTTTGAATCCCAAAATTACTTCAGGATGCCTACGTAGGTAAAAACGGAATCAAAGTCTATGTAGTTCGTAAGTTGAATAAAGTTGGGGTCTAACCCATAATCCGAATCTATGATGTCTCTTTTGATTGATAAAAATATAGATGAAACATGTTGAAAGTGTAGAAAATTATTAGAACGCTCTAAATTGGGAATTGTGGTATAAGTCCCCTTTTTAAGAAGTTTTATTTATGAAAATGGATGTGAATGTATGTATGATAAAATAAATTTGAATTAGTCTTAGAAGTGTATTATAAACAAGCTACAAACGGAATAAGAACACTAAAATATGCAAAATAGCATCTATCGGACTAATAAAAGCTCAAGGATATTACAATGCAACCGTAATTTTATCAAAGCTTCCTTTAATAGTTTTTTGGAGGTATAACTAGTTAGACCCTCAAGAAACTATCAAAGGGTACTCACACGAAACCATTCATGTAGTTACCTCATATTGATGGTTTGTTATCAGTATCGCAATCAAAACTTAATAAGAACTATAGAACAATTACCAAAATATGAGTGACGAGGAAGTGAGTGCAAGAGAACTAAATATATGAGTTAAAGATGCACAAAACAACAATAAAATAATGTTTCCAAAGTAAACAAAATAATGTTTTCAAAATCAATCTTCGTCTAAATCAACTAAAAGATCCTTTAAATCAGGGTTGCCAGCAACAGTAAATTGGCACTCTACAGGGGCCTTTAATGTGTCTGCTTAAGAAGTCAAACTCTTTTGTGCATGCATAACAACAGACCAATTGTCATCGTTTATGCATTTAGATTAGAATACATTCTTCACGCTTTTATAGTCACAAATAAAAGGATCATCGACCATGCAATTTTTATTCTTCATCTTAGATAAATCTACTATGATAAGTTTTAAGGCGGGATTAACTTTACAATCATTTGTAGTGTGCTCCACCTTCACCCAACCACAAATAAGACGATTTCTTTAAAGTCTAACTAATCTATTTTCATGATTTATTGGGCAATCCTATAATAGGTCAGCACTGTGTCTGAATCTCCGATGGAATAGAGAATTAATAACCTGTAGGTAATGAGAATTGAGGTCAACGTATAGGAGAGCCCCCAACTAGCAATGTCCAACTATTTTGTTAATTAGTTATGTTCCCTTTCGACATTTCCTATAATTAAAAAAAATGAGGAATGTATGAAAGTCATATATATATATATATAGGGGTGTGTGTGTGTGTGCGTGTGTGTGTACATTTTCAATGACTTTTAAAACATGCTTGAATCTATGAATTTTTTCACGTGACCAACAAGGCGAAAGCGTATCTACGATTTACGTATAAAGGTTCGTTACATGAACTCGGAATCCTTTCTTCTAACTTATTTTATGCTCATTTTCAGTGTGAATATATCATCAGACATCACAATTTGGGTGAATGTTGTCTTTACGGAGTTGTATTAATATTTTTTATCCTTTTCTAACAGTGTTTCCAATGTCAATGCACAATTGGGATTATGAAGGAGAAATATGTTCTCTACTACATCATCCCATCATTCTGGTAAGAAAAATAAATTATAATCGAACATGTATGTTTTTTAGAGATCAACTCAACAATTTGTAAGGTAATTAAATTGTTCAATTTTCATTTTCCCATACTTAAAAATAAGAGTTCCCTCTCTATGGCATGCACTAATGAAAGATCTTTTAGTGTGGTCAAATTGCACCCTCTCGTACTCTTGTTGAAAGTAATTACAACTGTGACTCATTTTTCCTGGGAAAATATATAGAATGAGGGTGTGAATATGAGTCCTAGAGCTAATGGATCTAATTAATCATTAAGTAATTGTTGTTTTACAACCGGTCAATCATGCACAAAAACACCAATTTAAGTTCATTTTAATTAAATTTAACGTAAAATTACTATATGTCCACCAATTATGCAAGCCCTTCTACTAATACGTATTCACCCAAATTGCAACCACTTAAGGAAGGAGTGAACACAACCGCAAAAGGTTAATAATAAACACACACATATATATATATATATATATATATATATATATATATATATATATATATATATATATGTATGTATGTATGTATGTATGAATTAATATTAATCTGCAAAGTATCAACAAGTCTAATTTAAGTTTTTTTTAATTCAATTAGTCCTAAAATTACTATATGTTCACCTAATGTGAAAGCCCTTCACCAATTTATGCTCACCCAAACAACAACAGCCACTTAAGGAAGGGGAGAACACGGCCACAATATGTTAACTAAGAAGTTATAACTATATATAAGACTATTACATAAAAGAAAAGATAAGTAAAATTACCTGAAAAAAAGAAAGCACTTAGAATTAATTGAGCTTCAATAATTGTTCTCAGTTGCATGCGCACATGGAATGAGAAAAAAACGTGTTAACATATTATTCAATCTAAAATGTTACCAAATGAATATATTCTAAACATGTAATTTATGTATCTTAGTGGTGTCTCAAAACATTAAAAATCTATTCATTATATATACTTCTACGTGTGAATATATATGTGTGCATGTGAGTATGCGTGTATGGGCATATTTGTATATGTGCACATGAGAGTATGTGTGTGTGTGAGTGTGTTTCCATGTTTAAATATGTGTGAAATTATGTGTATATATATGTGCTATTGGGTAAAAGTATATGTATGTATGTGTGTGTGTGTGTGTGTGTGTGTGTGTGAGAGAGAGCGCATATGTGTATATATATGTGCCCGAGTGAGTATGGGTGTATGGTTGTGTATGTGCATATATGCGCGTGTGAGTATGAGTGTGCGTGTGTATGTATCTAAGTGTAAATATGTGTGAAATTGTTTCCATAGATGCACGTATACCCAATTTAACATTCACATTCATATACCCAATTTCAATTAAACATTCATATGCCCAATTTCACTTTTACATTCATATATCCAATTTCAATTTAACATTCATATACCTAATTTCAATTTAACATTCATATATCCAAGTTCACATTCATATATCACAAAACCCACACAAACACCCTAACTACACACACAAACAAGAAAATATATGTATACACACAGAGAGAGATATATATGTACCGATGGTGAGATAGAGTATGGGGGACTGGTGATGGAGAGAGACATAGATGGTGGTGGTCTCCAGTGGTGAGGGAGAGCCGATGGTGAGAGAATGAGAATGATTCGAAGAGAAAGAGAAAGAGGGAGGGAGACAGAACTGTTAACGTGTGAAAATAAATCTAGCGTAGGTGGATGTAATTTCTAGATAAAAATTGGTATGACTCCTCCTTTGACTAATCCATGGTCACGGTTCCAAATTGTGACTCACACTACGACCAATGATAGTTTGAAAAATGGTAACAGTTTCAAATCATAACCCACACTGTCACTAATGGTAGTTTTAAAATGGAAACGGTTTTGGACTGTGACCATTTGGCCTTCGCCATTTTAAACTAAATTTACAAGTTATAGTTTTGAATCGTGACCACAATTCAATAGGATTGGTTACGATGGGCTCATGGTCCAGGATCATGACCATCAGCCTGGCACTTTTATGGGAACTTTGTCACCTAAAGATTCACATTTTGGTGATAGTCTAGATTCGTGACCAGTGTGGTCATGGTCTAGAACTATGACCATGTCATGGTTGATTTCATAATTTGTGTTGGTCACATGATTAGCCATGAGTTTGGGAAGAGTTCATGGTTTTATACCATGGCCATCTAGTCATGGCTCCAGACCATGACCAATTGGCTATGACCATTCTTCATATATGGAGTAGTGGTCTTTGATAAGTCTGCTCAGGGTTCTTTAATTCGAACGACATCACCTTGTAATAGTACAGTCCTAACGTGGTGATGAAAGAGGTCTTCTCTTGGTCATGAAACAACCCGTAATTGTATCCTGTAATTAATTAAATTAATTCGAATTTCAAAAAGATAGCTTAAAAGACTCCTAATATGAGTATATAAGTATTGGGTCATTTAGAAGAGTCCTCAAAACATAAAACTCTCTAGGCAAAAAAGTGGGCCAAAATAAAAATCACACTTTAGATAATTTGTCACATCTTTAAAGCGTGACTAACTGTTTGTCACGGTTCTGAAGCATGACTAACAGGGGAACTATTTTAGTTTTAATAGGATTCAAATTGCACTTAAATTCTCTAATATTTCTCCACTTAAATTAGTACAGGGTTAGGACTTTTCAAACATATTTTTACAACCTCTAAAAGTAGTAGACCCTTATAATTTTCATCTTCTTCCTCCTACAAACACTAGCCCCAAAGTTGTCAAGTTTTAACTCAAAATTTGAAGGCTCAGTTGGTGTTTTCTCAAGCTGGTGAAAGAGTCAATCTTTGTTAACTTTTCAAGAGGATTCCAATCCATCTAATTAGATTTCTGAATTAACTCATCTTAGGCATGAATATCTCTATTCTCTCCCTTTAGTATCATGTATCTTAGATGTCGCCTAAATCTTAATTCATGTGCTTTTCTTAAAAGAAATTAGCAACTTAATTAGGAAAAGTGAATGTTAATAATGGGACTGTTTTTCTGAATGATACTAATTTGACTTTAATACTTGTAACCCTTATGTGATTAGGGTAGAGGTTGGATTTTGAGTATGTGGGTATAGGTTTGCATGTAGAAACCATTTAAAGTCGATTTATTTGAAAACTAGACGTGTATAACCACGAAGAATTACGTAGACTTGGTTAAAATAAATTATTATTGTGTGTTTCATATTTTCATGATGTTATGATCATATTTTTTGAATAAAAATATTGGTGTTGGTTACGAATACAAATTTAATAAATTTAAATCCAGATTTAGTGTGCCTTTATGAGAAATTGTGCATTTGTCAATAAATTTTGGTTGTACGATTTATTGTGTTGATTAAATTAATCGTTGCGGGGATGATGGGATATGGATAATGCTCAAACCATAAACTTAGGAATACATGATAGGTATGGTACTAGTGGGTATGCTTTGTCGCGATTAACATAAGCTAGGTATTGGACTAGTTTGTGTAAAAATGTACAGATTATAGATTCAGGGGTGGGGCTAATTTTTGGTGTCATTACGTTGTTTTGGTCAATGTAAGTGCGAGATTAGGAAGAGATTAATTATAGAAATTCATCCTACGAAATAGGATAGGACGAGGTTGTGTTTTGGAGACCTTTATGTATGGGACTAGGGGTAGGTTTGAGGTTTATGATCTAAAATAGGGTGGGGATAAAATAAAATAAAGAAAAATTGGGATGTGGAGAAAATAAGAAATTGAGAATGAATGCCTAAGATAATAAATGGGTATTAAAATGAATTTGCGTCGTCAATAAGTGCAGGACTGATATTTAAACGGGTTTGCTGGCTATTACGACGTGTGGGCGTGTGACGGCGTAATAAGTTCAGGGCTGACGGTTAAATGGGTTGGCAGGCTATTATGACGTGTCGTGCGTGGAACCTCAGTAATAAATGCAGGGCTGACAGGATACGAGGTGGCTGGATATTACGGGGGGAATGTTTGTGCTGTAAAACTTGAGACGGACCCGACTAACTGTAGGAGATATAGTAGGGTCGAGTGTATATGACGTCATCGCAATAATAATAATGTGATAAATCAATATGAACGAAGAAACGTTAACTGGGTGTCCCGCAACTGATATTAATGATGAATATAAATGATCGATTTAATTGAATTAAATTATATGGATAGATTTTGATAAAAATAAATAGTTGGACTTGGACTTTGTAAGGACATAATTTTATAAATGTCCATTTCCAATGAGTATGTCGTATACCACTACAACCGTCGAAGAATTGTTCAAGATCATATGCAACAAGACGGATCCGAATATCAAGTTTTCTTCAACATTCAAGCCTCCTCAAGTTTAACTTTTGTAAGGCTGTATTTTAAGTCCTTAATAATTCACTTAGAGTGTTGGGATATTTTTCATCAAATATTCCCTAAGTGTTGGAGCGGAGTTTTTAAGTTTTTCGTCAAAAACGTTTTTCCAAGTTTCAACGCGGATAATTTACTAGGAAAAGGAAAATAAAAAATTATTTTTTAATTTTCTCGTTCGAGCGATAAAAGACTTCGTTTGAGCGACATGCTGAGGTCGCGTGAAGTCATTTGAACGACACGTGTGATCATTCGAGCGACACTTCTATCCCGTTCGAGTGAGCCACCGCCTTAGATTTTCTATATAAAGGCATTTCCAAATTCGATTTGAATAAGAAGACCTACGATTTTAAACGTAGACGAAACTACTTTTGCAGAATTCTTTGCCTTCTCAATTTTAGGGTTTTAAACATTTTTGTTTCCAATTCACAAGATCCCAATAGGTTGTGTGAATTATTTTGGACCCCAAGAACAAAACTTTGTTATTGTTCAACTTTGTCGAGTGCATCTCTACACCTAAAGACTGAAGTCATTGAGGTTCGTTGCGTGTGGATCTCTGTTGAAGATTGGACTGCGGTTCATGTGGGTTCCCTACATGGGATCCATTGTTGAGTCTAGGTTGCATGTATATGTAGGTTAGCTGAGGTAAACTTATTGCATATTTCATTGTGATTGTAAAATTGTGATTTAATTCATGGTGAAATAAAAGGTTTTGCCCTTCGGGGATTTTTCCTAAAATCTGTGAGTTATCATGTTTGTGTTTATGAATGTTTGATGCACACACGTAGTTGCTTGTTTAAGGGCTGATTGAATTTCTTTTAAAAAATGACTCTAATTAATTAAGTTTATAATTGGAATTTGTGAGTTTAATTGAATCAATATCGCACACAGCGCATCACTTTTTACAAATTGGTATCAGAGTAGGTTACTCAGATTTACCGATTATTCCTATTTTTCGCAAAAATTGTGTGATATTGATTTTTTTTAGAAATCATATTTTTGAAAATTGTCGCAATGTTTCCAAGTGAAAACTTATATAATTGGTTGCCAATATGTGACGGGACTAATTATGCTTAGTGGAAGCGCGCAGGAGATCACATTTAAAAGAAATCGATGAGAGAGTTTGGTTAATTTGTGAAAGAGGCTGGACTCCTCCCACTGTCACCGCGAATTATGTCACGAATTTGAAACTTATGTCAGACTGGACTGAGGATGAGTTTGGGTGGAGGACTTTTAATTCACGTGGGCTTAGTGAAATTTCCAGACACATCACCCCTGATGAATTTTGATGTATTATGACGTGCACCACGTTTAAAGAAGCATGGGATGTTTTAAAACTTACCAACGAAGGCACTAACGCGGTCAAAGAGTCTAAAATTCCAAATTTAAATACTCAATTTGAAACGATTACCATGCTTAAACTGGGTGTTTTGATGACTTCTATGCACGTTTGTCTGACATTGTCAACACTAATTTCAATCTTAGTGAGCCTATACCTAATACACGAGTGGTTAAAAAGATTTCAAAATCACTGCCAAAACGTTTTATCCCTAAATTGATCGTTTTAAATACCTTAGGTAATTTGGGCAATTTAAAATTAGAAGATTTGGTTGGAGACTTCCAGACATATGAGATTGACATGTTCCCTGACACAGTCAAGCCTAAGGATAGAGGGATAAAACTTAAAGCCCAGTCTAAGAAGAAAAAGAAAGTGAGTTTTTATAAGTCCGAGTCTGAGGACGAGTTTGATTTTGATATGTCTATGCTTCCGAAATGTTTTAAAAAGTTTCTTAAGTTTTCAAAAAAAATTCTTCCAAGAAAAAGTTTTTTGAGAAAAGAAAAGATAAGGCCAAAGAAAGTGGTGAGAAAGAGAAAGAGAGTGAGGAAGATTAAGAAAAAGAAACATGTTTTTAGTATGAGGGCAAAAGGCATAAGTCGTTTGAGTGTCCCACTAGACTTAGAAGAGAGGGCAAGAAAGTTTTTATGCCAGTCACCCTTAGTGATAGTGAGGATGATCTGAAAGATTCGGGAGATGAGTCTTCATAAGGAAAGTTTTTTTCCTTTCTAGCTAGTCATGTGAGCACACCCAGTTTGCCTAACAATGATGAGGATACTTGTACACGTGAGAACCCCGAGGAAAATTTGAGTGTTTCTAGTGAGTCTGAGAGTGAATGTGCTAGTGAGGGTCATATTGAGCTCCAGATCACATTTAAAGATTTGTACGCCGAGACTTTAAAGACAAAAAAATTGAATAAGGAGTTAAGTATTAGGTATCATGATTTGGAGAGAGAGTTAGAGCGTTTGAGGGAGTTTGAGACAAAATCTAGTCAACTCGAGAAGGTGAAGATTTCTTTGAGTGAACAGTTGATACCTTTAGGTCGGTAAAAAAGTGAACTTATAACTTGCGTGTCAAAATTAGATAAAGATCTTAAGCACACCCTGGAGGTTAAAGTCACTTTAGAGAACGCATCTAAGAAGGTTGGAAAGATGGTTCTCAATCCCATTTTGGGTAATGTTGAGAGTTTAGGAATAATTCATGACGGTGCATCCACTTCACAAGTTGCACCCGAACCAGTTCCTATTTTAGTGTTTGATTCACAAGGCTCTCAACCCAACCCACATAGGCATATCGTACCTAATAGGAGAGCGCGCAGGAGATGTTTTGAGAGAGGTGTTCCTATTCCTGTTTATGTTTGTACGTATTGCGAGAAAAGAGGACACCTTAGGGAGTTTTATTTTAAGTTGGGTCATGTGTCACAGTTTTCTACTACACATGTTCACACACGCACCCACAAGTGATTCTCCTTATTATTACATGAGAGAGTTTGTACATATTAGGGAGCATGTAAAAATTTTAATCAAAACTTCACATGATTTGATGGAGGTTTTTCATAGGATGTCACCACCTTTGGAAAACTCCATTGCACCTAACGGTTGAGGTTTAGAATTGTTTGCTCGCATAGATTGATTCACATGATGATATTATTTGCATATTTCTAGTATGTATTTCTCTGTATTAGATTTTTTTTGCATTTAAAAATTTTAAAAAATTCTAAAAGATTTTATTTTGATAAAATTTTGGAAAAAGTAAAAAAGAGTTTTGTATTTTGTTTTACACTGTTTATGGATGGACATTAAGGATGATTGAGTCACAATTTCATTCCATATCCACGTGACGATTTGATAGTGTTTTGATATGCGTCATCATTTCATTTTGTGCTTTACAATATTTGGAGTCATTGAGATGTGATTTGTTGATACTACCTACATGTTTGATTCATAAGTTACTTTAATGCACACTTGCATGGATTTGTTTGATTATTGTACTTGTTTAAAACATATTGGTCAGAGTGTTGTCATCTTAATTATGTCTTTAAAAGGAAACATATGCGATAAAACTTGGCAATGGAAGTAGTGCATATAAAAACCATTTACCGTGAGGAATTTAATTGCAAAAAAATATGATGAGTGATTCACGGGAAAGGGCTGCAAGAGTATGAAATTAACTCGTCATGAAAGCTACCGTTTAAAAGAGCCCGACAAAATTTAAAGGCAATTAAAAGATAAATATGCCAAAAAGGCGCCACCTCCAAAAGAAAAAAATATAATGATTATTATTTATGAGGGAGTTTGGATGAAAAGAAATGAAAAATGGGTTAGCACGTCCTGATAGGGTCTTGAAAAAACATTTCATAGTTTTAGACGTTATTGGTGTGGGAATCTCTTTTGACTTTGATGTGTTGATGGATGAGTCAATGTCATTTAAATTCAACACTTTTTGACACCAAGGGACGATTTTGAGATTCATTCGATAGGAGTACACGTATACGTCATGCTCATATGTTATGATTGATTGAGTTGATTTTCCTATCGAATATGTTCACACCCATTCATTATGTATCCATGATTGGGTTATCTTAGTGTAAATTCATGGTGTGTGATTTTTGTTAAATTATCTTTGCATTTTGAAAAAACAAAAAAAGTTTTTGGAATATTTTGAGTTACTCTTTGCATGAGCAAAGTTTGAGTCATATTTACTGTGCATATTTATGGTGTAAACTCCATGCTTTATTTTTTTATTCGCTTCCTTGTCTATTTCGGACAAATTAAAAGGGGGAGAACGAATTATTGGGTTATTTTTTGCATTATGGGGGAGATTTTATTATATTGATTTATTTATTCTTATATCATTTCAAACTTGATGCGTCACGAGGTATCTTCTTTGTCTCATATGTATAGGTACAAATATTGAAGATCATTATGTTGCACATCGTGATGAGAAAAGCATAAAGATTTGAAGTTGAAGATTTTGAAGACAAGTTTTGAGACCTAAATCTTTAGTACCTTTTCAGTTTTGGGTTCATGGGAGGGTATTAGATTTTTATAGGCATTTTGATTTGATAATTCGAGTATTTTTATTTTATACCAGGATAGATATAGGGGGAGATTTGTAAGGACATAATTTTATAAATGTCGGTTTTCATTTGAGTATGTCGTATACCACTACAACTATCGAAGAATTATTCAAGATCATATGCAACAATATGGATCTGAATATCAAGTTTTCTTCAACATCCAAGAATCCGCAAGTTTAACTTTCGTAAGGTTGTGTTTTAAGTCCTTAATAATTCAATAAGAGTGTTGGGATATTTTTCATTTAATATTCTCTAAGTGTTGGAATGGAGTTTTTAAGTTTTTTGTTAAAAATATTTTTCGAAGTTTCAAGGTGGATCATTTACAGGGAAAAGGAAAATATTTTTTTTTTTATTTTCTCATTCAAGCGATAGAATACTCCATTCGAGCGACATGCTGATGTCACGCGAAGTCATTTGAATGACACGTGTCATCATTTGAGCGACACTGCTATCTCATTCGAGCGAGCCACCGCTATAGATTTTCTCTATATAGTCTTTTCCAACTTCGATTTTAATAAGAAGCCCTGCGATTTTAAATAGAGACGAAACTGCTTTTGCAGAACTCTCTATCCTCTCACTTTTAGGGCTTTAAACCTTTTTGTTTTCAATTCACAAGATCCCAATAGTTTGTGTGAATTGTTTTGGAACCCAAGAACAAAAAAAATTTATTGTTCATCTTTGTGGAGTGAGTCTCTACACCTAAAGACTGAAGTCATTGAGGTTTGCTGCGTGTGGATCTCTGCTAAATATTGGACTGTGGTTCGCGTGGGTTCGCTATGTGGGATCCATTGTTGACTCTAGGTTGCATGATTGTGATTGTAAATTAAAATTTAATTGATGGTGAAATAAAAGGTTTTGCCCATTTTTCCTGAAATCTGTGAGTTAGCATGTTTGTGTTTATAAAGGTTTGACACACACACACACACACGTAGTTGCTTATTTAAGGGCTGATTTTTTTTTTTTTTAAATTAAATCTAATTAAATAAATTTATAATTGGAAATTGCGAGTTTATTTCAATCAATATCGCACACGGCGCATCACTTTTTTATAGACTTTAGGTTTCACTTAGATGTGGATAGACAATAATTTATTTTACTCGCACATTAATAATTATTGCATTAATTTAAAATATAATATTATGTATGATGTTACTGTCTGGGCTCACGGTCCCTATTTGGGGTGAGTGGTTGATATTCATGCAGTGGGATCTGACCCATTGCGTTGATTAACATTTCAGGTTATCGCTGGAGTAGCTGCACAAGACTTATTTAGAGACTCTTTTGGAGGTGCAGTTGGAGTTTATTTATTAGTTGCTTAGTGGTTTAGGTTTGTTTCCTTTCTTCTGCATTTTTATTATGAGACGTTACTTATGGATTTGGTGGGCCATTCGGTTCCACAGTTGTTGATGATTATTAAGACTTTATTTATGTTGGATCATTTAATTCAGTTTTATATTATTGGTGATTGGATTAATTGGAGTTTAACATGGTGAAGGATTTTCTTTATCGCATGGACAATCATTATTATTGAATCGGTTTTAAATTATTATCTTATGGAATGAAATTTATATGTCTCATATCTATCACATGTTAAGAATGATTACTTATTTAGTTAACACGTGGCATAGTTTGGCGACGGCAGGTGGCCACCCCGTCCATCGGATTGCAAAGGGTGTCACAAGTCGGGGACGAATAGTGGAATCTAATGGTACCCTTAGTAGGTGTCGAGGAAGATCACACACTCATAGTTGGCATTCACATTGAATAATCGATTTATTTTTGTCAAATGAAAACTCTCCTAGGGGAACACTTTTTTTAGATTAGTGAAGTCTATACAGATTCTACTTTTCATTGTTCTTCTTCACAACAATGGGATTCTATAGGAACTTGGAGAATTGAACTTCCTTGATTCACCGTGCCCCCACAAGTTCCTTACTTCCTCTTCTAATCTCCTTGATTTCTCAGGGGCAGTTCATCATGCCTTTTAGGTGACTGGTGGATGTGAAAGGTCCATGTGAAGCCTATAATAGATTACTTACTAGTCGATTCCTGGCATATTATATGGTTGCCAGGAAAAAATGCCCTAATTTCTTTCGAGGAAAGTAACTGATTATTACTTCTATTCCTTAGTAAGTGTGATGTCTATCAAGAAATTCTTCTCGGGTTGGTTATTGTTAAATACAACCTCTTGGAAGGGCTCCATGACTCGATTGACAAGGGAAACCCTAGTTTCCTCAACACCAGGTCGCCCATACTTTAGTATCCACTTAGAGGGAATAAATCCCTATACTGTCTCTACAACTTTCTCTTTCTTCTTCTCTTACTTTGGTCAGATGTCAACTATAAAGCATTGTCGAGCTAAGGTCTAGTTCCATGTGATCTCCACAATCCCCTTCTTAGTGATGCATTTCAACTTCTGATGGTAGGTGGATGGAACTGAGATCATGTCATTCATTTATCCTCTACCAAGTATTTCATTATGTAGTTTATGTCTACCATGAGTAACTTGATAAGGTTATAGATTCCTCCTACTCGAACTGGGAGAAAAAGCTTCCCAATGGGTAAGGTCATCTGTCTTGAAAAGCTGACTAGGGAAATATTAGCCTCTTATAGGTCTTCTACTTTTAGATTCAATTGATTGAACATCTTAAGGTATATCACCTATAAGAAACTCCCTTAATCCAACAACAGCTTGTCCACTTCTTAGTTGGCAACCCTGAGAGTGATTATCAGGCCATTATGATGAGGAGATGTCACTATAACCAAATCGTCATGAGTGAATACTATGTGATTTTAGTAAATAATCTCCTAAGGTCGCCAATGTTTTCTCGTGGTGGGGTTGGCCAGGTTGATCTAGAATGCCTCCATTACTATTATAATCTTCTTGATCTCTATTATGAGGGCGATACCATTTATCTGACTTGGATTTAAATCCCCATTAATTAATACGAATTCATAGCCCAAGTCTTTTTCCAGTAGATCGTTTAGCCTCTGGTCTCCTACAGGGTTTTCCTAACCTTTTTTTCAATGAACTTATTAAGGTTCCAGACCTGAGCCAGTTCCCATAGGTTGGATTTTAAGGCTTTATAATTCTCAGTCTTCTGGTCTTGGTCCTTGTGGTATGACCACCTTCATGTCATGTTCCTTTTCTTACGATCTCTTATCATCTTTTCCTACCATTTAAAATACAGTCGACCTCTAATCTTATAAATATATCGTATATCAGCTCAGTAAAGGCCATGTTGATGGCCTTAAACACCTTCTCAGTATCTTTATTCTCAATTCCCTTGGGATTGCTTAAATAATTTTTATTAATTTTAAAATACTTAACTATATGAATAACAGAGAAACTAGCACTTGTAATTTGGCATCTTTATTATTGTTAAACTAGCTTTATTCTTCTTTCACCTTTTTTTATCGTTTCGTCACTATCTCCATTTTTTACTGCTTTAGTCGATCATCCTCCTGAACAACTCTAACCACTATATCTCTCACCTTTTTGTACTTCTCAATCCTCATTATGAGGTCGTCAATCTTAATATTCTCCCTCTTGATGAGGGATTTATAGAGCATGGAACTTATCGGTAAACCAATCTTAAAAGAGGCAACTGACGCAACTTTAAAAGTGCTTCTAGTGCATCCTTCTATCGACTAAGTGTAAGCCGGTCGCTTAAGAATAAATCCGGTAAATTGAGTGTCAAACTCAGGGAATAGGATGAATGCCCATGATGACGGATTAGAAGAACAATAAACCCTGCTAATGACTAGGAGAAAGAAGGAAAATATGATTAATTATGAATTTACTTATCAACTAATGTAATTTGAATTAAATTACTAACTACACTACTTATGCAAGAATACCTAATTAAACTTTAAATATATGAAAGAAAATAGAGTCTAGGATACACTCCCCTAAACCGTCGGTAATTGCATAGAACATAAAAGCTTCAAAATTTTAATTCTCCATTGCAAGAGACATCAAATACTCTTTAAGCATTTGACATATGAGGAATTTACTCCGCACAATGTCAAATCAAAAATTGTATTTGATGAGGATGAAAAATTATCAAAAAGTCAATTGCACCGTTAAACATTTTGGTTACCAAGAACAAACCGAATTAAAAGACCTAAAACTTTTATCTTGATAAAGTTAAAGCCTTTGAATAAAGAATTACTTTTTATTCACTTTTAAATTCATATGCGTTACCTAGGATGGGTTCATGTACCCTAACCCTTTAGAAATCTAGACTAACATGGTGTAACTACAACTAAACATGATAACTACATTGCATGAAATCATTCTTACGTGAAAAGTGTAATCAAGTATGTGAAAAATGCTTCTAGCTAGAAAATAATGAATCATAAACCAAAAAGATGAGAGAAATTTAAAGCGATAATGAAACTATACTTGTATTATAGAAAAACCCTTGAATTCAATGTACAAGATGAACAATTATTAAAGAAGATTATTCCTAGGGTTCTTGCCTTCAAGATCCTATCAAAACAATGTAAAAACTAACTATTTAATATCTCGTAACACAACTCAATATAACTCTCACATTTTTGTAAGTGGTTTCACCTTGCACAACTCTATTTTTAAGAAATAAAACTTCAAACTTTTTTCTCGCCGAACCGTCTAGAAATTTCCTTCTTTACTGGGCGAACCGGTTCGCTGATTCCAGTTTGTAGACCCGATTTTAAGTCTTGATTATCAATTTGGTTTGCCTTTGATAGTTTGTTGAACCGGTTCCCCTTTGTGTCCATCGGTTCGGTTTGGTTCTTCCAGTGAGTAGAACCGGTTCCCCTTTGATAGAACCGGTTCTCTTTTTTGAATTTCTATTCCTTATTCTTTGATTTCTTCTCAACTTCAAATCTTCATATCTTTGCAACCGAGACTTGGATTTGGGTATCATATCTTCCTACATGCTTGTGGATTCAAGGCCTTTGACTTCTCTTCCACGTCCGAATTTTGGATGTAAAATTACTCTTTTACCCTTAACTTTTCTTCTTTTTTTCTTTCTTGATTTTGAGTTTTCTCTTTTCTTCACTTGCATAAAATACCTTAAAAATGTAAGAGCAAGGATAAGAGATAAATCAACTCAAATTACACAGCACGGGGTAATAAAAGCAAGGTTAAAACACTTAGCAAACATGTTATTAGGATATAATACTTAGTTCGTGGCTAAGGAATTTCATTTTGAGTATGAAACAAGCCTTTACACCCCTAGGTTACCCTAGTAGGATGAGTGGTGTCGCGTGAGGGTTTGCAGTGAATATACCCACAAAATTCATTTTCGACTCAAAGAAACTTAAAATAATTAAAAATTGTACAATTTAAATTATCCAAACATAGTCACCGTAAATGCACATTCAATAGTCTCAAATTGTTTTGTGTGTGTGAAGCGAAAAATTAAACGGCTAATTTCCATCAATTAATCATTATGTTACTTTTTCAAAAACTAGTTTTTATTAAATTTCTCACGGATGCTCTCACAAATGAATCACTCGGGTTGTAGCTATTTTATCTCGGTGTGCATGATATAAAGAGTAATTTTAATGGACACTATTTCATGCACACGAATTTGAATGATGGAATTATTTGAGGTGAAAAGATCTCTTCAACGGAATACAGTTATTGGAAAACGGGAAATATCATTTCTTATTCACACCAATTGATCTCTCATCTTATCTTTTCGTGTCTTAGCTCTCTACGCGGTAATTAATTTCAAAATTCGGACTCGGTTAGGACTTTTTTGGGTTATAAGGTGCATTGGGTAAAAAGTGGAAATGGTTGGGAAATTCGGAATTGGAAAATTTCCTTAAGATGTCCGTTAGTGATTTTTTTCGGGCTTTTGCTCATTTTTTTTCACACATTTTTTTCTTATTCTTTTTTTTTGTTATTTTTTGTTCAACTCGTAGTCTATTTTTCTTGCCCCTTTTTATGCACTTTATGTATGTGATTGATGAATTTTTCAATTTTCATAATTCCGGGCTAATTGGGTTTTCGATTTACAAATGAAAAGGGGAAATTTTTATTAGACTCAAATCAGGCTGCAAAGGGATAATTTTTCACAACTTTTTATGGCTAATATTTTTGGGTTAAAAAAACGAGGGTCTGTTTCATTGTTCGAATTACTAATTATTTTAGCAAATGTGGTCCCTGGATTTCATTAATTTAGAGCTATTTAGCGCGTTTTTCAAGACAACATCTCACATGTTTCCCGTAACCGATCAAACAAATGAATTGAGATCTTCAACAACTTATTTTAATCGCTGAATTGAACTTTGAGTTATTTATAACTCGAATCTATTTAATTACTCAAAAAATCAATAAGCTCGAAATCTCACCAGGTTAAGTAATCTCCACACTTATTCATTAAGTCGTCAATTTTTGTTCAATTTCCATCTTTGGTCAATTTTGGCTTTGTGCATTTGATTTTTTACAATTTTGAGACTTTAACCAAAATTTCGTGAAATTTTTGAAGATTTTAAATTTTAGTTTTTATTTATTTTAAATAAAAATATTTTCGTCTTTTCAATTTTTTTTAAATTTTTAGAATTTTTCTAAGTTTGGGCCATTTTAAAATTTGTGAAATTTTTAAATGCATGTGTAACCCCCCCCCCCCCCCCCCCCCACACACACACACACAAATTAGACTTTTGCAAAGTCTCTATGCAAAAAGGACTAAAAACCAAACAAAAGGAGAGTGTAAAAGATAATCAAAGGTCAAAATGTAATTTTTTATATTAATAAAAATCGAATACAAGTAATGGAGAGAGAGTACGTAGTTCATTGTAACAAGATATACAATAAAGACCCAAAAGAACAAAGAACTACATAGTTAAAACGGAAAACAACCAACAATAAGAGCGGGGCCTACTGTGGGGGTGGGTAAGATGTGTCGGGCAAGCTTGGATCATAGGGGTCGTAAAAGTATATTGGAAGAGACACATCGGTCCCTACATGCAAGCGATAGATTTCAGCTTGGAGCCGAATCATTATCCTAGTGTTGCACTCAGAATTGCGCTCAAAGTTGCCAGAACATTCCTTTGTTGCTCACTCCTCATTCGTGATTCCCGACCAATGGGTTTTGGAAGGCGGGGGAGCGCTCTGGGAGCTCCACTGCCGGTGTCTCTAAGGATGGAAGTGATGAGATGGGGATATGGGAGGGAAGATTTACCCTTGCGATCCATGGTGGCATGGAGAATGTCGGTATAAAAGGTGCGGGCAAGGTGAATAGTGGTGCCCGGATCGAGGAGGTGGTACAAAAGGTTGGCTTGGCCAGGTCGCATCGCCGAGCCATTTAAAGTTTGGAGGATATTACCACAAATAATAAGGAAGGCGATGAGGTACCTTTCATCTAAATTCCTTACGAGAAAGCTTTCTCTATTCCACGAGTGACTGGGGCAATGCGATTGTTGCAAGCACTTTTTGAGGTCGGTAATTCCCCGATGGGATAATCATATCGATTGGGGATGGGAACCCCCATAGCCCGCATCTTTTGGATTAAAATCTCAAGTGAGAAGGGGATTGGAGTCTCATCGACATAATCATCGGCGATGAAGTCGCTCGTGTAGACGAGAGTGCCATAAAAGGTGTGCACTTCGTCTTCCCATACCACCGTACCGAGCTCCTAAAAGAAGCGGCACCACCCCTTGGGCGGAAGAGATTATTGACCGATTGAGGGAGTAAACCCCACCGAACATGCCTCTCAATGTACATAGAGCGGTTGGCATAAAAGAACATATCGCACCAAATTCACTCTTGGCGAGAGCGAAAATCGCGATTTCCATTGGGGAGGATTTTGGTTGAATTATATTTTATGGGGCGCTCAGCATTGGCCATTTAAGGGAAATTGGAATTTCTGGAAAAATTTGAGATTGGAAGAAGATATTATTGGGGTAAGGTGGAATGGGTGATATGGGATGTATTTATAGGTGAGTAGGGGGTGTGTAGGGGGAAGGATTTGGAGGGAAAGGGGGATGAATGATAGAGGGGAAAAAGGAGTGGATAGTGGAGGGAAATCGGAGTTGGAGGGAAGAATGTGGAGGGAAAAGAGTTGGAGAGAAAGGGGGATGAACCAACGGGGATGGTTAAAAATATACAAACAAATTGAACCGATTCAGGGTCTGGAGCGAACCAGTTCTCTCTTTTTTTATTTTAATCGATCTTAACAGCAAACTGGCTCGAACCCTTAGTGAAGAGAAGGGTGAACCGGTTTGGTAGATTGTTAAGACCCTCCAACTTTTACATCCTAGAAAAAACTAAGTTCAAAAATCTCCTAAAACGTTCCCAAACAGAATTTGATCCAAAAATTCGTGACAACTCCTCTCGAAATGCTCTACACTCTCTCATGTTGTTCCTCGATGTTGATCTCTCTAAGAACGTGCATCCTAAAGACCTCTAATGACCCTAACCTACTCAACTAACTAATGTATACAAGAGACCCCATACGTATCGGGAGTGCAACGACTTCTCATATCACTCTCAATCAACCCCGTAAAGGGGATCCGACAACCAAATTGTGTCTGCTTCTTCAGCACACGCCTCTAAATATGGCTTTAGGCATTGTCAATTAAATTTTAGTGTGTCCCCCCCTTTTTGGATCTTCTAACTCGACAGCTTCATGGGGGAATACTTCTCTCATAACGAATAGGCCGGTCCACCACGAACGTAATTTACTGGGAAACAATTGTAGATGGGAGTTGTAGAGAAGCACTTTTTGACCCGAATGAATCTCCTTTCAGATAATTCTATCATATGCGAGTTTTACTCTTTGTTTGGATATTTTGGCATTCTCATAGGCATCATTACGCATCTCTTCCAACTCATTTAGTTGAAGCTTGCATGATTCACCTGTTTTGTCCATATTGTAGGTCAACCTCATGATTGCCCAATATGCTTTGTGTTCTATCTCCAGGGGAGATTATAAGGTTTACCATACATAAAGAAAAACAGAGACATTCTACGGGGGTTCTTATATGCGATTCTATAAGCCCATAGTAAATCATTCAACTGGAGAGACCAATCTTTCCGATTAGGATCGAAGGTCTTTTCGAGAATGTGCTTAATTTCATTATTATCTAACTCGGCTTGCCCATTTGTTTGGGGGTGATAGGTCGTCCCAATATTGTGGACGATCACATACTTTCTTATAAGTTTTTCAAATGGAAAATTTCAAAAGTGTTTGCTATTATCACTAATGATTGCCTTCGGAGCTCTGAAGAGAGAAATTATGTGTTATTGCAAGAATATAATCACCACATTATTGTCATTAGTCTTACTATCTATGGCCTCAACCCATTTTGGAACAAAGTCTACCGCGACTAGGATGTATAAGAAACCAAAGGAGGGAGGGAAAGGGTCCCATGATGTCAATTCCCCAACAATCAAATATCTCAATGACGAGTATGGGGGTCAATGGCATCATGTCTCGTAGAGTGATAGCTCCCATCCTTTGACATCTATCGCAAGAATTGCAACAAGCATTAACATCCAGAAAAATTGTAGGCCAATAGAGACCGCTTTGAAGAATCTTAGTGGTTGTCTTATTCATCGAAAAATGGCCTCCACATGCTTCCGTATGACAAAAATGGACGACACTATGTATTTCGTCGTCTGGTACACATCGTCGAATGATTTGGTCTGCAAAATATTTGAATAGAAATGGATCGTCATAGAAGAACATGCACGATCAAGTTAGGAACTTATTTCGTGTCCAATTGGGGGAATTTCCCCCTTGACAAGGTAATTCACTATATCTGCAAACCAAGGGAGAGAATAAGTGGTAAATAATTATTCATCCGAAAAATATACATCTATGGGTATGGGATCACTAGGTACGTCGGATGAAAACCGAGACAAATGGTCAGCGATGATGTTTTTTACTCATTTCTGGTCTTTTATGGAGATATTGAACTCTTGTAGGAGTAGGATCCACCTTATGAGGGGTGACTTAGCATCCTTTTTGGAAAGGAGATACTTAAGCGCTGCATGGTGGGTAAAGCAAGTGATCGGGGAATCAATAAGGTAAGAGAAGAATTTGTCTAAGATGAAAACTATGGCTCGTAATTCTTTCTCCGGGGAGGAGTAATTGAGTTGTGGTCCGATTAGCGTTCATATATCATAGTAGATATCATGAGCCTTTTTTACCTTTTCTTTGGCCCAAAACAGCCCCTATAGCATAATCAATTGCATCACACACCAGGTCAAATGGAAGGGACCAATCCAGAGCTTGCATAATGGGGGAGGAAGCAAGCATGTTTTTCAATTTATCAAAATCGCTTTGGCATGCTTCATTCCACTCAAAGGGGTCATCTTTCATAAGTGGGTTAATCAAGGGCCTAGAGATGTCACTAAAGTCCTTAATAAAAATCCAATAAAACCCGCGTGTCCCAAAAAAGAGCGCATATCCTTTAGTGATTTAGGTGGGGGAAGTTTACCTATGACATCTATTTTCACCCTATCAATCTCAGTTCCTTTGGATGACACTATGTGGCCAAGTACTGTTCCTTTGGTAACCATAAAATGGAACTTCTCCCAATTGAGTACCAAGTTCTTTTCCACACAATGGGCTAGCACTTTTTCAAGATTAGCAAGACAAAGGTCGTAAGAGGGTCCGAAGACACTAAAGTCATCCATGAAAACCTCAAGTTCCCTTTTGACCATGTCGCTAAAGAGACTAAGCATGCACCTTTGAAAGGTCGCGGGTGCAATAAACAATCCAAATGGCATATGTTTATAGGCAAATGTGCCAAAAGGACATGTGAAAGTTTTCTTCTCATGATCAAGCACATCTACCTCAATTTGGTTATATCCGAAATAACCATCGAGAAAGCAATAGTATGGGTGTCCCGATACTTGCTCTAGCATTTGGTCGATAAATGGTAAGGGGAAATGATCTTTCCTAGTGTCGGCATTGAGCTTTCGATAATCAACCCTGTGCATTTTTTACCACATTCATGCCCGACTTCTTTAAAATAACTTGCATAGGACTCACCCATTTGCTATCCAAAATTGAGTAATGATGCACGTGTCCAATAGCTTAATAATCTCCCCTCTCACTACGTCTTTCATGGTGGGGTTCAATTGTCGTTGTATCTCCCTCGAGAGGTTCACGTACTCCTCGAGGTAGATTTTATAGGTACAAATAAGGGGACTTATACCTTTCAAATCCGCATTTTTCCAACTAGAAGCAAGGCGGTGATTCCTCAAAATTGCTAGTAATTTACCCTTTCTTCTTTATCTAGGATCAAGGAGACAACAATAGGAAATGTCTCATCCTCTCCCAAATAAGCATATTTTATGTTGGAGGGTAGTTTTGTTAATTAGAGGGTGGGAAATTTTTTATTAGAGGTAACTGTACGTGACTCCCTCTGTGGTAACTCCTCGAATGTAGAAACCCGATTTACATCTCTCACGTCCACATTCGATGCTCTTTTGTCTAATATCGCTCTCAACCCCTCGACCTCCCTCTCGAATTCCCTGTACATCCAGACACTCTCACTACTCGATATAAGGCATGCTCCTATCGCATACCCACCGACATTTCTCTTTATGTGATCCTCTAATATCTCCTCGATAAGATCTACCATATGAAAATTGTCCTCCTCACCCACTTGCCTGGTGATATTGAAGATATTCATCTCAAAGGTCATGTTCCCGAATGTGAGTTGCATTTTCCCATTTCGGGTGTTAATTAATGCATTAGTCGTATGTAAGAATGGGCAGCCTAGGATGACAAGAACATGATTGCTTGAGGGGATGGAGGGATCTGTGTCCCAAATAACAAAATCTACTGGGAAGTAGAATGTGTTCACTTGGACTATCATGTCCTCGACAATCCCTGGAGGTATCTTCACTGTATGATTCGTGAGTTGGAAAGTGATCTTAGTGGGTTTGAGGTCCCCCAAATTTAGTTGCCTATATAAGGGAGAATTTTAACACTCGCCCCTAAATCGAGTAAGGCTCTTTCTATTCGATTCTCTCCAATGATGCACGAAATGGTAGGTGCGCCCGAATCTTTAAACTTTGGTGGGAGGTCATTAAGTAGAACGCAGCTCACATTTTGTGCCAGGAAAACGTTATTTTCACCTTTAGTCTCCGTTTCACGGTCAATAAATCCTTAAGGACTTTAGCATAGGCGGTAATTTGCTTTATGGCTTCGAGAAAAGTTAAACAGCTTTACTTACTTAGAGACATCTAGCACATCATCATGGGAGACCCTTTTTTGAGCTGGAACCAACCGCTGAGGGAAAGGTGCAGCAGTGGGTGGTTTCACTATGATTCGGGCCCACTAGTGTTTTCCTCATTATCACTCTTATTTAAGGGGACATCTTCGATCTCTTTCGTCCCCCCCCCCCCCCGGTGAAACCTCCTTATCTTTACGTTCGTCGTGTGGGGGAGGTGATAAATCAACAACTCTCCCACTACGTAGAGTGGTGACTACTTGACATTTCTCTTGATGGTCGTTGGAGGTAGATCTAACACTAGGTTGACCCTAGGGAGGTCTTTAGCCTTTTGCCGAAAACTTACCCTTTTCTTGGATACTTAAAGATGATTGCAACTTTGAAATGTTCTCACGTATTTCGACAAACATTCGAGCATTTTGAGCATTGGTTTCATTTTGAGATTGTATGAATTGATTCAAAGTATCCTCGAGATTTCTCCTCGGTGTGGCAATGTACGGCACGGGAGGTGGTGCTTGCATATGTGGAGCTTGTTATAAATGCGTAAGAGGTGGTAGAGGAGGGGCAACATGTGAAATAGGATTCAATGCGGTTTTTTTTATAACTAAAACCGGGATGATTCCTCCACGAAGGGTTGTAATAATTCCCGTGAGGGGAATTAAAATTTCCCTTAAATCCTCCTATCACTTATACTTTCTCATAAAGCATGACTTTGTAAGAGGGTGTCACCAAGCATTCCTTCGTTAAATGGACCACCTCACAAATTGCACACACCTTATCTTTCATAGCTCTGGAAGATCCGATTGTTTCTCTTCCCCGTGATTCAACTACATCCTCCAATGTTTTCTCAGTTTGGCTAACTCGAAGTTTTCACTCGGCGTCCTTGTCCAATTGATAAAGACCGAATACGTAAGGATTTGTAGACATTTTCTGAACTCGGGTTTGAGCATTAGGATCGAATGTGTCCCATACGTGAGTAGTCTCAGCAACTTACTTAAGACGGTCCTCTGCATCGTTAGAGTCTAGCCCAAAAAATTCTCAATCACACATAGCCTCAATCAGTTGTTTAGAAGCTATACTTAGCCCCTGGTGGAAGAACGAGATAAGACTATACTTCTCAAAACTGTGATGTGGGCATGTGTTGACTAACTCATTGAACCACTCCAAACATCGATTGAATGGCTCATTTTCTTGTTGTCTAAAAGTTTCAATTTGAGCCTTGATGGAATTCGTTCTGTGTTGGGGAAGAATTTCAAAAGAAATTTGTCTTTCATATCTCTCCATGATCCAATTGAGTTCGGTGATAAAGACCATAGCTAAGTCTTAGCTTTATCCTTTAAAGAAAAAGTAAAAATTTTAAGGCGGACGACGTATTGAGTGCAAGCTTGATCGCTAAACTTATCGCATGCCTCCTCGAACTCATGGATGTGGAGATAAGGTTTCCCTGAATCCATACCGTGAAAAGTGGGAAGAATCTTGATCATTTCATTACAAAAGTGAAATTGTCCTGCATTATACGAATGTAAAACGCACCCTGGAGTGACAGCTTTCTCGGGGTATAAGAGGTCTCTCATGGGACGATACGGCATCTCACCCTCACCCGTACCAAAACTAGCATTATCCGACATACCTCGCTCTCCAAATGACTCAAATTCCTCACTCATCGCACTATGAGTGTGACTCATGATGGAGTTAGGTGGTGTAGGAGGTGGAACCTAAAACTGAGAAGCATTAGGAGTGTGTGGACTATCGAGATCGTACTCAACTATAGGATACTCATAAATACGGGTAGGAGTGGATTGAGGAGTTTGTTACGAATGTTTCATGAAATGACTTGAGAGATGCTATATTTTTTAGCTTTTTTTCTAATTTTTTTTTTAATTTTTAGATTTTTTTTTTGGCTTTTTAAGAATTAGAGTTAAATTTTTTTATTAAATTGACCTAACCTACAAGTCTGCCTAATGCCCGACAACGGCGCCAAAACCTTGACGCGACTTTAAAACTATTTCTAGTGTGTGATTCTATTGACTCAAGTGTAAGTCGGTCGCTCAAGTATAAATTCAGTAAACAGGGTGCAAACTCAGGGAATAGGACGAATGCTTGTGACGACGAATAGGAAGAACGATTAACACTGCTAATTACTCAGAGAAAGGAGGAAAAGATGATGAATTGTGACTTTAACTATCAACTAATGCAATTTTAATTAAACTAATAACTAGACTATGTATGCAAGAAGAACTAAATTAAACTTTAAATATATGAGAGAAAATAGAGTCAGGATACACTCCCCCAAACCATCGGTAATTTCATAGAACATAAAATCTTTAAAAACTTAATTCTCCATTCCAATAGACATCAAATACTCTCTAAGCATTCGACATATGAGGACTTTACTCCACACAATATCAAATCAAAAATCGTATTTGATGAGGATGAGAAATTATCAAAAAGCCAGTTGCACCGTTAAACATTCCGATTACCTAGAACAAACGGAATTAAAAGACCTACAACTTTTATCTTGATAAAGTTAAATACTTTGAATGAAGAATTACTTTTTATTCACTTTTAAATTTTATATGTGTAACCTAGGTTGGGTTCATGTACCCTAACCCTTTATAAATGTAGCCTGACATAGTGTAACTATAACTAAACATGATAACTATGTTGCATGAAATAATTCTTATGTGAAATGTGTATTCAAACATGTGAAAAAGACTTATAGCTAGGAAATAATGAATCATAAGAAAAAACGATGCGAGAAATTGAAACGATAATGAAACTATACTTGTATTGAAGAAATACCCTTGAATTCAATGTAAAAGATGAACAATTGTTGAAGAAGATTAATCCTAGGGTTCTTGCCTTGAAAATCCTCTAAAAACTATTTAAAAACTGACTATATAATGTCTAGTAACACAATTGAATATAACTCTCATGTTTTTTTTAAATGTTATCACCTTGCACAACTTTATTTTTAAGAAATAAAAATTTAGAATTTCATTTCGTCGAACCGATTCGAAATTTCCTTATTTACTAGGAGAATCGGTTCGCTGATTGCAGTTTGTAGAACCGATTCTGAGTCTTGATTATCAGTTCAATTAGCCTTTCACAGGTTTTTAAACCGGTTCCCCTTTGTGTCCATCAGTTCGGTTTAGTTCTTCCAGTGAGTAAAACGAGTTCCCCTCTGATAGAACTGGTTCGCTTTTCTGAATTTTTCTTCCTTCTTCTTTGAATTCTTCTCAACTTCAAATCTTCATATCTTTGTAACTGGGACTTGGATTTGTCTTATGTTTCTTCCTATGCACTTCTGGAGTCAAGAACTTTGACTTCTATTAGGTTTCGCATCCGAATTACGGATGTACAATTACTCTTTTGCCCTTGAATTTTCTTCTTTTCTTTCTTTCTTGATTTTGATTTTTCTCTTTTCCTCACTTGCATAAAATGCCTACAAAATGTAACAGAAATACACAAAAATCGATGCATTAGATAGAATATGTCAATAGCACCTCCTAATGCCTCTTGGCATACTTTTGGGTTTTTTTCATCATAAGAGGTGATTCCATCCATTTGGGAAGTGTAATTCCCATGATGATCTTGCTGCAAAGGCCTCTGCGAGTTGCTTAAAGAAAGTGATTGACTGATGTGGTAACTTCTCGAACCACTTTTGAGAAACATTTCCAAGACTAGAAGGAAATATACGACATGTCAAACTCCTGTTGTTGTTCCATAGCAGCGTGGCCCAGCAATATTGTCTGATATGGTCAGTGGAATCTGTCTTCCCATTGTAAATTTTGAGTTGTGGAGCGAAAAATTTCTAAGGAGAATCAAATTCCTCATTGGCCTGACTGAATAGTGATTGCATCTAGCTAACAAGGGCTCACCCAACGATCTTTTTAACTGTCCATGCCCCCTGATGGGTAGGGTTTTGATCCACATTTCTTTTTGTCAGGTCACAATTATCATTTTTCATCACCGCTCATCGGAGTGGGATCTTTGTACTAGCAACCCCATACAAATCTTCCTTATGCCGCAAGGAACTCCTCTCTCGTTACGAGCTATGTTCACTTGACGACTAGGAGTATGTGATACATGGGCATGCTTACGCTTTTCCTTCTGGTCCTCTCTCACCACACTACTAGAAGTAGACATTTTTATGACGGGGAAAAGGATCATAAAAGGTTATTTATGATGGTTTTCAAAGATTTCAAAATCGTCATAAATTTGTGTGTCATAATAAAATCGGTGTTGACAAAAACGTCATAACAAACCATCCTATTACTACGGTTTTTCGTACAAATCGTCATTAACAATAATATCATGTTCATTGAACCGTCATTATAAACTTATGTAAATGACGGATGTTAATAAAACAGTCATAAAAAATACATATTATGACAGTTAATTTTTTCATTATAATGACAGCATACATAAAACAGTCATAAAAATACCTATTACGACATTTTTATAATTACTGTGAATAGTAAACCATCATAAAAGTTATTTTTTCCTTTTTTGGGTTAAATTCTATTATACTATTCCAATATCCCAAACATCTTATGCGGATACCTACGATCTGTCAATTCAAAGCACAAATTTCCATACTCAAAGTAGGAAATTCCAAGTACCAATATAACTTTAACAATAAGTATAAAAAAAATGCCATTAATATTTGAAATTAAAGAAAATAAATATACACCAACAGTCTCCCAATTGACTTTGGGAAAACTCACAAATAAAATGATATTTGAAATGACATGTACTATAGGCATACAAACTAGCAAATTAAACTGCAACATTAGCTCCATTCGTGTAGCATCGAACCCTAATTTAGCAACAGCTACATCAGATACCGGGATCGATATCTGAACGAAAAGAGGAAATAAATAACAGTTAACAACTAAAACATATTAACCATATAAAGAATATAGCTCAAACAATAATGATATTATAATATAATATCGAGCATCAAAAAATAAACATTTGCATAATTTTAAAGATAATTTTTACTTCATTCTTTATTAAGGCATGGGAGAGATAAATGGGAAAAGAATCATGAAAATTTCAGTAGAGTTTTCTCAATTTTTTCATAATCCAAAATAATATTTCATTTTTAACCAACACCCATATAAAGCCCAATATGGGCATTCAGCATCAATAACAATATAAACTCCACCTAGGGCATTCTCTATCAACAATAATAACATAAATATCACCCTGCATATTTACTATCAATAATAATAAAATAAATACCGCATTGGGCATTCACAATCAACAACAATATAAAGTCCCAAACAGAAATCACAATTAAACATTTGCATAATCTCAAAGTTAATTTTTACTTTATTCTTTATTAACGTATGGAAGAGATAAGTGGGGAAGGCTTTATGAAAATCTCGGCAGAGTTTCCTCTGTGTTTTTAATAATCCAAAATTAACCACGAGATGTTTAACCAACCACAACAATATAAAGCCCAACTCGGGCATTCAACATCATCATCAACAACAACAATATAAATCCCACCGTCAGCATGCTATATCAACAATAACAGTACAAATATCACCATGAACATTCATTATCAATAATAACAATATAAAGGCAACCTTGGGGATTCATAATCAACAACAATATAAAGGTCACCACGTGCAATACAAAGCATTTGGATGATCTTAAAGTTAATTTTTACCTCATTCTTTTTTAAGGGGGGGGAAGAGGGGAAAAGTTAAATGAAAATTTCGGCAGAGTTTCCTTCTTTTTTAATAATTCAAAATTAAGCATGACATGTTTAACCAACAATAATAAAATTAAGCCCACCCTGAGTATTCACCATCAACAAAATAAATCCCACCCCAGGCATTCACCATCAAAAATATAAATCCCACCCCGGGCATTCACCATCATCAACAACAACAATAATATAAATCTCACCCCGTCCATTCACTAATAACAACATTATTCTTGCAATTATATTTTTATAGTGTTTTCATAATATGAATTACGAATTTTGTTATATTTTCATATATAGTATTTTGATTCTCTATATTAAATATTATTAACATCAACACAAAGTAATTAATTAGATTGAAGAAAAAAACAATACCTGAAAAGATATGATAAAGTTGTCCACAATTGTAGCTCACTAAAAATAATTCTGAATGAAATCGATTAACTCATGTTGAACTTCTTCTATCTCATGATTTTCATGGGTTGCTTTTTTAGCCAACTCCTTCATCTAACAAATTAAATAACATAAGTTGTATTCAATTTTTCCTTATAAAAGTAATTAGTAGGGAAAAAAAATATTATAAAATAAATATTTATTACCTTTAGTTTAGTAGACTGAGATGGATTCTCCATTAGATCTCTCATGAACTTCAAGATGTAAAACCCACATTCGACATTCCCCGGTTGTAGAGGGCCCTATAGAATGACATGTTGAAGATAACAGTTATATTAGGATTTAATAAATAAGTCAGTAATTTATGTTCACTACTATTATCGTACCTTAACATTCTCCCAGTTTAAACCTGAAATTCTTCCTCCTTTCGATACCACCAAGGCTTTAAATCCACTTCAAGACAAATATTGGAATAAAAAACATGTGTACAAAGACAATATGACTAAAGGTATACGTATATATATATATATAGGAAGAGGATCATAAGTGGACCTAAAAACTGAACTTTTTAATGGATCTTAACAAAAAAAACACCTAATAACCCATTAATTTTAATTCTGATGGTGTAATTTGTCCGCGCCAGTGGCAACGGACACGTGTGTGACCCGTGACCCCTTTACCCCATACCCTCCCTACCCCTACCCACCCCGTACTTCCACTATGGCAGACATGTTATTCTATTGTTTATAAGGCCTTCTCTTCTATTGTTTTATTGTCAAGAACCTTCTACTTTCTTTATTTAATCCAAGACCTGCTTGTCTTACTTCCTTGAAAGCATTCTTTTTTCGTTTAGCAAAAATCGGCTCTTCAATTTTTGCTCAACACCTGCTCTTCTATTGTTTACATGCCAAGACATGTTTGTCTTATTTTTTATTTTATTTTTATTTTTTACTTGCAATAACTTCTTCATGTT
Source organism: Sambucus nigra (assembly GCA_949130495.1). Taxonomy (NCBI): domain Eukaryota; kingdom Viridiplantae; phylum Streptophyta; class Magnoliopsida; order Dipsacales; family Adoxaceae; genus Sambucus; species Sambucus nigra. The sequence goes on along the minus strand of OX422210.1, from coordinate 191,130,776 downwards.
TATTTTAAGACCTGCTGATTGTCTATTTTAGGCAAAGACCTACTTCTTTTTTATAAGCCTACAAATACCTACTTGTAAAATGTTCATCCTACTCTTCTTATAGCATACACATGTTTGTTAGTTTGGGAACCTGAGGTTTTAATGGGAAGATGGGTTGGGGGTAGGGAGTAGGTGTGTGTATATAAAACAAACATGTGTGAGTGTGTAACACATGTGTCCGTTGCCGCTGGCGCGGACCAATTACAGCAAGGAGTTGAAATTAATTGGGTTATTTCTTAATGTTTTATTAGGTCAATTAAAAAGTTCAGTTTTTAGGTCCACTTGTGATCCTCTCCCTATATATATATAATTAGGTTCTCCAACATAACTCCTAGAAACATTCCTATGAACATGCTTATTTTTTTAATTTAGTAAAAAAATAATAAAAAAAATAAAATAGAGTGAGTTTGGTAAAAAAAATACATTTTTTTACTATTTTAAAAAAATGGGTGTGTTCATAGCTATTTTAAGTGAGGTAAGTTATAGAGCCTGAATATGTGTGTGTGTGTGTGTGTGTGTGTGTGTGTGTGTGTGTGTGTATATATATATATATATATATATATATAAGTCACTACTCACGTGCTTGTAAAGAGTTTCAAGTCTCGGTCTGGCACCATATGTAAAGAATCCAAATAGTATATATTCTTCAAAGATAAATCGATAACGACTAAAGACCAATGAAACCTACAATGTAATGAGTTGTTAACATCAATGATGCAAATATGTTTTTATATAATTATAACAACTTAAGACAATAAGTACACTTACCCTATGTTAATTGGCATAAAATATGTTTGGTTCTCTTTAGCATATTTCATTGCATTCCAAATAAAAATATGCATTTTTTTCTTGAAATAAGCTTGTTGAGCAGCCCCAAGATTAACAAATACAATAAAATCCCGATTATTTTGAAACTTCTCGCACAAGAATCTAAACAAAATAAAAATATATTAGAAAGGAGTAGCTAAAATTAAGATGAAAACAAATTATTCTCGCACCTCATGTATCCGATTAGACAAATGTCATCGAGCTCCTCCATTTTACAAAAAATGTACCCCTAACACGACTGCGGTGCTCAAGTTTCCATAATGCCAAAATTAGGACATCTGAGCTCCCTTCGGTGACCAAGCTCCTAGCTTTAACCTGACTGTTTAGCACATCTTGCAAATTAAATCAATCAAGTGAAGATATATAACATTAACAATAATTCAATTAGATATATTTGATATTGAATATGTATGTAAATAAACTCATAAATAGAAATTCAAAATTTTATTCGCTACTTCCCTAGTAGCCTCATCACCAAATCACCTGTTTTCATCTTGGCGACCTTTTTCCCACAGATAAGCCCTATCATCGTCATCAAACTTATCACTTGCCTTTTTTCTGTTAACATATTAAATAAAAAAAATTGGGTGAACTTAGAATGTGTAGTTTAATTCATAAATATCAGTGTTTATCAACTAAGAAAAACAAGTACATATAAGATCTTCGATAAGTCCAGGATAGCCTTTATTACTCATCTGATGGTTATATATATTCTCCCCCCATCTTTCAGCTTGTGCTGTTCTTAGCACCTTATAAATACATAAGCAAGAGCAACTTAAAAAAAAAACTTACAAAAATATATGATAACCATTTTCTATATACCTCAAACCCATTTGAGATTCTCACATTTATGAATTCCTCCTAATCCTCTTGTTCAATATATTTTTTATACATCTCTGTTGGATGCTTGAGTTGATCGGACTCATCTTTGAATGGTCGGATGTAAAGCCTAGTTAGATTTCATTAAAAAAATTCCACTGATCCGGCATATTAGATAGCACTTGTTTCTTTGTCTTCGGATCCATATCAAATTTAGACTGTGAATTAAAAATGAAAATAAATTAAAGAATACAAGATAAAGTATCTTATTATATATAGGCATGTAACTTTATAATTTCTTCAGTCCCGTTTATGATAGGCTTGGCATAGACATATTTGGTGAGTAATCAAGACCAAATTAAACTTTCATTCATTTCATGATGTTTGGCATAGACATATTTGATGATTAATCAAGACCAAATTAAACTTTATAGGCCCGAGTTGATATTGCCATTGATTGACACACTACCATTGGAAAAAGGGTTGTCCTGATACTTACCTGAGGGGCCATGGACTCCGAAGGATATAATGGAGTTAATACAGGATTTTGTTAATGGAGATGATGCCTATAGGAATTCAAGGTTTAAGCTCATGCCATACATTTCTAAGGGATCATCGATTGTAATTTGTAAAGTAGAATGTGGGTAAAAATGAAACTTTCAATTAACTATTAGCATCTGATGTGATATCCTTTAAACTTTGTTCAAGCTAGACCATGTCACAAAGCATTCCCTCTCCCTCTATCTATCTATTTATAGCCCAAGTCACAAATGTCTAAATAATCAGTTGAGTCTATATCAGAAATCAACATTATGCTTCTAGCATTGGTATTTTAAATTAGTAATGTCCTCGTCAAAAGACAGCCTAAAAATATAGCCTAATCATTTTAGTTTATGGGACATATGAGATTTAACTGGTATAATGGGTTTGAACATTTTTCTCATTGTGAAGAAACACTCATTTCTGATTTAGCAGAGGCCCATTTGAGCCAGTGAATTGCTGGTGCTTCTCAAAGAATCCACCAACCAGAATTATGAAATTCAAATATTTCATTAATCGTACACCTGTTTACCTCTTTTTTATTTCCTTATCCAATTATTAACCCCACTTAATACCACTCATTCATTGGATAACCCCGAGTTTCTTTATTTCCAAAAAGTGTAGGTATACTACAACAGTTGTGCATTGTGAATTTTGATTCCTACTTCTTCCATTTAAGAAGATGTGCATTAAGTTCAAATTGTGAACTTATGCATTGTTTGATTGTATAGGATCTTTGTCACACCATTTTAACATCATCCATAACAGTGGGCGTTTTACTATAATTTTTATCAAATGTGCTTTGTAATGATATTCTCACAATATAAACTTAAGATCTACAGGATAGGCGAAGTCCACATACAATCAGTGACTTGTGAGTTTTGTTTAAGCATGCCTATGGTGCAAAAGTAACTAATTTCCGCAAAAAACAGTTATTTATGATAAATTATTGGATTTGTGTTTAAGAATGTGGCATTACCAAGTGAAGATAGTGATATAATGGCATGAAAAAATGTTGGTGATGTAATCGTGTAATGCTCTATAACTACTCAATTGAAATTAATAGATTGATCAAGAAAAACAAACATAAAACTGAGTGAAGAATGTTCACATGGCACAACTAATAGATGATTTTCCATCTTGGCATAACCTTCACTTAATTGTGATAATTTCGACACAAAGATGACCGTCATACTAGGAGGCCAATGAGGTTTCTAGGGTCCCAACTTGGAAGGGCCTCACTACATGTAACTAAATATGAAGTATTGAAACACTAAATTCATTGCTTTTTTATAACATAACCCAACACAAGACCTAAGCATTTTTATATTTGAAGAACTCTCTATACTGACTTTATTTGGGGATTTAATGTTACATATAAAAATGTCATATTGATAATGGAAGATAAGTCACATTTCAAATTATAAGGTTGTTAATATATTAGACAAGAAAGTAATTATTATTAAAATGAAATATATAATATTTACTCGATATAAGGTTGGACATCATTTGTATTTTGCATCTTCCCATAATGACTCATCCACTTCAATGACATTACCACCACCTATTTGTTTTCCATCTTGTATTTCATCATCACCATCACTAGCCCTCATATTTTTACCAATTAGAACTCCAACTGCATCGAGTTCGTGTAAGAACTTGATACAAAATTCAATCGCCTCTTATGCAATATAACGTTCCACAATAAAACTGTGGACGATTTCTATTGTGCACTTGACCCTTTATCACTTTCATGTTCCTACATCAGTTTTAAAAAAAATAAATAGTATTAACTAATTGACATGTTATTGATTAATTTCATAATTGTAAGCACAAACTTACTTTTCAAAAGGGTACATCCATTATGAAAAAAATGGACCACAAAGTTCAACCTCTCTAACAAGATGTACCATTAAATGCACCATGATGTCAAAAAATGTGGGAGGGAAGTATTTTTCCAACAAACTTAGAGTTATCACAATATCGTTATGAATTTCTTTTAATTTTGACACGTCCACTACTTTTTCACAAATAGCATTAAATAAGAAGAAAATTCTAAGAATCACATATCTCAAATGCTTTAGTAACACAAATCGTATTTCAATGGGAAGTTTTTATTACATTAGTATGTGACAATCATAGGACTAAAGACCAAAGAGTTTCAATTCTTCCATGGAAACAAGATTCGTAAAATGAGTATCCATCAGAGACCTTAAGTCGTCGCAAAGTTTCACAAACCCTTATTTTCTCTTTCCTCTATAATGTATAATAAGCTAGTGGCAAATGAGTGCATTTACCATTATATTGTGGTGCCAATTCATCCCCAATTCCCATGTCTATAAGATCAGGATGACTCTTAACTCAATCTTTTATTTTTCCAGGAATGTTAAGTAGGGTCCCTACAATGATTTCACGAACGTTCTTCTCAATGTGCATGATGTCCAAGTTGTGTCAAATAAGAAATTGCTCCTAATACTCAAGCTCAAAGAATATGGATTTTTTCTTCCAATATACGAAATCATCATTATCATATTTGGCGGAAGTACTACCTTCAACGTGGTCTTCATGACGCTTTCTCTTTAATTTTATAGTCTTTTTCAAACCCACCTTCTTTCCCCAAGATGCCCTGATCCCAACCAATTTCTTTAATACTTGTTCACCACTCAACGGTTCAGGTTATACTCTAAACTCCTGCTGACCATTGAAAGACTTTTTTTTTCTTTCGAAATGGATGGCCATGTGGAATGAATCTTGTATGCGACATATATATATTCTTATTATATTTTTTAATCTAATAAAATTGGATTCTTTCGTACAAATTGGACATGCATAATATCCCTTTACAGCACAACCACATAAACTCCCATATGCGGGAAAATCATTAATAGTCCACAAAAGTATAGCCTTTAATGTAAAAGATTCTTAATGATAAACATCATAAGCTTTAATGCCTTCACACCAGAAAGTTTATAAATCTTCAATTAATGGTGCCAAGTAAACATCAATCTCATTGCCTGGTTGTCGTGGACCAGATATCAACATTGTCAGCATAAAAAAATTTCTCTTTCTGCTCACCGAAGGATGAAAATTATAGATTTTTTTTTTCAAATAGCTATATATTTATTCTTAGAAGAAAAGCCTCTTCTAAACATCTTATAAAAGAAACAAGGCTAAATTCTTTGGATACTTTAAAAATAAATGAGGATATTTATAATTGAGATCCCTTACAAATTTAAGAACAGTTTGAAAAGAATTTGACCTCAACTTAATTGGACAACAACTATACATGCTGCTAAGAGAACTATGTGGGTTGATCCCATCAATTGAAAGTGCTAACCGAAGGTTTCTTGCATACTTCCCAAACTCTGGCCACTTCTCGTCTACCAACTTCAATGCTGGAGAATTTGTCGAGTGATGCAATTTACCATCAATTTCTCTTTCATCTGCATTCCATGTAAATTCTTTTGATGTTTGAACATACTGGTACCATCATTTAAACCGTGGAATAGGCGAAAAATAACACAACACTTTTGCATGCACACCCACCTTTGCCTCAGTTGTATTCTTCCTTAACTTATACTTTGAAGTTCCGCATGTAGGGCATATAGTAGCATCAGCGTACTCTTTCCTATAAAATATGTAATCATTGGGACACGCGTGTATTTTTTCATATCCCATTCCAAAAATCGATAATGTTTTAACATCCTTTTCGGAGTTGTAGGCAATTCATTATCTTTTGGAAGCATTTTTCCTAATAATTCCAATAACTTCGAAAAGCTTATATCGGTCCACCCACTCCTTGCTTTTAAGTTGAAAATATTTACCAATATTGATAATTTAGTAAACTTTTTACAACCCCTATATAAAGGCTTCTAAGCATCACCAAGCAACTTTGCAAAGCTTTCAGGATCTCCCATAAAATCCTCATGCATAGATTGAACCATCTCCACTGTGTTTTCACACATGTCGTTATTAAGTGGGACAACACTTTTAGCAACTTCTCAATTTCATATCCATGTACGATAAGTTTTATCAAAACAACTCACATATAAATAATTTTTAACCACTTTTAGACTCAACTTACATATATTCCCATATTTAGAGCATGGGCATGGGATGGAGTTACTCCCTTTTGCATGTGCTTCATCAACTCTAAAAAAATCCTTAATCCCTTCTTCATATTCATTTGATATTTACTCATGGAAATCTAAGATCTATCCATCGCAAATAGACTGTGATCTCAAAGCGCACCTAACATATAGTTATATTGTCATACATTAATTAAGTATTAAAAGGAAACCCATTAAAAATAAAAGAAATTAAGCTAGCTTGGTAGATCAATAAAATGCAAGTGGTCATGAATAAAAGGAAATATTGACTAAAAATTCCAGGTGTACATTTAGTCAAAAATAAAGAAAGTCATGATGATGGAGTGAATAATTTCTCTTATAAGGAAATAAGAAGAAAAAAACATGGCAAGATCGCCTGATATAGAAAAACACAAATAATAATATAGTTCATAGTCAAATCCAATACTTAATAGATTGTTCCAAATATCAGCACTATAAGCAAGCATTCCGCGGCATTTCATTAATTGTGAAACCACCTTCTAAATTACTAATTAAGCGCTAAACACCTAGTTAGAAATGAGAATGCAATAAAACTAGTATAAAAATTTATAAAATTGCACAAACACTTATCTTTTTTTTTCTAGGATACTTTTCTTCACAACCAATTTCTTTGTTATTATTTAAGTTTTATTTCATTAATGAGGAAAATAGGAAACGGTTGAAATAAAACAGTTTTTATTTTATTTTTATCACTTTACTGTGTTTGGTATTGCTATCAAGGTTTTAAATGATGTGTCCTTAAAGGATAAAATTAGAGTGCCATTAGCAGCCTTGATGCAAAATAGAAGGGCTGCAATAGCAAAAGTTCATCTAAGTTATGTTGCTGGACTGCTGTGAAAGGAACTTCACGGGATTACCTAGCGAAGTTGCTTTACCTGCTTTCCTTATTTTTTTATTTATAGTTATTAATTTTAAGAAATAAAACTATATATAAGTTTATCATGTTGGATTCTTTGCAGTAAAACTGGATTTATTGAAGGGAAAAAAAAAAAGCAACCCTAATGCAAGCTAGAAGGGTTGTTAACCAAATTCAGGTAGATAGCTGTTACTGCAGACAGCTACCATTACCACATCTTTCTATATAATTTCCAATGACTAGAGAATTTATTTTCGGAACCAGATTTTATGGGATCAAAGTTCCTCACGTGATGTAGCGGTAATGTTTTTTCGCTAGCACCCTCCGAGTCATATTTTTGAGTGTCTTTTGTGTGTTCAATTATTAGATTGTATATTGTTTTTGCAGATTGACACTTGATTACTTTGTGAAATCTATGAAAAATATTTGGCCATTTGAATCATTTAAGTTGTTTGTGCTAGAATTTTGTCCCTTGAAGTTCAATATATTACATCGTTGAAGACAACGGTAGAATTCTGGGTAGAACCTGATAATTAATTAGCCTATAATGAATACTAAGAATAATCGGCCCAAATTACACTCTTCAAGTTGAACCAAGCCCGATTGATATATCCCACGTATTGATGCCAAATAATAAAATAGTGATATTGTGCCAAATAAGAACTTAGACATTAAATCTAAATTATTAAGAAATTGATAATACTACTCAAAACACTTAGAAATCTAATAATGTTGATTACATTTACTATAAATGCTAGATCATTTCGACATATGTTAATTCTCATTATAAATGAGCTTTGGAGACAACCATAAAATGAATAAAATTTTGAGTTTTGTTTGATCAGTCGACTTCACGCATTTTCCATATTTTGCTAACGAAGTTTAATATTGTCCAATAATAGGGGATATGGATTGCTTCCTGTAGCTTCGTTTAATGGGACTATGAGACATGGTTTATTATTTGATACCCAATGCATTTGACCAAGGTATACGAGTATTAAAACATCCTCATGTTAGTTTTTTTAGTGCTTGATCATTGTTTTGATGCTCTCAATGCATTGGTGTCTAGAACCTTTGTTATTCGTATATGAAATGGATTGTGTCAACGTCAATTCAGGGACTTCATTTCTTAGTTTTACACATGTGTATTAAATTAAATTTGTTAGTTTTACATGGATTATGTTGACATCAATAATTACTCAAGTTTAAACATTTCATCTTTTAAAAAAATATTTTTTTAACGCAATCAGCATTCTTTTTACACTTTGTTTCACCCTTACAATCTTTATCTATGTTTCATCTTAGACATGACTTTAATGTTCTTTTAATTTGGAATAACATGGGGTATGTCGGTGCCATCGGTGGGGATCATTGTGAGAACCTCTACCTCAAGCCAACACCGACCAAGAATCAACGAAGTTAATGCCATCCCCAAGCCACCATAAGGAAAGCCTCGGAATGGTAAGAATGGCAAGTTTATATTTCGTTCTCAATTTTCAATTCACAAGTGCACATATTTTTCTTTTTGTCTATAATTTTTTTATCTCGGCTAATTCTTTGATGTGTGGTTTGGACACAACATTTGAAATAATTATGCACTTTCTCAATATCACATTAGCATAATCAAAAAAGAAAAATAAAGGACTATTTACTAAAAAGAAAATTAAATTTTACATGTTTTTTCAGCATATAATTGAACTGTTATTTTCAGTTCAGAAAATAACATTGAACAATATTGTTGGATATTTATATGCTAATTCTTCATTATGCTTGGTTGTTGCATGTTGTAGAACCATTGGACCCAAAGGAGGGAGACTATGATTAAGAGATTAAAATTTTCGTAGTGAAATTAAGTACTTGATTATATTTGTGTTTAGATTTGAAAATTTTGTATACTAAATAAGATTTTGTTGAATTGATTATACGGATAAATTCTTTAAAAACATGTTAGCGAAAGTTTGTATTAACAAGCCAGTCAAGTTCATTTGATAAAGCATGAAATACAGATAACACACCAAAATTAGTTCGGACATCCAAAGTTCTAGAGAACAAGTATGACATACAAAGTTCAAAATAACATGAATAATCCATGTATTTATGTCCTCAAATTAACTTTCCTAATAGTAGAAGCCATTATTCAAGCAAATGACAAAACATCACACGTTGCGCTCTTGTGACCATCATATCATCCCCAACAGGCATACACCAATGTTGGGATCCCCAAAAACACAATGAAAGAAACAACAAAATGAAAAAAAGTGTGATATCTATGTATATTCTCATAAGAAATAATTTTTCCCTTCTAAGGCCTCTTTTAGTACTTTTAAACATCCAAGCACGGCTAAAATAACTGTAAGAATGAGTAACACTACGCAATCATATAACTACACACAAAGGAGGGGGGAGAACCCAAAGTGAAATGCAAGATCTTCTTTCCTATATCTCTATCTACGGTTGAAGTTATAAGAAAAGGGTAAATTGCAAATTTTCAAACAAACCCTTACACTATTACATTGATAACAAATAAGTATCCCAAACATAATTGATAGTTGAAGAACTTTAACTCGATCGAGATAATAACTCATACATTTTAATATTTACAAATTTACCCTTAAAAAGTAATCTATTAGCAGTTAAAATCTATAAAGTTTTTTTATCTCCTCATGAGTTGCAAGTTAAGTTGTGGATTAGATGATGAAAAATTAACACAAAATAAAGAATCCCTCGTACGCCCCATACAGACAGAGAGGAAAAAATAATGGTGTTCGAGATGTTTGGGGTGTTGTTACTTTTATATTATTATTTTTGAAATTTTGTCATTATATATTTGGAAACAACACTCATCGTCATTCAAGTCCAATTGTAGAATTGTATGCATTGAATTTTTTTATGATTAATGTCATACTCTATCCTCCGTAAAATTAATTTGTGTCTAGAGATTCATTTGATATTTTTTTAATTTCATTACGATTCGTACATTGATGAATTATTTATGTATAAATTTAAAGTTGACTCTTTTTTTGGCAAGACTTTTTGTAATTTACAATTTCAGTGTAAAAAATTGAAAATTATAGAATGTCATTATAAAAAAAATCTAAATACAAAGTATATGAAAATTTTACTACTTTGGAAGGGTCCAAACTATTCTAAATGTATATCATTAACTTATATAATGTCATTCGGTAGAAGTATATTATTTTTGCAAAAAGACGAACAATAGTATATTATAAAGTTAACTGTGTCGCATTGTAGAACAAAGCTATAAGTTGTCAGGCATCATGCGGGTCTATTGGCGAGTAGGAAATAGAAGTGTATATTGTTACCTAAAAATAAGTATGAGTAACACATGAGAATTCAAAATTACCACAATAAACTTGAGAAACAATAAATTCGATCACTGTGAGTCCTCAATCAAGTTGCGATAACGATCACTCCCGCGGGCAGAAACAACTAATAATTCAACCACATAGTATGATAAATTTTGTTAGGGATTGTAATGCAACCAAATTATTAAATTTCAAGAAAAACATAATTTTAAGAACAACAACAACAACAACAACAACAACAACAACAACAACAACCTACCTACCTCTGTATTTAATTGATTCTCGAGATAGGAAGCAGGTAAAACAAATTCTTCAAGATGACGCGGGTGGAGACAACTATACAGAATGGGATACGATTGAAGAAGAGGGTGTGCGGGTTGAACAAGAGTGTGGGATTAGAGTTGAATAAGAGGGTGGGATGCAGGTTGAAGAAGAGTTGTGGGATGCGGGTAAAAGAAGGGTAGGATGCGGGTGTTGTGGGATATGGGATGTGTTTGTTGTGGTATAAGGTAGAGGACTCCACAATAATTGTACAGATAGAGTTGGGGAGAAGTGGATATCTCCCAAATTTGAGATTGTTACGCCTCTTTCCCTCTAAAATGCTTCTCCCCGTTGATATTTTTTCTTAAAATGGATCGTAAATAATTAAAAAAATATTAATTTTATAAAATTATATTTAATATTACCATGTATATAAAACTGTCATAAAACATAAATATATTATATGACAACTAAAATATTACTGTCATAACATATCTTATTAATATCACTCAATAAATATACATGGGTCATAATTAGTTGTTTAAATGAAAAAAGGTCATAATTGTGAAATAATCATATTTATTATGGCAATTTAATTAAGATGGTCATAAAATTAAATTTTAAAATAGTCATAAAAGTGTATTTTTCTAGTAGTGCCACCCTATCCAGATTCGTTGGAGCACAACATTCAGCTTCTGATGATATATATACCTACCTTTTTTTCTCTAAGGTACTTCTCATAGTTATCAATGAGCCTTGAGATATGGTTAGATCATCGAGGCTCATCACTCTCATCAGCCCTTTCCTTCTATGGAGGAGATGGTTGACAACCTTCCTTGTCGTCATGATTGTCATAGTCCAGATGTTAACTCTCATGGTCCCTATAGCTATGTTGGTGATAACCCTCTTGGTCATCGATATTTTGGAGATCTTGGTTGGACAAGTGAGACATTGAAGAAAATATAGCACGTGGAAAAGAATTAAGTTCCTTCCCACAGACGGTACCAATTGTATGTGGTAATTTTATACAAGTAATTATATTCAATACACGCAAGCCAAACAAAGATGATAATCGTAAGGACAATGAAATCGCACGCACAACTTAAGATGCACATGGTTCAACAACGAACCTATGTCCATGGGGTGTTGGGGTTTTTTTATCTATTACTCAAGAACTCGGGTCAGTAGAGTTGTAGTACTATCTCACTTGCAATAATGCATGCCCAAATTTTGTGAGGTGCATTTACATTTATAAGGCAGCTTAGGAGAGTCCTAAGCCCCGTTAATAGTTATCCCTAAGAGTTTGGACTTAGATCATGATCAACTGTTATAAGTTATATTCTTGAATAGATATTTGTTGACTGGGAGTCTCCATTAATTATAGGCGCATGTGGTTGGGCATAGGAGTCCAAGCACGCGCCATTGCAATTCTTGACCCCATGACAGGCTTTTTAATAATATAAAGTATACAATTTTATAAAAAAAATAACACTTTTTAAAAATATAGTTTTTATAAAAAAATATTTTTTAAAATATAGTTTCTATAAATAAAAAATAGAGTTTTTTAAAAAATATTGTTTTTTAAAAAATATTGTTTTTTATAAAAAAAATAAAGATTTTTTTACTTTAATACATTACTAATCTTCGATTTTAGACTTAAATACAATTTTGTTTAAAAATTGGACTTTGCCCAAAGTCATTAATAATTTTGTTATCTATAACTGCCACATGTCATTTTTAATTAAAATAATACAAAAATTGATTAAAAAAGAAAATGCACTACTATTTAAAAATAATTAAAAAATATTTAAAAAAGCAAAACAAAGGAAAAAAACATCTCTCTTCTATAGCTTCCTCCCCCGGCAGCCGCCCTCTACCCACAAACTCCAAAACCATCCCCATCCACAAACACACATCAAGCCCCACCTCCTGGAACCCTCCATCGACGAGCCCCCATCTACAACTTCTCCACTTTAGCAAACCTCTCCTCTTTTCTCACCCCTAAAGTCGCCCCACAAGCCACCACCTCTCGCAAACCCCTCATATTAAAAAAACGTTCAAAGTGATTTGGTTATATGGTTAAAGGTAAAATTCATAAATTAGATCACAAACAAGTCAAATTTAATTTAATCCAAGTTTATCTTGGCTAATTAGGTGAAACTAAACATGCAAGATATTGAATCTAAATCGAACACAACAAATAATACCACGAGATATGAGGAAAAAAATACTTTAGAAAAAATACTTTTCAATACTGTTACAACTAAGGTATTAAAAACGACAAAAATAAACTTACAGACATATAATCCACTAAATATAACATTTATGTCTCATTAATTGTTGATAATATAAAGCGGTGCAAATCTAGCAACGCCCCACAATAATTTTAATTTGCCTCGGTGTCCATCGAACAGTCTCAGAAAACTCCTTTATTATTTTCAACACTGAAGAATCAACTCTACAGGGATTTGAACATGTGATGTGTCCTTCAAGGTTTGATAAAGTGATCAAAATATATCCAAAGGATTTTGATTTTAAAAACCAAAGCATTTGATAACAAAATAGGTAAAAAAAAGGATTGTTAAGAAGTGCAAGTTTGTATCTCTTAAATAGGGAGGAAAATCTCCAAGTGATAGATTTGAAAAGATTGCATTTGAAACCAATTAAAAAATAATTTTTCACGGTATCATTCAAACGAATTGTATCCCATTCGAACAACCTATGAAAATTCATATGAACAGTATTGAACAACATATCGAATGACATTACAGCACAACGAGGAAAAAAGGTTCGTTTGAATTTTCATTCGAATATATTATATCCAACGAGTTGAAAAAACTCGTTCGAACGACCTTCAATACCTCTTTCTAACAAGATGCCTTAAAAAAAAAAAAAATTTAAAACCTTGGAACAATATTTTATTTAAAACACTTGTAAAATACCCCTCAACATAATGTTTATAAAAAATCTTCCTCATATACCTTCTTCGATGATTGTAGTGACGATCTCAACTCTTCATTCTTTGATTGATGTCGCCAGTCACTAACTTGTCTTCAATTGAAGATTTTTAATAATGTACATGATGATGTAGCAGGGTAACATAATGTGCCAAAATACAAACACAGTGAGAAATCATGAATTTTTCTCTTATAAATCTCCCCATTTGGCTATTTCGATACAAAACACAATAAAAAAAAGTTCAAATAATGTCCCTCCTATACTAAAAAAGAAAAAGATACTAGTAACTTTATCTCTACTGTAGATCTTCATTGTGTAGTCCATGATATCATCAATAAGAAAAATACCTACACATATAAAGCAAAGAAAAATACCATGACGTGTGGAGTTTAAAAATATAAAACTTCCCCTTCATTTGTTCTTCCCTTTTGTGTCCGTAATAAACAAAGGGTTAGAAGATAAACCTAAAAAGTTAGAATCATGATTCTATACATTTGAAATATCATCACAAAGTATAAATAACTAATCAAATGCGATGAAACTTCAACAAACCAATAGGCTATTTTTAAAAAGTTTAATTTTTTTACTATAAAAATACACATATAAATACAAATAAACACACAATTGAGTATCATGAAAAAATCTGAATCATTAAAATGGAATGAAGGATGTGTGAACATAATACATGGGAAAGTCAATAGAGGCATATGTAGTGATAGTGCACGAAGTCAAAGACACATTCCTGAAGTAAGAACTCAACTTAACCTTTTGTGTATCAAATGTTGAACAAAGTTAAATTTACTTAACTCATACAAAATGTCATGAATTTGACTCCTTCTTAAATCGACAATGACAAACTATTGAATGTTTTTTAAGGAATTTTAATATGTAAACCCATTCATCTTCAACTTAAATCACCCTTAAAATCTCACATTTTAAGCACAACCTCTCTAAACTTTTGAAGGAATCATATTGTTCATGTTTGATAAAGCATTAATGAAAAAAAAATGTTCTTCGCACTTTTGTTTTTATGTGTTGAATACATCTTGCAGGCTCTTTCCAATGATAGAGTGTAATACTAAGAAGACTGTTTCTTTCATAGTCCCTTTCCATTTCTTAAACATATATCAATCAATTTTTCGATAAAAAAAATTATTCGGGCAATGATTTTTACATGCACAATTAGTTCCTATTGCATTTGGTTCATTATTTAGCACGGTTGGGATGAGAATATCCTATTCAACATATGACAAGAAATTTCAATGTTCAAAAGTTTGTACATGTGTGCAATCAAGGCGATACAATGATTCTAGCATGAAGGAAGTAATCAACAATGAACGGCGCAATGCTAAGCATGGATTATTAAGCACAAAAAATTGTAGTCAAGTCTCATAACACGATAATTAAGTCACGTGAATGGATGGAATGAAATGGTGATTCAAACATCTTAAATGCATATCCATATACATTGTAAAACAAAATACAAAAAATCTTTTTGTAATTTTCAATTTTTTTTTATCAAAATAAAGTCTTTTGGATTTTTATGAAATTTTTCGAAATATAAAGAAAATATTTTTGGAATTTTTCAATTTAAAAACATAGGAATACAATCTACATGTGTGGACAAATGATAGGAATATAAAGAGCACCCTAAACTGAAAGCAATTCTTGAACTCGAGTAGTCATGGTGTTAGAAGTGTTCTTAAAAGGCGTAAACATCTTTTGAAAATCTTCCACTAAACTTGTAGAAGCATTGATTAGAAATTCAACTTGCTCACTAAGACTATGAAGGTCTCTATAATGGTGTGTGGTAGTATGTGTGTGAGAGACTCTTCCTAGCTTGTAATAAAATTACCTAAGGTGACCTCTTCATTTCCAATGGGTACAAACATAGATTTATTTGGGTCGACCTTGGTTAAAATGCGTAGGATGAGTTCTTCTTGGTAGGTTAGGTGGAGGCCACTAAGGATCTAACACAAACTTGGCAATCGATTCGGGTACGGTATTGTAAATGGATTCACCCTCTTAACATATGTCATGTCTCTCTTTAAAACTTTAATTCGGACCTAGGATCATCTTTCAACCTTTCTTAGATGGGTCCTCTAAGGTTACTTTGACATCCCGGGAACATTCGAGATCTTTATCGAGTTAAGAAATTTGGACTTCAAGTTTCTCACGAGTCTCCAATAATGCTTGAAGATCTCTCATAAGACTAGCCACTTTGTTAGTCAAGTCATTTTTTTCTCTACCCATGAAAACAAGCTACTCACTTAAAGAAAATTTTATTCTCCCGAGTTGACTCATCGTGGCCTATCACTCTCGCAAAAGATTCAACTCCTTTTCTAAAGACAACACCCTAAGAGTCAAATTTTTATTTTGCTTATTAGTTTATAACGACTAGGTTTAATGTTTGAGTATAAAGATTAGAGACCAAGTTCTTCCTCACTCAAATTCTCATCATCTCCCCTAAACTCTTCGAAATGATTCGACTTATTATTGAGGTTATCATGTTTAGAAACGTTCTCATCGGTGTGAGACGTACTTAATGTGCTAACTCGACTAGCTATGAACATGCAAAAATTACGTTCATGCGATTATTCATCATCAGAATCCACCGACTCAACATCATCATCGCTTAGAGTGGCATTATATGTGGCTTTGCATTTTCCATGTCTCTTAAGCCTAGTGGGACACTCACGGACTTCATGACCTTTTTTCTCACACTCATAACACCTCTCCGATTCATTATTCTTGGAATTCTTACCTCTAGCTTTCAATTGATCGTACTCATTAAAATTCTTAACCACTTTGAAAATTTTGTTTTTCTTATTTTTTTATTTTAATGTACTTTGATTTTTCATTTTGAGAAACTTTTTGATTTTTTTGCAAACAAGGAACGATCATCTTAATTAATTTCGGAATCAGAGTCAGAAGCCTTCTCTTTTTTTATTTAACGTTTGAAGCTACCCCTCTTCCTTTTCTCTTTTGGATTTTGGGCAATATGTCTAATTCGTAATTCTGGAGATCATCTACGAGTCCTTCTGGCCTAATTGTCTCTATAATTCCCAAAGAGTTAAGGACGGTAACTTTGGCACTAAAACGAGACGGAAGAGACCTTAAAATTTTCTTAACAACTCTCACTTTCGAAATTTTTTTACCCAAATTAAAATAGGAATTCACAATATCCGATATACGAGTATAAAAATATTAAATGTTTTAGATTCAAACATACGTATAGTCTCAAATTGTATGGTGAGATTTTGAGAGTTAGAATCTTTAACAACATTGACACCCTCATGTGTGAGTAGAATAATATCCCAAGCTTCTTTAGACGTGGTATACGTCATGATGTGATGAAATTCGCCGGTGTGACAGTACCAAAAAACAGCATTCAAACCTCGAGACTTAAAATTACTCAATTTAAAATTATCTTCGGTCCAAATTATGTCTGGCTTGAGACTAACCATATTTTCGTTAGTGACAATAAGAGGAGTTCTCCCCCTTTGAACGGCAAGACAAACGTGCTCATTAAACTGTTTTAGAGATGATCTCATACGATCTTTTCAATAAGCATAATATGTGCCATCAAACAAAAGTGGAATATTGTACGAATTCTCTATATAACCACTAGGATTCATTTAAATAACTTGGAGAAACACGCTTTAATACCAAGTTGAAAATCATGCAGAGTGGTCCAATTATATAGTCAAAGGTAGAATGCATAAATTAGGTCACAAAGAAGCCAAATTCAATTTAATCCAATTTTATCTTGATTGGTTAGGTGAAACTAAACTTGTAAGATATTAAACCTAAATCGAACACAACAAATAATAATATGAGATATAAGGAAAAAAAACCTTTTAGAAAAAAATATTTTCAATATTGTTACAACTATAAAGTATTACAGGCGACACAGATAGACTTACAGACGTAGAATCAACTAAGTATCGCAGTTATATCTCCTTCCTTGTTGATAACAAAAAGCGGTGCAGATCCAGCAACACCCCACATCAAGCTCCACTTGCCTCGGCGACCATCGATCAGCCACAAGAAACTTTTTTCCCCCTTCAATAGTGAGGAATCAACTCTACAAGGATTTGAACATGTGATGTATTTTTCAAGGTTTGATAAAGTGATCACAAAATATCCCAGAGGTTTGGATTTGGAAAACCAAAGTGTTTGATCACAAAATAGGTGAAAAAAGGCTTGCCAAGAAGAGCAACTTTGTATCTCTTAAATAAAAAGGAAAATCTTCAAGAGATAAACTTGAAAAGATTTCATTTGAAACCAAGTAAAATATAATTTTTTGCAGGCTCGTTCAAACGAACTGTACCTTGTTAAAACGACCTATGCAAAGTCGGTTGAACGACATCGAATGAGAAATCGAATGACATTCCAGCACGACGAGGAAAAAAAGCTCATTTGAAGTTTCGTTCGAACGGTTGATATCCAACAAGTTGAAGAAACTCATTCGAACGACCCTCAATATCTCGTTCTAACGAGATGCCTTGAAATGATTTTTTTGTTTTAAAAACATGGAAAAATATTTTGTTTCAAACACTTGTAAAATACCCCTAAACGGAATTTTTACAAAATATTAACCTTATATACCTTCCCCTAAACGTAAGTTGTTGTTTTTTTCTTCTTCTTGGTCTTGATATTTTTAATTAATTTTTCTACATTTTTAATTGTATTTAAAGGATAATGCATTTAATTTTTTATTTTTAATCATTTTTTTTTGGATTTTTGTGTTATTTTATTCAAAATAACATGTTGCAGTTCTAATTAACAAATTTATTAAGGATTTTGGGCAAAGTCTAATTTTTAAACGAAATTGTATTTATGTCTAAAATCTAAGATTGATAATATATTAAAGTAAAAAAATCCTAAAATAAAACATACCGTTGTAAAAATAAATACCATTTTTTAAAAAAATACGACTTTTATAAAAATACAGACTTTTTACAAATTCATTTTTTATAAAAACAAATACCGTTTTTAAAAAAATATAATTTTTATTTAAAAAAATACAATATTTTTAGAGAAATTATTTTTTTAGTCAAATGGGCGGATGTGGAGATTTGACCAAAATAAGTGTGCAGTCATGGGTGACTCAGTTACTGCCGCTAGTTTTCTTAATGAGGACGGACTCTTTAATCATTTGTGTTTAAGATGTAAAATTTTGAATTAACATAACGGAAATCAAAAAAGAAAATGCCCGGTTCAAAATCACCACAAATATCATGGTGAATTTGTATTTAATCCTTTATTTGGGACATATACCAAATAGTCACTCAAACATTTTTTAATACTCATTTAGTCCAAGCCTTTTTATTTTGCCTCAAAAAGTCATTTGCCACATATTTTGGAAAGGGAGTGCCGCTGGCGCGGACCTCTAAAAATAAGAGAATATTGAGTGCTTGAGGGACTAAATGGATTAAACTAAAAATATGTGTCCTTTTTAAAAAATATATATTTATAGTAGGGACTATTAAATAATTGACCCTTATTTTTAGGGATTTTTATCAAATAGTCTCTTGAACTTTTTTTAATACATATATAGTTCAAACCTTTTTATTTTGCACCAAAAAGTCATTCACCATGCCAAAAAGGTTTTATCACGTCGTTAGCGCGAAGTTTTAAAGATAAGAGAATAAGAGATTTTTCGATACAAAATAAAAGACTTGAACTAAATGAATATCAAAAAATATTTAAGAGACTTTTTGATATTTAATTTTTATTTTTATTGATCCACGACATTTCACCTGACAAGAAAATTTGAGATGCAAAACATTGGGAAAAAATTTGAGCTGGGCAACATTAAGAAGACGAGCAATTGAAAATTGTCCAAAAATACCTCGATGATCTTAAGATTGTCGTACCGCATGTTTTGTAAATATTTTGTTTCATAATAACTGTGACATGAGAGTCCAGGTGTGTTCAAATTTACTGCTGTCCATAGAGATGTCAATCAATCAGTCCGGTGATGGCCTGTACGTGATTAGTCGAGTCTGGATTAACTGGGCTATTTACTCCTTCCTAGTGTGCTGACACGTACACTAAGGGTCCACAAACTTGTCCTAACCTTGCATTGATGAGTAGCAGGTCCCCATTCCCCTGCCCTTTCCCATCAACCAGCCTTTGTATGCTTCTGCACTTACTAATCTTTGTCAGGGGTGGACAAAAAAAGGACCGATCCAAATGGACCAATTGGATTGAACCGGATCGAATCGAAAATTAAGATTATTTTGAAACCGGTCTAAAAATCGGTTCACAAAAACTAAAAATCGATTAAACCGGTCCGGTCCGCGATCCACTATATTAAAAGACCGATTTGGACCGGACGGACCGATTCCCATATATATATAATAAAAATAATGTTATTGTGTTTCTTATATATAGTTTTTGAATTAATGTATATAACTTATGAATTTAATTTGGAACATTTTATATATGTATAGACATTTTTGTATCTGGGTTAAAAAAACCCATGTAAATATCACTTGGAGTTTCGAGTATTATTTTTTTGTATTTATTTTTGTGAGACAAATAGATAAAAACATTCATAAAATGTACATATATATAAAATAGGGTCAGGACCGAATTTTACCCTGGATCGGACCGAAAAAAGTCTGGACCGAATTAGTAGGTTAACCGAATTAATCGGTCCGGTCTCGGTCCAAAAAAATTGAGGACCGAATATTCGGTCCGGTCCAAAAAATAGCCAAAAACGGGACCGGACCGGACCGGACCGTGCCCACCCCTAATCTTTGTAGATGGAAAAAAAAGACTCCATTACTAATCTTAGTAGATGTCTCTTGCTTTTCTTTGTTGCCTTATGGTATCGTTGTGTAAATTTTAAGTAACCTCTTCTTAGGGGTGGACAAAAAAAAGACCGACCCGAATGGACCGATTGGATCGAACCGGACCGAACCGAAAATTAAGGCTATTTTGAAACCGGTCCAAAAATCGGTTCACAAAAACTAAAAACCGATTAAACCGGTCCGGTCCGCGATCCACTATATTTAAAGACCGATTTGGACCGGACCGGACCGATACCCATATATATATAATAAAAATAATGTTATTGTGTTTCTTATATATAGTTTTTGAATTAATGTATATAACTTATGAATTTAATTTGGAACATTTTATATATGTATAGACATTTTTGTATCTGTGTTAAAAAAACCCATGTAAATATCACTTGGAGTTTCGAGTATTATTTTTTTGTATATATATTTGTGAGACAAATAGATAAAAACATTCATAAAATGTACATATATATAAAATAGGGTCAGGACCGAATTTTACCGTGGACCGGACCGAAAAAAGCCTGGACCGAATTAGTAGGTTAACCGAATTAATCGGTCCGGTCTCGGTCCAAAAAAATTGAGGACCGAATATTCGGTCCGGTCCAAAAAATAGCAAAAAACGGGACCAGACCGGACCGTGCTCACCCCTACCTCTTCTATTTCAATGTTTACCAAAAAAAAAGAGAACTATTCTTAGTAGATGTAAGCATAGTTTTTATACCACATTTGACCCATGAAATTTGTTTTTTCAGCTCAATCTTACGCCTGAAATGTGCATTCGTTGAGTGCATTAATTACGTGTACGTCAAGATGGCTTGCAACAGTATTATGTACATACCAGCGTTTCCTTAAGAAAACCCAAACAATGTGGCTATATTTTACTACTAATAGAAAACGTTTTGCACTAAATAATATTATTTAAACAAAAAACATACATTCATCTATGTCTATTCAATCCTTTTTAAATTAAAGGTTATATTTTAAAAACAATACATCAAATTTCATTATAGTTAAATAACTTCTTGATGATTGAAACAGTTTACTTTAATGCTCGTTTCAGAATTCTCAAATTCAATTGAGGTATAATATGTTGGAATTACATATTATAACAAAGTTATTGTTTTTAACGTAAGTAACATAACATTAATACTTATTAATAGCTCATAATCTGCGGAAAATAAATTGATTCAACACAGTTAGTTTGAGATAACTTAATTATATTTTAAGTGTGTCATAATATACGGACAGCTTATGTGTCATTACACGAAGGCATGGTGACAGCCCCCATCGATGATATATTTAGTGTCAGAAATAGAGGTGGTGTTTTGGTCACGTTTTGTAATTTTCCTTCATCAGTACCATTATAGGGGCTTGACTCGTAAGAGATAAATGCAGGGCTTATGAACAATCATGTCAAGGGTTCCTGAAAAGTATCATTCGAGGTCAAACTTAGGACTTAAAATGGTGGGTTCATGCATGCATGCATTAATAACATTCGATAGATGAAGTCCCGGAGGAAGCCCTATAAGTGGCCGATAAGAAGTCGGCGACGACATTCTTCTGCCTCAATTTTGACTTCACTGCAGGACTTTTGCATTCACAGCTTTTTGGGGAATTTAGAAATGCAGAAAAAGTAAGAAAATGATTTAAAAAATAGAGTAATGGTACAATTCTAAAATAAATCTTTCAAATCATGCACTAAATTGTGTAAATAATAACATACGCGATTTTATTTTTATGCAATGAGGTTTGGTACTTATTGTTATGTCTACTATTTAATAATAGAAAATACAGAATTATGAATAATATTATAATTACAGAAATAACAATAATTACAAAAAATTTAATAACTTACTTGAATTTGCAGAAAAATAATATAACTATAAAAGAATTCGAGCGTTGTATAACACAGTGTCCTTAAGACAATTTATTCCCTCCAATGTGCTCTAAGGTTGATGAATATTGTCTCCAAATATAAAACGAATTTTTCAAATTAATTATGTAGCACGACAATAATTAATTTCGACGAACACAATTTCTGTGTTTTACTCAACCAAATAGTATGATAAATGATTATCAAATGAATGCAGGAGGGCAGAAAAATATTTCTGGAATTGACAGCATTTTGGCCGGGAAGAAAATAAGAGAGGGAATCTTTCATTAATTTAAAAACGGAGGAAAACATTTGTATTTATAGTAAATCAAGTGACTGTTCAAAATAATTGTCAAAACAGTTAAATGAATTTAACTGTTGACTGTTAGCAATAACTACCAACAGTTAATTAATTAATTAATTAATTTCATAATTAATTAATAGTTAAAGCCCAGAAAGTTAATTTAAATCGGACCAAAAATTTAAGAGATGATAAGCCCAAACCCGAACCGAGCCGACCGGATGGCGCGTGCGCGTGTGGGATTTTGGGCCAAGCTTAACACATGCATAGTGTATGTCATCTCCCCTTCAAAGAGTTGGGATACCCCAAGGCATCCAAGCCTTAGTTTATACTCGGGGTGTTATTAACTCATCAACTTTCCACTACTCTACGAATGTGGGACAAGAGTTAAAATATACCCAGTATTTTTAACTTTCATTATTTTTTGAGTCACTTTGGGGACATATTTATCATTCATAACTTAATGGAATTTGGCATGTGAATATACTATATTAATCTCCTTGCGGAGGAGAACGCATTCGTATAGGTTCCACAATTATCGTGGTGTGAGTTACACCTAACTTTGAGCTCAAAGTTGCTCAAAATTTGGTCCAGAAAATCCTGGACAGCTTTTAAGTATATGTTTAAGTCCAATTTTTCAACAATCCCCCGCATTAATGATATATCACTATAAATAAAAACAAAACAGAGGCTAATGCAGATGCAGACACAGGTTGAGTAAAACTGAAGATTTATTGCATCGGGAGAAGTAGCCTAGTGGCCTTGAACTTTCCTTAGTGATATACCATCAGATTTACTTGGTTAATCAGTAGACTTCAGGTCTTTGAACCGTTGACCGTTTCTGTAAACCTAGACAACAGTATCCACACAAAAATTCTTCAACACAATTGGTTCTCACGTTTGTGTTCATTTTGGCCATGAACACCGCTTGGTTCCATGAGTATTTTAGAGAAATTGTCTTTCATTATTCTCATAGAAATGGCCCCCTTCTTACTCACGTAGGTGACTTCCATAAAGAGTATCCTGCAATGCCCCACTTAGACATACTAAGATATGGATGTCATTAAAAGCATAACTTATCCTAATTTCATGGTAGATGTGCATTATCTTATCTTTGGAATGGATAGGATTAAATATCCTCCCGTCGTTATTGAATACAATGTAGTTCAGTTTGCCCATTGAACCTAGATCTTGGGATCTCCAGTCAGTTAGGTTGGGTTGCCACTATATTGATTCTTATTTATTTATAGGCTTTAAAACCATTCATATTGATGATCTTTCACTCTCGGTTTAAACCTTTTGTTAGTGGATCCGTTATATTATCTTTTGACTTTACGTAGTCAATTGAGATAATTCCGTTTGAGAGAAGTTGTCTAACAGGATTATGTCTACGATGAAAATGTCATGACTTTCCGTTATACATGTAATTTTGTGCCCTTCCATTTACCGATTGACTATCGCAATGTATATATATTGCGGGCACGGGTTTCAACCAATTTGGAACATCCTCTTCAAAATTTCGAAGCCATTCAACTTCTTCCCCAGCTTTGTCTAGTGCAATGCACGTTTATTTTGAGGAATTCCAAGATACGGCTGCACCTCCAAGGGTAAACACATACCCACTCGTAGACTGAGACTCTTTTGTATTGGATATCCAATTTGCATCGCAATGTCCTTCAAGAAGAGCCGGATATTTTGAGTAGTGCAGTCCATAGTTTTGAGTATATTTCAAATAACCCAAAACTCCCAATATTGCCTTCCAGTGATCTCTCCCTGGATTACTCGTAAATCAACTTAGCTTACTTATTGAGTATGCTATGTCTGGTCATGTGCAGTTCATGATATACATTAAACTTACGATAATACAATAGTACTCTAGTTGAGATATGCTTTCACCATTATTTCTTGCTAGATGTAAATTTACATCTACAGGTGTCTTTGTAGGACTAATATCATACTTCTTGAATTTTTTAAGTACTTTATCTATAAAATGAGATTGAGATAATATAAGTCCATCCTATGTTTTAGAAATTTTAATTCTTAAAATAACATCGGCGATTCCCAAATCTTTCATGCCAAATCGACTACTCAACATTTCTTTTGTAGTTTTGACAATTTCCAAGTTACTACCCATGACAAGCATATCATCAACATAGAGGCATACAATGACATATCCATTTTGAATGTATTTAAAGTAAACACATTTATCGCATTCATTAATTTTGAAACCATTTGATAACATTGCACTATCAAATTTGTCATGCCATTGCTTAGGCAATCCGTAAAGTGATTTAACAAGCTTACATACTTTTCCTTCTTGTTCGGGAGCCTTGAACCCTTCAGGTTGCTCCATATAAATTTCCTCGCCTAATTCACCGTTTAAGAATGCGATTTTTACATCCATTTGATGTATTTCATGTCACACCCCGCTTTCCATTCTTAGCACGAGACATATATGAGACATAAATAAATCAATCCTCAAGATAAATAATTAAATCAAACTCAATTGATAACAACAATTGAACGATAAAAGGTCCATCACATGCTAAACTCCAAATAAAAAACTAATCTCCAATAATATAAAACTGAATAAAACCCATATAACTTTGGAACCGAATGGCCCAATCAAAACCATAAACTGTGTCTCAAAGTGTAATACCCCGTACTTTTGGTGATATTTATTTAGGGGATTAATTGAATTAAATGCGTATTAATTGGAAATTAATCCGGATAAAAATACTAGCTAGATGCGAGTTAGTATTTGATATTAATGAGTATATATGGCTATATATGAATATTGAACTATGAAACTTGTCGTGAGATTGAAATACGGTAATTTGAGAATTTTGTTGGGACGCGTGTGACAGTCGCGTCAGGAATATAATTATGTTAATTAAAAAGTGAATTTTATTTTTATAAATCGTATGATCATTTTGAGTGCGCCAACGCGTCCGGAAGGGTCGAAATAGTCAGAAAATACTAGTCGGGGGTTTAGTTTGGGTCCCGTGGCATTTTTAGGCCATGCCGGCAACGTATAAGGGCAGTTTGGTAATTTTAGAATTTTGGGATTTTTGATTAACGAATTTTAGGAGTTTTAAATGAAAAATTTTAATGAAAAATTAAAAGACCCACTAACCCATTACCAGCCATTAACTGATTAGAGGGCTACGGGGGTTATTAGAATTAGCCCCAAAAGTTCCTAAGACAAACCCTAGCCTCCATTGCCACCATTAGAGAAGAAAGCTTGTAGAGAGAGAGAGAAATTCATTCGATTCGTCATCAAATCCAGAGATACACATAAGGCAAGTGGTTTAATTTCATTATTTTGCAGAGAATGCTTCTTCCATGCGTAGGAAATTCAAATAAATTGTATTGTTCTTGGAGTATGATGAAAACCCATTTAATTGGATGTAGAGATTTAAGAATCTATTGAGGAAATTGCATGTAAAACGTTGATAGGATGATTAGTCAGATGAAAATACATCTTTTACATCATAAAAACGGATTTAGTTATGTCTATGAATGACTTGATTTTTCTAGGGTTCATGTTCTTGAGATTTGAAAAATAAATGTTGGAGATTTGATAATTTGATGTAGTTTAGGGTGATTTGAACCCATATAAATGTTGTTATTCGGTTGAAACATGTTTAGGGATGATTAGTAGCTTTGAACAATCGTTAGATTAATGTTTAGATGAGGTTAGAGGTGAAGTGAAGTTAGAAAAACGAGATTTGGAAAATCTGGGCTCGAAACTGGCCACTCGTTAGAAGACCTGCCCAGGTCGTTCGAACGAGCTTCTAACGAGTTGACAGTTTGAATTCTAACGAGAGGGATGTTCATTCGATAACTTTCGTTCGAACGAGATCTCGTTAGAAGGCCCACTTCGTTCGAACGAACTCTCGTTCGAACAGCCTCGTTCGAACGAGACTTCTAACGAGTTGACAATTTAGGCTTTTTAGCCTGTTTTGATTTCGCGTGTCCTGTAACCTTATTTAATGGTAGAGATAACCCTCCCTTGATGAGAAATTGTTATAGTAGGGACAATTGAGATATATAGAGGAGTAAAACCTAGAAGTGTGATTCGAACCAAATGGAAATTATGGATTAAGGCGCGAGTGTCTATTACGATGCGAGGACATTTACGGCCTAAATAATTATATTAACCGGGAACATATAAATTATGTAGCATTATATGTCGGTACGAATGAGAAGTGTACCACCAATATATTATGGTGATTACTAAGATGTGTACGAATTTAGTATATGTATTGCTTTTATGTGTATGACATACCTACCATACTTGCTATCACGGGAGGTTTACGTTCGCTTAGGGCCCTCTAATCCTTGTGTTGCCCGGATTTAGACTGGTACCTCGATGAACATAGTTCAGAGAAGGACTTATTGGGATGTTAATAAGTCTGCTGATCGTGGGAGCGCAGGTATGTGCGTGACCCATGTGATGTGACTGTGTTCGCCTCCATTATTTGTGATGTTGTTATCTGAGAACGATTCCTGAGAGATTCGGAATGCGTGATCCTTATGTACGTGATGTACCGGGATGGATAGCATAGTATGTGTGCACCGCAGCTTAGTCTCGGAGTGATTATATTGTATATTTATGACGTGAATAATATACACTTAATTAAGGGGAACTTTCATGTGATATTGTGTGTATAAATATGGAAACGTTTTGAGAAAACATAAAGGGATAACCTGAAATGAATTGTATTACTAATTGAAAATATGAGTTTAAGTAAATCCTCTTTTGATTTGATAACGCTAGAATGTAATATGGGAATCGAGTAGTAAGGGGTAGAACTTATTACGGTTTGGTTAGATATGTATGTTATTTAGATGGGTACGGTACGTTAGGAGTGCACATGTAGTCGAGGTGAGAATTTCATGTGAGTGCACGTCCTAACATGTATTTTGCATTTAATGTTTTAATTTTATTAAAACACTTGATGTTTTTAAAATAATTTCCACTTTCGGGCTCTGACCCATTTGCTTTCAAATCTATTTTTGTAAAAACCATTTTAGGTGCCCAGCCACAAGGACATCATGCTTAGGATCCTCATTCAGGTGACGAGCTGTAGCTGTTTGTGGAAGTTACAGGACTTTGCTTGTAGACACTTCATCTATATTGACTCTATATTCAGCATTTATCAGTTGTAGGGCATGTCGCCCTTTTCTTTAGAGACCTTTCATTTATTTCAGTTATTCAGACTTCGAACATGTAATTAATTCAGGATTCAAACTTGTCTTATTATTTTCAGTTGTTGGATTGTTGTGAGGAGTTTTCCTCCGGACTCTTATATTTATTTGTTGGTTATTTCATTACTTCGTTATGGTGAATGGATTATGTTGTTCTTCCATTATTCTTTTATTGCATGTTAATCAGACTTAACTTAAAATTTGGCAACTTACTTTTTAAATACTAGGTGGTTAGTAACTATTAAAATGTTTTCGATAGTGATGCTATTAACTGAACCAACTTGGCATTTTGCATTGATTTAATAAAGGAGTAGCTACCCGGTATATAATTAGTCGGGGTGTCACAGGTGGTATTAGAGCATCAGTTTCTAGTGTCCATTAGGATCTGTACGGCTTATTATGTTTCTGCTGAGCTTTCTTTGATGTAGAGCCCTATATTTTAGGACTGTTGTATTCTCTTGTTTATGCTACGTTCTTCAGCTATTTTAAGTTTATAACTGCGAACTTATAGACTTTATTCTTGTTTCTGAATGCCTCAACGACGTGCACAAAGGATTCCGAGGGATGCAACGCCAGAACCACAGCGCGCACTAGTTTAGGGCACGATGAATGTCGCCGAGGTTGCAACCATTGTGGCCCAGGCGGTAAATGCCGCACTAGCCGTGGTTCAGCAGGCACCACCTCAGGCACCGATAGCCGCGCCAGTTCAGGCACATGCATTCCTGTCTTCTTGGGAACGTGTTCGAGATGCTTTTCAGAAAGCACACCCACCGGAGTTCGCAGGTAGCTCCGATGTAGTAGTTTCGAGTCAGTGGAGGAAAGATATTCAGAGGCACCTGAGGATGTATGAGTGCACCGATGTCCAGAAGTAGATACTAGCTACCTTTAAGCTAGTGGGGTCTGCACTGCAGTGGTGGGAGTCTATTACCACCGTGGAGGAGAGAGATACTCTCACTATCCAGGAGTTTTGGGTGTGGTTTGATCGCAAGTACTTTCCGTCAGCTGTTCACACGGAGATGAGGAGGAAGTTGATGAGCCTCAAGCAGGAGGGTAAGACTGTGGCCGAGTATGAGGCCGAATTCACTAATCTTCTGAACATTGTTCTGGATGAGATACCGACAGAGGAGAAGAAGATACAGAAATTTACTGACGGTTTGACTTGGAGGATCCGTCAGCATTTTTTGGGGAACCTATCGTTGGCCACTTATTCTGATGTAGTTAACGCTGCATTGCTCCATTGTCAGGATCACCGCTTTCACATGGCTGAGGGTAAGCGATCGGGAGAGTCCAGCCATCAGGGCAGGACTGGAGGACATGGTGCCAATGGGGCACAATCTGTTCAGGGGCAGAGACAGGGCGACCAGGGTTCCCAGCAGGGGGATAACAAGAGGTTCAGGTCTGGAAATTTTAGGCACGGACAGGGAGGTTTCCGGCAGGGCCATCAGGGTCCGAACGGCCATCAGAACCAACAGGGTCAGAATGGTCAACAGCAGTTTCAGCAGGGCCAGTGGAGAAACGGTAACGACCACCAGGGCTGGGGACAGCGGGGATAGAGAGGGGGGAACTTCCCGGGGAAGTGTTTCGTTTGTGGCAAGACTGGCCATAAATGCCAGGACTGTCCTGATAGGGGCAGGGCCCCGCAGCAGTAGCAGGGTGCTCGACATGAGCCACAGATGCCACTTTTTCCACCTGCTCTCCCAGCTCTAGGCCAGGTGCCAGCACTTTCATCCATTCTAGCAGTTCCTGTACAGCAGGGGCAGTTACAGTATGAACGTGTCTATAACGTCCACCAGGCAGCGGATCCACAGGCACCACCCGCTATTGAGGGTATATTTCCTATCCATGGTACTATGGGTCGGGTTTTGTTTGATACGGGGGCAACGCATTATTTTATAGCTACACATTTTGCGAAAGCCTTAGGGTTGTTAGCCACAGCATAGAGCACAGTAACGTGTGTAAACTCATCATTGGGGAGTGGGTAGCTTATTTTCTTTATATGCCGGGAAGTGGGGGTAGAGATTGGTAGTCTGGTATTACCTGCAGACATGTTGGTATTAGACATGCATGTACACGATGTGATTATCAGTATGGATTGGCTCGCTGATTATAGAGCCATGATTGATTGTTTCGGTGGGAGCATTGTTTTTGCCATTCCGGGGCAAGAGATGTTTGTAGTGGCGATGCCTCGCCCAGAGGGAGGTTCGACCGCTCATTTGTATTACATAGAGGAGGATACCTCTAGGGAGGTTGTGATTCCTTTAGATTCAATCCCAGTTGTCAGGGAGTACTCAGATGTATTTCAGGAGATACCAAGCCTACCCCCCAGTCGAGAGATAGATTTTGTCATAGAATTATTGCCAGATACGAGACCTATAGCATGCGCACTGTACAGTATGGCTCCGGCAGAGATGCGAGAGCTACGAGATCAGATTGAGCAGTTGTTGGGTCAGGGGTTTATACGGAGGAGTACTTCGTCGTGGGGATCCCCTGTGTTGTTCGTGAAGAAGAGAGATGGTTCACTGAGATTGTGTGTGGACTACCGAGAGTTGAATAAGGTCACGATACGGAATAAGTATCCGTTGCCTCGAATCGATGAATTATTCGACCAGTTGAGAGGAGCTTCTTTCTTCTCGAAGATTGATTTGAGATCGTGATACCATCAGTTGCGTATCAGGGAGGAAGACGTCTCGAAGACTGCATTCTTAACGAGATATGGTTCTTACGAGTTTCGGGTTATGCCTTTTGGTTTGACCAATGCTCCAGCTGTGTTTATGGACTTGATGAATAGGCTGTTCAGGGATTTCCTTGATCAGTTCGTCATTTTCTTCATCGATGATATTCTGGTTTACTCCTAGACAGAGGAGGAGCACGCAGAGCATTTGAGGCAGGTTTTGCAGACGCTACATCAGAACGAGCTGTATGCAAAGTATGAAAAGTGCGGATTTTGGGTGAAGGAGGTCCAATTTTTGGGACATATTATTTCCGACCGGGGGATATCTGTTGATCCGGGGAAAGTATCCGCGATGAGGGAGTGGGGACAGCCCACGACACCGACAGAGATCCGTAGTTTCTTGGGACTAGCAGGATACTACAGGAGGTTCATTCGGGGATTTTTTAAGATAGCAGGTCCTTTGACACATCTGACTCGTAAAGGTGTGTCGTTCATCTGGAGTGATGCCTGTCAGTTGGCATTCGATGAGTTAAAGGATAAGTTGACCTCAGCACCTGTGTTAGCATTACTGAGATCGGTAGTTGAGTATCTAGTCTACACCGATGCGTCCTTGCAAGGACTTGGAAGTGTATTACAGCAGGAGAGTCAGACCATTGCTTATGCATCCCGTAAGATTAAGCCTCACGAGAAGAATTACCCCACTCATGACTTGGAGTTGGCGGCAGTTGTATTTGCCCTTCGTATTTGGAGACATTACCTTTTGGGGGAAAAGTTTCGATTGTTCACGGACCACAAGTCCCTACAGTACCTATTCACGCAAAAGGAGTTGAATATGCGGCAACGAAGGTGGCTTGAGTTTGTGAAGTATTATCAGTTTGATATCCAGTATCACCCGGGGAAGGCTAACGTGGTAGCAGATGCGTTGAGCCGTAGGCCAGTAGATGAGGGGGCAGGAGTGTGGAAAGCCAAGTGGAAGGAGTTGGGACACCAGGATGCAGTGGCCCGATCGTTCATGTCTGTGATGACCGTTACACCTCAGATTGTCACGAAAGTAGTAAGGGCATAGGCAAATGACTCGTTCTGTCAGGAGCAGATAGTTCGATTACTAGCAGAGGGAGCCGAGTCCTATACCATTAGCCCAGACGGGGGATTACGCTTCAATGGGAGATTGGTAGTTCCGAAAGGGGAGGAATTGCGGCACGAGGTGATGGCAGAGTCGCACGGCTCACGGTTCCCGGTACATCTCGGTGGGGACAAAATGTACCAAGACATGAGACGATAGTATTGGTGGAGCGGGATGAAGAGAGATATTGCCGTGTTTGTTTCAAAATACACCACTTGTCAGCTAGTAAAAGTGGATCATCAGAGACCGGCAGGACTCCTACAGCCATTGGAGATTCTGATGTGGATGTGGGAGAGCATATCCATGGATTTTATCACGGGGTTACCTACGTCACAGAGAGGTCATGACTCCGTATGGGTGATTGTGGATAGGTTGACCAAAGTCGCTCATTTTCTACCCGTAAGGACAGACTACACTACGGGACAGTATGCCCAGCTCTTTATTGCAGAGATAGTAAGACTTCACGGTGTACCCCTAAATATCGTGTCTGACAGAGACAAGATATTTGTTTCACGGTTTTGGGAAAGTTTTCAGGAGGCCATGGGCACGAAATTGCGGTTGAGTACGGCGTATCACCCGCAGACCAATGGGCAGACCGAGCGTACAAACCAGATGTTGGAGGACATGTTGTGTATGTGCATCATTGATTTCGAAGGTGGATGGGAGCAGTATCTTCCACTGGTGGAGTTTGCTACAACAACTCCTACCAGTTCACCATTGGCATGGATCCATTTGAGGCGTTGTACGGTATACCTTGTCGTTCCCCAGCATGTTGGTTGGAGGTGGGGGACAACAAACTACTTGGGCCGAAAGTGATTCAGGATACTTCGGCAAGGATAGAACTGATTCGGAGTCGCATTCGGGTAGTTCAGGATCGGCAGAAGAGCTATGCTGATGCGAAGAGGTTCTTCAGGGAGTTCCAAGTGGGGGACCAAGTTTTGCTCAAAGTATCTCCTATGAAGGGGATTATGCGTTTCGGGAAGAAAGGGAATTTGGCACCAAGATATGTGGGACCATTTCCTATTATTGAGCGGATTGGACCGGTTGCGTATAGGCTTGGATTACCGGAGCATTTGCATCGGATTCACGATGTATTTCATATTTCCTCGCTAAGGAAATATCTTAGAGACGATTTGGCTCATTCTCATATTTCTTTGGAGAACATCGATCTCCAGCCTGATAGCTCCTATGAGGAGGGGTCGATTGCTATTTTGGACCGAAGTGAGCGGAAACTGAGGTCAAAGATAGTTTCGTTAGTGCGTGTTCAGTGGCGACATCATAATGTCGAAGAGTCCACATGGGAGCGCTAGGATGAGATGCAAGAACGTTATCCAAAGTTGTTCTTACCAGGTACTTTCTAGTTCCGAATTTCGGGACGAAATTCTGTTATTAGGGGGGAAGTATGTAATACCCCGTACTTTTGGTGATATTTATTTAGGGGATTAATTGAATTAAATGCGTATTAATTAGAAATTAATCCGGATAAAAATACTAGCGAGATGCGAGTTAGTATTTGATATTAATGAGTATATATGGCTATATATGAATATTGAACTATGAAACTTGTCGTGAGATTGAAATACGGTAATTCGGAAATTTTGTTGGGACGCGTGTGACAGTCGCGTCAGGAATATAATTACGTTAATTAAAAAGTGAATTTTATTTCTATAAACCGTATGGTCATTTTGAGAGCGCCAACGCGTCCGAAAGGGTCGAAATAGTCAAAAAACACTAGCCGAGGGTTTAGTTTGGGTCCCGGGGCATTTTTAGGCCATGCCGGCAACGTATAAGGGCAGTTTGGTAATTTTAGAATTTTGGGATTTTTGATTAACGAATTTTAGGAGTTTTAAATGAAAAATTTTAATGAAAAATTAAAAGACCCACTAACCCATTACCAGCCATTAACTGATTAGAGGGCTACGGGGGTTATTAGAATTAGCCCCAAAAGTTCCTAAGACAAACCCTAGCCTCCATTGCCACCATTAGAGAAGAAAGCTTGTAGAGAGAGAGAGAAATTCATTCGATTCGTCATCAAATCCAGAGATACACATAAGGCAAGTGGTTTAATTTCATTATTTTGCAGAGAATGCTTCTTCCATGCGTAGGAAATTCAAATAAATTGTATTGTTCTTGGAGTATGATGAAAACCCATTTAATTGGATGTAGAGATTTAAGAATCTATTGAGGAAATTGCATGTAAAACGTTGATAGGATGATTAGTCAGATGAAAATACATCTTTTACATCATAAAAACGGATTTAGTTATGTCTATGAATGACTTGATTTTTCTAGGGTTCATGTTCTTGAGATTTGAAAAATAAATGTTGGAGATTTGATAATTTGATGTAGTTTAGGGTGATTTGAACCCATATAAATGTTGTTATTCGGTTGAAACATGTTTAGGGATGATTAGTAGCTTTGAACAATCGTTAGATTAATGTTTAGATGAGGTTAGAGGTGAAGAGAAGTTAGAAAAATGAGATTTGGAAAATCTGGGCTCGAAACTGGCCACTCGTTAGAATACCTGCTCAGGTCATTCGAACGAGCTCGTTCGAGCGAGATTCTAACGAGTTAACAGTTTGAATTCTAACGAGAGGGATGTTCATTCGATGACTTTCGTTCGAACGAGATCTCGTTAGAAGGCCCACTTCGTTCGAATGAACTCTCGTTCGAACAGCCTCATTCGAACGAAACTTCAAACGAGTTGACAGTTTAGGCTTTTTAGCCTGTTTTGATTTCGAGTGTCCCGTAACCTTATTTAATGGTAGAGATAACCCTCCCTTGATGAGAAATTGTTATAGTAGGGACAATTGAGATATATAGAGGAGTAAAACCTAGAAGTGTGATTCGAACCAAATGGAAATTATGGATTAAGGCGCGAGTGTCTAATATGATGCGAGGACATTTACGGCCTAAATAATTATATTAACCGAGAACATATAAATTGTGTAGCATTACATGTAGGTACGAATGAGAAGTGTACCACCAATATATTATGGTGATTACTAAGATGTGTACGAACTTAGTATATGTATTGCTTTTATGTGTATGACATACCTACCATACTTGCTATCACGGGAGTTTTACGTTCGCTTAGGGACCTCTAATCCTTGTGTTGCCCAGATTTAGACTGGTACCTCAATGAACATAGGTCAGAGAAGGACTTATTGGGATGTTAATAAGTCTGCTGATCGTGGGAGCGCAGGTATGTGCGTGACCCATGTGATGTGACTGTGTTCGCCTCCATTATTTGTGATGTTGTTATCTGAGAACGATTCCTGAGAGATTCGGAATGCGTGATCCTTATGTACGTGATGTACCGGGATGGATAGCGGAGTATGTGTGCACTGCAGCTTATTCTCGGGGTTCTTATATTGTATATTTATGACGTGAATAATATACACTTAATTAAAGGGAACTTTCATGTGATATTGTGTGTATAAGTATGGAAACGTTTTGAGAAAACATAAAGGGATAACCTGAAATGAATTGTATTACTAATTGAAAATATGAGTTTAAGTAAAGCCTCTTTTGATTTGATAACGCTGGAATGTAATATGGGAATCGAGTAGTAAGGGGTAGAACTTATTACGGTTTGGTTAGATATGTATGTTATTTAGATGGGTACGGTACGTTAGGAGTGCACATGTAGTCGAGAGGTGAGAATTTCATGTGAGTGCACGTCCTAACATGTATTTTGCATTTAATGTTTTAATGTTATTAAAACACTTGCTGTTTTTAAAATGATTTCCACTTTCGGGCTCTGACCCATTTGCTTTCAAATCTATTTTTGTAAAAACCATTTTAGGTGCCCAGCCACAAGGACATCATGCTTAGGATCCTCATTCAGGTGATGAGCTGTAGCTGTTTGTGGAAGTTACAGGACTTTGCTTGTAGACGCTTCATCTATATTGACTCTATATTCAACATTTATCAGTTGTAGGGCATGTCGTCCATTTCTTTAGAGACATTTCATTTATTTCAGTTATTCAGACTTCGGGCATGTAATTAATTCAGGATTCAGACTTGTCTTATTATTTCCAGTTGTTGGATTGTTGTGAGGAGTTTTCCTCCGGACTCTTATATTTATTTGTTGGTTATTTCATTACTTTGTTATGGTGAATGGATTATGTTATTCTTCCATTATTCTTTTATTGCATGTTAATCAGACTTAACTTAAAATTTGGCAACTTACTTTTTAAATACTAGCTGGTTAGTAACTATTAAAATGCTTTCGATTGTGATGCTATTAACTGAACCAACTTGGCATTTTGTATTGATTTAATAAAGGAGTAGCTACCCGGTTTTTAATTACTCGGGGTGTCACACAAAGTACATACGATGGAATGGAAAACTAAACTAAATCGACACTCATAAGGTAGACTGACTTCAACTGCACCTCTAAGCAAATCCTCAAATAACTCTATTCAGCTTCTCTAATTTCTAATTTCTGAAAAGTTAGTCAATGCACGAGGTCAGAGCCCCTAGCATGAATACACACTACTCCCCTCAAATAGGATCCTTGAATCCAGATAGTAGCATTATACGCAATAAATATCACAACAGAGTATTTAAGATTAAATAAGATAATTAAACATGATAAATATAAATCACTAACTACCCGAAGGAATCCCCATTTAAAAAGGCACACCGATATGATTTTAAATTCCTAAGTCCCACGATGTTAATTTAATTAAATTAACCAACTTTTATTATACCTCATTTATTATGGCGGTCCTCCTGCCTCGGGTGATTTCTCCACCAAAATACACAACCCCTCGTCAAAACGTCGGTTGACCCATTTAAACTGTCGGCCCTCAGTGATTAACAAGGTTCCACACATGACACGACATAAAATTCCAGCTGACTCGTTTAAACTGTCAGCCCTCACTGATTATGTCGTTAATATCTTTTAATACCCCGTCTTATTATCTTAGGTATTAATTCTTAATTCATAATTTAAAATTACCCTACCATTTTATCGATGTGAGATCCTCAAAATACCCCTTAGTCCCAAACCTACGGGGTCCCAAATTATCAATACGTCCTACCCTATGTATAGGAGGATTTTCTAACATAAATCTCAACCTAGTCTCATACCTAGGCTAGCGTAACAACAATAAACTAATAAAAAATCAGCCCACCCCTGACATGAAAAATCGCGATAATTTACCCTCACTAGTCCCATGCCTAGAAGGCGTAAATCATAAAAGGCTTACCTACTAGTCCCATACCTAGAAGGCATCCTAAAATATTGGGAGAGCAATAATAACCAACAACCCGTCATCACAATGATATTTAATAATACCAACAAGTTACATAAATATGCATAATAAATCAATGTACCAAACTACGCATGATAGTCCAATCCATTAAATCTTAATTTAATTGTCACCTCGTCATAAACACCCAATTAATCTTATTTAATTATTTTAAATTAAATATACCGCTATTTCATCATTTAAAACATCATAATTCCAATTTCATTATCTCTACACAAATTACATGAGTTATACGCCCCCAAATTCATTTATTACAAAATTAGGGTTTTTCTACATGTAACCTACACCAACAAAATCTAAAATCACTCATGAATCCTATGTACCCACGGGTTATGAATATTATTCATATTAAAAGATTTTCATAAAAATAGCCCCAAGTTTTATGTGTCCACTTTCTCTAATTAGATTGCTATTTGATTTTAAAAAATATTTAATTTAGGTTTAGGTAACACTTAAAAAATGCATAATACTAAAGGAAAAGAATAGAGTATTCATGACTTTGATTAAGATGAAGAAAATATGAGTCGACGGTTGGATTCCTCTCGAAAAATTAGCAAAGAGACGTTCTTGGACAATCTTGATTAAACCACAAATTAAACTTTAAATCTTGTGTTAAAACTTGTAACAAAAAACTTGATATTTTTGAAGGTTGATGATTATGGTGGAGAGGAAAATCTTTTGGAAGAGAGTTCTGATGAAAAACTTAGGAAAAGGTAGTTATGAAAAGTCCTCCTATGGATTATAAGTCTTATACAACAATTAAGAGTCCTAATCCCAATCCAACTCTAAAATATGATTGAATCGCGCAAAACTGAGCATGGTCGATTGATCGACTAAAAGGGTCGATCTATCGACCGTACAGAAAATCTGACAGTTCCCCCACGAAAATTACATAAGTCAAATATTAAAAACTCCATTGAAAATTCATCTTAAATCCGATTTCAATTCCTCTTGAAGTTCTATTCTTCTAAAATCATAACCAACAAATTTAACTAATAAAAATCATTAAATCCAAAATTTTATTTTTTTCTCAAAAATTCCAATTAATTAATTAAATTAATTATTAAAAATGATATGCCCCAAGTGTAACCTTGGCCCTGAGACACCAACCTCGGCAGAGATGATGGCCGAGACATTAATCGACCCCATGTAGGCCGTGGGCCCTCAATATCATCCCTCGGCCAGACCAACCTCGGCCCAGGCCGACACTACCATATACACTTCAATGGACACTACGCGCATCGCAGGCATCAACAGCATCCTCATGTACCTGGGTATAGCAACCTCGGCCAAGAGTAGGCCGAGGTGACAAGGAGCCTTGGTAACCTTCATGGAGCTATTCCAACCTCGTCTTGGGCTGAGGTGACAAGAAGCAGACATAGTAATCATCAGCATGCTATATGTCCAACCTCGGCTCAGGCCGACCCCAGCATATGTCTCGGCTGAGATCAGGCCGAGGCTCCCTATGACACATCTCGGATTGAACGAACATCAAGTCTTTACAGCTCGGCCTCTCCCAGGCCGAGGTCATTCACCAATATGACTGCCAAGCATCTGTTGACATTTGGATAAGGACACCTGGGCACAAATCAGTTGTAACAAGATTATTCTCCACATGTTGGAGAATATTTCATCATCATTACTTACATGTGACAGTGACAGATGGTACTCCCACATTGGTGAGGATACCACACACATGTTCATTGCATGCATGTGGGGTACATTACACCCCCTTGGTGCTATATATAGGGGTCATCCTCTACCTTGCAAAAGGATCCCCAGCTATTAAACCCTAGATGAAACTCTATCTAAATCTACAGTAGATAGAGAGAGAGCTTGAGAGAACTGTATCCATGGTCATTAGTGACTTCATTCAGTAATATTACTCACACACTCATAGTGGATGTAGGCGAGATTGGCTGAACCACCTATATTCCGATGTTGATTCCTCTTATCCTCACCTCATTCTCTTATCTCTTTATATAGCTGAGCTGACATTGTTATTCATATATTGAGCTTGGAAACACCTTATCTAGTGGTGCTAGTTCTTAGCATCATCATTTTGGCGCCGTCTGTGGGAACGAGAAGCTATCTCTTCCTCTTTTTCTGCTTAACCTCATCGGAGACTCTGGTGGTGAACAAGGAACCACCCCTTGTGTGGAGTTGTTTCACCATTGAAAGAGGTCCTTTAAGGTATTAAGCTCACTTGCTGCTCAAGCTCTTTATTGTTGACACATGGCACCAGAATTACCACCGCCTCGTCCACTGCCCGTAGGTGGAGGGGCTAGCTCCAGTCAGGCTCCTCCCCAGTCCGAAATGGCGAAGGTAGCAGCAGCCTTGAAATCTTTAGCTGCAACACAGCAAGCCATGAAGGAGCAATTTGCCCAGCTCAACCAAACCATGATGATGAGGCCACCTGGAGTCTCACCGGACATGATAACTCCGACAGCAGTTCGGCCTCATCCTGACACCAGGGGACCACCCCAGGCCCCTATGAAGGACCAACCTACACCCCAGCGGAGAAGGGACGTTGCTGACCCTAGGCACTTGCGCCTGGGGAGGCAGGGAAACCCTTGCCCAGAGGATAGGTTTGATGACCTAGAAGCTAAAAAGGCCACAGAAGACTGTTGGGAGACGTATGAGGTGTCAGATAACACTGTACGACCTCTTAGGCAGAGTCAAGGATGTGTCGGCCGAAGAAGAGATGAGGCCCAACAAAGAGGGTCGACCTTTGACAGGTTGAGCAAAGGGTCGGCCTTCGAGAGGCTGGGCCCGATGAACGACTTAAGACAGAGGCTATCAAGGTCGAGGAACGTAGCAGGCTCTCAGAGAGGGGGTAGGCAAGGTCGTCCAGACCAAGGCCGACCCTGTGGAGGAAGATCTAGGGAATAGGAAGAGGTCAACAGTCAACGTGTTGTGGCTGGGGAACCCTCTGTCCATCGCAGGGAGGTGGCAGGGGATAACCTCGGCCAAACTGAAGAAAGAAGACCCTGGAATGACTCTATCCAACGCCTAGAGGAGAAGATAGGAGACCTCATTAAGAGCAGGGACCCATTACAGAGGGGTTACTTAGAGGGATCCCCATTTGTGGCTAGGATAGTGGGGTTCCCAACCCTAGCCAAGTTCAAGCCTCCTACAGTGACTCCTAAGTATGATGGCAGCACTAACCCTGTGCACCATATCGAGATGTATCAGTCGGTGGCAGACATTTACTCGATACCTGATGAGATGAAGTGCAGGGCCTTCTCAAGGACCTTGACAGGAGCAGCTCGTAGTTGGTTCACCTCCCTCCCGAAGAACTCGATTGAGAACTTCAAAGGCTTGGCTGAGCGGTTCATCCACAACTTTTGCTTTGGGGTAAGACCTCAAAAGAAGACCACCCACCTG
The DNA here is from genome assembly GCA_949130495.1 of Sambucus nigra. Lineage (NCBI taxonomy): Eukaryota > Viridiplantae > Streptophyta > Magnoliopsida > Dipsacales > Adoxaceae > Sambucus > Sambucus nigra. The sequence continues at coordinate 191,090,353 of OX422210.1, read as the reverse complement.
CTATATGTCAAACAGGCTAAGGGTGAAAGCCTAAGAGACTACATAGCAAGATTCAACAAAGAGAAGTTGGAGGTGGAAGATTATAAAGAGAGCATAGCCATGACCTCCCTGATAGGAGGCCTCCAGAAGGGGAAGCTATTGTGGAAGCTGGCGGAAGACCCCCCCAGGTCTATGGCAAAGCTGCTGTCCACCGCAGGGAAGGTGATGAATGCGTAAGAGGCAATGGCAGCCAAGTATGAGGAGGAGAACCGCGGTAGCACAGGAAAGTCCCAGGGTAAGAAAGAGGGGAAGAAGAGGTTAGGAGATGACAAGTTCGCTCATTACACTCCTCTGACTGTAAGCTGTGAGCACATACTCAATGAGATTAAGACTGACCGTTCTCTGAGGTGGCCAGAGAAACTGAAGGCCCCGCCACATAAGAGGAACAAAAACCTATGGTGTGAGTTCTATCAGGATCACGGCCATGTCACAGATAGATGCTTCGCTCTAAAGGATGAGATTGAGAAGATGCTGAAGTCTGGAAAGCTGAGGAAGTATGTGGATGGCAAGGCTCCGAAGGGTGGAAGAGAGGACCCTAAGAAGAGAAGGAATGACAGATGCCATGGCGATGTCCCGACAAGAAGGGACAATGACTCAGAGGGCGATGATGAAGACGACCTGGATCTTTCGCCGAAGGATGACAACACCCCGGTGAAGAGGGTCGGCATGATCTCCTTTGGTGTTAGCACCATATGTGGGGGATTTGCAGGAGGTGGCTCTGAGGTAGCCGATAGGAAAGCCAATGTATCAGAGGCCAGGTCAGTGGCCAAGACCGAGGTTGTGAATCTAACGTCTTCTGACGCAATGCAGAAGAGGAAGAAGGTAGACATGGACACCCTCATAGTGGGGTTCTCCAGACTCGACTTCAAGGGCATCTTAGCCCCCCATAATGACCCTTTGGTCATAACAACAATGGTGCATGGGTGCGAGGTAGGGAGAATCCTCATAGATGGGGGAAGCTCAGTAGATGTGATGTTCTGGCCTTGTTTCAAGAGCCTGGGTCTTAGCAGGGCGAGGCTGGTGCCTTACCATCACCCATTGACAGGCTTCAATGGTGAAAAGGTTCACCCCTTAGGCATGTATGAAATGGATGTATGGATGGGGGATGAGTGGCCTAAGAGGTTGACCAAGAAGATCAACTTTTTTGTTATGGATGAAAATGTCTTCTCGGCCTACAACCTCATCATCGGAAGAGTGGCCCTCAAAGATTTTGAAGTCGTGCCATCGACGGTCCATCAGATGCTAAAATTCCCGACTCCTTATGGAGTAGGGGAAGTGCAAGGGGACCAGACCACGGCGAGGGAGTGTTACTTCAACTCGACCGAAGAGAGAGAGGCCCATAAGAGGGTAACCACCACTTACAGCATTGACACTCTCGACCCGAGAGATGAAACAAAATTGAAGAAGGGCAAGGCCGCGGAAGAGGTAGAATCCATCGTCCTCAATGAGGACGAGCCGGAAAAAAACGTCCAGGTCGGCAAGGCCCTAGAGCCAAGGATAAAGGAAGAGCTGATAAACTTCCTCAGGAGAAGGAAGAGTGTCTTCGCATGGAGTCACGCAGACATGCCTGGTATCGACCCTGAGATCATGACCCACAAGCTCAATGTGGACAGAGATGCCAGGCCTATCAAGCAGAGGCGAAGAGTTTACTCCAGGGAGAAGTATGATGTCATCCGGGAAGAGGTGAAAAAGTTGGAAGAGGCCGAGTTCATAAGAGAGGTTACCTGTCCGGAGTGGCTCTCAAATGCAGTCATTGTGCCTAAGGCCAATGGAAAGTGGCGAATGTGTGTAGATTTCACAGACCTAAACAAGTCTTTCCCGAAGGACAACTATCCCTTACCTAGGATAGACCAGATGGTGGATGCAACGGCAGGGCACGAGCTCATGAGTTTTATAGATGCTTATTCAGGTTATAACCAAATCTTCATGGATGCCGAAGACTCTGAGAAGACAGCCTTCATTACTGACAAGGGGACGTATTGTTACAAGGTGATGCCCTTTGGTCTGAAAAATGCGGGGGTAATGTATCAACGTCTTGTCAATAAGATGTTCGAGGAGCAGATAGGTAAGACCATGGAGGTGTATATGGATGATATGCTAACGAAGAGCCTGAAAGCATGTACTCAGGTAGCAGACCTTGAGAAGACCTTTGATGTCATGGACTCGTACAGAATGAAGCTCAACCCAGCGAAGTGTGTCTTCGGGGTAGGAGTCGAGAAGTTCCTGGGGTTCATCGTTAATCAGAGGGGGATTGAAGCAAAACCTGAGAAAATTAAGGCCTTGCTCGACATGAAGACTCCTAGGAGTATCAAGGATGTACAGAGACTCATGGGAAGAGTGGCAGCCCTTAACAGGTTTATTTATAGGGCAACGGAAAAGTGTCTTCCGTTATTTAAAGTTCTGAGAAAGGCCTTCCAGTGGGACGAAGAGTGTGAAAAAGACTTTGACCAACTCAAGTCCTACTTGGGGTCTCCCTTGTTGCTGTCTCGGCCCATCACGGGGGAGAGGTTGTTTGTGTATCTAGTAGTCTCTAAGTCAGCCATCAGCGCAGCCATCGTGCGGGAAGAGGATGGAATCCAGAGGCCTGTGTACTTCAACAGTAAGGACCTTCAAGGGTCTGAACAAAACTATCCCCGGATGGAGAAGTTGGCTTATGCCCTGATACATGCCTCAAGGAAGATGAAGCCTTACTTCCAAGCTCATTCCATGGTAGTCCTCACTGACTCCCCACTAAGGCAGATTCTTCATAAGCCTGAGAAGTTCGGAAGATTGATGACCTGGGCCATCGAGCTAGGAGAATATGATCTTACCTACCAGCCTAGGACAACCATCAAGGGGCGGGCCCTCGCAGACTTCGTCGCAGATTTCACTTGGGAAGAGGTCGAGACAGAGAAAGGTTCAGATGATGGCGAAGAGACAAACCGCAGTGTCTACTGAGATTCAAAAGAGACTGCATCAAACGTCTTCCGAGGCCGAGAAAAGGTTATCCCAGGAAAAACCCGGAGCAGAGTGGAAGAGAACGAAGAGGATCGATACCTCTTCAAGAAGGGGGTTATGAGAGAAGGGGTCTTCTCATCAGATGCAGACGTATGGAGCCTCTTCGTTGATGGCTCTTCCTATGACAGTGGAAGCGGCGTGGGGCCATGATAGCAGGTCTCTTATTGGCAACAACTCTTCGAGTAAAGCGACTCCTACTCCATAGAGACTCGAGGTTGGTTATCAATCAAGTGTTGGGGGCATACGAGGCAAAAGACGAAAGGATGGCCAAATACCTAAAGAAGGTAAGAGGGTTGCTAGAGTATTTTGAAGAAGCAAAGCTGAAGAGAGTGCCTCGGCTGAGCAACAACCACACTGATGCATTGGCAAGGCTGACCTCGGTAATGAAGACAGATTTGGGAAGGACCATTCCAATCGAGGTCTTAGGAAAGGCAAGCATCGAGGAGGATGAGGTATGTAGCCCTTGTTATAATGTGAACCTAGGAGACTCATGGATCGACCCGCTCGTCAGGTACCTAAGAGAGGGAGAGCTACCTGAGTCCAAGCTGGAAAGGAGAAAGTTAAGATACAGGGCTGCAAAGTTCTCATTAGTAGGAGACATCTTGTACAAAAAGGGGTTTCTACTGCCTCTCCTCAGATATGTGCATCCTGTGGAAGTACCCCAGGTCTTACAGGAGGTTCATGAGGGTTCTTGATCTAGCCACATAGGGGGGAGACCCTTAGCCAATAGGATCATCACTCAGGGATACTGGTGGCCTACCTTATCTAAAGACGCTGCAGACTATGTGAAGAGGTGCGACAAATGTCAAAGGTTCGCCACCATCCCTCATCAACCTCATTAGCCTATGACGCCAATCTCTTCTCCATGGCCATTTGCGGTATGGGGAATTGACTTAGTAGGACCTTTTCCAAGAGCTGTCAACAACTATAGATTCTTGATAGTTGCCATTGACTACTTTTCAAAGTGGGTGGAGGCATAACCAATGATAATAATTACAGAGCAGAAGACCTTTCAGTTCATTTGGAAGAACATCATATACAGATATGGCCTCCCGAACACTCTCATCTCAGACAATGGGACACAGTTCAAGAACTTCTCCTTAGAAAAATATTGCCTCAGAGTGGGGATTAAACAGTTCTTCTCATCTCTTGGTCGTCCTCAGGAAAATGGCCAGACCGAGGTCACTAACAGAACTATCTTAAACGGAATCAAGAAGAGGTTAGAAGATGCGAAGGGTATATGGACAGAAGAGGTTTGCGCAGTGTTATAGGCCTACAGAACTACGGCAAGGACACCAACGGGAGAAGCCCCATTCATGCTGGCACATTGCTCAAAGGTCGTCATACCAACGGACGTAGGACTGCCAATTCATAGAATTCAGACCTATGACCCTGACAGCAATGGAGAAAAGAGAAGGCTAGACCTGGATCTCATCGAAGAAAGAAGGGAAGACGCAGAGGTCAGAAAGGAAGCCTACCAGCAGAGGGCAGCAAAATTCTACAACTAGAGGGTGAAGTCAAGACCCATTGCAGTGGGAGACCTAGTGCTAAAGAAGACACTGCAGAAGGCAAACAAGATACACCCAAACTGGCATGACCCCTACAAAGTAACGGAAGAGGTTGCGCCTGGCACTTACAGGCTAGAAAACCTAGAAGGAGAACCCTTCACTAACCCATGGAATGCTGACCATCTCAAGAGATATTACATATGATGTTGTACAGAATTTTATGAAAATGTACTATTTTACTGAGAAGAGGTTATTAATAAAGATCAGTTTCCATATCAAGTTCTTGCTTCGTTCTTTATACCAGAAGTTTATTATGGGGCTAACCTCTTAGGTGATGACCTCAGACCCTCATAATATCACTCGGTAGTGACAAGGTCTGAGCTCAGACACCTTAGCAGAGGACCTCAGACTCTTAACATCATTAATTTGGTGACATTATTATGGGGTAACCTCTTAGGTGATGACCTCATACCCTCATAACATCACTCGGTGGTGACGAGGTCTGAGCTCAGACACCTTAGCAGAGGACCTCAGACGCTTGACATCATTAATTTGGTGATATTATTATGGGGCTAACCTCTTAGGTGATGACCTCAGACCCTCATAACATCACTCGATGGTGACGAGGTCTGAGCTCAGACACCTTAGCAGAGGACCTCAGACTCTAAACATCATTAATTTGGTGATATTATTGTGGGGCTAACCTCTTAAGTGATGGCCTCAGACCCTCATAACATCACTCGGTGGTGACGAGGTCTGAGCTCAGACACCTTAGCAGAGGACCTCAGACTCTTAACATCATTAATTTGGTGATAATATTGTGGGGCTAACCTCTTAGGTGATGACCTCAGACCCTCATAACATCACTCGCTGGTGACGAGGTCTGAGCTCAGACACCTTAGCAGAGGACCTCAGACTCTTAACATCATTAATTTGGTGATATTATTGTGGGGCTAACCTCTTAGGTGATGACCTCAGACCCTTATAACATCACTCGGTGGTGACGAGGTCTGAGCTCAGACACCTTAGCAGAGGACCTCAGACTCTTAACATAATTAATTTGGTGACATTATTATGGGGCTAACCTCTTAGGTGATGACCTCAGACCCTCATAACATCACTCGATGGTGACAAGGTCTGAGCTCAGACACCTTAGCAGAGGACCTCAGACTCTTAACATCATTAATTTGGTGATATTATTATGGGACTAACCTCTTAGGTGATGACCTCAGACCCTCATAACATCACTCGGTGGTGACGAGGTCTGAGCTCAGACACCTTAGCAGAGGACCTCAAACTCTTACATCATTAATTTGGTGATATTATTATGGGGGTAACTTCTTAGGCGATGACCTCAGACCCTCATAACATCACTCGATGGTGATGAGGTATGAGCTGAGACACCTTAGCAGAGGACCTCAGACTCTTAACATCATTAATTTGGTGACATTATTATGGGGCTAACATCTTAGGTGATGACCTCAGACCCTCATAACATCACTCGGTGGTGACGAAGTCTGAGCTCAAACACCTTAGCAGAGGACCTCAGACTCTTAACATTATTAATTTGGTGACATTATTATGGAGCTAACCTCTTAGGTGATGACCTCTGACCCTCATAACATCACTCGGTGGTGACGAGGTCTGAGCATCACTCGGTGGTGACGAGGTCTGAGCTCAGACACCTTAGCAGAGGACCTTAGACTCTTAACATCATTAATTTGGTGAAAACTATTATGAGGAGAGCATATTATGAAATGACTTCAAAGCCTAATAGCAATTCAGTAGTGAGATCAGAATTATTGACAATATAAACAAGAACACCACAACAAAATAAGAGAAGAGATTTCCATTCAGAAAAAGGAAGAGATCATATAGCATTCAAAGGTGTTACAAATTACAAGTTCAGTTACAAGCTACAAGTTAAAAATTACAAGTTACAAAATACAAATTTGTTACAAGTTAAAGGTCTGAGGGGGGAGCATTGACGGTCTCGGCTGGGTTGACTTGATCAGCGTTGGTCACCTCAGCCACATCATCAGCAGGTTCAGTCCCTCCGAGATCAGTCCATCCCAGAGTAGCAGTCTCACCAGGGGCAGCAGCCTCGTCTTCTACCTCTTGAAGAGCCTGTACGAACTGAAGGTCGGCAAAGCTGAGACCCACAAGATCAGAGGCCTTTAGAGTGCCAACCTCCTTCTCTCGGACTTCAGCCCATCTGGTAGTGGCCTTGATACCTCTTTCAAGATATTCGAAGCCCAAACCAACGAACTCGTTTGAACCTTTATATTTGGAAATTATTCTAGGAGTGGCATCCTCAAGGGCATCTTTGACAGCCGCGCTGACTTTCTGTTGAAGAGTGTCATCTTTGGCCTTCAGGGCTTTAGCGTGAAGAGAGACATCTTTCTCCAAGCCCTTGACCTTATTCTCAGAGGTCTGTAGTTCTGATTTCAGACGTTCTACCTCGGCATTCAGGGCACTCTCAACCTTCTCGGCATCTTGCCCCTTCTGGATAAGGGGCAACTTCCTCATGGCCCAGTTCGATAGCTGATACATGGAAGTCACTCCCTGCACATTTAATGAAGAAGTTAAGTAGGAGAAAAGTCAGACGTTGCACTTATAAAAATTTGACAAAGGAACAAATCATACCTGGACGGCTCTGTGGAGGCCGAACTCAACCATAACGGAGGTATCCATGGCTCTATAGAAACTCTTGTCGACCTCGATTATTACAGAGGCGAGTGCGTCCATTGCCTGTCTGCTTTTTCCGACCACGCTGTCAATCAACTTCAGCTGATCCAGACGAGCCGTCAGGATGTCAACCGAAGAAATTGGAAGTGCAGCATCTGAGGCTTTCTTTTGCCTCACTGTCGGCCTCTGATCCTCAGAGGGATGGGCTTTAGGGGCCCTCTTCTTGGATTTGGATGTTGAGGGAGCTGGAGGAGGAGAGTTCAAACAAGTCTTCTTTACAAGCCTTGCCAAACTCGGAGCTTCCATCTCCCACAGTTCATTTGGGATACCTGGTGGTCTCTCTGCAAAAGTTAAAAGATAAGGTTTAGAGATCAGGTATGAATGAGGTCAGAGGTTAGACTTGAAAAAGAAAAATCCTTACCAAAATCAACAAGGGGACTTCCACCCAGGCTCGTCCCTGAGAGATACTAGGGGGGTCAGCAGATGTTCGAATTTGACAAACAGACCATGTGCCCCTTGGTCTTGCAGGGCCTTCACCTTTTTGATATTCCGAAGACTTAGACCGGGATCGACCCTTGCAGACATGGTTACCTTACCCCATCTGAGGGGTATCCTCGGCCCAAGAGTGGAAGAGGGAACAGATGAGCCGAATTCCCATGGCCCTGAGGCGAAAAAATATCGGGGCTTCCAATTGTGATTTGAGGTCTGAGTCACCTGGAGCATCTTCTTCTCAGGCCTCCGAGCCACGAAATGATAGTAGCTTGGATGGTTTTTGGCCGAGGTTGGGACATAGAAACTAGTAAAGACCTGAATTGGGAGGTCAGAGTGGTGGACTGCCCTCCACAAGATAATGGCCCCTATAATGACTCTCCAGGCATTGGGAGAAAGCTGCGAGGGGGCCAAGTTGATAAAAGAGAGAATGGATCTGATGATAGGATGAATGGGTAGGCGAAACCCTAACTTAAACATCTGCTCGTACAAGCAGATTTCTCCATCTCGGACATGATAGGCCCTCTCTTCCCTCAGAGGTCTCCTTAATTTGATTGAGGGATTGATGGAGTATAAATATCTGAGGTGTAAAAGATCCACTTCAGTGACTGTGCTCTCGACCTCGGCTGCTTCAGAGATGTCAACATCACTTTCAGCATCCTCATCCTCGTCAGGCTCAACGTCGGCTGGAGCAGACGTAGATGGGTGACTAGGGAATCTCTGAGCGAACTCAGCCCCTGTAACGATCGACAAAGGAATGGCATCAAGAATGGGTGGCACCGCCACACTTGGCCCAACAAGTTCAACCTCTGAAGAAGAATCTGAGGTGCTCGAGCCATTTTGGGATGAAGCTTGGCTGGATACCTCGGCCTGATCAGGATCCTTATCAGGCCGAGGTGTAAAATCCATGGCTTCTTGGAAAGAGTCCACAGACATGGGGTCTAAGGTGGAAGACTCAGACTCAGACATCGGTAATGGGTTGGCAGAGAAGTTTGTCTGATAGAAGTTCTCAGGAGGATCAGGATATACCACCTTGAGAGGTGGGGGAAAGATAGGTCTAATAGGAAACTCATGTGACCTACGATCTTTCTCTTGAGCTCTCTCTATTTGCCTAATCTTTTCTAGGCTCTTCTCTCTAAGAGAAGGGAAATCCTCAAGAAGATGGTATAGGGGTCTGAGCATCAGAGGACGACCCTAAACTTGGGAAAAACTTCTAAAACCACAAACACGATTAACTTATAAAATAAATGGGTTTAAAGATCAAACTTGGAAGTTTAAAGGAAACCCAGTTCGCCCCTGATCAGAATGGAGCTCGCCAGAAAACTCAAAAGCTCGCCGAAAAACTCAAAAACTCGTCGGAAAATTAATACCAAATACCAGAAGCAAAGGAAATGGAAAGGGAGAAGTACCTGAAGATGAATCGATGGATGAAATGAAGAGAAATCGCAAGAAAACCAGGGGAAATCCTCTGCAGAAGGGCGTTGAGTGGAGGAGCTTAGAGAGAGAAAATCGCAGGTACTTTGCGTGCGCGGGAAACGAAACAAAAAAGAAGAAAGAGAAAGGAAGGGTTTAAACCCTTAAGTACTTGGGCACACTTCCCAAGGCACATCGTTGCCTTGGGAAACCCAAGGGACAATTGACAGCACACGCCAGCCAAATTTGCACGCTCTAGCTTGGGACAGATGTCATACAGGTGTTAACTTGGGACGGACAGGCCTCAGAGGGAAAGTAATCCCCTAGCCACTCGCTCTCGCATATGACTAAGGGCTGGGGGGTGATTGATATGCCCCAAGTGTAACCTCGGCCCTGAGACACCAACCTCGGCCAAGATGATGGCCGAGACATTGATCGAACGGCCATGGGCCCACGATATCATCCCTCGGCCAGACCAACCTCGGCCCAGGCCGACACTACCATATACACTTCAATGGACACTACGCGCATCGCAGGCATCAACAGCATTCTCATGTACCTGGGTATAGCAACCTCAGCCAAGAGTAGGCCGAGGTGACAAGGAGCCTTGGTAACCTTCATAGAGCTAGTCCAACCTCGGCTTGGGCCGAGGTGACAAGAAGCAGACATAGTAATCATCAGCATGCTATATGTCCAACCTCGGCTCGGGCCGACCCCAGCATATGTCTCGGCTGAGATCAGGCCGAGGCTCCCTATGACACATCTCGGATTGAACGGACATTAAGTCTTTACAGCTCGGCCTCTCCCAGGCCGAGGTTATTCACCAATATGACTGCCAAGCATCTGTTGACATTTGGATAAGGACACTTGGGCACAAATCAGTTGTAACAAGATTATTCTCCACATGTGGGAGAATATTTCATCATCATTACTTACACGTGACAGTGTCAGATGGCACTCCCACATTGGTGAGGATACCACACACATGCTCATTGCATGCATGGGGGGTACATTACACCCCCTTGGTGCTATATATAGGGGTCATCCCCTACCTTGCAAAAGGATCCCCAGTTATTAAACCCTAGCTAAAACTCTATCTAAATCTACAGTAGAGAGAGAGAGAGAGCTTGAGAGAACTGTATCCATGGCCATTAGTGCCTTTATTCAGTAATATTACTCACACACTCACAGTGGATGTAGGCCAGAATGGCTGAACCACCTATATTCCGGTGTTGATTCCTCTTATCCTCACCTCATTCTCTTATCTCTTTATATAGCTGAGCTGCCATTGTTATTCATATATTGATCTTGGAAACACCTTATCTGGTGGTGCTGGTTCTTAGCATCATAAAAAAACATGGAGTGCTACAGTCTTCCCCACTAGCAAAGAATTTTGCCCTCCAAATTAGACTAAGCATACACATCAAACGCAAATTGTGCAAAAGAAAATAAGGCTCATATATGCCTGCCCATACCATGATCGGGCGCCCATACACCCAATCCTACATGTTCGTAATGTAACAACCCGTAATTTTGTGGATTTAGCATTTATTTATTTTGGGGAGAAATAAAATGATTTAAATTGGAGAAACCAAATTTATGATTTGGAGAATTTATTTTAGTTGGAAGAATTAATTATGATTGGCGACTTTAAGTTCAATTGTTCAAAATATTGCGTGTCACATTTTTGAGGTCAAGATTTGAGAATGTTATAAAGTATTTCGGATGACAATTCTGAGTGCACGGTTGAGTCCATAGGGGTTGAGATAGTGATAAAAGAGTACCCTGGGTAGTAATTAGGTCTCGTGATATTTTGGGACATAGTCGGGCCCACACGGGGGATTTGGGCCATTTTAATTAGGCCCATATGACTAAAAACGTGATTAGGGGTTTTAAAACTAATTAAGGGAGTGTTGAACGACAATTGACAAATTCTAAACATAAGGGCTTGAGAGAAAAGTAGAGGAAGCAAGTGGAGAACAAATTGGGGATCTTTTGGAGTCAAATCGAGGGACAAAGTGGGTGTTTGTAATCAAATCATTCTCTACACCAACGGATCAGACTCTACGATCAATCAAAGGCAAGTGGTTAACTGTTGTGATTCTTAAATAGGCCCATATGATTAAAAATGTGATTAGGGGTTTTAAACCTAATTGAGGGAGTGTTGAACGGCAGTTAACAAATTCTAAACATAATGGCTTGAGAGAAAAGCAGAGGAAGCAAGTGGAGAAAAAATTAGGGATCTTTTGGAGTCAAATCGAGGGACAAAGTGGGTGCTCGTAATTAAACCATTCTCTACACCAACGGATCAGACTCTACAAACAATTAGAGGCAAGTGGTTAACTGTTTTGATTCTTAAATAGATGATAACCAATTCATATTATGGGAGGTGTAAACCGAAATTCATTTTTGGGTGTGGGATTTAAATGAAAATGGATTTTTAATGAATTTGGAAAATTATGTTGATTTGATACTCAATTAATGTTTGAATATGGTAATGAAATCATGGAAACCGAATTTTAGTATGAGCCAATGTCTATTGGGCGTCTGATTGGGAACTATGATGATGAATTGAAAATCAAATGAGTAAAACCAGGAAAATACGCGAATCGAGAAATTCAAAATTATGAAAATAAATTATGAATTTATGGTCTCTAGGAGGTTTATAACCTTTTACATGTGTTAAATATTATTAGTTGTGATGGCATAATTGTGGGAGAGTGGATAAAAAGTTTGGTTGTGCATTATTGGTGGAAACAGATTCGGGGAAGAAGATGAATATCTGGTCGATCGATCGATTGATCCAAGGAGTCTATCGATTGACCCCTTCAGTTATTCTAAAACATTAGATTGTATGTCTTTTCATCACGGTCCCGTGGGCGCCGATCTCGTATTTTTTTGATTTTTTTTTAATTTATAATGATTTTTCTATGAAAGGGTGCGCGAGACCGACAACTTTAGGAAGAAATAAATTCAAGTTATTTGGAGATGACCGTAGATGAGTGAAGGACTTTGAAAAAATATTGAGGAAAATTATTTTATCCTTGGATTAGATAGGGATGAATCCTGTGTATGAATTTGGGAGTATTTAGAATGAACGACACACGAAAATATATGAACGTATTCGAATGGGAATTTCAGATGAATTTAGCATACGGGATGGTATCTTAAGGAGGGATTTAATTGATAGAAATTGAATAGAATTTAATATTTGGAGTCTTATGGGATGAGTATTAAGAATATTAAATTTAATACGAGTGTCAAACTTATTAACGAGATTTGGTGAAATAAATTCTAAAGGGTTTCGGACCGAGAAAAAATATCCGGGTAATGTTGTTGAGCGACGCTACTTTAAATTAATAAATTATAGTGAAAGTAATTAATTAAATTAGATTCAGACCATAGACTTAAGTATATATAGGCTAGTGTTACAGATTTTAGTACACGGTAAAGTCGGGGTTTTTAATATATATTTACGGTGTGGTGAAGTGAATATATATATATATATATATATGTTATGTGTGCTGTTAAATATCAAACACTAGATATTTATTTAATATATATACTCTAGTGATATCAAGGAAGGTTGCCCGATGTGGGTGAATCCCCTACCTTGAGGAGTAGGGAGAGTATATCCCCAGGTCATAGCGTCCGGTATATGTGTGGAGGGCTTATCTCACTTTTAGGGAAGTAATATGATCGCCTCCACTACGTTGATATTTTAGGCCAAGTTGGTGAGTGATTCTGACTTCGGTAACTAGTTTAAGTGAGCATGCCTATTATGATAGTACTTTAGGGGAAATCTTTCGGCGAGGGTATACTCAGAAGGATAGATATACAGATGATATATATGTGGATGTTTTAGTAAAGATACGTATACCATGGTATTAAATATTATATGCGGGTAATAATACAGTGTGGGATGTATTTACTTTATATAACTTGTGTCACTGTTATATGGTATTATTTTTTAGGAATAAATTAAGTCAACGTGTGAGATAAATTATAACCCATAAGTAATCATACTCGGGTTTGAGTAGTATGGAAAGGGGAGATTATACCAAGACTAGTTGGACGGGATAGTACAACTAGGTAGGGTTAAGAAAACCGTTAGTTATGCACATTAGTGGTGGGGTGAGTATGTCCTCAAGAGAGTACAACACTAACTTAAATATAAAGTGTATTCATGTATTTTTTAATTACTGCAGTTAATTCACTTGCTAAATATTTTCAAAATATTTTGGTGTCTAACCCTTGCTATAAAACTATTTTCAAAACCTTTTAGATGTCCATCCACAGGGACGCCAGGATTGATATTCTATTCTAGGGACATGGAGCTGTGACATATGTGGATGCTAGCAGGAGCTTGGATTAAACACATCATTCATTCTTTCCAAGAGTAGGAATCATCTATCACTTTCAGTTTACTTAGGGCATGTTGCCCAAACTTTTCAGTTGTAGTTTTCAGATTTATTTATTCAGTTGTTGGACGATTGTTATTGGATTATATTTTTTTGGCCGATGGTTTATTCGACAAGTAGTTCCTTTATTTATGTATTCAATCGATTTGGATTCCGTCATTGTGTATATCTCTTATTGTATTTTTTCGCATGTTATTGTTTGTGTCTAAGTAAAAAGATGAAATTGGCACTGACTTTTTGGAATACTAGGTGGTTAGTAAGTTTTAAAAAGGTTTTCGATGCTAAGAATGAACTGATCGAGCGTGAAAAGTAGCGTGCGTAAAGACACTAATCGTTGTTTTAGTTTCACCGCCTCAATATAAAAGAAACCTAAGTTACGACTACACTCAACGGGTGAGTATAGCAGTAAGTCGGGTATCGAATCCACAGAGAATGTTTGATAGATCGTAACAGATTATTAATCCTGGAATAAAAGTGTAAAAAGGTGATGTATGCTAGTAATTAAAAGAAAAGAGAGAAGTTAAGTCTAAAATAAAGTAAAAGCGAGGATCGGGCTATCATCCAACCATACGGCTCGAAACAACTATTAGTCAGAATTTCGTCTCGAGAGCAATTTAATCGAGCATTATCAATTAAGCATAAACTTCACACAATAAGGAATTTAAGCCAAAGTTGCGAGAATAAACATTTAATCGAAAATTGGTCGCATGCGGATTAAATTCGGATTATCGCTTTAAATAATAACGTTGCATGACAAAGAAAGTTAAACGCGTAATAATCCGACTTTAAAATGTGCGGGTTCAATTAAAAGCAATTTTGCACGAAACCTAAGTTTCGGAGCTCGGGGCCCGTTAATGGCGGAACGACATCCCAACCCTATTTAACTAGGGGCACATGATGATTAGACTAAATTACAACTAATTAAACTAGTAAAGCAAGTAATAAAGAAATTAAACTAATTAAGAAATCATGGAAATTAATCTACAAAGCAAAAGAAAATCAAGAACAACTATATAAATGGAGATGGAAGTGGAAAGTTCAACATACACAACCCATATGGTTGTCAACCCAAAGAGAAATGAATCCAAGCTCTCCAAACCCACAAACCCTAGGCTAAAACTAATTAAAACTGAATATCTCTGAATATTACACAAAATTGGGTTATATATTAAGTTGGAATAAAAGAAAAGAAGGCAAAAATATCTGCAAAAAACAGGGGATCGATCGATCGACCCCTTTGGTCGATCGATCGATGGATGAAATTGTGCCAAAAAATATGAAGGATCGTTCGATCGATCGATCAAGCAGGGCAGAACCTCCTTTCCTCCTATTTTGGTGTAAATGCTTTCTTCTCCGCAAAAATCGCCGTAACTTCTTCATTCGGGATCAGAATCGTGCACCGTTTGCAGCCACGCGAAGCTTAGGAGGAGGGAAACAAATTCTGTGAGATGCTGGGCCAAGTGCCCAAACTATGAATTGACCGAATTGCCCTTGAACGTGTGAATGCGTACGGGACTTGAGCGGAATGCGTCCGAACTCCATTCTTAATACCTAAATAACTACAAAAGCCCAATTATACCTCATATAGCATGTTAACAATATAAACTGAGGTTTTCTGGTTAGCAGGCTTAAATATAGAGATTAAGGCACCCGAAGGGGCTAAAATGCGTAGGTTCGACGGATGAAATACACAATATTTGCGTATTATCACACCCTCTAACTTACACATTGCTAGTCCCTAACAATAAAATAGGATGCAATAAGAACATCAAGTAAACCAAAAATAGGAGATAGTACAAAAATATGCTATAAAAGTAATAAAAATATAAGGCCACTTTCACGGGCGAACAATTGCATTTAGCGTATGCAATAAGCCGTTAAACCCCTAGGTCACCCTAGTGGACGAGTGTCATCTCGTGAGGGTTTTCAGGGATGATACCCACAAACATCATAAAGTTTCCTCAAAATATGCCTAATCACATGCAACATACTCAATAATACGAACAAGATTTCAACATGTTATTTGCAAAGCAAACGAATTCACGTGAAAAGTCCGTAGTTATTAACATTATCAAATGCACCTCAATGAATTGAAACTTTAACATGTGGGAGGGGAGTGAGTACACGCAAAATATGATTTGGCAAAAACTTAAATAAATCGAATAAATGTTAAAGCAAGCATACATTTAATCCTCATGGGAATTACACTCATCAAGAGAATTCACTCGAAATAGGGAGGAAAAACACGGAACATGCGGGCATAAGGAGTAAATGTAAATGGAAACTAGGCCGCACACATGTCACAAATGAAGAACGCTATATATAAACTGAAAAATCGTAATCTCAATGAAAGGATACCGCATGCTAAAAGAGGCGAAATACATTTTCACAGATTATTAAAACTGCTATGACTTTTAAATTACATTAACCTAAGATCACATAGGAGTTTAATAGGGTTGTAATGTAGTCTAGGCTAGGGTTCAAAATGAAAGGGATGTATATATAGATTCAAAAGTGTTCGGGGATGAAAACTTGGGATAATGAGAAAATGCGGGAAATAGCAAAAATGGAAAACAAGTTCCAAAAGGCATTAGATATATCATCAAGGAGAGTAATCAAAGCTCATTGAACTATATACACAACATATACAACTTTCTCTTTTCTTTCCTTTCTTCTTTTTCTCATGTTTCCTTTTGTTTTCTTTTTCTTTTTGCTTTCTCTTTGTCTTTTCTTTTTCACCTTTCTTTACTTTACTTATCAAACTCTCATATGCCTAAATTGCAACCGATATTACAACAACATCATTCAATCCTAAATAACGTTTCAAACAAAGGTGTGGAAAGTGTATGTATGGGCTAAAACTCCAATTTAGAGTTGGCTATGGGAATGGGGTTATTAAACGAAAGGCTATATTTAGGCTCAAAGAGGTTAACGAGGGTAAAAATATAAGGGTGAGGTCAAGGCTAATATGGGTGATAGAACAAAGAATGCCTATGATCATTTCACAAAGTTTACGCAATTATCGAATCAAAACAAGATATGAAAATCATGATCAAGTAACACATTTCAAGTATGAACTCAATTAATGAACGATCAAATGAAAGAATAGAGAGATTACCGACGAATTCAACGTTTTCAATGTGAAAAGAATAGTGTATACACTCACAAATGACGAAAGGTACAAAACTTACTCGGTGTAAGTATATACAATGCAACAAAAGATTACCGAGTTATAAAAATCTTAAACCAAATCAATAAGGCAATAAAAGTGCATGTGCTCATGGGATTAAAGTTTAATTCATGAAGTTATTCACAATATCAATAAAGGAGACTAAAGTCTAATAATTTCTAAAATCGGGAACATGCATCATTGGGTTGTCTATTCGGTCGGGCAATTATTGAAATGTATCATCGGCAACAAAGGCAAAATGCCCAAAAAAAGGAGAACAAAGAAAGAAAATATTTTTGAAATTTGTAATTTTTCTAATAAAAGCATACTTATTAACTAACATGTGAGCAAAAACATGGACACTACCAATGAATGGATAGAATATCCCACACCCCCTAACTTAAAACCTGGCATTGTCTTCAATGTTAATTAAGAACCAAGTTAAAGAAGGAAAAGAGCGATATTACCCAAAATAGAGCGATCTCCGGAAAGTGCGAGTCCGATGATTCTACAAAACAAGTTAGTAACAAGCATAGCGAAAACAAATAACAAAAAGTTAACTAATTACACTAAACTAAAATAAAAAGAAAGAAAAAATAAAAAGCTAACTATACACAACATACTATTTAGGCCTCTAACTAACTATACACTAGAAGTCTAAATTTTTTAGGGTCCACCCAAATAACATTTTGACTTTGGAAGATCAGTGGTGGACCTTCCCTCTCATCCATACCTTCGGGAAAATAGGAATTCCGTTCAAGCGACGGAAGGCATGTGGGTGGTGGAAAAGGTATGGGGGATTTGGATAGGACGAGCGACAAATATGCTAGGGAACCAAAAAAAACTGAATTTCCTCCCAAATATTTAGCAAGTGAAATGGGAGGTGGTGCACATGAGGGCAAAGATGCCTTCATGGAAAGAAAATTGAGCAAGTACTCCTCGTCGGTGAAAGGGTTGAACGTTTTAAAGTTCGGTACCAATTCATCGGGTGCTTGTGACGGTGTGATAACGGAGAATGAAAATGGGGTGGAAAGAAAATCAAACTCAAGAGATGAGTTATCATCACTCAAAGTTGGAATTTCAAAGCAGATGAGATCATTTTCAATGAAACTTTCTTCTTTGGGATACAAAAAAGAAATCATCTCATTTCACATAGATATTATATCCATTTCATCCTCGATTTCATTCTCAATTACAAGATGGGCCAAGTGACGAATGGTTTGTTCCAAAGTAGGCACAAAGTCCTCATTTGGTTCAAAACATTCCTCGACTGCAAAAGTCTCGGAAGAGAAATCGTCATCGAATTCGAATATAAATCCAAATATTGATCCCAAAGATGATGTTCTTCCTGATAACGTTCTTCATACCTCTCTTTCTCAAGCATAATAAAACCCTCGCCGAAAGTCATAGGCCGAGGTGCGGATGCTTGAAAATGAGGAGTTTGAAAATCATTATCAGTACAAAAGTAAAACTCGTTATTATAGGAGTTTTGAAAACTATTGCTATTCGTTTCAAAACTCCTATTATATGGAGGTAAGGGCCCAAAATCATTATCTTATCGGCATCAACAATCATCATCCTCAAAATATACGCACTCCAAAGCTTGACTTTTATAATACTCGCCCAACGTCATTTTAGATGTTGTAATTTTTTGGGACTCTAAGTACTGACCAAAAGTCATAGGTTTGCGGGGATTTTGAGAATTATCATAATCATTATCGAAAGGATTGGAATAAGACATGCTTACCCCAACAAAGGCTCGAGATGGAAAATGACACAAAGATGATGCACGCATGGTAAAATTCAAGCATTTCTAGGCGCTCAAGTGTAGAGGTCCTCCAAAAAAAAGTTAAAAGAAAGAATACAAATACAAAAGAAAGAATACTACGAACTAATAAAATACGGGATCAATCGATCGACCGCTTTGGTCGATCGATCGATGGATGAAATCGTGCCAAAAAATATGAAGGATCGATCGATCGATCCTTTTGATCGATCGATCAATCAAGCAGGGCAGAACCTCCTTTCCTCCTATTTTGGTGTAAATGCTTTCTTCTCCGCTAGAATCATCGTAACTTCTTCATTCGGGATTGAAATCGTGCATCGTTCATGGCCACGCTAAGCTTACGAGGAGGGAAACAACTTCAGTGAGATATCGGGCTAGGTTCCTAAAATGTAAATTGACCGGATTACCCTTGAACGTGCGAATGCGTATGGGACTTGAGCGGAATGCATTTAAACTTCATTCTTAGTACCTAAATACTTACAAAATCCCAATTATACCTCATATAGCATGTTAACAATATAAATCGAGGTTGTCTGGTTAACGATCTTAAATATAGAGATTAAGGCACCCAAGTGGTCTAAAATGCGTAGGTTCGACGGATGAAATACGCGATATTTGCGTATTATCATGAACTAACTGGGATTCCTGTTTTAATTTGATATAGGACTGATCACTGATGACACGAGAAATCGTCCACTTGTCGTTCTCGTATAAACATACCAAGAGTAAAGTGCATAATAAACAAGTAAAGCAAGTAAATAGGGATAAGACAAGATATAGAGTGGTTCAGCCTCTAAAATAGGCCTACGCCCACTATATTTCTCTGTTCTCATTATATGCGTTGTATTGTACAATATAATCGTGCCTAAAGAGGCGTACAAGTATGAGAATAAAGGAGAGTACATGACAGTATTAAGGATTCCGGTGTGCCTGAGAGGTGTCTGCGATGTAGGTGTACGGCCTCCAAGTCGTATGTTGAGGTTATGCAGAGATAATCTGTATTGTAGAATCTGTCCCGGGGGTCTAAAATCGGTCCCTTATTTTGAGGTGTGGTCCTCTATTTATAGGAGATATGCTCACGTGCTCTGAGCACGTGACGTACATAAAATCTGGAGTTGCTGTAATCGAGAGGGGTGCGGCCTGTAAGGCAAGCAATGTGAGCTCTGCATCCTGCAACAGGTTAGAGCCAAAGGTGTCACACCCTATACTGGGTAGCGCCGCGGCCTTTTCACAATGGCAAGTTGTATGTACCACGCCCTCTGTTTGGTAGGGCCGCACCCCGTGTTGAGCAGGGCCACACCCTATGCTGAGAAGGGCCATGACACATAAGCATGTGCAGTGCAAAGTACCATCCGCAGCAGGGTGTTATATTTGTACTATCAATCACCCGGTAGTTTATTAAGCAGGGTGTCACATGTAATCCCATGATAAAATACAATATATATATAACTCCTATATATATATAAGTATCTACGAAAGTAATGTCATCCCATGCTCTCTACTCGGATCGTCACTCGATCCTATCTCCAACCATCATCATGAGACTTAACACTTCAAGTCAAATTACATTGCTACATCAATATTAGAGGTACCCCCAATTCATACCAACGATTTCTCCAAAATAAATTCGCATCTCCAAAATTAAATTAAGAAATTTTCATCTTCAAAATTAAAGGCTGAGGATTCTCACATCAAGATCTTTATCTCTAACCTCAATGCCTACAACATCTTGAAAGACACAACTCCCTATCTCCAAGAAATACATCCAACACATATGCTAGACCCTCTACCTTAAGGAGTATGAGTCAATAAAGGGAATCAAAAATTGGTAACACATAAGCTAAACGGACTCACAACGTATGAGTCCTAAGACCATGCTCTGATACCATCTGTCACACCCCCGCTTAATTCTGGAATCGGCCGCCACGAAAACTAAGTCGGCCGTGAGTCAATAAAATACCATTCTTAGCATGAGACAGATATGAGACATAAATAAATCAATCCTCAAGATAAATAATTAAATCAAACTCAATTGATAACAACAAATGAATGATAAAAGGTCCATCACATGCTAAACTCCAAATAATAAACTAATCTCCAATAATATAAAACTGAATAAAACCCATACAACTTTGGAACCGAATGGCTCAATCAAAACCATAAACTATGTCTCAAAGTACATACGAAGGAATGGAAAACTAAACTAAATCAACACGCATAAGGTAGAGTAACTCCAACTGCACCTCCAACCAAATCCTCAAATAACTCTATTTTGCTTCTCCAATTACTAATTTATGAAAAGTTAGTCAACGCACGAGGTCAGAGCCCCGAGCATGAATACATACTACTCCCCTCAAATAGGATCCTTGAATCCAGACAGTAGCATTATACGCAATAAATATCACAACAGAGTATTTTAAATTAAATGAGATAATTAAACGTGATAAATATAAATCACTAACTACCCGAAGGAATCCCCATTTAAAAAGGCACACCAATATGATTTTAAATTCCTAAGTCCCACGATGTTAATTTAGTTAAATTAGCCAACTATTATTACTCCTCAGTTTATTATGGCAATCCTCCCGCCTCGGGTGATTTCTCTACCAAAATACACATCCCCTCGTCAAAACGCCGGCTGGCCCGTTTAAACTGTCGGCCTCACTGATTGATGAGGTTTCAAACACGACATGACATAAAACACCGGCTGGCCCGTTTAAACTGTCGGCCCTCGCTGATTATGTCGACAATATCTTTTAATTCCCGTCTTAATATCTTAGGTATTAATTCTTAATTCACAATTTCAAATTACCCCACCCTTTTATCGATGTGAGATCCTCAAAATACCCCTTAGTCCCATACGTAAGGGTCCCCAAGTTATCAATACGTCCTACCCTTTGTATAGGAGGATTTTCTAACATAAATCTCAACTTAGTCTCATACCTAGGCTAGCGTAATGACAATAAAGTAATAAAAAATCATCCCACCCCTGACATGATAAAACTGCGATAATTTACCCTCACTAGTCCCATGCCTAGAAGGCGTAAATCATAAAAAGGTCTACCTACTAGTTCCATACCTAGAAGGCATCCTAAAATATAGGAAGATCAATAATAACCAACAACCCGTCGTCACAATGATATTTAATAATACCAACAAGTCACACAAATATGTATAATAAATCAATGTACCAAACTACGCATGATAGTCCAGTCCATTAAATCTTAATTTAATTATCACCTCGTCATAAACACCCAATTAATCTCATTTAGTTATTTTAAATTAAATATACCGCTATTTCATCATTTAAAACATCATAATTCTAATTTCATTATCTCACCACACAAATTACATGAGTTATACGCCCCCAAATTCATTTATGACAAAACTAGGATTTTTCTACATGAAACCTACACCAACAAAACCCAAAATCACTTACGAATTCTACGTACCAACGAGTTATGAATATTATTCATATTAAAATATTTTCATAAAAATAGCCCTAAGTTTTATATGTCCACTTTCTCTAATTAGATTGCTATTTGATTTTAAAAAACATTGAATTTAGGTTTATGTAACACTTAAAATGCTTAATACTAAAAGAAAAAAAAAGTATTCATGCCTTTGATTAAGATGAAGAAAATCTGAGTCGACGGTTGAATTCCTCTCAAAAAATTAGCAAAGAGACGTTCTTGGACAATCTTGATTAAACCCCAAATTAAACTTTAAATCTTGTGTTAAAACTTGTAACAAAAAAACTTGATCTTGTTGAAGGTTCATGATTATGGTGGAGAGGAAAATCTTTTGGAAGAGCGTTCTGATGAAAAACTTAGGAAAAAGTAGTTATGAGAAGTCCTCCTATGGATTATAAGTCTTATACAACAATTAAGAGTCATAATCCAAATCCAACTCTAAAATCTGACTAAATCACGCAAAACTGAGCATGGTCGATCGATCGACTAAAAGGGTCGATCTATCGACCCGACAGAAAATCTGACAGTTCCCCCACAAAAATTACATAAGCCAAATATTAAAAATTCGTTTTAAATCCGATTTCAATTCCTCTTGAAGTTCCATTCTTCTAAAATCATAACCAAAATTTTATGTTTTTCGCAAAAGTTCCAATTAATTAATAAAATTAATTTTTAAAAACATGGGGTGTTATATTTCGATTCCATTGATAGCAACTATTTCTATTAACATTCGTATGGACGTAATTATTGTTACCAGTGAATATGTACTGAAGTAATCTAACCCTTGCTTTTGCCTATAGCCTTTGGCTACAAGTCTAGATTTATATTCATCCATTGATCCATCGGCCTTTATCTTCTTTTTGAAGATCCATTTATAACCTTACGATTTTGAACCTGGTGGAAGATCCACTAGTTCCCATGTGTGATTTTATAATATGGATTCAATTTCACTATCAATTGTTTTTTTTCAATTAGAAGCATCGGGTAAGGATATAGCTTCTTTGTATGATTGAGGTTCATTTTTATAGAAGGGTATCTTCCCCAAAATACTATTTCTACGCATTGAGAAGGAACCTCACCTAGGTGGAGGCAGAAGCCCATATTGAGAAGGACCCCCTACAAGGTCCTTTCAGAAACTCAAGTTAAGAGGGAACCCCACCTAGGTAGCAGCAGAAGCCTATGTTGAGAGGGACCACCGTAAGGGTCCCTGCAGAAACTCAAGTTGAGAAGGAACCGTTGTTGAGAGGGACTTCCCCCAAGGTCTCCATAGAAACTCACGTTGAGAAGGAACCCCACCAAGGTGGCAGCAGAAGCCTACGTTGAGAGGGTCCCTCGCAAGGCTCCCTACATAAACTCAAGTTGAGAAGGAACCTCTATTGAGAGGGACTTCCCCAAGGTCTCCGCAGAAACTCAAGTTGAGAAGGAACTTCACTTAGATGGCGGCAGAAGCCAAGGTTGAGAAGGATCACCGCAAGGGTCCCTGTAGAAACTCAAGTTGAGAAGGAACATCTATTGAGAGGGAATTCCCCCAAGGTCTCCATAGAAAGTCACGTTGAGAAGGAACTTCACTCAGATGACGAAAGAAGCCCAGGTTGAGAGGGACCACCGCAAGGGTCCCGTGCAGAAACTCAAATTAAGAAAGAACCGCTATTGAGAAGGATTTCCCCCAAGGTCTTCACAGAAACTCACGTTGAGAAGGAACCCCACCAAGGTGCCAGCAGAAGCCTACGTTGAGAGCCCCCCCCCCCCCCCCCCCCCCCCGCGCAAGGGTCCCTGTAGAAACTCAAGTTGAGAAAGAACCTCTGTTGAGAGGGACCTCCCCCAAATTCTCGCGAAAACTTACTTTGAGAAGGAACTTTACTTAGATGGCGGCAGAAGCCCAAGTTGAGAAGTACTCCCCCTAGGGTCCCTGTAAAAATGACATTTGAGAAGGAACCCCCCAAGGCTTCCTCAACAGCAAAAATGATGTTCGAGAAGGAATCCCCCACTAGGGTTCCTCAACAGTAAAAACTTACATGGGAGGAGGGACCCATAAGGTCCTCCCCCTCAGCTCCCAGAAAATTAAGTTAGGATGATAGGGTGTCTACCATAAGAAACCCCTCATCATGAAAAAAGAACAAAAATACTAATACTTATTTTCTTGTACTGGTTGCTTGGTTGAGCAAGTAGGGCTCAAGTAGGCCAGTTGGAATCTCTTGGGAGTTTTGGCTTGGCGGTTAAGGCACAAGGTATGTTGAGAAAGCTCAACCACTTAGTACTATAGGATTGAGAGAATAATAGTAGGAAGACCCATACGTCACTTAAGACTACACACACCGCACACTTAGTCACAAGTGAAGTTGGAAGCCAAAGAGCTGGCTACTCAGAAGGAATAAACTCTTTACAAAAAATAACTTTTTTTCAGAAGAGGGGGTCCTAGAGGTCCCTCTCAAGAAAAATAATGATTTTAGAGGAGAGGGGTACTTAATGCCTCCTCCCTCTAGATTTGCAAAGATTGCACCGAAAGTTACCGTTCTAAAAGATATTTACTAAATCAGATATTTTATCATCTAGCGTAGACATATTTTACTTTTGAATTTGGTTTGCACCACGTGGCACCTGCCTGAGGGGACAGGTTGCTGCACACAGGTAGGGATAAATAGTGCACTACAAACCTTGTCCCTCACCAACCCTCTAAGTTTTGGAGCCAAAAATGCCAACCCATCCCTAGGGCCCAAGTATAAATAGGACCCGTGGGCAAGGTAAAAAAATATAGAAAAACTCAATTTCAAAGTTACGCTGCCAAAATCATACCAAAACCTCTCTAGTATTCTCTCCTTGCTCTCTCTCTCTAAGTGTTGAGTGCTTGTTTTTTCACTCTCCACTGATAGCCATCACTCTTAGGAGTTCCTCTTGAGAAAAGTTACTATTAATGTTGTGAAGTTCATCTTCTTGCACGGAGGGGGTTCTAGCTTGAGCTCCATTTTTACCAAAAGGAGAAGGTCTCATCAGAAGTTGCTCCAGAAGAACCTTGCAGATAGCGTCTATTGGAGTGGGTCACGCCTCACCCTTTCTAGATATTCATATACCCCAGTCTTACTACCCTCCTATAATTTGCTAGCAAATATGTTAGAAAATCTGGACAGGAGGAAGTCGAGGTTCTTGCTCTTTTACTATGTCTTGGTTCATCCTCTATTAGCGTATTATCAATAGTTGATGAGTACCACTTGTAGTAGCTTGATTTGTCCTTTTAGAAGGACCAGATTCTCAGGTCATGTTATACAAAAATTTATTTTCAAAAAATGAAGCATCCCTCGATTCAATAACCGTATTAACATGAATATCCGATATCTCAGATTTATAAACTAGAAATCGATATGCAATGCTATTAGTAGCATAACCGATGAACACACAATCCACAATTTTTGGCCCTATTCTTACCTTTTTAGGTTTTGGAACCGTCACTTTGGCTAAGCAACCCCACACATGTAAATATTTATAGGAAGGTCTTAGACCTTTCTATAATTCATAAGGTGTCTTGTGAGTCTTCTTATGAGGTACTTTATTGAGAATGTAATTAGCCGAAAGTAAGGCTTCCCCCCACAAGTTCTGGGGATCTACTAAACTTAATAACATTGAGTTCATCATCTCCTTCAATGTACGGTTTTTACGTTTTGTAACACCATTTGATTAAGGAGAATAAGGAGCGGTTGTTTGAAGGATTATACCTTGCTCAGAACAAAATTTTCCAAAAGAAGATTCATATTCTCCTCCTCTATCACTCCTTATTGCCTTTATCTTTTTACTTAATTGATTCTCAATTTTAATTTTATATTGCTTAAATGCACTAATAGCTTCATCTTTACTGTATAGTAAATATACATAGCAATATTTTGTGCAATCGTTAATAAAAGTAATGAAATACTTTTTTCCACCTCTTGTTTGAACAAATTTTAAATCACAAATATCAGTGTGAATTAAATCTAAAGGTTCAATCATCATTTCAACAGAATGGAAAGTTAATCTGGCTAATTTAGATTCCACACAAATTTCACATTTATGATTTTTATCAATATTAAATTTTGGAAAAAAAATCCAAGTTAATTAATCTACGCAATGTATCAAAATTAACATGTCCTAATCTTGCATGCCAAATATTAGATGACTCAATCATGTAAAAAGAACTAGCAAATTCCTTCATTGAAACAGATATTTTTGGGGTTACAGTAAGAACATTGAATTTAAAGAGCCCCTCATTTAGGTAGCCCTTTCCTACATACATGTCATTCTTTGACAACACAAAGCGATCAGACACAAACACAAGCTTGAACCCATTTTTAGTCAAGAGAGATCCAGAAATTTGATTCTTTCTGATATCAGGCACGTGAAGAACATCATTGAGAGTAAGTTCCTTTTCGGAAGTCATTTTTAGAACAATATTTCCTTGTCCCACCACCTTAGATGTGGAAGAATTCCCCATAAATAGGTTATCCTCATTTTCCAAAGGCTTATAGGTAAAGAACATCCATTTGTTTGCACAAATGTGTCGTGTGGCTCCAGTGTCCACCCACCATTCCTTGGTATTTCTAGACAAGTTACATTTAGAGGCCACATCAGAAATATTCACATCCGCCAAGTCATTGGCAATGTTTTCACCCTCAGTTACATTTGCTTGAGGATTATTCCGATTTTTCTTCATAGGTTTACAACACTCGCTTGAGCAGTGTCCATGTTTACCACAGTTGTAACATTTGCCTTTGAACCTTTTCTTATTCTATTTGGAAGTGCCTTCCCCATCATGCTTTCGCTTGTTATTTTTAGGACCTTTAACAACATAGACTTTCGTTTCCATTGGATTCTTCCCACTTTTCTTTTGAGACTCACGATTATCTTCTTCAATTCTCAACCTGAGCACTAACTCCTCCACATTCATCTCCTTTCGCTTGTGCTTGAGATAATTTTTGAATAAAGTCCAAGATGGTGGCAATTTTTCAACAATTGTAGCAACTTGGAAGGTTTCACTAAGGGACATTCCTTCAGCATGGATGTCGTGGAGGATCACTTGGAGTTCTTTCACCGGTGAGATCATTGGCTTAAAGCAAACCATTTTGAAGTCCAGAAAACGCCCAACGATAAATTTCTCCATCGCAGCATCTTCAGTTTTGTACTTCTTTTCCAAAGAATTCCATAATTCCTTGGATGTCTTGATCGTGCAGTAGACATGATATAATGTTTTGTCCAAGTAGGCCACAATATAATTCCGGCACAGATAGTCAAAGTGCTTTCAAGCATCAAAGCAATAACCTTTTTCGAGTCATCTCCCTCTTGAATAGAGGGACAATATTCATATAAAAATCTACCCAGTTGGTAGGTAGTGAGATAGAATTACATTTGTCCTTACCAACGTTTGAAGTCAGCCCCATTAAACTTTTCCAGTTTCTCCCCGTATGGCATAGATACGGGTGCAGTCACATTTACAGGAATAGTGTTCGTACTATGCGATTCCATTTATGTTACAAAAATAGAATTTTTATCGACGAAAATATCCATATATAAATGAATTAATCAAAACAGAATACACAATTTTGTTATACTAATTTCCTTAATTAGAATTAACAATATTCAGATTTATTTAACATAGAATTTAAAACATTCTAAACAATAATTTGAATTTGTAACCGTGCATTGAAGGAGATGATAAACTCAATGTTATTAAGTTAAGGAGCTCCCCAGAACTTGTGGGGGGGGGGGGGGGAGCCTTACTTTCTGCTAATTACATTCTCAATAAAGTACCTCACAAGAAGACTCACAAGACACCTTATGAATTATGGAAAGGTCGAAGACCTTCCTATAAATATTTACGACTGTGGAAGTGCTTAAACAAAGTGATGGTTTCTAAACCTAAAAAGGTAAGAATAGGGCTAAAAACCGTGGATTGTGTGTTCATCGGTTATGCTACCAATAGCGACGCATATCGATTTCTAGTTTGTAAATCTGAGATATCGGATATTCATGTTAATACAATTATTGAATCGAGGGACGCTTCATTTTTTGAAAATGAATTTTCGTATAACATGACCCGAGAATATGGTCCTTCTAAGAGGACAAATCAAGCTACTACAAGTGGTACTCATCAACCTGTTGATAATACGCCAATAGAGGATGAACTAAGACATAGTAAAAGAGCAAGAACCTTGACTTCCTTCGGTCCAAATTTTCTAACATATTTTCTAGAAAATGAACCTCGATCATACAAAGAAGCGATATCCTTACCCGATGCTTCTAATTGGAAAGAAGCAATTAATGATGAAATTGAATCCATATTACAAAACCACACGTGAGAACTGGTGGATCTTCCACCAGGTTCAAAATCGTTAGGTTATAAATGGATCTTCAAAAAGAAGTTAAAGGTCGGTGGATCAATCGATAAGTATAAAGCTAGACTTGTATCTAAAGGCTATAGGCAAAGTAAGTGCTGGATTAATTCAACACATATTCACCGGTGATAAGAATTACATCCATATGAATGTTAATAGCAATAGGTGCTATTAATGGAGTTGAAATACATCAAATGTATATAAAAACTGTATTCTTAAACGGTTAATTAGACGAGAAAATTTATATGGAGTACCCTGAAGGGTTTAAGGCTCCCGGACAAGAAGGAAAAGTATATAAGCTTCTTAAATCACTTTACGAATTAAAACAAGCACCTAAGCAATGGCATGAAAAATTTGATAATGCAATGTTATCAAATGGTTTCAAAATTAATGAATGCGATAAAATGTATTTACTTTAAATAGATTCAAAATGGATATGTCATTGTTTTCCACTATATTGATTCTTATTTATTTATAGGCTTTAAACCCATTCCTCTTGATGATCTTTCAACTTGCTCTCGGTTTAAACCTTTGTTACTGGATCCACTATATTATCTTTTGACTTTACGTAGTCAATTGAGATAATTCCATTTGAGAGCGTGCACGCGCGCGTATGGGCCTTTGACCGAAAGTCGACCCAAGCATAGCTTGGGTCATCTTTCCTTCAAAGAGTTGGGATACCCCAAGGCATTCAAGCCTTAGTCCATCATTTGGATTTTATTAACTAATCATTTTCCCACTACTCTTCCAATGTGGGATAAGAGTTAAAACATACCCAATTCATTAACTTTAATTGCTTTGTGAGTCACTGTGGGGACATATTTATCATTCATAACTTATTAAAATTGGATATGTGAATATACTATGTTAATATCCTTGCTAAGGAAAACGCGTTCATATATGGCCCCACTATTATTGGGGTGTGGGTCCCACTTAAAATTGAGCTCAAAGTTGCTCAAAAATCTGTCCTGAAAATCTGGACAGCTTTATGTCCAAGTTTTCCATCACTTATAACCCTATTCAAAAATATATAATTTATTAGCTTTGAAAGTTTAATTTGAAGTAAAAGGGAAACAGTTTTATTAGTTCTAATGGAAAGTTTCTCTTAAAGTTCCATTCAAATCAGAAATGAAGGAAACGAAGAGAAAATAAGATTTAGTTCGATGAATTTATTTCATTGATATTTATACCCACAATATATTTTCAAGTTATTGTACAGGAATAATATCAGTTTTCCTCTTCTTTTCTCCTTTCTTTTTTTCTAAATTTGGAAGCACGAGACAAGAGAGAAACTCTCTCTCCTCTTATAAACTCACGCACGAAGAAAATAAATTCTCTCTTTCTCTACACTCCCTAAGGGTGGACATAAATTCACCCAACTTACTCAATTCGTCGAAAAAAATAGGACTTGAGTAAGGTAAATAGATCTGATAATCGGACTTAGCAAAATTTTATTGGCTCGATTTTTTTTTTCAGGATGGGCCTGGGCAAATATTACTACCCCGCTTAAATCCGACCCAGCTCGAGGCTCGAAAATTATATATATAGAGAGAGGAAGACTCACCTGCATCATAATGTATACATCACATCATACATCAGACCTAGTTCTAGGTCCTAAGAAATCTTTTTTCTAATTTTTTTATTTTTCTCATAAAATTAACGTTCCAATTCATATTCAAAAAATTAGGTCAAAATACATTTTGTAGATATTTTTAAAAAAATCTACAAAAGACTACGACCCTTATAAATAAGGTATTTTGAGCAGTTTTTTGTGGATTTTTTAAAAATAGCTAAAAAATATATTTTGACCTAATTTTTTGAACATGAATTTATTAGAAGGTCATTTTCAAGAGAAAAATAAAAAAATTGTAAACGAAATTTTTTAGGGCCTACAACTAAATGTGACGTATGAATGATGTATAGAGCATGATGTAGGTAAGAATTCATAGAGTATATATATATATATATATATATATATATATATATATATATATATATATATATATATATGGGGAGAGGACTACAAGTGGACATAAAAAGCGAACTTTTTAATGCCCTTAACAAAAAATACCTAACAACCCATTAATTTTAATCCATATAGTGTAATTGGTCTGCGACAATAGCAACGGACACATGTGTGACCCAAAACCCTCTTACCCCTACCCCTTTACCCCCACCATAGCAGACCACTAGTCAGGCGTAAGGGCTGCCATGGGTTGGGGGGGAGGGGGTTGTAAAAAATTATTTGATCGACACACGTGTCCGTTGCCACTGGCGCAGAGCAATTACAATAAAGAAATTAAAATTAATGGGTTGTTTGGTGTTTTTTGTTAAGGGCCATTAAAAAGTCTACTTTTTAGGTCCACTTGTGATACTCTCCCTATATATATAAATATGTAAGTCTTATGCCGACCAGTCCGTATTTTGAGAGTAAAAATCAAACATGTGTCACCTAGAAGTGCGCCCAGAAAAGAGAGAGTGTGTGCCTATAATTTAGCCGATAATTTCTAGGTTCACCGCTAAGTAACACACTTCCGACCCACACTCTTAAAATGCGGATTGGTTCGCACAAGAGCAGCACTCATATACAATAATGCTTTTGTGCGGACTATCTCACATTTTAAAAGTGCAAGTTGGACATATGTCAAGTGACCGTGAGCGCAAAAAAGAGAAAGAGAGCCCCTATAATTTAGGTGATAATTTTTAGGCTCACCGCCAGGGGACACATGTCCGGTCCACATTGTTTAAATGCGGGACAGTCTACATAAATGCATTATATATATATATATATATATATATATATATAGTAGTTTAGTTATTATTCCAATAAGGTTATATGTGATTAAAAAAAGAAATAATGGAAAATGTTTAGAAATATGGATTTATTTACTCTTAGTCTTGAAAGTACATTTTAAAATTAATTTTCTAAATAGTAAAATAGGTAATAAATTTGCTAAAAAATAAAATTTATTTTTTAAAAAAATTGCGTTCGAGCCTGAGCAGGCCTATGCAAGAAGCTTCCTGGGTGGGCCCAGGCAAAGAACTTTTGATTTGGGCCTCGACGGACCTGGAACAGTTCAATTTTTGTATCGACCTGGCCCGAGCCTACCCAGACCTGCCCGGCCCATGGACACACCTAACACCCCCTCCCTTTTCTCTTATTAAAACATTATGTCCCAAACTCCCAAACAAACTTTTAGAGTAAGGGAAAATGTTATTCAGTTCTTCTCATGTATTCCACCAGTCCTAAATTAAGATTCCATATATTTTGTATAGATTAAGGATAAACTCAATCAATGATCAAGATAAATTTATGTTAATTACCGTGGAACTTAATCCGTTAACTATGTTTAAAAAATAAAGTGAAATATTAATGTGGGACGTTCCAAAAAAAATAATGAACTCTAATTTTGGGATGGATGAAGTAAAATAAAAATTATTTTAAAATCTTTATTTAGAACCTACCAAATTTGATGTAATTAATGGTGAATATTAAAATTTACTCAAACATGTGTTGTATTGACTTAAAAAAGGGAAAAAAGGGTTTATTATATATAGGTCCTGTTAGACATTTCTTTACTCATTCTAGTCCTTGTCCTACTTCTAAAACCAACTATTCGTGTATATATATATATATGAGTTTATAGATTATTAGACCCATTTATTTAGCAAATAAATTTTACTGTCTGTGTATTATTAACGCAAAATATGTTACTGTTCGTGAAAATGTCATAGATATAAAACTATATCATTATCTAGTACATACAATAAAGTTTACTATCTGTGTAATTTTTTTTCTTTGAAATTTTATAGGGTTCATGGATCTTGTTTAATA
Organism: Sambucus nigra; assembly: GCA_949130495.1. NCBI lineage: Eukaryota > Viridiplantae > Streptophyta > Magnoliopsida > Dipsacales > Adoxaceae > Sambucus > Sambucus nigra. The sequence goes on along the minus strand of OX422210.1, from coordinate 191,058,179 downwards.
GATCTTGGCAGGGAGATTTCAAAAATAGTAATTTTGTGAAAAACGAATTTGTCAATCAAAAGTTATAATTATTTGAAAATAAAAAAAAATAAAAAAAAAGTTCAACCACTTATGTAACTTTTTCTAAAAAGTTACGGATGATTGGTTTTAAAAGAATATGATTGTAAAAAAAAATCAAAAATTAAGAGTAAGACCTATATTTAAGGGGAAACTATCGTGGACTAAAATGAATAAAAAATATCTAATAGAACCTATACGTGAAATCCTTAAAAAAAAAACTCTCCTTATTTGAGAGGCGCTAAAAAGGAAGTTTGATTTTATTTTGAGAGGAAAGTTTTCTTAAACTTAACGCGTCACTATATAAGTGATGAAATCTTATGGTAGAATATAAATAACAAAATGTCATATTCTTATGCATTAACGGGCTTTATTATGAAAGACATGATCTAGATGACTTTGATGGAGAAACTGTGGTAACACCCACAAGTAAAAGTTGTGTCGTCGAAATTATCTGCAAGACATGTTTTCGAACACCGATCGCTAAGAGCAAAACCGAAATGATTAGCCGTCCTATATATATATATATATATATATATATTTATAAGGTATTTTTCATATTACAAAATGTTTGAATCAACATATACACGCAGTTCAGTTAATTTTCGCTCGTAATTTATGAATTCCGTTGGTCAAGCATTAGTTCCGTTGGTTCCGCTGGCCAGCATAGCCGTCCTTTTCAAAATAAGCATTAGTTCTACTCATTTTTGGTATGAATCACGTGAGAGTTCGCCCTTAGTTCACGGTTTTTGCCTAAGAAGGACACCCACATTTATATCAGCAGTGTAGTTTCCAAAGTTATTTTGGTTCCCCACATTTATAATTTGACACCTATTTTCTTTTAACTATTTATATTTGACGCTTATTTTGAATAAAAATTATTTGATCAGCATAATTGATCAATACCTCTAATCATTTTTGGAGTACAATAAAAAAATAGTCTTTTATTTAACAAAATAATAAATTATACTTAACCCCTATTTTTAATAACCAAAAGTTTTTTCTTTCGAATTTAAATCTTTTAAGAAATTCATATATATATATATATATATATATATATATATATATATATATATATATATATATATATATGTATATGTGAGAATTCTCACTTATATCATGCTCAATTATCATTCATACATCACATTTATTTGTGGGGTCAAAATTTTTTTTTATTCAAATATTTTATTTTTCTCTTGAAATCACCCTTCCAATAACCACTTGTTCAAAAAATTAGGTAAAAATACATTTTGCACCTATTTTAAAAAATTTACAAAAACTACTCAAAATACCATTTTTTTCTGAATTTTTTAAAAATAGCTAAAAAATATATTTTGACCTAATTTGTTGAATATGGGTTAATTGGAAGGTAAATTTCAAGAGAAAAATAAAAAACTTGAAAAAAAGATTTCTTAGTTTTTAAAACTAGGTGTGATGTATGGTGTGATGTATATATCATGATATAGGTGAGTCTTTCTTCCTACATCACACCTAGTTCTAAGAAACCTTTTGTTTTTGATTTTTAATTTTTTTTATTGAAATTAACCTTTCAATCAACACGTGTTCAAAAAAATAGGTCAAAATATATTTTCTAGCTATTTTTTAAATATTCAACAAAAAATACTGAAAATGGGAGCCTTATAAATAAGGCATTTTCAGTATTTTTTGTTGAATTTTTAAAAAATAGCTAGAAATTATATTTTGACCTAATTTTTTGAACACATATTCTAAAATAAAAAAAATTGAAAAATAAAATATAGGGGGTAGAACTAAGTGTGACGAATGGGTGATGTAGGACGCATGATGTATAAGAGTCTCTCTCTCTCTCTCTCTCAGAGAGAGAGACACATATAGACACACACACTCACACACGCTAGTGTATGCCCTTACCAATAGTACGCTTGAAGCTTTCTACCGTCGTTACAAGTGTCGCACCTAATACATTTGAATGTCTCAAATGTGTAACCTTTAATTAGAAGATCTAGAAAGGAAAATATTAACCAGGAGAGAAGAGGACTACATAGTGGCAACATGAGATGAAAACAAAAAAATAAAAGTCCAAATCAAAATTAGAGCAATTTTTTAATGGATTTGCATACATTGTCAATTGTCACTATATTTTTTCATTGAGCTGCAAGAGATGCATATTTCTTATAGGCATCGTAAGGTTGAGAAAGAAAATCACGAACATCCAAAAGGAGAAGAGAATGATTGTGAATAATAATCATGCTTGACCATTGAATTTTAATGCTTAAAGGAACCCCTTGTGTAACACAAAAGTAGTATAAGTTTGCATTGCTCAGAGTTTATGAATCAACTTCAAATTTTCACTTTCCATACTAAAAAAAAAGTATTCAAAGCATTGTACAGATAAAATTCTTTTTGGAATGAATTTTTGACATAAAAATCATACACACACTGAGATGTCAAGTTGTTATTTGTTGATTTTTGGGATCCACACTAATGAGACCTAAAAATCAACTAATATTAGACCACCACGTCATTCCATCTCCAAAAATTCGATCGAATCTTTGATTACAATAGAATTGCTCTTGCACAAAACTAAACCACATGATACACCAAGTAAGAAAATACACTATCCTCAAAACAACCCTAGAAAAATATAAGAAAGTAGAAAAGGGAATTTTTACATATAGGTCCTATATGAAGAGATTTTTCATAAATAAGTTATAGTGACTTTTCAGCCATTAAATTGGTTATATTCCTAATTTTTTGAGATTCTTTTTTCATAATTTTAGCCTTTTAAAATCAACCATCCGTAACTTTTTCGAAAAAGTTACACAAGTGGTTAAACTTTTTTACTTCATTTTTTTAATTTTCAAATGATCATAACTTTTGATTTACAAATCCATTTTCACAAAAATGCTATTTTTGAAATCTCCTCAACGGGACCTATCAAACAAGATTCATAAACTTCATAATATTTCAAAGAAATAAAAAAATACCACAAATAGTAAAATTTACCGTGTTCACCGAAAAATGAAATAATTTTATATATGGGATATTTTCACAGACAATAACATTTACTGTGTTAATATTATAGATACAGTAAAATTTACTGTGTTCACCGAAAACTCCAGTTTTATATTTGAAATATTTTCACAGACAATAAACATTTACCGTGCAAATATTACACAGATAGTAATATTTATCAGTTGCCTAAAAAACGAAGAAAACACGCCATTTTTTTTAATATTTTTCATTGAATATGGGTCTAGCTTTATAAGGCTCGATTAATAGCTTTCAAAAAAATAAATTTCGTAAATTTTTGAAATTATATATCAAAAGTTATATTTATTTAAAGTTTGAAAAAGAAAAAAATGACTACTACTTTTAAATTTGGAGGGAATATAGGGAGAGAGGTATACTAGTAAAGAAAAGATTAGTAAATTGAAAAATATGATTTAATTAATGTTACCTAGCCAATAGTACTTAATTAGGAAAAAACTCTCAAAATATGACATACATATAATAATACATATTAACTAGATTGTCACATTCGTTATTAAGATTAAATAAGAATACAAAAAAATTGTTTAAATAAACGGGTCAATTAATGTATAACCCTTGACATAAATACATATTTTGTAGAAAGGACAACTATTTTTAGTTTAACTCATTAGGTCCTCAAAAGAAGTTCCAACATTGGGGTGGGTGGGGTGCCACGAGGGCGGACCTTTAAAAATAAGAAAATATTGAATAAATGGGTGTTTGGGTCCACCGGAGATCCGACAATGAGGTGGGTGGGGGTGTAGGTGGGGTGCCGCTAGTGCGGACCTTTAAAAATAAGAGAACAATGAGTAATTTGGTATTTGAGGGACTAAATGGTTTAATTACAAATAAGTGTGTTATTTACAAAATCTGTATTATTGTAAGGCATTATATATTAATTGATCCATTTATTTAAATAATTTGTTTGTATTCTTGTTTAATCCTAATAATTAATGTTATAACCCAGTTAATAAATAAATGGATTATTATATATAAGTCCTATTTTGAGAGTTTTTCTTAATTATGTCCTATTGTATAGTCAACCATTAATTAAGACATATTTTTAAATTAATGGATTTTTTCTTTACTAATATACCCCTCTCCCTATATTCCCCCCAAATTTAAAATTGTAGTTATTTTTTTTTTCTTTTTCAAGCTTTAAATAACTATAACTTTCGATATACAATTTCAAAATTTAAGAAATTTATATTTTTGAATGTTACTAATCAAGCATTATAAACAAGACCCATATTCGATGGAAAATATTAAAAAAAAATAAAGATGGCGTGTTTTCTTCATTTTTTAGGGAAATAGTAAATATTACTGTCTGTATAATATTTGCAGAGTAAATGTTTATTGTCTGTGAAAATATTCAAGATGTAGGGGGAGGTCCAAGCGAATGGTTAATCAAATAACTAATCTGTCACAACAATAGGATTAATGAAAAAATCAAAATCATTCGGAAGAAGATCGTTGCCAGGAAGTCCCAGGGGTAGATTACATGCTCAAATACCCCAAGAGGAGCATGGCCACTTGAGAGACCTCCCACAACAAACAAGCTCGATCAAGAATCCCCGAAAACACACTTGTAATAGGAGCCGTGATTTATATTTCCTCTCTTATATTGTCAAATACTTAAAATTAGTTTGTAATAACTTTGAGGTTGTTCTGTACCTCCGAAAACCCATGATTTCAGGACACGGGAGAGCTCACATGCACTATCGAATGAACTCATCTATGGAGTCTCAAAGGGACTTGGCTTGGAGGATTGGGAACAAGGAAACTTCAGGAAAGTAATCTCAACCTCTTTAGAATACTTGGGCAATTACTCTATTCAATGGCTCAAAACAACATCCCCAAACACCATAACCGAGAGACCTCACCCGAGGCACCTCACCAAAAAAGTTTATTCAAATGTCTTTTTCCTCTCAAACATAACTTCAGGTTGTTCGAATAACCATCATTCGAAAGACCATATTTGGTTGACAAGACAAAGTATCTCATACTCCACTGTTCACCATCTTTATGACGTCATAAGCTCTGACAATTTAGGAGCTCGAGAAAAGTGGCATTCAAGTAAGTTTATTCCTTGGACCACTAGCCCATTTAAGGGAACGTCCCACCATCCGTCACAAACAAACCTTTGTGCAAACCTGTCTCATCTCAATCAACGTAACGAGGTGTTTTGACAGCATAAACAGTGTTTGTGGCCATCACCGCGGGGGGGGGGGGGGGGGGGGGGGGGGGGGGGGAGGACTTAACCCCTTTCTTCTGGCATGGGCGAGGGATTGTGCCCTTTCTTGGGGCGCTAGGTCATCGTCAATGTTAGGTAATATGTAGAGATAAAGGTTCCAGTTCATTTTTCACAAAACAGGAAAAATAAATGTTGCCTCCTCGAGAAGAAGGCATCAAGAAAAATACTGATGCTTGCCAAACCAAGTATTTCAATGGTTCGAGGACTAAGTTACGGAATGGGAAGGTGTTAGGCACCCATCCCGCCCGTTCGGTCTCTCATGGGAATGTGTTAATCTTCTCTTATTAAAATCTGTGAAGTGTGTGCTTATGTGCATAATCTAAATGGAGAATGGAATCGTTCAACTCGCGGCATGGTTAAGTATGGAGTGAGTTCATCCTTAGGAGTGTTTCCAAAATAATAATTCATAGTATAATGTAAGTGTTTCTTGATTCACAAGTCATTATAGAAGAACAGATGCATACATCGGATAAGACACAGGCATGCAAGCATATAAAATCCATTAAGAATCTTTGTATGATGAAAACAAAGCAACAAATGTGTATAAGGGAGGACTCGAGTGTAGGGATTTACCCAAGACACCTATATAGCCCAAGGGGCATCAAAGTTCACGTAGATCGAAGATAATTTAGGGTGACCCTAAATCAAAACGGAGAATTTCTCTTATATGTGTGTGTAGAGATAAATGCGCTTCAAGTGTGAGGATGTGTAGTGAAAATCCCTCTTTTGAAATTTATAGGTGAACCCTCTTTTTATTATTTTTTGATTTTTTTATGAAAATAAAATATGTGCAAATACTATTAATAATAGTTTGAGACTAAGGTATGTGATGTAATGAAATAAAGAGCTAATGTAGAAATAAAGTAACCATTGCTAAAGACAAGAGAATTTAAAGGCAAGGGTGGAGAATTAGACCTACTTATTAAGACTTGAAGTGGATTTTAATTGTAGATGCGCTGATATCATAATGAGGTGATGGTTATATGAGGATATGGGTGAAAATTTACTAAAAGGAGTATGAAAAGGATGGAAAAAATGTGAGAAATTAGCTTTTTAAAAGTAGAACAACTCTGAATTCGAGAGAATGTTCTTTGAATTGTTGAGAGGGATGTTCAGGGCTTCCTTTCAAAGTGAGGTCATGGACTCTATTTATAAGGCCAAGAGGAGTGCTGATCGGAAGGGTGAAGGCTCTGCCTATCAGCATAGCCCCTCAGGCCCATTGTCGATAGGCAGGGTCCGAAGGGTGCTATTCAGCAGTCTGGGACATATTTTTTGGAAAAACGATCATAAAACACGAATCATAAGTAAAAATTACACATGGGGCAGATCGTTGGAAAAGGGTATTCAGAACCTTCAAAGATTCATTAAGCTTCGTTCAATATAAGGAGTTGCCCGGGGTCAAATGGGGCCCGGGAGTGCCTGGTGGCCTCTAAATCAGTTTTTGGGGTAAAATGGATTGTTCGTCTATAAGTTTGATTCAATCACGGGGAATCCCATTGTAAAGGGGATTCAGATCCCTTCAAAGATTCATTAAGCTTTCTCTTAGGAGAGAAAGTTTATCGGGATCAAATGGGGCCCAAGATCTCCTAGTGGCCTCTAGATCAGTTTTACGTACTAATACGAACCTTTCGTCCGAACTGTAAGGTTGATTTATGCACTAAGTGAATCGTTGGAAAGGGAATTCAGAGCCTTTCAAAGATTCATTGAGCTTTTGGTCGAAAGAGAAAGTTGACCCGAGTCAAATGGGGCTTAAGAGTACCCAATGACCTTTAGATCGGTACTCAGAGTGTGACCGAGGGTTTGTAGTGAACGAGCTGGTGCAAGGAACCTTAGGAGGTGCTTAGGCTGTCCTAGTATGGGGTGTCTATCTAGATCCCCTTGACGGATGAGCTTAGAATAAGCGAGGCCGTCGAATGATAGACACCACATCGACATTGGGAAAAAATATTTTAGGACAATTTTCTGGACCTAGACGATGAGGTTAACCGATTTAGAGGGTCGATGTCAGTTATGAGGACCCAAGGAGGCGGAGATGATCGATTCGACGGGTTGAGGTAGATTATGAGGACCTAAAGAGACAATGATGACTGATTATGTGGTTCGAGGTCAATTCGAGTACTTAGGGAGAGGAGGATGACCGATTTTGTGAGTTAAATATGTGTTAAGATTGTTTATAAGGGGATAGGGAGACCAATTTATTGGGTTGAGGTCAATTATGTGGACCTAAATTGATGCTGGGTATGACTGATTCAGTGGGTCGAGGTCGATTATGAGGACCTAAAGTTGTAATGACCAATTATAAGAGCCGAGGTCATTTGTGAGGACCTTAAGTTATGACGATCAATTCTGAGGTCCGAGGTCAATTCTAAGGACCTAAAGTTAGGAAGATCAATTATGAGGGTTGAGGTTAAGATTGAGGACCTTAGGTTGGGGCGATTAATTTTAAGGGACGAGGAAAATTCTGAAGACCTTAAGTTGTGATGACCAATTTTGAGGACCTTAAGTTGTAATGACCAATTCTGAGGGCCGAGGTTAATTCTTTGAACCTTACATTACGAAGAACAATTCTACGAGTCGAGTTCAATTCTAAGGACTTGAAGTTGTAGCACGGGAATAGCTATCCTGGGGAAAATTAAATTATCTTCAGGGTGCAAGTGTGCTTGTGGTTCTGTTGGGGATCGTGTTGTCTTTAAACTCCATTGGGGGATGTTTTAGTTTTGAGATTACGACTGGGGAACTGTAATAGAATTGGATGCGGGTGCATCATTAGTTTTGCTCTGTATTATGCTGAGGATAAGAGAGTAAGATTCAGTTGAGGATTTTGAGAGTTTGTAGGAGGCTTAGTGCTCCAAAAATAATGTTCCTTAATTTTCAAGGATTTTTGGGACTTTTGCTTTTGGGCCTGGGTTACTGATCCTTTGTTGGGGATGAAGTTTAGCTTCTACCCTTAGAGTCTTCGTTTATAGGCCTCAGGGGATATGGGTATGCAGGTGTAGATAAAGAGGTTGTTAGCGCATGAGGTGGTGGAGCGAAGGAGGTGACATCCATTTTTTATTCTTTCCTTTCGAGATTTTCTTGCAGATCTATTGTTGTGATTGGAGGAGCTTGGTGTTGACCATGTTCTATGCTTGGTTTAGAGAATTTGTTCTTGGAAAGAGACTCAAAAAGGCAAAAATATATGCATCTTGTGTATTTGATTATCTTGATTTAGTGGCTTATTCTACATGCACTTCAATTTGTTGCTGAGGTTATGTAAGGAAAACTTTCCAATCGTCATTTATATTATTGGATGCATTCCGTTGGAAAAAACACTTTTGGGTCATTTAATGTCTATCATCTTACAACCGTGGAGAATTGAGCATTCAAAGTTCACACTATAACAAAATGCATTCCAATTACATCTTCCTAAAAAGGTATATGACCAAAAATCTTATTTTAGTGTTGGGGTAGTTTTAATTTACTTAAAATATTTATGAAATTTTTTGAAATAAATTTTAAATCTTTTTTAGAGAAAAAAGAATTTTCGTTCGAAGTTTTCCCACGTCGTTCGAACGACCTGGGTCTAATGAACTAGTTGAATGTACTCTAGAAACTCGTTAGAAGAATCGTTAGAAATTTCGTTCGAACGAATTAATTCTAACGAGATTTCTAACGACTTCCTTTATTTATACACTGGACTATCGTTAGAAATTCGTTCGAACCAGGTCATTCGAACGGCCTCGTTCAAACGAGATTTGTCAGTCTTGATTTTTTTTTTCTGCAATTACTTTAAATAATTTCCCTTGTCCACCTCTTTACCAGTTTTCATAATATGGACGAAAATCAGTTTTTCATAAGTAACTTGCATATTTCAAAAGATGGACTCTTGTCTTCTTTTTATGAAAAAACTCTCCAACACAATTTTGATTTTTGAATGAACCAAAACCCCGTGCTTTCAACCTGAATCTCATCATGGACATATGCGGTTGATTTCTGCGTCCTAGTTAATTGGAGATGGTTTTTTGACCTTCGGTGGATACCGAGACATGAGCAGTGCTGTGCAATGCGTTGGAGCTTTGCGTACTACAAACGAAGGTATTAGAGACGGTATCAGGGAGTCTTTGTGAGTCAGGTCTGTAAGTCTTTTGAGTCTCTTTGTAAAACCATATTTGTAGTGGATTTGTCTAGGCCCAGCCATCTAAGGTTTTTCCTATTTGGATTTCCCTCATACATCGACACATTGTGGTTGTGATTTCTTATTTTATTGCATATAAACACCTAGATGTATGTGTAGGATAAAAATGATAAAATTTATCTATTTTGTATCTCTTAATCGAGTTAAATATCCTATCACTTTAATTGATAATTAGTCATGCTAACTTGCTAATTTGCAAAGGATATTTAAATTGGAATATTTCTCTATTTAGAATTTTTTTATTAGTGTAGTGTGTGTCTTCTACGAAATAACCTCAGTTTATATAACCTTACAACTTCAAATTGGTATCGGAGCAAGTCTTTATAAGTTATTTAGATGAGTCTTGGAGGTTATATGGAAAGTTTTTTGTCTAATAGACCACTTATGTTTGATGGAACTAATTACACCTATTAGAAAGCATGTATGAAATCTGCCCTAAAATCAAATGATGAGTGTGTTTGGGTTGCTCTTGAAAGAAGATGGTCCCCTCCTACTATGATCCTTGATGATGAAATTATTTTGAAACCCGTAGAGAATTGGAGTGAGGATGAATTGAAATTATGTAACTGATACATCACGAATATTGCATATTTACGCCCTTTATCTTTATGCATTCTAGCACTTTTACATTCTTAATGTCTATATTTATGCTCTTTAACCATACAACCTCGGATTTGGACATATATATGTTTTACAGGGGTTAATTGTGCTTTTGTAGGTATTGGCACGCTAAAAGTGAGGTTCGGTTGCATTTCAAAGAAGTTCCGTCATCGAATGCTACTGCAAGGGAAATTTGTTCTTTTAAAACTCACTATTTTTTATGAAATGAATTTACCAACATGTAGATCATCAAATTATCTTTTCGTTGCCACTGACCGTGCGTCATTCTGACTCCGTATGTGGAAGTTATGGCCATTTTCGGAAGGTTTCTGTATTTTCTTCTACTTCAAGGGCATTTTGGTAATTTCATACTGCATAATTTGGAGGGTTTTCAAACATAATCATGTAGATAATTGAATTATCTTCGCGTCAGTTCCGACCACGCCTCATTTCGATTCCGTATGAGGGAGTTATAGTCGTTTCCGTGCAACGCGTCGAAATTGGTTCAAAGAGAAAAAGTGGGCTGTCTCGAGCCCAAGGCAAATTCCAAAACCGCGGTCGACCGGTCCCAAAATAGAGGTCGACTGCGCCCATCAGATATGGACGAAAATTGACTTATTATGGGTGTTTTGATTTGGTTTTGTTGGGGGTTTATTTTTGGGTATAAATAGAATGTTGGGGGCTTTTTTTTGGAGGATATATTTCATTTTAGATATGATATTTTAGGGGGTTTTCTTGGGAGCTCCCCTCTCCTCTTTTCTCTTTAGTTTCCACCCATTTATGTAAGTAAAATACTATTCATTATCTCTTTCCATTAATACATGCTTTGATTACTTGATTTCTTGCTTTGTAGTTACTTTTCTTGCTTTGATTAATTAGTTATTGTAGTTTATTTCTTGTTTTCCTTAGTTAATTAGTTGTCTTAAATTAGTTAATTTATACATGCTTTTTAATATGATTTCTAGCTAATTTAATCCAGGTTGTGTCGGATTGAACTCATTCCGGGTTGACATGTTGCTTTGCGTTGGTGATGGTGTTTATGGGTCTATTTCGGGTGCGTTGTCCTACTTATTACGCCTAGGGGATTTCACGGGGCATATCATGTATGTTCCGTGCTTACGACCTTGCGTGCGTAATTTTCGGGATATTTGTTGACACCAAAATTGTATTAGGCTTTTATGCAAATTTAGGGGCGTGACAACCCTTGATTTAATTAACTGTCGAAACGAGACGCATTTGTAATAACTCGTCGACCCATGTAACCATTTTATACTAATTAACTCGGGTGAGGGATATTCGACGCAACCTATAATTTTTACTCGCTTTTTTAATCTAGCTTTATTTTCCCTCGCCTAGATTACTATTTCCATTTTATGCATCTTTTCCCTTTTTGTGTATAATCATCTTTTACACTTTTATTTAGTAATATTAAACCTTATAAATTCTAGCAACTCGTCTCTGTGGCTTTTCAATAACCGACTTACTGCTATACTCACCCGTTGAGTGTAGTCGTAATTTAGGTTTTTGTATAGTTCAGGTGAGCCGAATATAAAACGACCGGCACGTAGGTGACTCTTGCGCCGCGACAAAACTTTGTCTATCAGTAACTTTAACTCTAAATGTTTAAATGCTTTATTTAGTGCCGTGACTCCCGAGGAGTTTCGTCGTATCATGACTTGTGAAAGTTCTAAGGATACTTGGAAGATTTTACAGGTTACTCATGAGGGAATGAGTGCAGTTAAAGAATCTAAGCTTCAAAACCTAACCGCTAAATTTGAAATCATCGCTATGCAAGAAACTAAAACTTTTGATGTGTTTTGTGCTCGTATATCTGATATTGTTAATTCTTTCTTTAACTTAGGCGATAAATCCCTGAAGATCGTGTTGTTAAGAAAATACTTAGATGCCTTCCTAAGAGGTTCATTCCAAAAGTCACAGTTCTTAATTCCTTAGCAAATCTAAATACTTTAAAACTTGAAGAGTCTGTTGGTGATCTTCAAACATATTAACTATATATGTTTCCTAAAGATAACAAAACTAAAGATAAGGGTGTTGTCTTGAAAGTAAAGAAATAAGAAGTGTCTGAGTCTGATGAGTTTGATATCGATCCTGATGATATAGCCTTATTTGCTAAAAAAATTAAAAAATTCCTCAAGTTCAAAAAGCAAGACTCAAAATTTGAAAAACCGAAATTTGAGAAAAATATAAACAAAAGTTATAAAATTTTTAATAATCACGATCCTAAGAAGTTTAAGAAAGACAACCTTAAGGTTACCAAGAGAGGAAGGGTATAGGATATGAAGAAGGAGAGTCATCCAAAGCCAAATCCAAACCCTTAGACAAGTTTGTTACTAAAATAAACCCTCCAAAACCTAATCTACCTAAAGAAATCCCTCATAAGAAAAAAAATCTACTTCTAACCAACCATATATGTGTACTTATTATCACAAAAGAGGTCACCTTAGAGATTTTTGTTACAAGCTTGGAAAGAATACCTATTTTACTACTTCTAATCCACACTATAGATCCTTTTCTAGCCTTAAGAACCAAGTTGAAAATCTAGTTAACACTTCAAAAGATTTAATGGAAAAATTTCTAAGGTTCTCTATGAATTAAGGAAATAATTCTAATCAAAAGACTAGAATCAACAAAGGGAAATACACAACTAAAGCATGGGTTAAGAAAGATAATACCAATAAAGCTTTTGGTGCTCATGTTGCACTTAAGGCTCAAAATACCTCTCAATGGTACTTTGATAGTGGTTGTTTGAAACATATGACCGGTGATAAATCTATGTTTACCACTCTTGAAAACTATAAAGATGGTAAAGTCACCTTTGGGGATGAAAGCAAATCTATAATTATGGGTAGAGGGTCTATTGAAATTTTTGGGTTTCCTAAACTTGAAAATGTTCTTTCTATTGATGGTATTAAGGCAAATTTGATAAGTATTAGCCAATTATGTGATGAAAATCTTGATGTTCAGTTTAGTCAATCGGAGTGAACCGTATATGATAAATCGGGTGAGGCTATTTTAAAAGGTGTGAGAACTAGTGACAATTTCTACGGAATAGTTTGTAAATCCTCTTTAGTTTGCAATAGTGCAAAATCCTCATGTGCCGATCTTTGGCATCAAAGGTTAGTTCATGTTAACCTTAGAGATCTTGTTCGATTAGTGAGAAAAGAGCTAGTTCGAGGTTTACCATCTCTAGGAAAGCAAACCTCCACTATTTACGGTCCTTGTCAATTAGGAAAGCAAATTAAGAATCAACATAAGAAGTTAAACTCAATAACTACCTCTCGTGTCTTAGAATTTATACACATGGACCTTATGGGTCCCACTCGTACCGAGAGAATAGGAGGACAGAGAAATATTTTAGTGATGGTGGATGATTTTTCAAGATACTCCATAGTAAGTTTTCTAAGAGAAAAATTTGAGAGTGTTGATCTTCTCACTATTAAATGTAGAATTCTTCAAAATCAACACGGTGTTACCATAAATCGCTTTAGAAGTAAAAATGGAACCGAATTCAATGAATTCGGTGTAAATGCCTTTTGTTATGAAATAGGAGTTAAGCATGAATTCTCGGTCGTTCGAACACTACAAAAAAATGGTATAGTTGAAAGAAAAAATCAAACGATCCAAAAATGGCAAGATCTATGCTCATAGGAAGGAATGTGCCTCGTAGGTTTTGGGCCGAAGCGGTTAACACCGCATGTCACATCGTAAATAGGGTTTAACTGCGTCCTAATACTAACAAAATGCCTTATGAATTGTGGATTGGAAAGAAACCTAATTTGGCTTATTTTAGAGTTTTTGGTAATCCTTGTTATATCCTTTGGGATAAAGAACTCCTAGGTAAATTTGACTCAAGGAGTGATGAAGGTATTTTCCTAGGATACTCTCAAAACACTAGAGCTTTTAGAGTTTTCAACTTAAGTAGTTCAAACGTCATGGAATCAATAAATGTTGTAATAAAAGACGGTGATACATCCACATCTATTGAAAATGAGGAAGATTTGTCATGTGAGTGTGATGTTGTTCTCGGTGTAGAAGATATTGAATCTCACACTGACTTGGTTATTCTCACTACTGAGAGAAATGATCCTTCTACTTGGGTTCGTAAAAGTCATGACCCTTCAAAAATTATAGGAGATCCCAAGGTAGGTGTTAATACTAGGGCTCAATTAGATAATGAAGTTACCTATTTGTGTTATACTTCTAAAATTGAACCTAAAAAATTTAAAGAAGCGTTAAAAGATGAACATTGGATTAATGCCATGCAAGAAGAATTGTTTCAATTTAAGAAAAACGATGTTTGGGAATTAGTCCCTAGTCCTTCTAATACTAACGTCATTGGTTCCAAATGGATTTTTAAAAATAAAATGGTTGAAAATGGTGTCATTGTTTGTAACAAAGCTAGGTTGGTTGCCCAAGGATACACCTAAATAGAAGGTGTTGACTTTGAAGAAACTTTTGCTCCAGTTGCAAGGTTAGAGTTGGTTCACCTTTTTCTAGCCAGAACATGTCACCTTAAATTTAAATTGTATCAAATGGATGCCAAAAGATCATTTTTAAATGGTATTCTTTAAGAATAAGTCTATGTTGAACAACCTAAAGGACTTGAGGACCCGAAATATCCTAATCATGTATTGTTTCTACAGAAAGCGCTATATGGTTAGAAATAAGCACCCCGTGCTTGGTATGAAAGGCTCACTTCTTATCTCCTTTCTTGTGGCTTTTTGAGAGGGGGAGTAGACATGACACTATTTTTCTGTGGTAATGAGAAAGTTATTTTAGTTGCACAAGTGTATGTCGACGACATAGTGTTTGGTTCTATGTGTGATAAACATACTTAAAGTTTTTCAAAAGAAATGCGAGATGAATTTGAGATGAGTATGGTCGGTGAACTTACCTTCTTCCTAGGTCTTCAAGTTCATCAACTCTATAGTGGGATATTTTTGTCCCAAACTTAGTACGCTAAAGATCTTTTGAAGAAATTTAAACTAGAATCCGCTAAGCATGCTCGTACTCCAATGAGTTCATCAGTTAAACTTAGTAAGGAAACCGTAGGAAAGGATATATAGCACACTCTCTTTACGAGTATGATAGGTAGTCTACTTTACCTAACCGCTAGTCGTCCGAATATTTTCTTTAGTGTAGGAGTTTGTGCCCGCTATTAATTCGCCCCAAAAGAGTCTCATTTACTTGCCATTAAACGTATTATCAAATATGTACTACCCTGCCTTTTGGGATTTGGTATTACTTTGATAAAAATGATTATCTATCGGCATATTCAAATGATGATTGGACAGGAGATGTTGATGGATGCAAAAGTACATCTGGAGGCTGTTTCTATTTGAAAGTTCACTTGTCTCATGGATGAGCAAGAAACAAAATTCTGTTTCTTTGTCCATGGCGGAGGCCGAATACAATATCGCCGTGAGTTGTTTTACTCAACTCATTTAGATGAAACAAATGTTGGAAGATTGCGGTATTTCTCAAGGCACTATGGCTATCTATTGCGATAATATAAGTGTAATCCATATTTCCCGTAATCCTGTTCAACATTTTAGAACCAAGCATATTAGGATCCGTGAACATTTTATTAGTGATTTGGTTGAAGAGAAAATTATTACCTTCATCTTTGTAGGCACCGATCAACAATTGGCTGATATCTTTACCAAACCTCTATATACCCTTAGGTCTAAAAACCTTAAGAACTCGATTCGGCTCATTTTCCCCACGATTTCCCCAAATTTCCCACTAATCTTCTTCCCCACTAAACCCATTAACCATTTTTCCCTACAATTCTTCCCCTCACCTCCATTCAACTTATTTCTTCCTCACACAACCCTCATTTCTCCCCCATTCATCACTTTCAGCTAGGGTTTCGAGTTTGAGTTTTCCCTTTTCTCTCTTCTAGGTACCCTCATTCTCTCTATTATTTTCTTTATATGTATATGTATATATCTATCTATATATATATATATATATATATATATATGTATATATCTATGTGATATTGGGTATGTTTTCAGTTTCACCCTTCTATGAGACCCAATGTCATATATATATACTAGCGCATGCCCGTGCCTGATGGCACGACGAAAATTTTCCAAAGTACGTAATCGCGAAACGATGACAATTTTTCGAAGTACGTAATAGTGAAACGCAAAAATTTTGGAAGTGTAATTTTAAAACAATTGGCCATAATATCCTTTATTTATAGGACTATTCACCATGCTTAAAAAATAACAAATAGTCCAATAACATTAAAATAGTCTAAATTCGTCAAATAAATTCACATATAATACAAAATATACAATATGCATCCATCGAATTCACATTGTGTCTCAAAAAAATAAAGTGTCAAATTTAAAAAAAAATTGGGCATAGTATCCTTTGTTTATGGAACTATTCACCCTGATTAACAAATAACAATTAGTCCAACAATATCCAAATTGTCTAAATTCATCAAAAAAATTCACATATAAAATGAAATATACAATATTCATCAATCAAATTCAATGTGTCTCAAAAAAACCAAGTGTCAATTTTTTAAAACAATTGGGCATAGTCTCCTTTGTTTATTGGACTATCCACACTGTTTAAGGGGAAATAAAAAATCCAACAATATAAAAAAAAGTATCCACCCTGTCTAGGGTATGGCCTTGCCTGAAGGCACGGCGAAAAATTCTAAAGTACGTAATCGCGAAACGACGAATTTTTTCAAAATATGTAACTGCAAAACGACAAAAATATTGCTCCCCAATAAAACAAAGTGTAATTTTTAAAGAAATTGGCCATAATTTCCTTATTTTTTATAAGACTATCCACCCTTCTTAACAAATAACAAATTGTCCAACAACATTCAAATAGTCTAAATTCATCAAACAAATTCACATACTATATGAAATACAAAATATTCACTGCATTCACATTGTGCCTCAAATAAAAAATTGTCAATTTAAAAAAAAAATTGGACAAAGTCTCCTTTGTTTATTAGACTATCCACCCTCTTAAAGGGTTACAACCAATCCAACAATATTCAATAATCTCAAAAGTAAAATCTAACAAATATTTTAATGAAACAAACTTCGTAAAAACAATCACATATACATGAACTGAAGTCGTGCCACATGTTCCACTAAAATAATTGTCCGTAGTTTTCAAAATGTAACTTGATACAAAACAAAAAATATAGTTAGTCAAATATTCCCACTCCAAAAAAATTATGTAACACTACATCTTATTCTTTTTACTTAACAAAGACATCTTTAGTATATGCCCGTGCCTGAAGGCACGACTCTAATTTTCGAAAGTATACGTCGTTGATAGGACCAAACGTCGCATTTAGTCCATGGAGGATAAACAATTTATGAGAGTAATGTCTTGTGACGTAGTGTTCAAAGTAGTGTTATCATGTATTATCATTTTAGTCGCGTTTTTACTCGTATTAAATTGGGCGTGAAAATTACGTGTCAAAATTGTTAAATGTGTCAAAATTGAGTGTAAAAATTTTCATATAGAATATAAAACTTGAAATGCTTATAGTATTATAACATTAAACCTTATAGAATGTAAACGCACCTGATATTAGCATGGGCATGTTTAATATCCTTTATCGCAACGTGCCACACGAAAACTGCCAAACGACAAAGAACAAAAAGAAATCAGAACATAAATAGGAACATGAACATTTTAAGGGTAGAAATTGTAAATATTTTTTTTCAATGCAAACAAATTCATTACTTTTAACTATATGATGTTCAATTTTTTTCTATATAATGTTGTGAATTATAAAAAATCATTACTTTCAACTATACGTAATCGCAAAACGGCAAAAATTTCCTGAATACGTAATAGCAAAACGAAAAAAAATTCGTACCCCAACAAAACAAAGTGTAATTTAAAAAAAAATGACGCGAAACACACCATTATGTAACATCACTTATAATACAAAAATATTGTTTACGATGCGAAAGTGTAAATATTTTTAAAAAATTGGGGTAGAGTTTCCTTTGTATATCGGACTATCCACTCTGTTAAAAAAATAAGCCAACAAAAATAATGCTATCACAATTATAGTATTACGAACAAAAATATCAAATGAACAAAGGCAAAAAAATTGTCCGATATCTGATGACTTTGTCGGATCAATCCAATGAAAAAAATTGTCTAAACGAACTTCATAATTTGGACATGATAAAAAGTCGACCCTGATTTGCATATGTCCTTGTAGTCCTGAAAAAAGATCGCACCTCCATTATTAGCCCCCACACCCCACTACCTCGCTCCTCCCAATCTTAATCTAACTTGTCCCTGTCTAGCATCATAATGCTCACAATCCCACACCCCCTCATACGAACCCAACCCGAACCAAATCCATACCCCACACCTAAGTCCCATACCCCCTCCTGCATCCCATACTTTCAGTTTTATAAAGGTTACATCTCCAACTTTCAGCTTGCCAAATAACATATTTATAAAGTGTCTTGTGCGAGACATGGCCGTTATTACTTTTTAATATTAAAACAAAGAGCATACCTGATTTGAACTAGATTTTAGTTTGAATCACAGTACGATGAATCAAAGATTGAAGGCCATTTTCACTTCATTCCCCACCTATTAGTTGAAAAAAAAATACAAAATCGTGAGCCCTCTATTAATTAAACTGCATGAAGACAAACCTAACATGTCCAAAGAACAATTAAAGTCTAAAATCAAAACTTTAGTCCATGAACATGTCTAAAATAAAATTCATACATAAAAAAATAGAGAATAAAAAGTATTTATGCTCAATGTATTTATGATTGTAAAAATTTGAGTGGTTTACCAAGTTGGATCGTAGCCTTCCCACGTATTAAGGAACTGGTCATATCAAACTGCTATAGTGTAGTGCAGTTAGACATATGTAGTCCTTAAATCTATAAACAATATGAAACATAAGAGATAAAAGAAACTAAAACAAAGCATAACATAAATTTTGAATGATGTAAACGCCAAACTATTAGTTGTTAAGAGTGAAAGCATCGATGGCAATCCAAAACATCCCCAACACTAAACTAATATGTCATCTCATTCATTTGCTGGAATACAAAAACCAATGCATTGTAATCAAGTTTGAATAAACGTCATATAAAAAAAATATAGGTTAAATCGATGCCATATAAAGCCATATTAAAGTGTAAAGAAAAAAGAAGCGTTTATAATCAAATTTCAGACTATATAGCAAATGCTCCTAATGCTCCACATCATATAATCAAAAAAATTATGATGAAATGAGCGAACAGGTTAAATAGGAGCAACAATACCATCATGCCCATTCAACAATACCATCATGCCCATAAAAAATAAGAAATTGTAATTCAAAAACCATAAAAACTCAAATATTTGAATTTGAAACCTTATGTAAATACCAAGTTGGCAAAAGTGTGTCTAATGTTATAGAGAATGTGAGAAAGACGAACAGAGAAAACTCAAACGACTACGAAAACGTATAATTTTAAATGCCGGAGTCAATTGACACCCCTAAAGTTCAGGCCCAAGAATATAAAATAAAACCAATCTGTGAAACCAAACCCAAAGAAATCTTTTTTATATATATAAATAAAAACCCAAAGAAATCACTCCATGCATCTGAGAACCAAAACCTAAATAAAACTCTGTGTCGACTATTGTCGTGAACCAAAACCCAAAAAAATCTCACCATATACACAGATCGAATACCAATAATGTGAACAATTCAGTCCCAAAAACATAAAATAAAACCAATCTATGAAACCAAACCCAAAGAAATCTTTTTTTTTATATATAAATAAAGACCCAAAGAAATCACTCCATGTATATGTGAACCAAAACCCAAAAAAATCTCACCATATACACAGATCGAATACCATAAGTCCATAAATCTTAGAATACCAATAATGTGAAAACAAAAAGCAAAAAACAAAAAACAAAAAACAAAAAACAAAAAACAAAAAACAAAAAACAAAAAACAAAAAACAAAAAACAAAAAACAAAAAACAAAAAACAAAAAACAAAAAACAAAAAACAAAAAACAAAAAACAAAAAACAAAAAACAAAAAACAAAAAAACAAAACAAAAATAGATGACATAATTATTTACCTTCAATGTAACTTGAGCTTTATTTTCGTTTCCACAACTAAACCAATATTTGTAAAAAATCTTAGAGCATAGACAACATACACACATTATACACGCAATATTTGTAATTAATTTCAACTATGGCTGAAAATCTGTACACAACAAAAAAAAAACATGATACTTACATATCTGTAAAATAATTACAACTAAGGATGAAAATCTGTACATAACAAAAAAAAAACATGAACCAAAATGTGTGTTTCAGTGTGTGCGTGTGAGGTCAGTGTGTGGGTGTGAGATTTGTGCATGTGGAAGGGATGAGGGATTTTACCAGGGGCGGCAGGGTGGGATATCATGAGGGATAGAGAGCGGGAATGTTGTGCATGTGTGTTTATGCGTGTTTCTATGTGCTTGTGTGTGAGTGGGGAAGGGGGAGGGGGAGGGATTTTATCGGGGGGCGGGAGGGGGCTGCGGAGGGGGGGTGGGTGAGGGGGGGAAGATGATGGAGATAGAGAGAGAGAGAGAGAGGGTAAAGGATCAGATTGAATGGGAGAGGAGACGGGTAGGCTAGGGAGAGAGAAAGGTAGGTAGACAAAGTGTCTTTGATGAGTAAGTTTGGAAGGAAGGGGAATGTTACCAAAACACCCCCATTTTTTAATTAAGGGGCAAGTTTGATGAGTAAAAAACGGAGGGAAACCAAATATTTTTGGGGTAGATTTGTAAAAAATGAAGAGATGTGATCTCAACCATTAAAATATGTAAGGAAGTGGCATCGTTCCGCACTGTTAAAAATGTGTATATTTTCAAAAACCAAGCTACTTTATTATATAGATATGTGTGTGTGTGTGTGTGTGTGTATATATATATATATATATATATATATATATCTTTTCCTTTGGGGCTATGTAATATATCATATCTTTTTGTTGCCCCTAATTAAGATGAGCTCCCCGAACATTATCATATTTTTTGTTAAATTTTTTTAAGATAATTTCATGTAACTTCACTTAATTATTTCATTTTTTTTATCCCATTTTTTTGTTTATCACTAATGGAGGATGGGAATTGTGATTGTTTTGGTTTGTTGGTGTTGTTTAGCAGTTTGGTTGGAATATTTTTCGGTAGGTTCTAGTTTAGTCCTTTTAGAATGCCTCCTCGTAGTCGTCGCACCCGTCGTAGAAGCGACTCTCCTGAGGAACGTTCTTCCTCCTCATCTTCATCCTCATCCGATGAGGAAACAAATGTTAATTCATCTATTCCCGAACTTAAATTGCATTGGAGGACTCTTACCAGTCATACCCAATACCATACACAAGGTTTTTCCACTCGCTCCTATGTCCACGAAAAATCATCAATCTCCCCTCTCTAGCTAGCACTACTGTCCATTCTTGGATTTCTAATTTAGGTTTGGATCTGCTGTTCAATATCACTAACCTAATTTATCCCGACCTTATTATAGAGTTTTTATTTTGGATGAGCATTCGTGAGGATCACATTTTTGCTAAAGTACGAGGTCGCGACATCATCGTCTCTCCTGAATCCATCGCTCGTCTTCCCTTACCATGTGTCACAAATCCCTCATTTCCTTGGCCTCCCAACTCCCGTCCTGACTCTGGTCTAGTCATGAGCACCGTGAGTCGCATTACTCAACCCGGCACCGTCATAATTTACCATAAGAATTTAAATCCAGATTTTATGGTACTTAAATGGATTGTGTGTGCTTGTCTCATTCCTCGTGCCAACTCCACTCAGATTACAAAAGTGCACGTGGATCTCATTATTGCTATCAGCATTAGAGATGCCATTGCCCTCCCCACCTTCATTTTTATGGTTATAAAATATGTCTAAGTAAATCCATCCTATCCCGTTCGGCAAGCCCTTCCTTTTGAGGTTCTTATCACTCGCCATTGTCTTGATGCGGGATGCCCTCGTCTTCCATCTGATGTCCCTGTGACCCGATATCAAACTATTGATATGTCTTCCATTAGTCTCTCTCGTGGTCATTTACCCCCTGATACTCCTCAAATCACTATCTATTAATCCTCATCCTCTCAATCCGTCGCTGCCTCAATTCCTGCTCCCTCTAGATCATCATCTTGTCGTGCTCCCCCACCCCTTAAATCAGAGGATCTTAAATCTGTTCATTCATAGGTGGAGCAGATTCAGGAAGAAAGGGGCCAGGACAGGGATCTTATGGAGGAGCTTTTGCTTTCTATGCAGCGGGATTGTGATGCCCAGGATCGCCAGGAGGAGGCTCAAGATCATCGAGTTGAAGCACAGGCTCGTCGTGATTCCATCCTTTTTGAGCATCTTAAGGCGATTCTTCATATGGATATGCATTGTGGTGCAGGCTCTTGAGGTTAAGGATCCCTTCCAGATAATTCCCCACATGATGCCCCAGCTCCCTGTTTTTCTTTCTGTTTCAGTTTATTTCATCTTTTGTACTTGTGAGGGTGAGCGGATCACCTTTATTTACAGTTTCTCACTTTTACATGTTTATATAGTTTGTTTAGATTCTCTTTATTGATGTATGGATATTTAGTTTTTCCCTCTATGGTTAATGATATCACTCTCTTTTTTATTCAATTATTGCATATATGGATCTTGGATTGTGTTGCATATTTTGCTATTGTATTTATTCCTCGTATCATCTTCTCTAACCATGCATGCTAATTCTATCCCTTTGCCTTTTCCAGACAAAAAGGGGGAGAAACATTGATAGGGGGAGTTAATTTTAATTTAACTTGCTCTATATTCTCATGATTAGTTAACACTTGATTTATATTCTCTATTTCCCCTTGCATTTTATGTTTTTGTTGCTTCATGTGTGTAGGATATATCGCCTACTTCTCTGCAGCCCATTGCCAGTCGTGTACATAAGTCTATATTTTTATTTAGGTTTATGGGACGGACTTTATAATCAGCTTGACAGATGGCTTAGAAAATTCAGTCTTTTGGTTTATATTTTTTTAAATTTTGTTTTGTCCCAGAATAGCCAAAGGGGGACATTTGAAAGGACAAGTTTCCAATCGAGTCATTTGTATTATTGGCTACATTCCATTGGACACAACACTTTTGGGTCATATCATGTCTATCATCTTACAACCGTGGAGAATTGAGCATTCAAAGTTCACACTACATTAAAACTCATTCCTATTCCATCTTCCTAAAAAGGCATATGACCAAAAATCTTTTTTTAGTGTTGGAGTAATTTTAATTTACTTAAAATATTTATGAAATTTTTTGAAATTAATTTTAAATGTTTTTTTAGAGAAAAAGGAATTTTCGTTCGACGTTTTCCCAGGTCGTTCGAAAGACCTGGGTCTAACAAACCAGTTCAATGTACTCTGGAAACTCGTTAGAAGAATCATTAGAAATGTCATTTGAACGAATTTGTTTGAACGAGATTTCTAACGACTTCCTTTATTTATACAGTGGGCTATCATTAGAAACTCGTTCGAACCAGGTCGTTCGAACAACCTTGTTCGAATGAGATTTGTCAATTTTGATTTTTTTGTCTGCAGTTACTTTAAATAACTGCCCTTGTCCACCTCTTTTTCAGTTTTCATAATATGGACGAAAATCAGTTTTTCACTAGCAACTTGCACATTTCAAAAGAAGGACTCTTGTATTCTTTTTATGAAAAAACTCTCCAACACAAATTTGATTTTTGAATGAACCAAAACCCCATGATTTCAACATGAATCTCATAATGGACATATGCGGTGGATTTCTACGTCCTAGTTAATTGAATACGGTTCTTTGGCCTTCGATGGATACCGAGACACGAGCAGCGTTGGAGCTTCGCAACTGCAAACAGAGGCATTGTAGATGTCACCAACGAGTCTTTGTGAGTAAAGTCTGTAAGTCTTTTGAGTCTCTTTATAAAACCCTATTTGTAGTGGATTTCTCTAGGCCCAGCTAGCCGAGGTTTTTCCCATTTGGGTTTTCCTAGTACATCGGTGCGTTGTGGTTGTGATTTCTTATTTTATTGCCTATAATCACCTAGATTTATGTGTAGGATAAAAAGGATAAAATTTGTCTATTTTTTATCTCTTAATCAAGTTAAATATCCCATCACTTTAATTGATAATTGGTCATGCTAACTTGCTAATTTGCAAAGGATATTTAAATTGGAATATTTCTCTATTTGGTAAATTTTTATAAGTGTAGTGTGTGTCTTCTACGAAATAACCTCAATTCATATAACCTTACAACTTCAGGTTATTTTTTAGAAAAAGTAGGAAAAGTGTATTTTTAGAATTTTTTGAATAGAGGAAGGCCTTGGAGGCCTAGTTGCAAATAGTTTTCCCTTTAAAGGGGCTTGCTTCGAGAAAAGTAGGAGAAATGTGTTTTTGGAAATTAATTTTTGGGCAAAGGGAGCAAAAGGGTTTTTTCTAAAAAGAGGGGTAGCCGATCAACGTACCCCTTGACCTGCCTATCGGCATAGGGGTCAAATCAAATCATCTCTAGGTTTTGATTGCACATTGATGCACCTCTGTGTAGTCCTGTAGGCTTGAGAATTAATCGATTTTCCAGAGCTTTTTTTTGCCAAGGATTTTGAGTATAAAATGAGGGGTATGGGATGTTATGTCCATCCCGAGGTTGGGGACGCGGGGGGGGGGGGGGGGGGGGGGAGGGGGGAGGGGGTTATCGAGGATGATCCTCTTCCTTCCCCGTTTCCTCCCCTTCTAGACTATGTCTGGGATTACGTCCTTTATCAGAGCGCTTGACCATCGTCGATGTGGAGTGATATGTAAAGATAGAGTCTCCAACCTATTTTGCACAAAACAGGCAAAAGAAATGTTTTCGCCTAGACAGAACGGCATCGAGGACAATACTGATGCTTGCGAAACAAAGTAGTTCAAGGATCCAGAGACTAAGTTATAGAATGGGAAGGTGTTAAGAACCCATCCCTCCCTTTAGGTCTCTCATAGGTATGCATTAATCTTCTCCTATTAAACTTTATGATGTGTGTGATTATATGCAATATATAAATGGAGAATGTGATCGCTCAACTTACGTCATGGACAAAGGCAGAGTGAAGTCATCCTCAGGACTGTTCCCAAAATAGTAATTCAAAGTATAATATAAGTGTTTACCATTTCAAAAGTCTTTATAAAAGAACGAGTACATATATCAGACAAGACACGAGGAAACAAACATATAAAATATATTAAGAATATATAATAAGAACAAGGTAACAAATGGATATGAGAGGACTCGAATCTATGATTTTATTTAAGATGCCTACGTAGCTTAAGGGGGCATTAAATTCCACCTAGTTTGAAGACAATACGAGGTGAGGTTTAATCCATCAAACTGAGGATTTTGCTTTGTGTGTTTGTAGCAAAAAGTGTTTTAGTGTGAGAAAATGTGATGACAATTCCACGTTAGCAATTTATAAGTAAACACTATTTTTCTTATTTTTGGTCTTTTATGAAAATAAAGTATGCGAAAATACTAATAATAATGGTCTGCAATTAAGGTGTATGATGTAATTAAATAAATCACTAAAGTGAAATTAAAGTGATTAATGCAAAAATAAGAGAGTTTAATGACAAAGGGGGAGAGCTGGACCTCCTTATGAAGACTTGAAGTGGATCTTGATTGTAGATGCACTGATCTCACGATGAGATATGGTGGTATAAGGAGATAGGTGAGGATTTACTAAAAAGAGTATTAAATGAATGGAGGGAATGTGGGAACTGGGCTTCTCAAGAGGGTAATAACTCTAAATTTGAGAGAGCGTTCTCTGAATTGCTCAGAGGGATGTTCAGGGGTTATTATCAAAGTGAGGCCATGGTCTCTATTAATAGGGACAGGGGGTGTGCCGATTAACATGGTCATTGATCTGCCTATCGACATAGAACCATAGACACTCTCCCGATAGGCAGGATCCAAGGGGTCCCACTCGGCAGTCAGAGATAGTTTTTTTGGAAAAACGGTCACAAAATACGAGCTGTAAGTCAGAATCGTGCATAGGGGCAAACTATTGGAAAATTTAATAGATATTTTTAAGAATCCATTAATCCACTCTCGGGTTCATGAGCTAACCAAGATAAAACGGGTCTTAGAGGCACCCGTTGATCAATGGACAGGAAATTCCCGTAGGAAAATGGATCGTTTGTCAAAATCGTAAGGCCGATTTACGCATGGGATGAACCGTTGGAAAGGGTATTCAGACACCTTTGAGATATCATTTAACTTTGTTTGGTTTATAAAGTTGACTAAGATCAAACAGGCCTTGGAGCGCCCTGTGATCCTTTAGAATGAAATGGGTCATTCGTCTGTACTATAAGGTTGATTCGCGCACGAGGTGGACCTTTGGAAAAAGTATTCCGAGCCCTTCAAAGATTAATTCAACTTTGTTCAAGCTATAGAGTTGACCAGAGTCAAATGGGGCCCAAAAGTTCCCGGTGGTCCCCAAATCAATTTTCACAGTAAAACGAATCATTTATCCTAATCGTAAGGCCAATTCGAGCATGGGACAGACTATTGTAAAGGGGATTAAGATCCCTACAAAGATTCATTTAGTTTCGTTCAACTTGAAGAATTGACTATAGTCAAATGGGGATCGGTAAAGCCTATTGTCCTCTAAATTAATTTTGGGGTAAAATGAATCGTTTGTCTGAACCATTATGCTGATTCGCACATGGGGTGGACCGTTGGAAAGGTGATTCAGAGACTTTTGAAGATTCATTCAGATTTTTCTAAGACGAGGAAGTTAACCAGAGTCAAATAGGGCCCAAGAGCGGCCAATGGTTTCTAGATCGGTACTTAGGGTATGACCTAGGGTTTGCGGTGAACGAGTGAGTGATAAGGACCTAATAAGATGCTTAGGGGGTCATAAAAATGGGTGTCTACAGAGAACCCTCGACGGGCGAGCTTAAAATAAGTAAAGGCCATCAAATGATAAACACCACATCGACAATGGGAAAGAGATTTTTAGGTCAATTATGAAGACCTACAAAATAAGGTTGATCTATTTTAAAGGGTCAAGATCAGTTCTGAGGACCTAAGGTGAAGAGTATGACCAATGAAATGGGTCGAGGTCAATTTTGAGTAGCTAAGGAGACGAGAATGACTTATTCAACGGGTCGAGGATAATTCTGAGGACCTAGAAAGGAGAGGATGACCAGTTCAGTAGGTGGAGGATCTATTAAGATTGGTTCCAAGCGGCTAGGGTGACCACTTCAACGGGTCGAGGTCAATTTTGAGGACCTAAACGGATGCTAGGTATGACTGATTCAGCGAGTCAAGGTTAACTCTGAGGATTTAAAGTTGTTACGATCGATTTTGAGGGTCGAGGTCAATTTTGAGGACCTTGAGTTGTAGCGACCAATTCTGAGGACCTTATGTTGTGATGACCAATTATGAGGGCTGAGGTCAATTCTAAGGACCTTGAGTTGTAGTGACAAATTCTAAAGGTCGAGATCATTTTTGAGGACCTTAAGTTATTAACCCCAATTCTGAGGGTACGAGGTCAATTCTAAATACCTTGAGTTGTGACAACCCATTTTGAGGGCCGGGGTCAATTATGAGGACCTAAAATTGTGATGAGCAATTTTGAGTGTCGAGGTTAATTTTGAGGACCTTGAGTTGTAGCGATCAATTTTGAGGGCCGGGGTAAATTTTGAGGACCTTAAGTTGTAGCGACCAATTCTGAGGGGCGTGGTCAATTATGAGAACCTTGAGTTGTGACGACCAATTTTAAGGGCCGAGATCAATTTTGAGGACCTAAAGTTGTACTGACTAATTCTGAGGGCCGAGGTCAATTATGAGAACCTTAAGTTTTGACGATAAATTTTGAGGGTCAAGGTTAATTACGAGGACCTAAAGTGACATATTCTGAGGGCCAAAGTGAATTCTAAGGACTTTAAGTTGTGACGACCAGTTTTGAAGGCTGAGGTCAATTCTGAGGACCTTTAGTTATGACGACCAATTTTGAGGGCTGAAGTCAATTCTGAGCACCTTAAGTTGTAACGACCAATTCTAAGGGCCGAGGTTAATTTTGGACCTTAAGTTATAACGACTAATTCTAAGGACCTTAAGTTATGATGACCAATTCAGAGGGTCGAGGCCAATTCTCAGGACTTTAAGTTGTGATGACCAATTGTGAGGGCCGATGCCAATTTCGAGGACCTTAAGTTGTGACGACCAATTTTGAAGGTCGAGGTTAATTTTGAGGACCTAAAGTTGTAGCAAGCAATTCTAAGGGTCGAGGTTAATTACGAGGACCTTAAGTTGTGACGACCAATTCTAAAGGCCGAGGTTAATTTTGAGTACATAAAGTTGTGAAGACTAATTCTGAGGATCGAGGTCAATTCTAAGGACCTTGAGTTGTAACGACCAATTTTGAGGGCTAAGATAAATTTTGAGGGCTTGAAGATGTAATGACCAATCCTGAGGACCGAAGTCAATTATGAGGGCCTAAAGTTATAACGACCAATTTTGAGGGCCGAGGTCAATTCTGAGGATCTTAAGTTATGACGACTAATTCTGAGGGTCAAGGTTAATTCTCAGGACCTTAAGTTGTTGGGACCAATTCTAAGGGTCGAGGTTAATTTTGAGGACCTTAAGCTGTAACGACCAATTATGAGGACCGAGGTCAATTCTAAGGACCTTTAGTTGTAGCAACCAATTCCGAGGGCCGAGTTAAATTTCGTGGACCTAAATTTGTAACGACCATTTCTGTGTGTCGAGGTTAATTCTCAGGACCTAAAGTTATAGTGCAGGGGATTTATTTCTTGGGAAATTTAAGTTACCTTGGGGGTGCAAGTGTACTTGCAGTTCCGTTGGGGATTGTGTTATCTTAAAACTCCACTTGGGGATGTTTTAGTTTTGAGGTCCCGGTTATAGTATACTTAGATGCCGACGCATCATTAGTTCCGCTATGGATATGTTGAGGATAAGTGCTTAAGATTAATCCTACTGGGAAATTCGAGACTTTTTAAGAGGCTTAGTGCTTCTAAAAAATGATTTTCTTAAGGAAAATGGTGTTCCATATTTTCAGGGATTTTTGAGAATTTTTCGAGCATTTTTTTGGATTTTTCTCGTATTGTTTGTGAAAAATTTGAAAGGGGGTGTCGATATGCAGTATTGGGAGGGTGTCAATCGGCGAGGGTATGGACTCCTGGTCTTCCTTGGGAAGAGGAAAATGTGGCTGGCGATTGGTATGGTTAGGGGGTTGTCGATCGGCAGGCCCCATAGACTTCTATAAAAAGGGGGCGAACCCTCCCTATTTTTTACACCTTCACGTGTTTGAATCTTCTGCTTTCTCTATTTAAAAACAGTTCCTACGTGATTTTTTCTTCAAGACTTCAAATGGCTGGTTCTTTAAATGAGGGATACAACACTGAGTGGATGGCCGTTGATGACGAGGCTGGTCTAGAGTGGCAGTCTTGGGTGCCTCTTGCTTTAGGTAACAAAAATGCCTTTGATTTATTTGATCTTGTAGCTGTTGAGCGTATCCCCTTATGCGAGTCTTCATACCACTGTTCGTCTAGGGTGAAGAAACGTAGTGTCTACGTAAGTACAGTGACCTTTGGTATTCCATTTTCTTTTTCTCTTTGTTCTTTTTGGTTCTAATGAGGGTTTTTTTTTTCTTCGTTCGCAGACTGAAATTGCTTCTTGGAGCATTCGGTCTAAGGGGACGATGGGGATAAAGGAGGTTTGGGAGAAGTTCCCTGTTGTGGTGCGCTGAATGATTTCATATTCTGGTTTTGGCCTTTTAACACAGGCTTTGGATGAGACACCACATTCTATTGTGGTTTTGTGTGCTCTGGGGGAGAGGTGGTGGAACACTACCCACACATTTTATCTTGACTTCAGGGAGATAACTGTCACTTCCATAGACGTTCAGTAGTTGACGGGGATTGGTCTAAATAGTGGTGGACCGCATGTTAAGAGTGACACCTATAATACCCCGCCCTAGAAATTAGGTAATTAACATTATTTGAGGTGTTTTGTCCAAAGAAAATTCGAGGAATAAATAATCCAAGTGTAACATGTAAAGTAATGCGTAAGGTAGCGTATTACGAAAATGGTTTAAATGAAAAAAATCCCACGATGCATGTGTCGCATGAATGCATATTTAATCTCTAATAATATTAGGTAGGATGTCTGTTAAGTTTGAGGGAAAATTATCATGGACCGGATGTGACACAGATAAGGTTAATATGACGAGACATTTCGATAGTACGAAAAGAAAAGTATCGGAATATGGATTAAATAAGAATGTTTTACGTTGCATGGTTCACATGAGTTTTATTTTGAGTTTCTATAATTACTTTAAGTTCTTCGGTTAAGTTTCACGCGATTCGGACAAGCAACGAGCGCTAAGCGATCCTGGGTACAAATTGTCTGACAGTTCGCGACACTGCGAAAATACTGTCATGCGCGAATTTTTTAGGACCATTGGTAGGTCAAAAAATATTCCTGATAAGAAACCTTTTAGCGTATGGTCGTTGTTTTCAAAAGCCACTCTCAAAATCCCTTCAATTACCTACAAAACTTGTCTAAAACAATTCGTATTGCGGTAAGTACGGGTATCAATCCAACTTCCAAGGTGAAACAATTATTGCGAAAACTTATAATTCCCTTTTTTTTAAAAATATTTTTTTATTTTTAAAACAATTTCAAAGGAAAATTGACTAATAAATGCTAAAAATTATGAAATGACTAAATAACGAAAAATAATGTGCAATCGAGTGTGAAAAATGTGAGAATGTCAAGAGATGGGATTACACCGCATTAGTAATTATTTCAATTTCTCAATTAATTAATTTGAAATAATTAGAGATAACATTAAATCAAGAATCTAACTGTCGTTACAATTATAAATTTAATAATATCTTTTTTCCGAAAACTAATTTAAAAATGTCACACGATGAAAATTTAAGAATTATATTATTTTCAAGAAAATTACCCGCTAGGATCAATTTAATAAAAATAGTATCAATCCTCAAATTTCAACACCAAATTAATATTTAGATTTCGAAAAAACCTATCTCTAGTTCGATTCCTAAAATCAAACATTAATTTGTAAAATTAATTTACTATCTCTCGATATATAAATTAATTTGTGACAAGTCTAAATTCATGAACCTAGAAATATAAAATTAATGAAACCAATTAATTAAATTAATATCCTACGGAGTGCATCCCACCCCTTGAACATGGTGTTTATCCAAATATTCTCATGTGTGCATAAAAAACAATCATATGTCTAGAAGGATATAAATTTAAAAGAGAAGGAAGAAATACGATACGCAATTTTTTTCACGATTATGTCTTGAAATGCGCCTTCACACGCGTTCAACTTCTTCACAATTTTCAGCACTTGATTACAAAAATAAAAATAAAAACTAAACCTAAAATTTATTCTAACACTAAAATAATTTTTTTGTATGTTTTTGAATTTTGTTTATGTTCCTAATATGTACATAATATACACACTGTCTCTCTATTTTATGTGTTTCTCGTTCGTGTGCGTCTTTTTTGTGTGAGAGTCCCCTATTTCCCTTTTATATGCGATTCTTTACTTTTGTTTTAGAGTCCCATGATTGTTTGTTTTGTTGGAGATTTTTTTGGGATTTCATTTGGCTTGAACTTTTGTTCCTATTTTTAAGCGATTTAGCAGGTGGGTTAACTTCGTTCAATTTGGATTTTGTTTTGGATTTGGGTGAACTTGGATTGGATGGATATGGAGGGTCTCGGGTATAGGGGGTTCATGAGTTAAATGGTCACCGGGTTTGGAGCAACGGGTTGATGAGGTCGGAGGTCGGGTATAGCTTTGTAATAACCCTTAATTTTGAGTAAATTATTTTATATTAATTTACCGTGTGAAGTAATTATATAAAATATTGGATGATGGATTAAATGTCATTTTAAGTGAGTAAAAAGATAGAATTTACTAGAATTTTCATATTTACTGTTATGTGAATGTAAATAGCATCATGTTAAGTTCTGTAATGTCGTGTGCTAAAAACGACATTTATGGTTTAAATGAAGTTAGAACTTGAAACGATTTATATTATTCCGGATGCCAATTTAAAGTGCGCGGTTAGTCCCGAAATAGTTCGGATAGTCAAAATAAGTGCCATATTGTATTTTTCGGGTTCCGGGCACTTTTAATAGGTTATGACTTAATTATGTAGTTATGAGTCGTTTTAATGGTGTATTAACATTTAAAGATGGAAATTAAGGCTAAATACCCGATTATGTCTTGCACCCCTCTTATTTTTCAAGTGTATTCTTACAAAACCTAGAAAGAAAGAGAGAGAAAGAGAATTTGGGGAAAAAAGAGAAAGAAGAAGAAAAAAAGAAAATGGGGTTTGATCTTGCTTCTACCGGGAAGGAATTAGAGATTTCAGCTTAAGGCAAGTTTCTTACTTGCTAGTATATGATTTAATGTGAATAATTTGTTGTGATAGTTGTGTAGTTAGAAAATTTGAATAAATAGTAGGTTTTGATAAATATTGATGTTTAACCCTTGGATCTTGTTGTTTGTGTGATTTAAGTTGGTCATCAGGGTTTGTTGCAGTGTAGAGAGGTTGTGGTTGTGTTGTTACTTGATGAGAATGAAAGAATTATAGGAATAAAAGGTTGAGGTTTCAGATTTAACATTGTAGAAGAAGAGATAATCGTGGGTCTGATAGGTGCGGTCGACCGTGGTCCCAGGACTGGTAGACCGGGCCTTCCAAAATGAGCTTACTGCTTTCCTTTCTAGGAAAAACCCAAGAGGCGCGGTCGACCGCGGTCCCATGACCGGTCGACCGGCCGCCTGTTTTTCACCCTTAAATGCTTAGTTTCTTCTAGCTTCTTTCTTTTAAGATAGGGACTTAGGAACCTTCTTGAATGAAGTAAAACTAGAGTATTAGAGTCTAGTAGAAAGGTATCTAATAACCTAAGTTAAAAATGAGAGTTGGGAATTAATTTAGTTAATTAAATTAGAAGTAGATAAATGATTCTTTTATAAAATGAGTTAGTTTAGGTCTAAGGGAAATAGAGTGATTTAATGTGGACTTCTAGAATTGGGTTGAAGTAATATCATACATTATGGTTTGAGGAATGAATGTTAATTCATGGAGATTTGTATTGGAGATAATTGAACATTGAGATTTATAATGATGGCACTATACTCTTATGGCTCCGGATAAAACGTAATGTATATTTTAAAATGAGATCAAATTGTGAATGATAAATTGTATATACACACCTATCTAAATGCTATCATTGTGGAAGTTACGCGCATGAGGTGAAGCCCCCTAGCTTGTGAATGCAGGGAGAATATAGTCCTCGTCCATAGGACCGGTTATTATATATTGTGTGATTATTGTTCGAAGTGAGGTAATTCCGAGTGTGGTTATGACTCACTGTCGAAGGTATATGGACGCTTCCCGATGTTATGCGATGTAGGATGCCCAGGTTGTCTTAGTGATAGGCCCTGGAAGATGATAGCTATTTAGGGGCGTGTCCAGTGGGAAAACTCGGAAGGACGATCTTAGAATCGTTATATGTTGTGAAATATAACTATTCATATTAAAGTGGGATATTATTGATGGAAAACCACTCTGTGAAATAAATTGCTAAGGAACGGTGAAATGAAATTGTGTAAAATGGAAATCTCTTTAAGTATTATATTATCAATTTTCTCCTGCCTAATTGAATTGTGACCATTGTTATTGCTATTGCGTTAGGTTATGCTTTTAGATTGAGAAATTAGATTCCTTATCATTACTTATGGTGAACGAAACTAACTTATTCTTGATGATTTAACTGTCCATAACTGTCCCATGCACGTTATTCACAGAGTGATCATATCAAACTGGTCCCTGACCTGTTTGTATCTCTTTGTTTTGCATGAATCTTATATTCGACCAGATGGTCCACCACAAGGACGCCTGTATTGACTTTTCCATTCCAGTGTCCTGGAGTTGTAACACCTTGTAGATGTTATGGGATATTTTGATATAGACGCTTCCATCTTTTGTATTCTAGTTATGATCGGTTAAACGTTCGGGCGTGTTGCCCAAGTTTTGTACTTGTATGATATTATGAAATGTTATACTTTAATACTCAGTGTAACCTTGTTGTAAGTGTCAGTTAATCGACAACTTATTCGGTTATTTTGATGTAGATGATGGTTGATAGATTAATATTTGTCTTTATTTGCATCCACCTTCTTTTCAATTCAATTTTATAAATGTTTTTCTTTAACTTACAAATAAAAATTTTGACAATCCGTTTTCTAAAATAATTGGTGGTTATCTCGTATACTTATTGTAGCACTGTGATGCTAAGAATGAACCATCTATGATTCCTCTAATTATTGGAGTATCAGGTTGGCCACCTCTTTTTTAATAAGCGAAGTGTCAGAAGCTTGACTCGTGGGTGTGGGTCGCTGTTGGGTTTGGTTATGGTAACAGGTCGCTAGGTCTGGGACGAAATGGGTCTCGGGTAAGTAGCTAAAATGGTGTTTGGATTCAGGCTGACCGAAATGGGTAGATTCGAGGAGGGGGGTCGATTGGATTGACAGGCATGGGTTCTGGGATTTGAACTCTGGTTTTGGAGTTTAGATTCAATTGGGTTTGGATGGGAGGAGGGTAGGTGAGGCGTTGGATTAATGGATGTTGGTATGAGGTGGTTTCGGGTTTTGCAGATGGTTATGGAGGTGTTTGGTTATGGTGGTTTAGGAGGTGAGAGAGTGAGATGGTGTGAGGTTGAAGATGGAGTTGGGGTAATTGGATGTGTGAGGGTGTAGGAGAATAGGTGTGTGGTTGTGTGATTTGGTTGGCTATATGTTAGGTGTAGGTTAGTTGAGTGTGTTGTGCGTGTTTAATTTGGACCCTTAAATAAAATAACACTACATAAAAAATAAAACTAGACTAAAATAAAAAAAATTAAAATCTAAAAATAAAATTCTAATCTATTACTAACACTAAAAAATAAAGAGAAATAAAAAAAATAAAAAATAAAACTCTACAAAAACAAAAAAAAAACTAAAAATCCTAACTAAATAAATTAAAACTAAAAAATAAAAGAAAAAAGTTTCTAAAAACTAATCCTAAGAAAAATAATAAAATAAAATAAAGATTAAAAACTAATAAAAATCAAAATCAGAATAAAGAAATATAAGAATAGAAAATAAATCCTAGAAAATTCTTAATAAATATAAAATAAATCCTAAAAGTAAAACGACTCAAAATAAAAATCTAGAAAAATAATAAAGGTACAAACTCAACACACACAGGCTGGGGTGATGGTCTAGGCTCGGTATAGGCTTAGGTTTGGTCCAGGGATAGGCCCGGGGTATCAGAACACATCGGAGCAAGGTTAGAATTGACTTCTAACTTCACGGCCACTTTGAGTTTCTCCATCTAACGCTTTTGACTACTATTGCGTTGCAATTGACTTGATTTAGTACTATTTGATGTTGCGACTGCTGGTTGACCTGAAAAATAATAAAATACGACATAAGGCCAATTTTAATTAAAACGAGTGATTAAAATGCATCTATTCGGGTATAAAATAGACACTTTTGGGTGCTTATAATTTTTGATAATATGTTTAGACAACAAAATATAAGGAATATTACCACGCGAAGAAAAATATAAAAAATATATATTTTGTACGAAGGTCCTGATTCTTGCGCGCCTTGTATAGGACAATCCGGAAGACCAAACGACTATTGTAAATATAATTTTTTGGTTAAAAAATGCAAGAAATATGATTCTTAAGTTAAAAGTTAAAAAAAAAAATTGGGACTGGTACCAAAAGTGACGCAAATCAGCATTTGTGGGTGTTTTTGGACATTTTTCAAATGCGTTTTTGGGAACACATGTTGGTGCATGGTGTTTCCACTTTCCTACCTTGGTTTGCAAGTCTTGGTAAATGTTTCACACATTTTTGAACACACCAAAACTTGTTATTTGGATCATAAGTTGAAGACTTACCAAAATAGATTATAAGAGAGAGAGAGAGAGAGAGAGAGAGAGAGAGAGAGGTGCACAGGCTCCATCATTCAATTTCCATGAGATCTATTATCACTCTCTCTTCCCTTGAACTCCCTTACACCAGTAGGCATCCTTAAAATTCATATCAAACCTTTCCTACCCCCATTTATACCATCTAAACACCACTAAAAATATAACATCAATATTAAAACACCTCTCAAAGTTGGGATAACTCATAAGAGGTTTTGGGAGGATTTTTTAGAGATCAAAGAAATTCTTTTGGGGAGTGTTTAAAGGGTTTCTCATTGAAGAATAAAGAGTATTTCATGGATCTTGAAGAGTGGGCTATTATGACTCCCTTTAGGGCCACCTTTGGAGGTGGGGGAGTCACCCACATTCTCTACACCCATTTGAAGACATGAGGTGGAAAATACTTATCTCTTACTAAGTTAAGTTTATGATGATATTAGCATGAGTAATTTTTATCTTGTTGATATTAGGTATGTAGAAATAGCCGTCCATAATTAACGATTGAATACTACATGATTTTAAGATACAGTTTAGAAGAAAATATAATTTTCTATCTTTGAAATGGGTCTTGTAGTAAACCTATGTTTAGCTTGATTTTTCTACATATTAGAACTTAAAATGTGTTGATTAAGGTTTTAAATGTACTAATACAATTATTAGTATCATTCTTACTATTTTGTAGGAAAATGGGAACTTAAAATGAAGGATTGAATGGGTTTTAAAATTGGATAATTTTCAGCCCATTATTCACAAACATTTAATGAAATAACATATTTTGAACTCATGTTTTAAGGTGAATAAATGATTTCTTTAATATGAAGAGCACTTGGTATGTATTTTCCTTTTTATAAGATTAATATATTGCTTTTAATGTTGATGAATCGTTATGAAATGAGCAAATGGGCTTTCATTTACAAAGTGTACTATTTAATTTGCTAAACTAAGTTTTAGGGTTGAATGTGTAAATATTTGAAAGTGTAGTCTCCTTGCAAACTTTGGGTGAAAATGTATATAATGAAAGTGTGGAAGACTAACTATGAATAAAATGACTAAGTATGGGCCTTTATGCAAAAAGTCATAATTAAAGTGTCTAACACTAAGTTTGAAATGCAAAGTGTCAAATGTGTAAATGTTGACTAAAATTGGTTTTTAGTGTTAAAATACAATAAAGTGTGTAGAATGTAATCTGTGAAAAGTATGATTTTATATATTAAAGGGAGTAATGTGAAAAAAATGTGATTTTTGACAAAGTGACATTGAAAAAGTGTCATAGTGACTAAAATGCCCTCGTGTTGAGTTTGAAGCTAAAAAAATGGTATTTTTTTTGTAAATACCACTTGAATATGGAGTGAAGTTATGAATTCTAATGTAAACTAGGTAAATTGGCAATTTACTTAAAAGTGTAACATTTTCATGAAACAAAAATATTAAAGAGTGTTTTGACACATATGCAGAAAGGATGAAATAAGTCCTAAAACGAAAATGATTTTCGGTGTAAAGTCAACATGTCTGAAAAAGGGACTTTAATGGGATATAATTATTCTTCGTAAATGAATAATGGGAAAATGGACAATTAAGTCCAAGGATTTTACTTCGTCCCAAAAAAGGAAAATTAATGTGAACATTATGAAAATATTGAACAAATTGTTAAGATAATGATATTGGATGATGTCGGGTTAAATAATTAACCAGGGCTATGATGTCCTGCAGTTTACTTGGCGCTCGGTGCTAAGCGAAGAACTTTTATGAAATCATGGGTGTGCGTGCGTTGTGACGTGTGTGTGTATCAGCGGAATCCCTAAAGAAAATGCTAAGTAATGAATTGAATATTCATGAAAGAGGCATAAATGAATGGTATTGATTTATTGATTTATTGATTTATTAATGCAAGACTAATGCATTA
Organism: Sambucus nigra; assembly: GCA_949130495.1. Taxonomy (NCBI): domain Eukaryota; kingdom Viridiplantae; phylum Streptophyta; class Magnoliopsida; order Dipsacales; family Adoxaceae; genus Sambucus; species Sambucus nigra. The sequence continues at coordinate 191,020,080 of OX422210.1, read as the reverse complement.
AAAGTTTAATGTTCATGCGATAACATGGGATGGTTATATAAGCTGACTTAATGATGTTTAATCTACCTAATGAGGTTTGAATCATAACAAACACAATTGTGTGTTATATGAGACTTTCAAAGAAAAATGAGTATTTTTATTAAACACGGTGTGTGCATACGTTGAATAGAAGTCCTATAATATGGTTAAGTAACTCCGGCATGAGTTAATAAATGTTGAGTTAGTGAACGTTTGATAGTAAATGTAAGTTTTTTTTTCCTAACAAATGTCGTTTGTTTCACAGTTTGAGTTAAAGGGAAGGAATATGCTCATTTTATGCATAATGAAACAAAGTGACTATTTTGTAAAATTAAGGAAGTATATTGGAGCAAATATTGTTTTTTAATAAAACGATTTAATACATTGGGATATGTTTTTTCAAAGGTATATTTATAGATACGTACGTACTTTCACATGTACATAGTGTAGCGTGTGAATATTCTTCCCGCCGTTCGTTTCTATATCGTATTGTAAAGTTTCCACTGACCATTCAACTCACTCCCTCATTTTTGGTACGGCATGTTGCATGAAGTTTCTCATTTCGAGCGCGTTATATATGTAAGTATTTAATTTCATTTACGTTAGTAGCTTTGTTTACTTGGCCTGGGGGCACTTCCCTTGGGTTACATCACGTAATGATTCTAAATTGAACTCGCATGCTAATAAGTGTAACATTAAATAATATTAAAACTAGATTAGGAAAATTATTTAGGGTGTTTCATTTCACTTCACAATTAACGCGCAAATCGAATCGGGTTAGTCCTTTAATAACCTTTAAACTCGGTTCGAGGCGTTACAACTTGGTATCATATCTTTGGGTTCAATGTTCCTTTTGGGTCTGACGTGGTGAGGTCAGTAGTGGGTCTTTCGACCTTGATGTTGGTTTGAGTCGGTCAGGATGGATTAGTGACGGATTCGATTCATATCTGGGATAATGACGTTAAGGACCTTAACATGATATGAAACTCTTATGAGATGGTAAATATCTATGTTAGTAGCCTTTCTTGTTCCTCGACATTTGTGATGTAGATGTATTGGTAAGTCATGGGTGGAAGTATAGATGAATAGTGTCAACACCGTAATCTTTTGCGCGAGATGTATTGTGGGACAAGTTTGATGATGAGAGTAGTCTTAGTGGCAATAGCAACGTTGAGTAGTGTTCATTGCGACCTAGCTATAAAGGTTGTATATTTCATTTATGGAGATTAGGTGACCGAGTGATGTTTATAAATATCGATTATATCGTTAGAACATATTTGGTCCCTTGGTTAAGGACTTGGTGGTAGTGTATCTTGATTATAATGTGGGTTTAGATAATTATTATGTTTTGAGGTAACCTAGGAGTGAACCTAAAAAATCTGAGTGATTTGGTGTTAAGAACTACTATTGTGATGTTCTAGGATAAAACCTCTTGCGGTGTCATTAGGGTGAGCCTCCTCTTAGGCAATACCTGATGTCCTACATCCTACCAAAACTTTGGTGGTATTAAATTATAGTTTTAGGAATGATAATGTGGTATTGAGGAATAGGATCCCTTGTGGTGTCCGTGGTGTGGGCCATTGTGTTTATAGGCAATACCCAACGTCCCATATCCTACCAAGATATACAGTTGTGTTAACTTGTAAATTAAGCACATAGTATGGTGTTTATATATTTAAGCAACTTAGTTGTGGTGGTTGAATACTCATTGAGAATTTTTATTAGCAACAAGGGTATGCATGTGAATTCATATTGAAGATTACTTGGAGATGTATACTAAGGTTTATCGAGTGAAATGTTTGTGACCCCCGTCTAATAAAATACCGGGTGATCAGTCCTATATCAAATTAAACAAGAATATCATATGGTTCATTCTTAGCATCACTTTCAAAAACCTTAAGCACCTAGTATTAAAAAAGAAATGGTGTCAAGTTTTATCTTTTTATTAAACAATAAAAACAACATGTGGAAGAATATAATTTAAACCATTCACACAATTACTGAGTTAAGCAATAATGATAAGTGAAAAAATACATTCATTTCCAAGAAAACTACTAGACACAAACCAAATATTAAAAATATAAACTACAAGAATGATAAAATGAGTACATCATCTGGATGGAACAAAAGAAATAACTAGGGCGACATGCCCAACTGAAATATTGACTGCATCCTACTCTAGGAATGAAATGACTGAAACGGCTAAGTCAATATCCTGCAACATCCACATATGCCGCAGCTGCATAACCTCGGAATAGAAACAATTCTGGCGTCCCTATTGCTGGACACCTAAAAGATTTTGATAATATTTTATAGCAAGGGTTAGAACCCAAACATTTTGAAAGTATTTAGCAGGTGAGTTAAATTATTGTAAATTAAAATGCTTGAATGCTCTTTATATTTAAACTCGTGTCGCACTCCCTTGAGGACCGGATCACCCCTCAACTATTGTGCACACCTAACGCTTTTCTAAATAATCCACCTAGTCACCTACCCCATAACTAGTTCTCGAGGATATCCTTCCTGTCACACTCTCTAACCCGAGTATGTCTAATATATGATTTTTAAGTTATATATCACATTAAATTAACTAATCATTATTTTCATTTGAGACCATATAACATTTTCACACATTATATGCATAATCAATACAATTCACATCATGAATTTTACCCGTATTTAAATATCTGCACCATATATACGTATCATTGTATTACAACATTCACACACATGTCGTAAATATATAACCATCCTCCTGAGTATTCACTCACCGGATGTTCTCTAAAATGATATCATTTCAAGGTATATTCATCCACTCGGACACCCTGACATGGTTTGCTCCTCGAATCAGTAAAATAAATAAATGCATTGGTCGCGGTCATAGTTTCCCCTGGAATGAGACCGAATCATACACCCATAGCTTTTCATTCTTGATTTCGAACGCTATGACTTGGGGACTATACTCACCCTGCTTCTCAAGCGAAAGGATTCACCCACATCGCACAACCTCCCATGATAACACTGGAGGGGTATGTATTCCTATAAATATTATTCATACCAATATTTATAAAGCACACAAATATATATATATATATATATATATATATATATATATATATATATATATATATATATAATCCTGGATACTCCATGCACAAATTACCATAACACTAGCCTAACGATTTGAAGTCTATGCACCAACTTGTAATTTTAAATAAATCCACACTTATTTATTTATCACTCGAGTTGTGTCACCCAACTAAATTACCCAGACCCGCTCCTATGGGCCGAAATCTCATCTCGTCGAACTTATTCCTCAAATTTCACATATTAAGGTTAACACCCTTTTTTTTAATATTCCATAATTTATTATATAACCCTATAATAAGTTGATTCGGCTAAGTCCGTGCCTAAGCCCTCATAGCACTAGCCCCAAAGTTATTCCCGAGTCAATAACCCAAATCAGATCTAATTAATCACGAATTAATCAATTTATTATCATGGAGTCACTCAACCAATATACCCGGACCCGCTCACTTGGCCCGAAAATAAAATATCCAGAACTTATTATTCAAAATTCTCAATAATAAAATTTGCACACTTATTAATATAAGGTTTTCAATTTACTCACTTTCAACCTTAATTCACTTATGGATTATTTTCTCAATCATCCCAATACTTACTTGTATCACTTTATGTAAAACTAATCTCCACTTTAGGCCTAGTGTCCTTATTCTAGAACAACAATCACAATCAATCGATCTAGGTAACCTCCAACGGAATAACGGCTAAAAATAATATTTCTTAAAATTTGCCCCACGAATCTGTCCAGTTTTTTAAAATGCCATTTTGAGGTATTTTGGATCCGTTTTTGGAGAAAACATATTGTAGAACAAAATGCAGAAAATAGGATTCTCTACGAGGCAACGCGAACATAATAGCCATTTTCAAAACCAAAACATCTCAAAACAGTTTCAACAATGATAGTTTAATTTACCCAATTTCATAGACTTCTTCAAATTCAAGAAGTTATTCTACAATTTAATCCTACCCATCAAAATCCAATTTAGATATCAAATAACCCAAAAAGCATATCATCTTATCACACCCACCATGATATGAATATAAATCTATAATTAATTTAAAAGCAAGTTTAACCCCTTGCCTTAGCGTTCGTAGCGTCTGAATCTGTTGGTGAAGATGATGATTATTTGATGAAGAACATACACATTTTGTTCTTGATTTTGGCTCCCATGATTTCTCCAATTGTACCCACTTTCTTTCTCACTTAGATTTTCTAAAATATGTCATGGATGCCACATCCTCTCACTTTTAGGGTTTAATAACTCAATCCCGTTTTTAGGCTTGTGGGCTTTGTAAAAAGGGCCCAAACACTCTTATGTGGGCACAAATATGCCTAAAAATATCCCGAGACCCATTTACTATCCTGGGGACTCTTTTTCGACTATTTCGACACATCCGAACTCAATTGCGCACTCTGAATTGCCATCCGAATTATTTTATAACATTCTCCAATTTTTTGATCCAAAAAATGTGACACAAAATAATACGAATAATTAAGCCTCATTTCGCCAAATTATATAGATCCTCTAATTTAAATAAATTCTCCAAATCATAAATTTAATTTATTCCAATAAAATGAATTCTATTTCTCCCCAAAATAATTAAATTAAAAGTACTGGAATTTATGGGGTGTTATAATGTTAATGCAAATGGTAGACATTCCATAGTAATAGTGAACTTAAGATTGTGTACTGTGTGTTACAATGACAATACTATACTCCTTATAACTTCGAGATTCCTTATGATGTCGAGGAATAGCCTTACGGCTGGCATAACACATAGTGACTAGAATTGATGCCTTGAGGTTATGAGTTGGTGGCTGTGATAAGCTGTCATGCATGGTAGGATTCTACCATGACGACTGTTACACTAGGACGTGTATTTCCATTTTTGGAGAATGCTTGAATTGGTGTATTTTCCATGAACTGTCTAGAAGAATCATTGTTGTACTGAGGTTTACGTGATGATAGTAAATCATTGATGATTGTAGTATGGGTAGGTGGTATTTATATAAGGTAGTGTTTTGAGTTTGTGGTATAGATTTTGTTTATAAGACAATGTGATAATATGACCTTTGAAGATAATATCAAAATTAAGTTGATATATGTTAGGTTTTATACTTGGGAAATTTCGAACACGATGACGGTCATTCTAATTTTAGAGATAGCACTCGGGGTAGTGTTTTAAGCTTGATTATATAACCTACATGGGCTACCTGTGTGGCTGGTATGACTCTAGTGAGAATAATAATTGGGTATTAGGTAGGGATAATGCTTGAAAATCAAGATGTCATTATAACTAGATCGATACTATTCTTTGGGATCACATAGGACGTTGCTAAGGATTGTATTGATGGTCCGTAGGGTAAAATTATGCGAGTGTTGTGTTTCACTAGATGAGAAAGATCTCGAGGTTTAAAACTTAGCAATCGCATGTGGAGATTGTGGATACTTGAGTGGGTAGGTTAGTGACTAACATTAAGAAATGAGAAATTTAACTTCGCTTTGATATGAAGGATAAAAAGTAACCTCAGTCTTAAGGAGGGATTCCTAGCATTTTAGCTTCCTAAATGAATCGGTTACCAAGTTGTTGCCTTTAAAAATGGGTAGTCGTGATTAGTGATTCAATCTAGGGTGCGTGCCATGGCTAAGACTTTAGCACATGTGTAGGTCGGTGAAATTTTAGACTTCGAGTGCACGTTGTGGTTCTTACTTCATGTGGCATGGTTACTTGTCTAAATTTAATTGTTTCATTCTGGTGTGGTAGTCGCCTGATCCATTGCATCTTATTGTATCTTCTCTGATCCCGGTGATGTAAAGTTATTATTTTAGTTATGAGTCCGTATTCAGGTGTAGAGTTACATAAGCTCGGTAGTGAAGCGGGATAAGATGGGTTGAGGCAAATGCATCATGGTACACGAGTACGCTCTTCTCCGAAAGAACCTTTTTTTACACTGGTTGGTGTGTACGCATGGTCTTGCAGTTTGTTGTTTGCATGTGTACTTGATAACTTTAGGTTAACACACTCGTTAGTTAACCGGTATAGCTGGTTATGATGTATATCGTGGATTTAAGGTCACGACTCTAAGATATGAATATTATAACTTGATGGAAAATTAAATGCTAGTGCTACACTCCGTATGGAATTTGCATATTGACAAAATAGCCTCTCATGTCTATTTGGGTTGTCGTACCTAGGATAACTGTAGCTTATTGTGTAATCTCATAGGAGGTATCAGTCGCATGGACCATTGGGATTAAATGGTTGTCTCAAAATCATTCATGTGAATAGTTATTGATGTTGAGGATTTATCTTCCTAGTTTAGACAAGATCCAAATCGTTTGACAACACGTAGGCTTGTAAATCTCAATGTTTGGAATAATTCATGGTAATGAGTTCTTTTGGTGTTAGCTTGATATTTGGTCATTATAAGTTATTTTGAGGTATTGTTTAGATGGACAGGATAGGCATGCTTGGAATTATCAATAAGACCTTAGCGTCCGCCATGGTTGTATAAAATTAATGGTATGAAACATTTGGGTTACACTATAGCGTTAAAAACACATGGGTTTGAAACTAATTTGTTGGATGAATGTTTTGTCAGTTGATGATCATAAATTTCGAGGACGAAATTTCCTAAGGAGGGAAGAATGTAATACCCCGCCCTAGAAATTAGGTATTTAATGTTATTTGTGGTGTTTTTTCCAAAGGAAAATTCGAGGAATAAATAATCGAAGTGTAAAACGTAAAGTAATACGTAAGGTGGCGTATTACCTAGATGGTTTAAACAAAAAAATCCCACGATGCATTTGTCTCATGAATTTATATTTAATCTCTAATAATATTAGGTAGGATGTCTGTTAAGTTTGAGGGAAAAGTATCAAGTAGCGGATATGACATGGACAAGGTTAAGACGATGAGACATTTAAATGGTACGAAAAGCAAAGTATCACAATATGGATTAAACGAGATATCTTTACATTTCATGGTTCACATGAGTTTTATTTTGAGTTTATATAATTACGTTAACTACTTCGATTAAGTTTCACATTAGTCGGACAAGCAATGAGAGCTACGCGAGCCTGGGTACAAATTTTCTGATGGTGCGACACTACGAAAGTTCAGTCTTGCGTGGATCGTTTTGGAAAACTGGTAAGCCAAAAACATACTATGACCATATATTTATACTCATAAAAATTTAAGGAATATTACCATGCGAAGAAAAGTAGAAAAAAATAAATTTTGTATGGAGGTCCCGATTCTTGCACGCCATGTATAAGACAATTCGGGAGATGAAACAACTAATGTAAATATAACTTTTTTTCTAAAGAATGCAAGGAATATGATCTTAAGTTAAAAGTTAATAAAAAATCAAAAACAAATGGGGATGGCACCAAAAGGGACGCAAATCAACATTTGTTGGTGTTTTTGGGCATTTTTCAAATAAAATTTTAGGGTCACATGTTGGTGCATTGTGTTGTCACTTTTCTACCTTGGTTTGAAGGTCTTGATAAGTTTTTTACACATTTTTTAACACATCAAGACTTGCTATTTGTATCATAAGTTGAATACTTCCCAAAATAGCTTATAAGAGAGAGAGAGAGAGAGAGAGAGAGAGAGAGAGAGAGAGAGAGAGAGAGGTGAGTGGACACGATCCATCATTCAATTCCCATCAGATCTATCATCACTCTCTCTCCCCTTGAACTCCCTTAAACTAGTAGGCAACCCCAAAATTCGTAGACAACCATTACTACCACATTTCTACCATCTAAACACCACCCACGACACCTCAAAACATCTCTCAAAGTTGGGACTGCTCATAAGAGGTTTTGGGAGGAGTTTTTGGTGCTCAAAGGAAGTCTTGTTGAGAGTTATTAACATGGATTTCTGATTTAAGAAGAAATACTCATTCATGGAGCTTTAAGGTTCATTGGGGATCTTGAACAGTGGGATATTATGACTCCCTTTAGGGCCACCGTTGGTGGTGGGGCAGTCACCCACCTTCTCTACCACTATTTGGAAACATGTTGAGGTGGGAAATATTTATCTCTTACTAAGTTAAGTAAGCCTAACGCCTCCCCGGCTAAACGACAACCCGGTTACGCGACAAGTTACCAGTATATCACAACCAGATTTCTAATTCTCCTGATTATTATCATTTAAATTAGGTTTTCAATATGAATAATAATCATTTAAATTAGGATTTTAATGTGAATAGTGATTATTTAACTTAGTATTCTGATGTGAATAGTAAAATATTATTCACGTCGGTGAACAGTGATTTACTGTTCAAACGTGCATTATACCGGACAATAGTAACTGTTATTACTTCCGTACATCCGGAACATCATATTTTTTACTGTTCCGATGCCTGAAAGATCATAGAGTTACTGTTCCGTGATAATACTCAGACCAGAATATTACTGTTATGCATCACGGCGCCCTCTTCAAAGAGCAAATCCTGAGGGGTTGGCCTATGGTAGTAATTTCTAGCTGGGCCAATGTTATTACTATAAGTAATTTTATTAACCTCAGGGGGTCGACCAAAGGACAGTTCAAATCCTTGAACATCTTTTAAGGTGATATCTGATTCAGAATCAGAATCATCATGGGATAAAGTGTTAAGTTTTAACCCTTTGAGATTTTTCTCGATCTCTTTGAGATGGGACATAAATTCTGTTTTAGTTCCCATTTTAAAACCTTTTACTTCAATTGGAGGTTGAACTATAGGTTTAACAAGACTTTTTTTAGAGTCTGGAGGGATCCTAACAGAGTTATGTACCTGAGCATTCTCAATTCTATTGAGTTGTTTACCTATCGTATTAAGGATAAGGTTGGTATAATTGCCTTGTTTAATCAAGGGATTCAGATCCTTAATATTTCCAAGGATTCTGGATTCGGTTTCTATACTAAGAAAGGCACTAGCTTCTATGATAGGAGCGACGCTATTCTGGATGGTACTGCCAGTTTCTATGGATAGGGGTTCAGTCGGAGGGTGAACAGCAGATATAATCTGTTTATTCACAGTGGTCCATTTAGCTTCATGTTTAACATCAGTTTTAGGTTGATTTTCTATTTCAAGAACAAAAATTTTCCTATCTTTAGTAAACATGAGAAACCAAACAACAAAAGAAGTAACCAATTTGTTATCTTCCACCCATTTATAAAATTCTTTTTTATAAAATTCTAACATAGTTTTATCATACTTAAAGTAGCAAGTCCTAAAACTATCCCATTCTGGTAAGTTAAACTCAGCACTTATTTCTTTCCTATTAATCATAAAACCCATTAAAAGAAAGAAAAGTTAAAGTCTGACATTCATTTCAGACAGCGTAGGGGATTCCCTGCGCTGAGAAGAATCCTTCTTCTCATAAATACCATGGGGTATTTGGTCATGGGTGAACGTACCATGAACATTCATATCATCCTGATATGAAAGGTTTTTGGGGTTCTCTTCACAGACAGAGTGTCTTGAAGAGGATGGAGGATAGGTAACAAAAGGGGTTCTAGAAGAGTAACTCCTAGAGGATTGATACCTATTGTATTTTCTAAAGTTTAGAAAAACATCTCCATCTTTCTCCTCAATGATGTCTTCAACATCATGGTTCTGACGCGGTTGAGGAGGAACAACATTTTTTATAGCCCAAGTCTCTGGGAAGTCAATTTCGTCCCAACTTATAGTTCTAGGTGTGTGAACATTAGAATCTATAAGATGTGTGTCAATTAACACAGTTTTACCAAAAGGACTCAATTGCTTGATATTTTGAAATGGGTCTTGTAGTAAACATATGTTTAACTTGATTTTTCAACATATTAGAGCTTAAAATGTGTTGATTAAGGTTTTAAATGTACTAATAGACTTATAATTATCATTCTTAATGTTTTCTTTGAAAATGGGGACTTAAAATGAAGGATTGAATGGGTTTTAAAAATAGATAATTTTTAGCCCACTATTCACAAACATTTTATGAAATAACAAGTTTAAACTCGGGTTTTAAGGTGAATAAATATTTTTTTTGATGAGAAGAAGACTTAATATGTATATGCCTTTTTATGATATTAATATAGTAATTTTAATATTGATTAATCATTATGAAATGAAAAAATGGTGTTTCATTTACAAAGTGTACTATTTAATTTGTTAAACTAAATTTTGGGGTTAAAAGTGTAAATATGTGCAAGTGTAGTCTTATTGCAAACTTTGGGTGAAAATATAAATAATGAAAGTGTAGAAGACTAACTGTGAATAAAATGACTAAGTATGGGTTTTTATGCAAAAACTCATAATTAAAACGTGTAACACTAAGTTTGAAATGCAAAGTGTCAAATGTGTAAATGTTGACTAAAATGGTTTTTTAGCATTAAAAATCATAAACAAAGTGTGGAGACTTTAATATGTGGAAAGTTTGATTTTATATATTAAAGGGAGTAATGAGAAAGAAATGTGATTTTCGACAAAGTGAGAAGTTGAAAAACTATCATAGTGACTAAAATGCATGCTTGTTAAGTTTGAAGCTTAAAAAGTTTTTTTTTTTGTAAATAACGCTTGAATATGGAGTGAAGTTATGTATTCTGATATAAATTGGGTAAATTGGCAATTTACTTAAACTGTAACATTTTCATGAAATAAAAATATTAAAGAGTGTTTTGACACGTATGCAGAAAGAATGAAATAAGTCCTTAAACGAAAATGATTTTCATTGTAAAGTCAACATTTGTGCAAGAGGGACTTTAATGGGATATAATTATTCTTCCTAAATGAATAATGTAAAAATGGATGATTAATTCCAAGGTTTTGGCTTCGACCTGAAAAAGGAAAATTAATGTGAATGTTATGAAAATGTTGAACACATTGGTAAGATAATGATATTGGATGATGACGGGTTAAATAATTAACTAGGAATATGCTGTCCCTAGGGTGAAAAACTCAAAACCAAATGCAGTTAATTTGGCGCTCGGTGTCGGGCGGTGAAATTTCGTGAAACCTTGGGTGTGCGTGTGTTGTGATGGGTGTGTGTGTCGGGGGAATCCTAAAGAAAATACTAATGAATATTCACGAAAGTGAAATAAATGAATGGTATTAATTCATTGATTTATTGATACAATACTAACACATTAAAAGTATAATGTTCATGTGGTAACATGGGATGGTTAAATAATATGACTTAATGATGTTTAATCTACCTAATGAGGTTTGAATCATAATAAACACAAGCGTGTGTTAGATGAAGATTTCCAAGAAAAATGAGTATTTTCTAAACACTGCGTGTGTGTACGTTGAATGGAAGTGTGACACCCCGCCTAATTAAACCTTGGGTGATCAAGCCTTATTTTAATTTAAACAAGTTTCTTAAATGGTTCATTCTTAGCATCACTGTCGAACGCCTTTTTATTTACTAACCACCTAAATGAAATTAAACGGATGCCAAATTTTATCCTTCTTAAAACAGAACATTCACCATACAACCACATTACAAATTCTAGTAATAAATAAGCAGTTTGTAAAATACTCTGAAAGCAGGTAAAGTCTTGCCGAAAACCACGACCAATAAAAGACAACTACAAATCCATAACTAGAATAAACTGTAATAGTAGAGGTAGGACAACATGTCCCAACTAAGAATATTAAGACTGAGATCCTGCACTAGAACTAAAAAAAAAAGGAAGTGTCTAAACAATCCCTGCAACATCCACACTTGCTGCAGCTCCCAAAACTTTGGAATGAAATCATGCTGGGTGTCCCTGTGGCTGGGCACCTAAAAGGTTTTTAAAATTTTACATAGCAAGAGTTAGTACTCAAAACATTTGAAAATATTTTGCAAACAGTTATCACAATTAAGTTTCTGATTACACATATTAAGGTTTCGCACACTCCCTTGAACTTCCTCACCTCTCTTGCGTAGTACGTAACTATCGAGGGTACTTAGTCTACCTAGTTATACTAACCATAACCGTAGTTAACTTATTTAATGTTCGTTGTCCTTATTCTTGTAATAATTACATCACGCTATAAATTATTACTAAGACATTTACATTTCATTTCATTGTCTACTATTCTAAATTAGTAGATTATGCACATAGAATACATTTTATCACACAATAATGTATTTAATATTAGTTACCACTAACATATCCTTTTATTACACATAAAGGACTCTTGGTTCGGAATAATTCATCGACCCCAAGTGAAAGTTGGTTCGGAATGATCCATCGACCCCAACTATTTAAAAATATAAATATATACACATATTCTGGTTCGGGACTCTTTCATCGCGACACCAGTTAAAAGTTTGGTTCGGCATTTTTCATCGATCCCAAATATATAATAATTTTATGTTAGTTCGTAATTTCACATTGACCCTAACATAATTAATTTAGGTAATATTCTCTTAACCCAAACTTTTTATATAATTTAGTAGGTACACACCCGACCTAACAAATCATACCCGTACGTAATATATTTTACTTATATTCACCGTACTTATTAATTAAAATTTATTTCACTATTGTATTTATTCGAGTATTCACGGAACTGTAAGAGCCCTAGTTACCCCTCCCTTAATTCAGTAGTTAAGTTAATTTTAACCCACTGGTATTTTCTTTCCGGAATTAAATCTCACTCTTTCTGTAATTAAATTCTAAAAATCTCAACATACGGCTAAATCGATCGTGCTTTCGTCAATCCATTTCTCCAAAATTTCCACTCAATCATTTGTGGAGAAACCTAATGATACACCTAATGGTAATTATAAAGTCTCCTTATAGGTAGAATATCATTTCTAAGGTTCCCAATAAGTGACGATAATTAAAGAAATTTTTCCAAAAATTCTCTAAAGTCCAGCCTGGGTCGATCGATCGAGGGGATATGGTCGATCGATCGACTGCTCGATCGATCGACATTCAAGGGTCGATCGATCGATCAAGCAGTGACAGACCCAGTTCATCTTCTTCCTACGGGTTTCACCATTTTTAATTCTCTATCTTTCATGATAATCCACCATATTCACAACCAACAATTTCTAATCATTCCTACAAGTTCTGGGATGATTACTAACGATTTAAAACAACAAAATCATTATAAATCTTAGCCAAATTAACTAAAAATCTCTCTAATATTCAAGAACCCTAAAAATGCATTATTTATATCTTTCATCCAAATTCCAAATTTTCTTACGAATTTATCATCAAGTTTTCTATGATATCAACATACTTGGCAATCCAAAAACGTCCTACATGCAATCCTTATCCATTATGGATCATAATCAATTGTTTTATTCCCAATAATATCATAAAAATCATGTTCTTACTAAAGCTTAATCATGGGTATTATAACTCAATTATTTTGTAAATAACCACTTGCCTTATGATTTGTAGGGTCTGATTTCGTGGTTGTTGATGATGGTTGATGATTTTGATACTTAAATTCTCCTTCCCAACAATCTTTGTGGTGAAATCTCCTTAAGATGATCTCTCCTTCCTTCTTTTGCCTTAGGAATTTGTCTCTCTCTCTCTCTTCTCTAATGGCTATGGTGTATATATTTTTGTCTAACCCTTGCCTCCACTCTTATAATCTGATCTAGGGTTACAAAATTCGTAGGTCTTCTTTCCCATAATTGTAAAGAGACCAAAATGCCCCCGAATGGTCCCGATTTAGCCCGAAAATGACCCGACACTCAACTAATTCGACCCTTTCGGAATCAACTGTGGACTCTAAATTATTGTATGAGTCTCTTAAATATTTTTCTACTCTCATCCTTAATTTTTGTCCTACGCGCGACACTCGGTTGAGATAATTTCGGTACGTCCATATAGTCAGTAGACCGTACATTTTAACATTGAAAATTTACTACTTACATTTAGTAAATTTTTAATCGTCATATTCATCTTTGTTAACATCATATCTCATTAAATTACTCTTCTCACGTAATTTAAATAAAGCGTATTTAATCACATTAAATTACTCTACTCACGTTATTTTAATAAAATTCACATTAAATTACTCTACTCACGTAATTTAAAAATTACGCAGAATTACGGGGTATTACAGGAAGTCCTATAACATGGTTAAGTAACTCTGGCCTGAGTTAATAAATATTGAGTTAATCATATAACATGTAGTGTTGAATGTAGAAAAAGAGAGAAAATGGAGATTAGAGGCCGGAAATCGTTGCCACCGGAGGAGGATCCGAGACTACAACCCCGAGGCAAATTTCTTACTTGCTAGATATTGATTTAATTTGATAATTTTCATGTATAGTTATATATATTTGGTATTTAAACCGTATTTGGGATTTGTAGGTTTTAGTGATAAAACCCTAACTTAGTGATTTAATTCGATTTGAATCGAGAAAATTAGTTAGTTGTGGTGTAGGAATCAATTTGGTATAAATTGTTGTTGTTGATGTTGGGAAAAATCAAGGGTTTGGAGGTTTTGGGATTTTAGGGTTTAAACAACCCGTAGCCCAAACTTGGAAATTCTGCAGGGACGAATCGATTCGCCCCTAGCGAATCGATTCGGTTGGGAAAGTGTTAGGTCTAGTTTAACCGAATCAATTAGGATCATCCAAATTGATTCGGGGTTAGGAAAAATGCCAAGGTCTTCTTGATCGAATCGATTCAGCCTATCCGAATCGATTCTCTTTCAACACCGAATCGATTCGGCCAGGGCGAATCGATTCGGAATGCCTGCATTTTTTAAATGTTTTTCCACCTTAGCTTTTAGCCCTTTTTCTTTTAGGTCCAGGGTTTAGGGACCTTCCTTTGGGAAGTAATTAAAAGTACTAGAGGGTTGTTTTGGGTACACTAATGTCCTAGGATAAAATGGGATAATTGGGCTTACCCCGAGGGCTAGTTTGTATAGGTTAATGTTCGATTGATATAGGAAGTTAACCTAAAGATAAATTGGAGGTAAAATGTAAATGCTGAGACTTTTGGGAGATACTCCTTGAGGGAGGCTTACTTTGAGGGTTTATGAAATGTATGAACTCTTGGAGACTAGTTTGAGGTTAATGGCACTTCGGGTCTTAGGTCTTTAATAAAATATGACTTAATGAGAATGAAATACATATCCTAATAATTGGTATTAAATGGCTAAGTACAAATGATTTTGAAAATGTAAAAGATGAATGTTTTCAAAAGGAAAAAGGAATGTTTTTCATAAATGTTAATTTATGATTACACACCTCTCTAAATCGCTATCATAAGGGAAGTTGCGCACGTGTGATGAAGCTCCCTGACTAATGAATGCAGGGTGGATATATACTTAGGCCATATGGTCGTTTATTATATATTTTCTGTTCTGGTTAGGTGATTCTGGGTGTGGTCATAACTATCCCGTAGGCATATGGCCGCTTCCTGACGTTTCAGTAGGTTCCCAGTTTGTCTTGTTGGATAGGCCCTGGAAGATGATAGCCATTTAGGGGCGCGTTCAGTGGGCAAACCCGGAGGGACGGTCTTAGATATGTTAAAGCAATTCATGATAATGAATTGGATTTAAATACATTTCCCGGACGGAAGAAGGGAAATGGGATAAGTGGTTTGGGTTCGGATACATTTCCCGGATGGAAGAAGGGAGATGGAAGCATATGTTATGAAAAAGCATTTTTACGATAATAAAAATGGCTTTTGAATACACTTTCTGGATGGAAGAAGGGAAGTGGGATTTTTATGAAAAAGGATAAAGCATTTTTATGTTAATAAAACTTGCTTTAAATTGTGTATTTTTCCTGGATGGAAGAAAAGAAATAAAATTGGTAAAGAAAGTTTTGAAATGTGATTGACTTGGTAAACATTTGATAAAATGTTTTACCATTTATGTATATTCCTAAAAAATAAGTAGGAATTATGCTTTTAGATGGTGAATGGGCTTATTTGTGTTTCCTTGAGTAGCTGTAGATGTAATTTCCCATACACATATGTATATATTAATTACGTGCTGAGGGTCTAATGGATCTCGACGATCAACCTTGCCGAGTAGAAGTGTATCGGGGGGGTTCCTTGTTTGGATTTCTCTTTGCGTGACACCCCACGCACGAATAAGGGCATAGTGTTGAGTGTGGGGAAAAGTTTTCCCTTAGTACTTGGGTTAACTAGATCATCTCATTGATATTGCTCTAGGTTTCTTTTAGACTAAGAGGTGAGAAATATTATGGTAAACTACGAGAGAATTACGCACTTAACTGTCATGCATTTTAGTCACATGGGAATCATATCAAACCGGGCCCTGACCCGTCTATATTTCTTTGTTTCTGCATATATTCCTTGTCGTACAGGTGCTCTGCCGCATGGACACCCGTATTTACATTTCCATTCCAGTTGTCATGGAGCTATAGCATATTACGTATGTTGGAGGATACTTGTATTAGACGCTTCTCTCCATTGTACTCTAGTTATGTTCAATTTATTATTCCGGCGTGTTGCCCAAGTGTTGCACTCATTTATTATATTATAATAATTGAATTGTAATACTCGGTGTAACTATTTGTATTGGTCTGTTCACCGACAGCTTATTCGGTGATTATTTATTATATTGTCATTTTTAATTCATTGATTTTTGATATCCACCGTTTTTGCAAATGGGATTGTCTAAGTCTTTTTCTTTTACTTTCAAAATTTCAAATTTGACAGTCCGTTTTCTAAAATTATTGGTGGTTATCTCATACTATTATTTTAATCGACAATGATGCTGAGAATGGACCATCTATGATTCCTGTGATTATTAGAGTATTGGCTGGCCACCTATTATTCTAGTAGGCTGGTTGTCACAGATGGTATCAGAGTATTAGGTTCTAGAGTCCTTAGGAATCTGTGTGGATGTATTTCTCTTTCGGCTTTACTTCTGATTTGATGTAGAGCCTTAAGATTAAGATCCTTGATTTTTCTTGTGAGATTTCGTCCTTCTTCTAGGTTATGAGAACCCCAGACTTCTTTTGCGCGTTCGTGTGAGACTCGTGAGTAGTATGATGAAGGGCATCAAGGAAGGTCGTTCTGAAGGCATCATGAGACGAGATTACTAAGAGCTGTGAGCCGTGGTCGGGGATGAGGTCCGCTTTTGAGGTCACTCCCTTTGTAGCATTATCTTATATTACTACCATGACTGCTAAGTACAATAGGTATAGTTTTCCAAGTACCGCTGCCAGCTGAGAGTGGTGCTAAGCTTGGGATTCCAAGCGACGTTAATTTGAAGATGAGGTGTCCTTGATGAGGACCACATGTTGAAGTTCGGTTGGATTGAAGGAAGTGTAATCTCATTCAGTGAGAGTATAAGTCCGAGAGTTTTGGCTTAGAGAGGGGTATAGAACTTCCCAGGTGCGAAGATTGGAGGAAAATCTTTCACCCATTGAAGTAAGGTTGCAGCGGAGGAAATGGTAGTCGCCCCACTTTGGTGGAGCAAGAAGTTTTACACATAGAGAAACCCGTTAGATGTTTTCAACAGCGAGTTTCTCTAGGATGTCAGGAAGGATGAGAAAGTAAATTCTCAAATATTCATAAGAGGTTCGGTCAGAGGCCGACCGTGAATAAAGGGTGTTACGATTAAGGAAATTGTGCACCAAAATTAGGATGATAAAAGGAAGAGAGAGCCCTTCAGTGGAAATGATAGGTTCATAATTAAGTGTTGCTAACACTTTTAGAGAAGTAGTGTTCGTGAGACCCCATCGGTGGACATCCACCCGGGGAAGACTCATTGAACTAAGGTCGGGGAGGCTAGTAGAATGTTCTCTTTGCTAAAGAAGTTAAGAAAACTACGCGAGTGATCGCTAGAGTAGCTAGAGATGGAAGTAGTTTGGTTCGGATAATACTAGAATAATGTGTCGAGGAACTATTAGTAGTGGCCAGAGATTGGCGAGCATCTTGGCGGGAATTTCCACCATAGTTGAGGGTGGGGTATTCCTTATGATAAGATGGAGTAGTATTGTATTTACCCTAGATTTGGGTGTGTAAATTGAGCTTGTAGTATTATGGATATTATTATAGTGAATGTATCTATATGACTTCCGTTATAGGGAAGTTCTATATTTTTCTTTCACTCATTATGATGCGAGTGATGATATGCGCTACTTGTATCATATGTATTATACGAGTAGATATATTCTTGGTTTGGTTGGTGCGATAGCAAACGAATAAATCGCGAGGCTATCCTCTTTCTAGTTCTAAAGAAGGACTAGTTGTTCTATAATATCTCTCCTGGATATAGGTTGAGACTTTATAGAGATGGTTTACGGTATGTAGGTAGTTTTCATTTTTATTTTTTTTGCTTTGTTTGTTTTATTTGATTGTTTGCTTGCTTTGCTTGTGTATGATGTTGCCTCATCTCCACGACCAACAGAGTTAAGTAGTAATGCATTGGAGGGGTTTCTTGTCTGGATTTCGCTTTTGTGAGACGCTCCACGCATGAAACTTAATGGCGTTGGGAGTGGAGAGATGCTGTATTTTCTTTCTTTTCTTTTTCTGCTGTTAAATTGTTGGGTTGGAAGGTAGTCGAGAATCACGTAATTGAGTGATTAAGGGCTAAGTTGATGTGAGAGATATGAGCACTGTGATAGTTTTTCCTCTAATCGATGTAGGTAAGACAAAGATATGAAAGTCTAATAGAGACTTATGGTTATGCCTTAATGAGAAGGCCATCTATAAAAGATGTAATGTGTGTATTTTGGAATAAAGTGTTAGTGGCATTTTACAGAAAGTAAATGCCAGATTGGTTAAATTTTTAGTTAATTGGGATGGTAGGACTTAGAAGTAGAAATGAATTAGTAGGATTACGAGTTAGGAATTTTGGCGATCCCGATCATGTGTCTTAGACTGTTACTTCTCGACGACCGACGATGCGAGGTAGTAGTGTAACGGGAGGGTTCCTTGTTTGGATTTCGCTTCAGCGAGACGTCCACGCACGAAATCGAGCGAATGTTGGGAGTTGGGAAAGGTCTTGGACACTAGGGATATAATTAGGATAATACTTATATGCCTAGGTTAAGATAGATAGATTGACTTTAGGATTTTTAGGACGTAAGGCCCTTAAGGCATGTAGTATTATTTTAGGAAGGTGGTAGGGAGTTGTCCACAATAGGTTTGTGGGTTAACTCTAAGTGGGATTAGGTCCCTAGAACGAAGAAGTATAGGATCTTGGGTGATTTGGAATATTAGGCCATAAAAGGTGGGGCCTTTCTTAGATGGAGCGTTACGTCGATAACCTATCTTCTGAGGAGTTGAAGTATTAGCTGACTTTTACTCCTGCACTCGTGTTGTTAAGATCGAGAGTAGATTTAATGAACGAGTCTCTGCCAGGAACGAGAAGTATTAATACAGGAGCATGGACCCATTGTTTATACGTCTCACAGACTCAAACTCCGTGAGAAGTATTATCCCACGCTTGATATAGAGTTTATAGCGATAGTATTACCTTAAAGAAATAGAGGCACTACTTCCTGGGCATGAATTTGGTCTTTTCACGAGCAAGAAGTTGGAATTCGTAAAGGACTATCAATTGGATATTCCCTTTCGCTAAGGAATTGAGAATGGGAGTAGTAGATGCATCGAGTAGAAATCCCGTCGGAGAGATTAGTTATGGCATGGAATGCCAAGTAAAACGAGCCTAACTAGGAGGACTTTGTAGTAAGAGCATTCAGGTTCATGATTGACCAATTCACCTACTAGTGTAAAGAGACTAGTGGTGGAATGAAGAAGGATAGGAGTAGTAGCTTTTATGGATCGAATTTTCGTACGATAGTTCGTATCGTTTTCTATAAGTATGATGTCGTGTGTGTGGCCTAGTGTAATCGGCTGAACAATTCGCCTGTTCATTGGACTGGAACCAGTGGACGATATATTCTTTGGGCTTGGAGTGGTCCGATAATATTTCTTTAATGATTGGGCTCTTTGAGCCCTATACTTTTAAGGGCTACGCCAATGCGAATAGAAGTAAGTAGTGTTGGGGTGAGAGATTATAAGTTAGTATAGTTGTTCCCTAGTAAGGGTATAACGTAATTCAAAAAGAAAGGAAATTTTTTCCGAGATGTATAGGTATCTCCTTCCGTAGTAGAAAGGTAGGATCGATAGTTCATGAGGAACGGTTTGGTGCTATGTTAGAGCACGGAAATGTAGACTGAGATCGAATAGCGATGACCTTAGTTTGAGTCTAATATGGATGCCGCACTGCCGAGGGGTTTGCTAGGAATGATAGAACGTAGTTTAGTATAGTATACCCTTATATGGTTATACGGTACGCCTGAATTTTGAGGGAAAAATTCCCTTCTAAGGGGTGGAGTATGTAACAACCCAGTCTTTCGAGCGGCTATTTTATATTATTTTGCCTAATGGGTTAATTTTATAAATTAGGGGATGTTGGAGTAAATATTATTTCCCGTGATATTAAGGGATAATATTTACTATGTTTTGTCTATTTACCGTATGAGAAGGTAAATAGCATTATATTGTGGTTTATTGCGTCGTTATATGTTATGCGGCGGTTATGACTCATATTTAAATTGGAGTATAATTAATGAAATAAAGTAAAATTGGAACACAAAAATGGTTCACATTATTCCAAATGCCAAAATAGGTGGTGCGGTTGTTTTTAGAATAGTCGAGATAGTCGAAATAAGTGCCATGTTGTATTTTTAAGTTTCGGGCACTTTTGGGGTGTTTTGACTCAATTAAGTGAATGCGAGTTATTTTAATGGTGTATTAGCAATTAAAAGAGGGCATTTATGTTTTAAGACCCATTAAGTTCCCCCCACCCCTTTTTCTTTCATCATTTGTGTTAGAAGCCAAAGGAGAGAGAGAGAGTTGGGAGAAATGGAGAAAAAGAGAGAAAATGGAGATTTGAGGCCGAAAATCATTGCCACCGGAGGAGGATCCGAGACTACAACCTCGAGGCAAGTTTCTTACTGGCAAGATTTGGATTTAATGTGATAATTTGGATGTATAGTTATATATATTTGGGATTTAAACCATATTTGGGATTTGTAGGTTTTAGTGATAAAACCCTTAACTTGGTGATTTAATTCGATTTGAATTGAGAAAATTAGTTAGTTATGGTGTAGGAATCAATTTGGTATAAATTGTTGTTGTTGATATTGGGAAAAATCAAGGGTTTGGAGGTTTTGGGATTTTAGGTTTTAAACAACCCGTAGCCCAAACTTGGAAATTCTGCAAGGCCGAATCGATTCGCCCCTAGCGAATCGATTCGGTAATAGGGAAAGTGTCAGGTCTGGTTTGACCGAATCGATTTGGACCATATGAATCGATTCGGGGTTAGGAATAATGCCAGGGTCTTCATGACTGAATCGATATGGCCTATCCGAATCGATCCGCTTTCAAGACCGAATCGATTCGGTCAGGGCGAATCGATTCGGAATGTCTGCATTTTTTGAATGTTTTTCCATCTTAGCTTTTAGCCCTTTTTCTTTTAGTTTCAAGGATTAGGGACCTTCCTTTGGGAAGTAATTAAAAGTCCTAGAGGTTTGTTTTGGGTAGACTAATGTCCTAGGATAAAATGAGAAAATTGGGCTTACCCCGAGGGCTAGTTTGTATAGGTTA
The DNA here is from genome assembly GCA_949130495.1 of Sambucus nigra. NCBI lineage: Eukaryota > Viridiplantae > Streptophyta > Magnoliopsida > Dipsacales > Adoxaceae > Sambucus > Sambucus nigra. The sequence continues at coordinate 190,998,444 of OX422210.1, read as the reverse complement.
ATGTCCAATTGATATAGGAAGTTAACCTAAAGATAAATTGGAGGTAAAATGTAAATGTTGAGACTTTTGGGAGATACTCCTTGAGGGAGGCTTACTTTGAGGGCTTATGAAATGTATGAACTCTTGGAGACTAGTTTGAGGTTAATGGCACTTCGGGTCTTAGGCCATTAATAAAATATGACTTAATGAGAATGAAATACATATCCTAAAACTTGGTACTAAATGGCTAAGTACAAATGATTTTGAAAATGTAAAAGACGAATGTTTTCAAAAGGAAAAGGGAATGTTTTTCACAAATGTTAATTTATGATTACACAGCTCTCTAAATCGCTATCACAAGGGAAGTTGCGCGCGTGTAGTGAAGCCCCCTGACTAATGAATGCAGGGTGGATATATCCTTAGGCCATATGGGCATTTATTAAATATTTTCTGCGCTGGTTAGGTGATTCTGGGTGTGGTCATGACTATGTCGCAGGCATATGGACGCTTCCCGATGTTTCAGTAGGTTCCCAAGATGTCTTGTTCGATAGGCCCTAGAAGATGATATCCATTTAGGGGCGCATCCAGTGGGGAAACCCGGAGGGGGGCTTAGATATGTTAAAGCAATTCATGATAATGAATTGGCTTTAAATACATTTCCCGGATGGAAGAAGGGAAATGGGATAAACGGTTTGGCTTCGGATACATTTCCTAGATGGAAGAAGGGAGATGGAAGCATATGTTATGAAAAAGCATTTTGATGATAATAAAAATGGCTTTTGAATACACTTCCTGGATGGAAGAAGGGAAGTGGGATTTTTATGAAAAAGGATAAAGCATTTTTATGTTAATAAAACTTGCTTTAAACATGTATCTTTCCTGGATGGAAGAAAGAAAAGGAAATTGGTAAAGAAAGTTTTGAAATGTGATTGACTTGGTAAAAATTTGATAAAATGTTTTACCATTTATGTATATTCCTAAAGAAGAATTAAGAATTATGCTTTTAGATGGTGAATGGGTTTATTTGTGTTTCCTTGAGTAGCTGTAGATGTAATTTCCCGTACACATATGTATATATTAATTACGTGCTGAAGGTCTAATGGATCTCGACGATCAACCTTGCCTAGTAGTAGTGTATCGGGGGGGGGGGTTCCTTGTTTGGATTTCGCTTTGCGAGACACCCCACGCACAAATAAGGGCATAGTGTTGAGACTGGGGAAAAGTTTGCCCTTAGTACTTGGGTTAACTAGATTATCTCATTGATATTGTGCTAGGTTTCTTTTAGACTGAGAGGTGAGAAATATTATGGTAAAATGCGCGAGAATTACGCACTTAACTGTCATGCATTTTAGTCACATGGGAATCATATCAAACCGGGCCCTGACCCGTCTATATTTCTTTGTTTCTGCATATATTCCTTGTCGTACAGGTGCTCTACCTCATGGACACCCGTATTTACATTTCCATTCCAGTTGTCATGGAGCTATAGCATATTGTGGATGTTGTTGGATACTTTTATTAGACGCTTCTCTCCATTGTACTCTAGTTATGTTCAGTTTATTATTCGGGCATGTTTCCCAAGTGCTGCACTCATTTATTATATTGTATTAATTGAATTGTAATACTCGGTGTAACTATTTGTATTTGTCTGTTCACCGACAACTTATTAGGTGATTATTTATTGTATTGTCATTTTTAATTCATTGATTTTTTATATCCACCGTTTTTTCAAATGGTATTTTCTAAGTGTTTTTCTTTCACTTTCAAAAGTTTAAATTCGATAGTTCATTTTCTAAAGTTATTGGTGGTTATCTCATACTATTATTTTAATCAACAGTGATGCTGAGAATGGACCATCTATGATTCCTGTGATTATTAGAGTATTGGGCTGGCCACCTATTATTTTAGTAGGCGGGTTGTCACAAATGAACATTTGAAATTAAATGTAAGGTTTTTTTCCTAACAAATTTCATTTGTTTCACGGTGTTAGTTAACTGGAAGGAATTTGTTTTTTTTATGCATAATGATACAAAGTGACTATTCTGTAAAAATAAGGAAGTATATTGGAGTAAATAATGTTTTTGAATAAAATGATTTAATACATTGGGTATGTATTCAAAGGTATATATGTAGATACATACGTACTTTCACGTGCTTATAGTGTAGCGTGTAAGTATTTTTTCTGCCGTTCATTTTTATACAACATGGTATAGTTTCCATTGTGCATTCAGCTCACTCCCTCATTTTGTTATGGCAGGTTGCATGCAGTTTCACATTTTGAACGCATTATACATGTAAGTATTTACTTGCATTTACATTAGTAGCCCTCTTTATGTAGCCTTGGGTCACTTCTCTCGAGTTACATCACGTAGTGATCACTACAAGAAACTGATTTTTTCGGATACTTTTTTCTCGGTATTATTTAAAAATGCAAAGAAATTTTTTTCTCCCAACATTTATTTATAAGTATTGAAAATTTACAGCATTTATATTGATGTGATGAATAAATAGAGATTTTCTTAATTAATACTAAAATAAATGTGATATTTTTTTGGAATTTTATACCTAATACCACTAAAATTAGGAAAAAAAAAAGAGAGGGTATTTTTTTTTTGTTAAAAATTGCTCACTACTTTCTCTCTCCCACCCGCGCTCTTCGACCATATCTACCTCAATCTCTCTCCCATCACGTTCAATCTTTCACGTATCTGGATAAACCTAATCCTCCCCGAAGTTGTCTCTATATCAACCAACCTATCCACCTCAATATCGTCTTCTTTTCCCCCTATTTAAAGAAGGAATATGGATCACGTTGCTAACATTCATCATTGTTCAGTTTTACAAAGCATTGAAAATCCAGATTGGTTCAGAGAATCATTGGGTTTTGATCTTTGAAGGTTTAAGGTAAATTATGTTTTTTTTAATTTTATTTCAGTGTAGGTTGTTGTAGCCTAGTGACAATACGGTGATGATTTATTTAGTGGATTTATTCATTCAAAATTCTATCTTATGAAATTCTATCTGAGATTTGGTAATATATTGTATGTGGACTGAACTGAGGCAAGCAATTCTTGTTGGTATATTGCCTTTTTTCTTCGGTATCTGTTTTTATGTTGCATATATTGGGTTTTGATTGGCTTCTCTCTCTCTCTCTCTCTCTCTCTCTCTCTCTCTATATATATATATATATATATATAGTGTAATTGGAAAACGAAATTTTTTTTGTTCCCCAACAAAACAAAAAGTAATTTTAAAAAAATTGATCATAACAATATAAAGGAAAAAGAATCTAGAAATGCATACCTTTAAACCGAGAGGTCGAAATATTGATTGAAACCAAAGTCTGAGAAATATATTTCTTGGGAACATAAATGATCATGAAATTAATAAAAAAGGGTAAAGTACTCATAGGTTCCTCACAAACAAATTTTAAACACTAAAGGAATTTTGATAAATTTTAAACACTTAGGTCCACTAATTCTCTTCTTGTAAAAGTCCACGCTAGTGGCACAACAAATGCGCCTAAATGTAAATTTTCCTTAAATGTTTAGAAATTGTTACCAAGGGACCTAACTATAAATTTCCCTAAAGAAATGCTAACCAGGAAAAAGTAGATTATAAATAAAAAATAGAACCTAATAGATTACATACCTCGTTCATTTAAATCGGACTATAGAAATGACTGGGATAATATTTGTTGTTTTATAGTTGGGCCACATTTTGCCACTACTACTTGGTATGATGGCGTTAGACTATAGAAAGTACATTTATGTGACACTTGAAAAATCAATAATAGAATTTTTATGTTATGAGTGAGTTTTTTTAATTGTTGTCAACTAATTAAGGTTAAAATATATTGATAGTTAAGTTTCCCCATTTTATAAGAGTAAATATTGGTAGTTTTCATATAAGGCCATATCCAAATGGTGTTATAATTAAAGTCTTTCGATTTGTAAATTTACATAGTTTCAAAGGAGCATATTAATGGTTTATGGTTTAACATTTTGTTTATTTATTGTATTTTTTTATGAGTCTTTCCTAATGAATGTAAAAACAATTTTATTTTAGTGTGAGGTAATCACCAATCTTTTCAAATGGATAGCGATACAAGTTGGATGGAGTTGTCAAGAGTTTCTCTACCTTATATTAAAGGAGTTAATGGGTTTCTTGATTTTGCATTTTCTAATAAATATCTCAAGCTTGTGATCAAGTGCCCGTGTAATAAATGTCGAAATACCATTAGCCATAAAAGACAAGTTGATTATGAGCATATCATCATACATGGGTTTGTTAAAAATTATACTCGGTGGATTTATCACGTAAAAGGTGCTCCATACACAATGGGAATTAGTGGAGCGGATGAAGGGCATGACTCAAATACAAGAGATGATATGTGTGGACTACTATGTGATATATTCGAAAATCGAAGTGAAGAGGGTATGCGATGCAATGACCCGTATGAAGATCAGGATGGGATGGATGAAAATGCATCAACATTTTTCAAGTTGTTAAAAGATAGGGAACGCGAGTTGTACCCTAGTGGCAAATCTTTCTCATCACTTTCATTTATTGTTCGGCTATTTCATATGAAAACACTTTATAAGTGGAGCCATACATCGTTTACAACATTGATTCAATTATTAAAAGAGGCATTTTCGGAGGGTGAGAAACTGCCAAGTTCATATTCTCAAGTAAGAAAGATGGTTAATGATCTGGGGTTTGATTATAAAAAAATTCATGCATGTCCAAATGATTGTATGCAGTATTGGAAAGATAACAAAGATCGTGAGGATTGCATAGTATGTCATACATCAAGATGGAAGCAATTTTCAGGTGAGTCTGATGATGAAGAAGCTAGGGGTCAAAAAATTCCTGCAAAGGTTATTAGGTACTTTCCACTGAAAGCAAGGCTTTTGAGGTTTTTTATGTCATTGAAAACATCCTACCTCATGAGATGGCATGCGGAGGAACGTAATAACGATGGAATATTAAGACACACGACTGATTCTAAAGCATGGAAAAACTTCGATCAACAAAATCCAAATTCTAGTGACTCGCGCAATGTTAGGATCGGACTAGCAGCCGATGGCTTAATCCTTTTAGAACAATGAGAAAATCTCATAGAAAGTGGCCCGTTATTTTGATGATATACAACTTGAATCCGTGGATGTGTATGAAACAACCTTATCTTATACTTTATACGTTGATTGGCAGTCCATGCGGCCCAGGAAATAATATTGATGTTTACTTGCAGCCTCTCATTCACGTGTTGAAGGAATTTTGGAATGATGGCATGCTTACTTACAATGCATCGACTGAAAAAATATTTTGTATGCGTGTAGCGTTAGTGTGGAAAATTAATGAGTTACCTGCGTATGCAAACTTGTCAGGTTGGAGTACAAAAGGGAGATCGGTTTGTCCTTGTTGCAACAAGAACACTCGTTCACAGTGGTTAAAGAATGGGAAGAAATTTTTCTATATGGGTCATCGTCGGTGGTTGGATCATAACCATAAATTTAGAAATGATACCGTAGCTTTTGATGGGAAAGTTGAAAGAGAAATCAAGACCACTCAAGTATTCGGGGATGATATCTTGGAGAAATTAGAGGCAATGGAAAGAAATAATGAGAAAGGTCACTCATCGGCAATGAAGAAGAGAAAAATGAGTATCGACGGTGAAGGGAATTATGATAGTTCTCTAAATTGGAAGAAAAAAGCCATATTCTTTCAGTTGTCACAATTTTGATGTTATGCATGTAGAGAAAAATGTGTGCGATAACATACTTTGGACATTGTTAAATATTTATGGAAAGTCAAAAGACAATATAAAGGCTCTTCAAGGCCTTGAGAACATGGGTATTCGAAAATCATTGCACCTTATGATCTTGCCAGATAGTAAAGTATATTTACCACCAGCATGCTTCACAATGAGTAAAAATGATAAAGACATATTTTGTAAGGTTTTAAAGAATATCAAAGTCCCAGATGGTTATGCATCTAATATTTCACGGTGTGTAAACATTCAAGGTCGGAATATTTCTAGAATTAAGAGCCACGATAATCATATCATAATATAACAACTACTCCCGTTAGCAGTACGAAAATCATTGCCTATTAATGTAGCAAGGTCTTTGATCGAATTATGTAATTTTTATCGGCAGCTTTGTTCAAATACAATGAACTTCAAAGACTATGAATATTTGCAATATCATGTTGCTCTAACACTCTATCATCTAGAGAAAATCTCCCCCTCAAATTGTTTCGATGTTATGGAGCATTTGACAATCCATTTAGCTGAGGAGGCAATGATTGCTGGACCAGTACAGTTTCGATGGATGTATCCCATCGAGAGGTATGTTTCGTGTATGCATTATGTTTGTGTCATCTAAATTAATGCATATAAATACCGCTTTAATTTTTTTACAATAACGAACAGGTTTTTTTTTACACTAAAAGAATATGTTCGTAACTAAAGTCGTCCAAAAGGTTCAATTGCTGAAGGATACCTAGCAGAGGAATGCACGACATTCTTTGTGAGTTACCTGGGTGATGTTGAGAGTAAGTTAAATCGACCTTTAAGAAATGATGAAGCCGATGAAAACTCAAGTTCAATAGATCGTACATTAGGTAAAGGAGTAACATTTATGCTTGATGACACTTAATTTTCACAAACACATCGTTACGTGTTATTCGACTCCGCCGTAGTGAAGACTTTTCGCGATTTGAATGGATTTTAAACTTTATGTAACTAAATATACCTCTACTTTATATAATTTATACATACATGTTTTACAGGAAACTTATAATAATTCTAAAATAGGAGAGACCTCGTGTGGGACACTACGAAATTATATCATTCACAAGGAAACGTTTCACAAATGGTTTGGGGATCATGTAAGTAATCTTTATATTTATATGTAACCACATTTTAATATGCTCATAACACATTTAATTTTTACACATCTTATTTTTATTACACAATCATATGAAAAAATTAGGTACGGAATCTAAGTGAGGGTAAGGTGTCAAAGGAAGTCACAATTTTGGCTTCAGGCCCCTCCCAATGGGCTAGAAGATATGCGGGATATATTGTAAATGGGTTTAGGTTTCGCACAAAGCAATGTGAGAGAATATTGAATACTCAGTATAGTGGAGTTATGCTTGATGCCACCACCGAAAGTTTTGCAAGTGCAAAGGACAAACGACCCATTTTCGGGGATGTAACATATTATGGAGTATTAACAGATATATTTGAATTGCGCTATTCAAATGATTTCAAGTTTGTGCTATTCAAGTGTGATTGGGTTGATATCCATTCGGGGACGACAAATGATGATTTTGAGTTCACATTAGTGAACTTAAAACATTCACTACACAAGCATAATCGACTGTCAGATGAATCATTTATATTAGCATCTCAGGCCAAACAAATTTGGTATGTGCGAGACCCGATTGAAGAAGATTGGCATGATGTCGTGAAGATGACTCCGAGAGATTTGTATGACATGTATGGTAAAGATACTTAAGGAGATGACACAATAGATGCGGAAGTTGAGCCGTACAATATCCAATAATTGGATGACATTCTAATCAACCATGATGGGTATATTACATGGGTTAGGGCTGGTGTGGAGGGAACGATTATTGATAATATATTTGATATTGATGGCGGTGGTGATATTTGTGTTGATGTTGATGAGGATGCTTCTGAGACAGAGACATATGAAGATGATTCCGAGGAGGACGAGGAAGCTAATGAGTGATATAGATGAAAGTGATGAAAATGAGGAGACCAGTTATGATTATGATACTGACATGGATGAAGATGATGATTGACATGAAGTTTTCAGTTATGAATGGCTTTATTTGTAAGGATGCTTAGATGTTCTTAGTTTAATATTTTAAAAATGACTAATGACTGAATGTATTTTATTTGTTTCATATCATATATATGAATGGATAAATAATGATGGAGAGTCAAGTTCTTTTTGTTTTCAATTTTATTTTTGTGTTTATTGATGATTAATGAATGACTGCATTTTTTGATGATGATGAGTATTGATTATTGAGTTTAACATTCTTTTCGTATATGCCTTTTTATTCTTGATGATGATGCTTGATTCTTATGCTTTCTTGTGCATGAGCATTTTTTTCCTCATTGTTCCTAAGTATCATTAATATTGCCTTAGCAGTATGTTCTGATTGTTTAGGAATTATAACTATAAGTATAGATATTAACAAGTGTGGGAATGAGTTGTAGGATAATAGGGATCAAATTGAAGGACAAATACTAGGAAGGCCACTATAGCGTCTACAAGCAGAGTCAGACCTATTTGCAATCTTCATTTTATTAATTTTGCAACTCATACTTGGCTTGGAAAATAGGAAGTCCAACAGGGTACATATATTAGAGAACATTCACAAAAGAATACAAAAGATAGGATTGCAACTACTAGCTAAAGTACAAGTAATAAGAAGTTAAAAAATATGGAAGCTTCACACGTAAACATAAAAGGAGATTTTAACAAATACATAGCTTCTTAACTCAACTATCTATCGGCTTGGAGCACGATCAACAACTTATACAACACCTTCAACAAACGGTGGATGAAATGATGAGGCAGAATAGTTAATTTTCTCATATCCAGTCTTCCAAATGATATTATAACAATGTTCTAGAATAATAAACAAAGTCCGAAAAATATATCTGACACTAAAGGCCACTATGCAACCTCCCATCCCAAGTATATTCACCCGAAATATATTATTTTTGTTTAATTTATTCAAGTGTTGTAGCTGAAGCTAGAGAAATCACGTTGGAAGCTAGAGTGTGACTTTAACAATTCAATAACGATCTTAAAGTAACTGAAAAATTACAAAATTTGAGCTGTGACTCTAAGTTTCACTCAGTTTTTCGATTAATTATGTGTAATTTCCTTACTTTGTGATGGGATATTTACTTATTAACTAGTACATGTGTAGATTTTATAAATATTTACTCCCCAAAATTCACAATTTGTTTTTTTGGATATAAGTTAGTCACCAAAAATTCACAATTGGTTTTCCTTACTTTGTATGGGTATAGCTCTTGTCTTGTAAAATTTAGCTCTTAACGTCTCACTAATGAATCAGTAATTTCATCCAAGATAGGTTTCTTAAGCTTATCAACAACATGCTTCTGACTTTTCCTTAAATTCTTGTAATTTTAACAGCAATCATGACATCTCAGCACTGTATTGCTTGCACGATTTTCACTAGTAGATGCAAAAGCTCGATTACACCCTGGTCCAAGATTTCCTTTCCCACTAAACAACCCCATACCAAAGGCCACAACACTAGCTGATGCTCGCGGAATCCTCTTTTTTTAAATTAAACAAGTCGATTTATTCATATAGATCATAATACAACAATAACAAGCCTACATAAACCCAAAAATATAGTCTAGTCCATTACTAGGAGGAAATGAATGAAATTAACACAACAGAAATTATAGTTTAGTTTTAGGGAGTTTGGTGCATTTGAGCGGTGAGTTAAAATTATCGTTTATGTTGCCATGGGCCACCGTAGATACTCTGAAATACGAATAGTGCTTTGTACATGTTAGAGGAAGAATATCACCAATGGTGGATTTTATTTCTTAATTTTATGGATGAAATACTTCGATCATTTTTGGTTGATATAATCTTGGAACAATTGATATTGCAATCCCCCTCTTTAGACCATTTCATAAAAGCCTTTTATTTCCAATAATCCTCATATATGTTATTTGAGTAGGCTTTGCATAGATATTCTTTATTCTCAATTGATGGATCACCTTCAAATGTCACTTCATCATGTAGAACATCATCTTCAGTAATAATATATTTCAGAGTAATGTTCCTAAAGTTATGCTTATGCCAAGTATTGAGAACTCTTCTGATCATGTGAAGGATCTCATGTAGAGTAAGAATGGGATTACCTTCAGCATAAGGTCTCCAAATGTCTTTGATTAGACTAATAGAAGAGGGATGCTTAGTCCAGAAGGATTTAAAAATAAACCGGTTATTAGTAGCAGTCAATTGGTTTTACACATAGATGATGACAAGACCATATGATCAGATGTTAGTTTGTTCAGGCATTTGACTAGAAATATAGTGAACATATTAGTCCATTCCAAATTATCTAGGATTCCATTTAATCTCTCCCATATGGTGGCTTTGCCCCCTCTTGTATTTCACCAAATGAATTTAGTTCCCAAGAACCCTAATATTTAAGGCAATTATTGTGAATACAATCCAGGAATTCAGAGACGACTGAATTATTGTCATTTCCTCCTAGTTTTTCCCCTACTGAAATAAAAGTGTTAAAATTACCACCCACATTCCAAGGATCTTGAGTGGATTGATTGGTTAGGTAAGTCCAAAGAAACATTATATCAGATCTATTACATTTGGTATAAAAAAGGGTGAATTATATAGGTTTGTGATATAGTATGGGAGATGATTAAGGTATAGCCTTCTAAGTTTATGATTTCACATTGAAGGCGACTCCATGAGTAAAAGAGAGTCAAATTGAATGGGTGTCATTTGCTAGAGAATGGTCATGACCAAACTTCCTTATGTATTAATATATCTTAGAATTGTCTATTTTTGGTTCCAGGAAAACCAATATAGATAAGCTATGAGTTCTTTTTAAGTTCTTCACTGTTCAAACAACACTCTTTTTAGACGTTCCTCTATTGTTCTGTATAATGAAGTTGATCATAAGTACTGATTGGGAGAGATAATTTTACTTCTCTATCTTAAGGCCATACCTAGGATTGGATATTTGTTTTTAAACATCTTATTATTCTTCTTCTCGTACTAACTTCAAAAAATTATCAGTGACAATGGGTGGAAATCTGAGAGAGAGGTTGAGGTAATCAACTATTAGGTTGTAACCTTATTAAATGTCTATTTACACTATAGTTTCTATATTATTTTGATAACCATTTGAGATCTTATTATTGTCATCAATTGTTTCCAATTGATAGTTTAGGTAGTGTCATTCATATATTCCAGTGTTTCACTTGAATTTAGCTTAGAAGCATCTTCTTCAGTGGTCAAACCTTCCTTCACCTGCTCATTTAAGGATTAAAAAAAATTAGGTCCAGTGGCTCTAGTGGAATTTCCCCTTTTTCAATGTCATCGAGAACTTCTGTAGATATTGAGTCCACTGAGTTTTCAATTGACTTACTTTCAATCTACCAATCAGGGATTGTAGTGCTTCACACGTAGACATTACCCTACAACTGGGCAGAGTGGATCTAATATAAAAAATGGTGTCGAAAAGTTATGAAGCAACCTCTCCTACACTAAATTGATTAAAATGAAAGAATATTTTTAAAGAAGAGAACACAGATTACTGAAGTAAATAAGAATATCTATAAAGAAAAGATCACCTGATTTTATAACAGACATGGTAAGTAGCATAACCCCTGTGTGGATTAATTTTCCAAACGTCCCTACTCATTTATTTGCTAAAACCTCTATTTTCTCGATTTCTCAGGTGGTTAGTAAACCTCTACAATTGGATAGCTCTACTATTTCTATAAACAGACCTATCTTAGCTATAATCTATGTTGAGATGGATATTACTATCGATCAGCCTACCATAGTATGGATTGGGTTAGGTGCTAATGGTTTTTAGCAAGAAATCTCTTTTGAAAATGTCCCTCCTTATTATTTTCATTGTCTAATAAAGACCATAGCAGTGATAACTGTATCATCAAAGATCCCAAAATCTTAAAAACTAAAGGTACTTTACCTAAGAATCCCATCATTTGAAAAATCCTACGAAAGAACCTCTTGTTAACCAAGTCTTTGATCATCCTCCTAATTAAGAAGTCATTCAAGATTCACCTATAGCTTGTGTTGGAGACAAGGAAGTCTCTTTAATCAAATAGCCTACTCCAGCTGCAAAGACTGCCCTAATAATTAAAGCCCAAGATCTTATCAAGAAGCCCTCAAATGTTGTTCAGGCTTATGAAATTGTGCAATAAATAGAGAAGATTAAAATAGGTGGTCTTTCTTTGAATGAAGTTATGGTAGTGGACAAGGTTAATATTTCTCCTAGAGGTACAGGTTTACCATATTATGATAAATTTCAACTGCCTAATTTCATTTCTCTATCTTATTCTGAAGATAAGGATGCTCCTATGATCCTTATTAAGGAATTTAAAATGTTCACGTCAAATATTGAGAAGAAAATAGCTAGGGATAAGATATTTAGAAACAATGCTAAGCATAAGAATATCAATGAGTGTGATCAAGTTACTACTGACTTCTTGATGGAGAAAACTATTCCATAATGTTTGTCCAAAACTATTCCTAGAATTTTATCCAAATTTGATCCTCTCTTCAAATGCATTATAAAAACCTCTGCTAAGAGGAACAAACACTTATATCCTTCTCTTTATCAATGATTAATTTAATCCGTTGGAATACTAGAGGAATAGAAAATAAGGCCACTATCAGGAGGATTAAACACCTCTGTAAAGCATAAACAATCCTATATTTACCCCATGGCTGCTAAGAATTATTTAAATAAGCTGAAATTCAAGCTTAATTATGAAGAAGCCATTAATAACATGTCTAGTAAAATCTGGATTTTTATTTGATTTGAGGTAGATATGAACACTGTAAAGAATACTGATCAATATTTTTCAGTGTACTTAACTCATTATCAATTTCATGTCAAAGTCCTCATCACATTCATTTATGCAAAATGCTCTAAAGAAGAAGGACAAGATCTTTGGGATTCTTTAGAATTAACTGCTGCATATGATAACATCCCCCATTTGGTGACTGGGGATTTTAATATAGTGAGCGACCAATTTGAGAAATGTGGAGGTTCTTCTATTGATTTCCAAGCTTCTGACTCATTTAATGATGCTATAGCTAGAAATAATCTCATTGACTTGGGCTACTCTGCTTCAAAATTTACATGGTGGAGTGACAGAATTGGGACTGAGGCTATATTTCAAAGAGTAGATGAAGCTCTATGTAATTAATTATGGAAGAATGATATTCCAAACACATGTATCATTCACATAAGTAGAACTTGCTATAATCACTGTCCTATTTTGGTTTCAATCAGAACTCTTTTTAATAATAATAAAAAAAAAACATCTAATCTATCAACTAAAAAACTTATAGTTAAGTGGGTTGGAGACAGTCCTTTGAACACAACACTAATTAGTAGAGGTAAAAATAGGGTCGACTATTGAGTGGGGTATGGTTTGAGAAAATAAAGTTCGAGAAAATTGGTTGTCCTTGACTATTGAGTGGGGTATGGTTAGAGAAAATCGGTTTTCCTCTTGCATGCTTATTTTACTATCATTACTTGTGTTTTGTATATCTTTTCTCTTTCCTTTGCATATAGACATTTTCCATTTTTATAAGAGATTGAGATTGAATCTGGAAACTTATATTTGTTGTGCACCTCGGTTTTAAGCGTGTATATAAATTAGTTCGTCTCAATAATTTGGGAGAAGTTGGGTTGGGCAATAAAAGTTAGATTGGACTGAAAATCTAGTATGCTTTAAAATTTGACTTGGGCTATATAGTTTAGTTTTGTTTTGCTTATGTACGTTCCACGGGAGAGGCTCTTTCTCCTTTTACATATAGTTTAGGTTTGGATAAACATTACTCTTGTAAACTCAGTGGTGAATTTGTATTATTGGAGGTTGCTATGACATCATAAAGGCAGAGTAAATCACTCTCACAATCACATTCCCATTCACAGTCTCGATTGCACTCATAATCCAATATCCAACCACCATTTCAAACACAATCTCAACCCAGTTCTCATTCCCTTTGAGATTCTAGCTCAATCGAATGATCAAACTCAAGTGACTATGAAAGCGATAGTAGCTAGATGGAGAGTGAACCATTACATAACTAAGACGCCCATTCACATGAAGAAGGTAATCAAAGTTATTTGATTTATATGTGCTTATTTAACTGTGTAGATTGAAGTTAACCTATTTTTTCAATCTTTACGGTTTAGCTTCAGCAAAATATGCCACTACACGTAGAGGCATTGAGAAGTTGGGTGAATTATGGGGTACGGGGAAATACTCAGAGCTTTACTTCAATAATTTCTATCAGCCAGTTGAAGATACAGCAGATAGACTATCTACCCATTTAGGCATTTTTGTTCATGATGGAAACATGTAAAGTTTCTTTTGTAAATTTTCATATAACACAACTCTTATTAGAATACTCTTTGCAATATTGTATGTTATCTATTGACAATTTAAAGATGATTATTTAATCGATGTAAAAGGTTGCTGATTTATTATTATATCGATGATGAACAGGTTACCGTTGGCTTTCAAAGATTGGCGATGCAAGGAGTTATACCCAAACAAGGAACATGTCTGGAGAGAGGTGAAGGTAAAATCAAAAGATACCATAATTTGTGGCAAATGAATTGAAAATTTTGAATTCTTTAGGTAAAAGTCAACTATGCATGGGCTGTCTTGCCAATCACAACAAAGTCAATAATAGCTCAAATCATAATTTTGAAAAGGATAAAACATAATTTAAGCTAAACGCATGTGGAGTAGATGACTTGTTTTTCTATACATTGTAAATATATATGAGAACACTGATGCCCCTGAAGAATTCAAAAAAATGTGCATGAAGAAGGTTGGAAAGATATGGAATAATTGGAAAGCAAAGGTGAAGAAACATTATCGTGCCTTTGATACTAACGAAGAGATATTGAAATATTGTCCACCTAGAGTAAAGCTAGAGCACTGGTCATAACTTGTTAAGTATTGGGGAACTCGCGAGGCAAGGGTATGAATGTATTACTACCAGTAAAGTTTTATAAATTCAAGTTAAACATATATTTTAAATATATTTTTATAACAGAAAATGAGTCGAATAAATCATCGAACTCATAAGAAGAAGAGAACGCCCCATACTTCTGAAAGAAAGAGTCATGCGAATATTTCTCATAAGGTGTTTTATAAAAGATTTTGATTGTGAATATTATGTTATGTTATCAAACTTATGTATGTAACGACTTACGAGCCATTGGGTTTATGCAGATGGAGGCTGATTAAGGGAAAAAGGTTTCGTTGGTTGATGTTTACATCAAAACATATGAGAGGAGTGATGGCTCAACCATGGATAAGGATTCTGCTGAAGCAATGGTACAAAAATATCATCCATGTTCCTTCCCTTATTTCTTAGAAAATCTCAACAACATCATTTTACCTATTAATCAAAATTCTTATTCTGTTTATCAACCATTATAAAAGGCAACATGCCTGAGATTGTGTCATATCGTTAAAAGCATAATATATATCATACACGGATGAGGATTAAATTAACAATTAAATAAGTTTATTATTATTTATGAAATTTAAAATTATGCATGAAATTATTATGTTAATAAGAATCATTTCATTTCAGTCAAAAGTGTGGCAAAAAGTAGATCAACTTCCGTCAGATTGTAATGAATCCGTTAGTCGTAAAGATGAGATATTTTATGAAGTTCTGGGACCTGATAAACACGATCATTGTCGAGATTATGGGCATGGACCATATCCAAATGATGTGCATGGAACTAAGCGTTCGAAGGTTAATGAAAAAGAGTATGAGCGACTAAGATCTGAGATTCAATCTGAATTTCAGGATAAATTTGATCATTTAGAGGCTGAGTTTGAGTTGATATGCACACACATGATGACTTGCCCTTCCGTTGATTCCAAACAGGTTAATGAGTTCACACTTTTATCTTTTGTGCTTAATTATCGTGTATATATATAAATGTATGTTCTAGTATTAAATTATGCTGTTAAAAGGTTCCTCAAACCTCCAAGGAGCAAAACATACCATCATATAGGTCTATTTTGCAACCCGAGCAACAATTAGAAGAAACCAACCAATTTGAACCTATAGTGGTACCACAATCAAATCACCATTTAGCTCCATCTCAATGGGTAAGTAAATAACTACTTTTTAAAATCATAATTTATGACTATATGTTTTCATGATTGAAATAATTCATTTTTTGTAGATTGCAAATTCTCAACACTTGGATACCCCCAAGACTGCTGCTCGTGTTAGTGAGCAAACAAATGATACTTCAATTCAGGGATGTTACTAATTTAAAGGATTTTAAAGGGCACAAATTATCTTAGCTTTCTTGGGGAGTTTATGTATACTTGACATTGAGTTGTTGGCATATTTGGTTGTATATAGTCTTAAAATTTTTGGGATGTCTTAAAAACAAATAAAACTCTCTCGATTTTTTTTCAGAAATATATGATTGATGACATATTCATCTTGTTTATAGAAATAACCATCAAAGAAGAAGAAGAAGCACCATCAACCATGAAAAATTGTCTCAAATAATGCACTTCCTAAAATTGTAGACCTTATTACTTCCGGACTTCCAAAAGTGGTTGTGGCACGTGAATTTATTGTGAACAAGGACCCTTCAACAAAAGTAGGGGGTACGCCACTGGGTGAAGACTTTTGGAAAGTATATATTGAGAAAACATTTGTAACAAATGAATCATTGTCTAGATCTTATGGAAATAAGTCCACAATTGGAGATGCACATCATTCAACTTTAGCGTGGCATATTGCTAATGTACTAATTTTTAATTTTAATTTTTTAATTAAAATACTAAAGAATAAGTATCAATGGCCAACAATTGACCTTTTTCTTTATAAGTCGAAGAGGATCTTTGACTTTGATGAAGAAGGATTGTACATTATATAAAATTTAGTTTCTCTTCATGTTTCCCCGCTTTTTCTTATTGGACAAGTGATACATTTTATTTTGTGAATGGATAATTGTTCCACGTACAATTACATTTATTTACGATGAATACTATTTGTTTTAATTTAATGACGTTTTAATTTGATTACTTCCCTCTTAATTTAATGTTATAGTAATGTATTTGCACATAAATACAACACTTCTTATAATTGATTTTTTAACACGTGTTCCCAGTCGTATATTACAAAATAATGTCAATATTTTGTTTGATGTCGCTATATTTATTCTAGGTATTTTTTTAGTGCCGCCAAAAGTGTGTTTAACATTTAATAGGTGTTGCAAAAGATTATTATCAACATTTTTTAATCCTGTTAAAAGGTTATTACCAGCATTAATATAAATGCTTAAAAGTGCTGCTAACTTTTTGCAGCATTTTTTAAAATGGCATTGTTCTTTTACCACATTGGCTACCGCACTTGTGGAAATTCTGCCATAAGTGCCGCTAAATTTTCGTGGAATTTTTTTAAATGCCGTTGTTCTTTTACCACATTGTCTATTACCGCACTTGTAGAAATGCCACAAAAAGTGTAACCGACATTTTTAGTGCTTTTTTTCGGCATTTAATTTATGCTGGGAAAAATAAATATTCCTGTAGTGGTTGTAAATTAAACTCGCATGTTAATAAGTGTAACGTTAAATAATAATAAAATTGGATTAGGAACATTATTAGGGTGTTTGATTGCATTTAACAATTAACGCGTAAACAAGATTGGGTTAGTTCTTTAATAACCTTTAAACCCGGGTCCGAGTGTTAAAACACCGAAGACGGTGCAGGCAGCATTGGGGGACATGGGTAGGATCATATCTTGATATTTGATTTGCATTTTTGCTTTGAAGGCATTGATATTGAAGAGGAGGGGGTACATGACCGACAAGCGACAAGTGAGACAAACGACTCATATGTTTATTTTACTTTTGTTGTGTCGATTTTTGGTGGCAACAAGCAGTGATGTTGTCCATATTTGGTTCTTACTATATTTGAGGACAATTTCCAACGTCGAGTTGTATGACTGGGGGAGACTGACCTTAGTGTCCCTTTTTTCTTCTTTCGATGCTTTTAACTAGTGATGTCGATAGACTTTTATGAGGGCCACGTATCTTTTGGAGGTAAATAATGATTTATTTTCCTTTTATGTGTTTATGTGCATTCTTCTTTTGTTCCACTTTTTTGATTCCTGTTTTTTACAAACATGGTTTTATGAGGTGATTGGGAATAATGTAGGGTTGATAGCCTTGAATTATGAGGACATGGGGGACTTTTGTCGGATGTTTCGATGACAGAAGTCCAACTGGTTATCAAATCAGTATTTATCCTTGGCGGATGTGTGTCGGGTTCTGAACGCCCTGACGAGAGACCGTGTTATATTTTATCTTTTTCGAGTTCTTTTTGGAATATTCATTTCTTGAGTAGATATTAATCATTTATTGGGTATTACAGTTGAACTTCTACCCTTGGGGGATGACTTCGCGAGATACTGGGTTGACGTTCCTATATGCGTAGATGCGGCGGTTGATTGTGCATGAGTTTGGGTACATTTGTTACCTAAGGGAGAGGGTGGTGAGGTAGATTATGGAGAAGGAGGTGGCAGTCCAATCGTCAGTCCCCCCTATAAACATGAGTCGGTTGAGGGAGATGTCAGATGATGTGACTATAATCGGTGATCCCTATACGCGCTATAGGGATACAATGGAGAGATATGATTATCTAGATTTTATGATAGGCTGGATGATGCCCTCCTGTATCTATGACATGGAGAATATGCCTCCACCTTCCATAGCTTCGGACAGGGGTACTAGTGCATCAGTAGGATCGACCCACATCGCAGGTGGTGGCACCTTAGTGGCGGTGGCTGAGGCTCTAATTATTGAAGTTACTCCCCCTTCCTACAATTTCTGACTGAGTAGTACGGAGTCACTGAGCGTGCCGTACCGTCCCAATGCATCAGTGTGTGGTTTAATGAGGATTATAGATGAGGGCCTCCGAACTGAAGTATATCCTTCTTCCTTCTTTTTTTATTGATTCTTCTTTGCTTATTTACTGACTGAGTATCCTTTTGATATTGCTTATTTATTTGCAGTATGTTTTGGTGTCGACCACCTGGAAAAGGGACATCAAGGACTGGATAACCTCCATGTAGGATTATATCAAAAAATCAACTCCTTCTTGCTTTGTGCCGTCTTCCACCTAAAATGAGGGTTCCACTTCTGGGAGTGGAGGATCCACCGCCCGTCATCGGGAAACGCGCATTCTTAATGGGGGTTAAGGGATAAAGATAGACAGTTGAGGGTTCGGGCGAAGTCCCCTTTTTTTATTTTTCTTTCTATCTGCAAGATGTAACCAAGTGCAGAAAAAAATATATGAAGAAATATGCAATTTCTTTTTTGGCATTTTTCTTGATTTAGTGACTTATCCAATATACACTTATACTTTTTTGATGAGACTATTTATTTAATGCAAAGACATAGATAAGTATGAAATTAGAAGTCAAAATATATATATATTTATTATTATTTTAAAAAGAGAGTAAAAGTAATTAACTCACGGAAAAGTTTAAGCTGAGTAAGAGTTTATTTTGAGAATGAAAATGATTTTTCGAGGGAAAATATGAGTAATTAAAAATGAGTGACCCGAGGGTAATTTTTCAAAATAAGGATTTTTGTTCTGGAAATTGATTTTGGTAAAAGAGGATAGATGGAAATTCCAAAATAAGGGGGATGCTGATCGGCATACCCCCTGACATACCTATCAGCATGGGGTCAAGTCAAATCGTCCCTATACCTTGACTGCACTTTCCTGTACATCAGTGTACTCCCTTGGGGTGAAAAATTAATTAGGTTTCGAGAGTTCTTATTTTTTGCCAAGGATTTTGAGTATAAAAGGAGGGGTTATGGGATGTGGTTTCTCCACCAACACCCACATTTATGTTATTGCTTCTCATTTATTATTCCCCAATGGCTTTTCCCATGTATGAATAATTCTCTTCTTACCTTGATGGTCTGAAGGCCATGTGCCTATACAATGTTGAATGCGATGCTTTTAACCTACGTCAGGTTTCTCTATGGCATAACCGAGCCATAAACTGGAACCCACTAGTGGTGATGTTAAAGTTTTGGTACCCTAATGACTATGTCTTCCATTTTGTCCTGAACGAGGTATGTCCTACTTATGAGAAAATCTCGATCACGTTAGGGGTTAGCCCCAATGTGGCAGTGGTTATGCCCAATTTTTTCCATTCTTTCGGGGTATTTCTGGGGGAGTTGCTTCACATTTGTCCTTCGCGGCTTGACCATTGGTTACCGGAGGGGTTTTGAGGATGTTGGATTTGCCGAAGTTGTCACCGTAGACCTTACGGCGAGGCTATTACTGATGTGGGGGACTTGACAGTGGATCCTCAAGTGGATGTAATTAGGGTATGGATGTCCTATCGCGATAACCCTGCAGCGGCGGTGCTGGCTGAGACCCTAAATAATCTGAATGCTTGGAAGGAGGGTCGTTCTGACTATCTAAGGTGGAGCCCGATAATATTGTTCATGTGGGTTAAAAATATGATTCATTTAGTGGCCCTTCCCGAGTATACCTTGGTAGGTGTGCCTAATTTCTTTGTCTAATCTTTCTTCAGTTCGTCTCATCTGTAAAGAGCTGGGTTAACTTATTTGTGGATCATGAAGCCAAGTGTCTTTGTTGGTTAGTGCCATGGTGCAGAGCCTTATAACCTATTTTACAGCTCGAAAAGTATCGATATGTGAAGTTGGTGGGCCTTTGGTAGGCTTCCTTTTATTTCCCTTGGCATGTTTTGTGCCAAGTCGGATGGAAACAAAGTGTGCCACCTCACATAACGAACTTCTTCCCGATAAGGGATTTGACAGAATTACTGAGGATGATGCTGAACTCCTTGTGAAAGCATCGTCGGCAGTGTATTTGTTTATTTAAATCCGTGGGAGGGTCTTGACATGTGTTTGGGGACTACTTTAATTGGTTACAGAAACGGGCAGTGGAGAAAATTATGGTGGAAGGGATCGATCAAAGGTGGTATGTTTCCTTCGAGACCATGGAGGAAGGTGTTGTGATTTTTTCCAGACTTGTTAGTGCATGCCCCTCTATGGATCATATACAGACTGTTAACTAGGATTAGGAGACTTAAGGACCTACAGGGGCCACAAATGATGATGAAGCGGGGCCGTCAAGCAATTAAAGGCACTGTCTTTGTGAAGCTTGGGTGGTTTTTTATGAAGCTAGTGTAATTTTTTTTTTTTTTAGGGTTTTGGAATAATTTTTGTGTAGTTTGTTAAGGTCTATGTTTGTTTGAGAATGGTTTATTCAGTGGAAGGGAGGGTGGTTTGTTTAACTCCCTTCACTGATACTTCATTAAATAACATTATATTCCTTATTCAGAAATAAAAATTGATTTCAATCATATGCTGTTGTGCTTCTTGATGAATTTTACATTTTGAATTATTTATACCAATCACTAAGGCATACATAATCCTTTTCGTGTAAATGATAAAATGGAGCGCTATTCTCGGAGGTCAGAAAATAATATCATTTTATAAAAAAAGGGGGGGACCAGGCCTATATATGGTTTATGGGCTACCCACATAACTCTGGTGGTTTTGAAAAATTTCATGAGTTTCATTTGAAAAGAAAAGGTTTTTGAGAGGATTAGGTCCCATGTAGTTTTGGGTAGGGGAAATGATGAATTTTTTTAGAATAGAAGGGAATGAGAAGAGTCATAGCGCCTCGAGATTTCAAGATAAGAGTAAAATTTCTTGAGATGGTCCAGTTGACTAAACATGCCATCTTTTCTACATTAAGGTCTTTGAGCATAACAGCGCCTCTTGAGAGAATTTTCTTGATGATGTAGGGGCCTCTCCAATTTGTTTAAATTTCCTTCTCAGGTCCCATACAGGTTATATTATATCTTTATGGGTAAGGTCTCCTCCCCAGACACCGTTGTCCTTAACTTTCTAATTAAATAATCGTGTTATTCGGTGATTGTATCCTTGCATATGATATAGAGCCTTTAGCCTCTTTTCATCCAAGAGTAATATTTCATCTAAGTGGCTCTGACGCCAGTCTTCTTCGCTAACTTTGCTCTTGAGCATGACGCGTAGGGAAGGTATTTCTAGATAAATGGGTAGGGCTACTTCCATGATGTATACTAGAGAATAAGGGGTATCCCTAGTAGGCATTCTTATTGAAGTGAAATAGCTCTAGAGGGCGTAAGGGATCCGTTCAGCCCAATCTCTATTACTCTCAGTCATCTTTCTGATTATGATTTTGAGTATTTTATTAGCGGCTTTAACAACACCATTAGTTTGGGTTTGTAGGGAGAAGATTTATGTCTCTGAATCCCGTACAAGTCGACAAGTCAACTTCAAAATGGAGACTATCATCTGATACCAACTCATGGGGAATGCCTTATCGGTAGATCATGTTATTTTTTATAAACTTCGCCACTTTCTTGGCTTTGGTACTACATATGACTCGATTTCGACCCATTTGGTGAAGTAATTAATGGTGAGCAGGATGAATGCGCTAATGTTTGAAACTTTAGAAGTAACCTTCCCTAATTCCCTGAGTGGAGAAAGGCTACGGAGAGGTCATGTTGTATAGTTCTCAAGGAGGTAAGTGTTAGAGATTGGTAAACTGCTAATATTTGAGGCATCTTTGAACATAGGCATTGCAATCTTGAACCATAGTGGTCCGATAGTATCCTTGACAAATGATATTATTAAGAAGAATATGATTATTTATATGGGGCCCGCATTCCCAGTTATGGATCTTATGTATTATTTCTTCAATATCATCCCCTATTATGCCTTGCAAGTGGTTTCCATTGAAGTTTTTCTTGAAAAGCACTTTGTCGCAAATGATGTACTAGGCAACCAGTTTGCCAAGGGTTATATGGTCTTTCTTATCGGCGTCTTGGGGATACCTACCATGTTTGAGGAGGTGCAATATGTCATAGTACCATAACTCGACCATATCAAAATCTTCCTTGGTGACGAATTCAATGTGGTATTAGTGGTTGATCATAGCTTTTTTGTGAACCAGGAAAGCAACCATTATTATTCCCTTAGGTTTCTCAACTATGGAGGCTAGGGTAGCAAGGGCGTCATCTGAGATGTTTTTTGCACGAGGTAGGTAGTGAAAGATAGCATATTTGAACTGGGAGACCAACTCTTTTAGGTGTGCATGGAAGGGTAGGAGTTTTTTATCCTTGACTTTCCAATTTCTGAGGATTTGGTCGATGATAAGGGCAGAGTCTACGTAGACATCTAGGTGTTGAATTCCTTTCTTGAGGGCGATATTAAGGCCTATAATGCATGCCTCATATCCAGTCATGTTATTGGTTCAAGGGAAGTATAGTTTTATAGCAATGGGGGGGGGGGGGGGGTGAGAATCATTAGGGGCAATTAGGAGTATGTCAATGCCGTATCGTTTCTTGTTGGAAGCTCCATTCAATAATATTTGCCATCTAAGTTCCTCTTCATAGGTGTAGAGAATATCTTCATCCAAAAATTCAGAGACCCACTCATTGATTCCTTCTATGGGGTAATAATAGGGTAGTCAGAGATGACTCTCCCTTTCATATATTTTTACGTAATGTACACGATATCGAACTCGCCTAGCAACATCAGCCAATGGGTCATTCAAATGGACAAAGCGGGATTTTCTAGCAAGTATTCAATGGGATCCATACGGGACAGTAATATGATAGGAAATGTAAGCATGTAGTGCCGTAATTTCTGTGTGACCTAAGCTAGGGTGACACATGCTTTATCCAAAGCAGTGCAGTTGACTTCTTAACCGGCTAGTTTATGACTGACATAAATAATGGCTCTTTCTTTACAGGATTCTTCAATGTATTGGGCTAGCAAAGACCTTTCTGCGGTATTTGTTATGACCAATTATAAAAGGATGGGAAGACCTGGTTACTGGGACATAAGCACCGAAGGGAGGGTGAGGTATTTATTTATTTGTTCAAAGGCTTCTTGACAGGCCTTATTCGATACGTTGGTTGAGTATTTTCTTAGAAGGTTAAAAATGGGTTCGTGGATGGAAGTCAGTTCGCTGATGAATCGATTGATGTATTGTAG
This sequence comes from Sambucus nigra, assembly GCA_949130495.1. Classification (NCBI taxonomy): domain Eukaryota; kingdom Viridiplantae; phylum Streptophyta; class Magnoliopsida; order Dipsacales; family Adoxaceae; genus Sambucus; species Sambucus nigra. The sequence goes on along the minus strand of OX422210.1, from coordinate 190,974,540 downwards.
TTTACCTAGGAATCCTCGAAAATCCTTCTATATCCTTGGTGGTGGCATATGAAGTATGACCCATGTCTTGGTAGGGTATGCTTAGGTTCCCTTCGTACTTACCATAAATACCTAGAGTTTTCCTTTCGTAGTGGCATCTGGTATTGCCGCAGTCATTCGAAGAACTTTTTGAGGATGGGAATATGACCTTTCAGAGTGTTGGACTTGATGATCATGTCGTCTATGTAGACTTATATCTCTTTATGAATAAGTTCTTAAAGGATGGTTGTGGCAGCCCTTTGGTAGGTAGCCCCAAAATTCTTGAGTTTGAATGGCATAACGGTGTAGCAGAAAGTTACCCATGGGGTGATGAAGGAAATTTTCTCCTAATAGTCAGGGTGCATATTGATCTGCTTATATCCAGCTAATCCATGGACAAATGACTTGAGGGAATGGCTAGCTGTGTTGTCCATAATCATGTTAATGTTGGGCAACAGGTAATCACCTTTTGGGGATGCTTTGTTCAAATCTCGATAGTCAACACACATGCATACTTTTCCTCCCGACTTCAAAATGAGGACGATTTTGAAGATCCATATAAGATATTCAACTACGCGAATGAAACCCACATTCATTTGCTTGACCACTTCCTCCTTGACTTTTAGCGACCATTCGGTGTGGAGCTTCCTTAGTTTCTTTTTGAATGGCTTGCATTTTGGGAATGTTAGGATTTTGCCCTGAGCTATTCTGGGTCAACGACAGGCATGTCATCATAGAACCATGCAAAGACGTCCATGAATTCTTTCAATAGTTCTTCAAATTGCGCACGCTCATGCTCGTTAAGGGTGGACTATATCCTAATCTTACACTAAAGGCTACTAGAATCAATATTAATAACAACGTTCTCATCATCATTAATTTGAACATGGTCATATTATTTTGTATTCTACTTATTAAGATAATTTAAGAACTGTTCATTTGAAAAAACATCATCATCAAAAGTTTGATTAAAGTCAAGACAATTAATGTAAAGGCACAATAAGATACTCAAAATCCTTGTTTATTTCATTTTTGGGAAAAATAATATTGAGAACCTTGTAAAAGAGGTGTCGATTACAATAACAATAGAAAAATAACAAGATGGTCAGGTGGAGAAACTAGTATAGGGTAAACAACAGGTTTAGGTTGAATTTGAGTAGGTTGGATAGGAACGACATTCTAGTTGAGGAGAGGCATGTCAGCAGCTTTAAATTAAAAAGACAGGTCCAACAACGTGGCATTTAAGCGGATCATGGAGAGACTTAGCCACAATGTTTGTAGGTTGAATGAGTCTTCAAAATCACTTTCCTCAGAATTCTCGATAATTGTCATGGCTTTCTTGATGAGAGGTTATATTTCAAGTTTATAGTCTTCGGCCCAAGAGCTACTGTCTTGAAAGAATATTTGTAGCCTCGATTTCATCTCTTTGTTAACATGTTCATAACACGGTTCAAGAAAGCCACAATAGGGGAAGTCTTCACCCTCCTTGATAAATCTTCCATTCAAAGAACCCCCTAAAATGGTATTTTCATCTTCCAAGATCCTTTTAGGTCTTAGTCTATAAATCACTTTGAGTTCCTCTGGTGAAGGCTGGTAACGCAGGCCACATGGGGGAAAGGGCTGCTTTAGGACTATGGGATCAAGGATCCCTTGCTGGCATCGCCAACCCCATTCAGGGCATGATGTGCATGTTCTTGAATATCTGAATACCACATTTCCATATTGATTGTGTTCCAGACAGACTCAATTTTTGAAATTATCTCTTGCTATAAGGGGAGGTGGATCAACTCTAAAGCCAGAGTAGAGCATGTCAATCATCCTATGATGGATTTTCAAAATCGAGTTTCCAGTGCTGTCATTGTCTGTAGTTTCATCATCCCCTAAGATGGTAATAACATGGCCTTTGGCGAAGAATTTTAGTATATAATGAAGAGAAGAAGATACCCCCCAGATTCTTTGAAGCCTTGGATGTCCAAGGAGTAGATTTAAATAACCAGGTATGTCAATGACTTGGAGCTCAGTGACAGGATTGGTAAGGACAACCCCTATTATGAGTTTTATGTAACCCATTAATTCTCGATGGGTATTGTAATAAGCACGCACAATGATGAAAGTGGGAGTAAGATCACTAACTTTTAATCCTAAGCAATTTATGGTTCTGAGAGGACAGACATTGAGAACATATCCGTTGTCAACTAGTGAAAGTGGGATTGTCTTTCCCAAAACTTCAACGGAGATGTTGAAGGAATACTTATGATTAGGGACGATCTTCAGTATCTTTTCTTCAAATTAAATACAAGGTTCTGAATAATGTTAAGGTCCTAACCATGTTTGCGGCGTCTTTAGGAGCAGTGGAAGGAGGGACTGTAGGCCAGGTGAGGAATTTTATCAAAGAATTTTGGTGCAAATCCGAGGATATGAAAAACCTCCACAGGTTGATATTGGCTTAGGTTTTCTTGAACTCGTAAAGTAATTTACTCTCTTTAATGGACATTTCTAGCATAGGAAGTTCTTCGATAACTTCCTTTCCTTTATTTATGTTGATCACATGAGGAATCAGATCTTTGTAGTGTCTCCCTGACTTGGTTATGTGATTTACTGACGAGGGGGAGAATAAGAACCATGTGTCTTCATATACCTCTGGATGAAGGGCACCTTAATTAATTTCCCCAACATATCTTTTGAGCATATTATTCCACATAGGATGCATACTAGATTGGCTTTTTCCAAACAGGGTTCGTCATCTGAACTGTCAAAATCATCACCCCATCTAATGGAGTCTATGTACTCTTGCCAAAAGGAATCTATACATTTAACAACCTCGATTGAATCATCGTACAAATCCTCCTAGTCAACGAGGAGGTGCAGGAGTGATGGGACCAACCGTCTCTGAAGCTTTAAGGTGGTGAGTAACTCAGAAATTCTTTAGATTTTGTTTGTCTATTGAAACATATTGGCCATGGTCTATACCACATTATCTAGACTAGCTTATTTAATGGGAACCACCCATTCGTCAGATTCCCAAGCCCATTTCCGAGAATCCATGAATAAGCCACTAAATTGACGATAATCAATAGTCATCTCGATGGATAATTTTTGCCCAAACTTTAAGAGTTGGTTCAATACAACTGGTAACTCCATGTCTCTACCCTTAGATCGAATGCAGACGATAATGCAGGCCCTTATAAGGAATGAAAAATCTTGATCGATGAAGAAAATAAGGCCTGGGAGGAAATATGATCAAACCATGAGCAGTTTGGGTGAGATTATAACGACAATGGGTGCTTTGTTAGGCATGAGTTGAGTAGATGGGTTAAATTCTGGGTCACTTTCCTGAAAGATGGCATTTTTAAGTGATGAAAGTGGGTTATGAGTGGTATTAGATTTAGGATTAGCTGGTGGGGCGATGGCACCCGATTAATTAGGAATTGTATCACATTCCTAAGGTGGAAGCATTAGTCGATGGTGTGACCAACGGATTGGTGAAAATTACAAAGGGCATTGGGTTTGAAGTTTTTAGGTACCGAATTTGATAATGGATGAGGGTTTAATGGTTTGATGAGATTTGGGCTTAACAGGGCCTAGTAGACTTTGGAAGGGGGAGAATGGAGCTCAATGTACTCTTTTTTGGTATAATTTGGGAAACTTTTTTATTCTCAAAATGTTGCAACTTAGGAAATATTATTGATGGTTGAGACTATAGCACTGGGAGGTTTCTCATACATCCGAGGAGTGAACTTTTTGGTCCATTTCTTTGGTTCATATTCCCTTTGGTAACGCCTTCCTCAATTTCTACACTAGCATCTCGAAGGGCTCAAAAGTGTGGATAATATTGTCCTCCCGTGGACGCTTGAATATGAGGCAAGAAGCTCTTCACAATACCGACTTGTTCTTCGTCTAAGGATCTGTTTTTCATGGTATTAGCTTTCTTTTTCCACCTTCCTATGAAGCTACTGACTCTTTCCCTATGGTTTTTCTTAAGAAGATTTAGATCTCGGCGCAGAACCTCTAGCTCCTTATTGTAATTGTATTGAGACATGAATTCTCGGGAAAAATCCTCCCAACTACGAATCCTGGATTCTTCGAGAGATGAAAACTACTGGAGTCACTTTCTTTCAACGTCTGCTAAACAATCTGGGCCATTATCTCCTCGGAGGCACCAAGGAGGGTCATAATTCGATGATAGCTTCGAAGGTGAAAAATTAGGTGTTCGGTTCCTCCAAACTTATCGATGTCTAGTATCTTGAACTTTTCTAGAAGTTTGGCCTTGGGATAGGGATACATATGGATGCGGTCTATGTAGTTCATGGATATCTTAACTTGGTTGAACTTCGTTGATAGAAATTTAAGGTTTTATTTGACCTTGTTCAGTACCTCCTGTAAGGACATTATTTTACATTATCCGTTCACAATTGAGTATGTCGTATATCGCTACAATCGTTGAAGAATTATTCAAGATCAATCATGCGTCAAGACGAATCCGAATATCAAAGTTCTTCAACATTCAAGCCTCCGCAAGATTAATTTTGGCAAGGTCGTGTTTAAGTACCTTGATGGTTCACTTAGAGTGTTGGGATATTTTTTACAAAATATTTTCTAAAAATTAGAGCGGAGTTTTTTGTCAAAAGTTTTTTTAAAGTTTTGAGGCAAAATATTTTTTGGGAAAATAAAAAATTAATTTATATTTAATCTCGTTTAAGCGAGATCCACAGTTTCATGTTTTAAGGCCGAATAATATTGGTTTAAAACTTGACATCAATTAAATAAGGTTAACATGGAAATTTGGGAATTTATTCAAATCCATATCACAACGTATTCTCACCTCCTCTTTGGGATCAATGGGTACTAGTAGATTAGCCCCGAGTTAGGAAAGGCCCTAGTTACCCCTTACATATTATCTCAGTATTTATTATCTCTAACCTACTGGTATACATATTGAATTGACATTAAATCCTTCCATAACCCAGTTCCCAATTTCCTCCGATATACGACTCCATCGGTGTATCCTCATCGATTTATTTTTAAATGCCTAGACCCAATGGCCTTAATGGACCTCAATAACACACATATTGGTCATTAATCACTCCCCAAATAAGTGTAATATCATTCCTAAGGTTAGCTTCCCTTGTTGGTCAACACAAGAATTTAAGCAAGCAAAAGAACCTAAAATTAGCTTTGGTCGATCGATTGAGGGTCTGATTGATTGATCGATCCGTCGATCGATCGACATTCAAGGGTCGATCTATCGATCGAGCAGTGACATGCCCAGTTCATTTTCTTCATGCGTCTGTCTCCATTAACACACCTCAACTCTCATGGTAGTCCACCAAATTCACAACCAATCACCCAAAACTATTACTACATATATAAGGATGATTTCTAATGTTCGTAACAAATCAAATCTTCGCATAATTCAGTCAAGAACAAATTAAAAACTTTTATCACCTAAAACCCTAGATTTATGTTCTTCCCCAAGGTTCAACCACAGACCCAGATTTAAATACGTGAAAACAAGTTAAATATCATCTGAATTCAAAGTCCTCTACATGTATAATTTCATCTATATGAAATCCTATGCCAACATGTATTAAATTCATTATTCTTCCCAAGAATTTCTTCACAATCAAATCCTTTATCAATCCCTACACATGGGTATTATAACTTCAATTTAATTTTTCAATAAACCACTTGCCTTGATTACTGTAGAGTCTAATTTCATGAAGAAGGTAATGAATCCTCTTCAAATCTCCACTCCTTAGGTGCTTAGGGTGCAAAAATGCCTTCCAAACTCCAAGAATTCTCCTTAATCCTTTTGGGAATGGTTCTTCTCTTCTCTCTAATGACTACCCTAGGTTTTGTGAGTTATGAAACCTAACCCATGATCCCAACTATAAGATATAGGGTTTAATTTTTGTAGGTCATTTATCCTCTATGTTTAAAATGACCAAAATTCCCCTAATAGATGTTGGTATGGTCCAAAATCAACCCAGGACCCAAACTAAAACCAAGGGTACACTATTCGGAATATTTTGACCCTATAGGAGTCATCAGTGACCTCTAAATCATCATACAAGTTACTAAAAATATATTTCTCATTTCTCACCTCAAACTAGTCTACACGCCTCCTAGTGAGATAAATTAAAATACGCACATATCACTCGCCATGTCGTATAATCATAACCATTAATTATTTATTATTCACACTCAGTAAATTTCATCAAAATATTAATCAGTATCTATCTCTCGATTAATATTTAATTATTCATTTATTAAATAAGTGACATTAAATTACTTCCCTCGCGTAACTTAAATGAAACGTATTTTCTTAATTAATTTTCGAATTAATTAAATTAAAAATACGCAGAAATATGGGGGTATTACACTAATGTCCCAGCCAATTTCAACCTCTTAATCAGGAGAGCCTTGATATAACCCATGGGGGAATTACCCTCATCATTGCACATAAAAGTTAGGTTACTATTTAATACAGACGTCATCATAGTCCGAGGGGACAACAACTGGGCCACAGTTACTAGCACTAGTATTGTCCCCATCCTAGATGCCAACCATGACTGCAATGACATTTGTCTTTGTGAATTTCGAGTCATTTTTCTTGCTCATATAATAGAAGAGGAGTCGGTTATTCAGAGTGTACTCATCTGAATTTTCCACAAAGTGGGATACATGCTAGGGTTCGGCATTTGAAGAAACTAATAAGGAACCTTACAAGTCATCACCTCTATCGAATACGAGGAAGATCTTGGTTTTTGGTATTACCCCTAACACAACCCCCCTGGGTGGAAGCGTTATTTCCATCTTTAATGAGAGGACTTTTCCTATAAACTCCATTAACCATAGTAGGATGAAACTAGAAAATCCTTATAACCATGGATGGAGATCCTCTATGACGAAGGATTGTACCCAGACTATGGGAAAATCCACAAACTCATCTAGAACGAGGTCAACGTCCCATATGTCACTAAGGAATATAAAAAGAACTATGAGCCTGCACCAGAGTGGGGACTCCTTATGCTATTTTTTGATAATATTTCCCTAGTAACCATGTGGAAAACTCAAACTTATTACTGCTAAAAAGTGATGATTAGTCAAAATAATTGAACTCAATCTCTGCTCCCGAGTGCCCGAATCAATAACCCTACCTAATGAAACACCACATTTTAATCGAGGCTCGGGATACGACTTGTCAATCCCCTTAGGATTATCATGGAATGAAGAAGGCCACCAACTCTTGCAGCAAGACCTCTCTAAGGAACTGCCCTACATTGACCCCATGGTCGGACCAATAAAGAACCCCCCTACAAACTCTAAGGTCAAAATAGTACAACTCAATGAACACCGCTTGCCCAGCCTACAATCTGTATCAAGGTCCCAAAACCCCTAAAGATCACTCCAAAAGTCCCTAGATAGAAACCAGACCACTTCATCACCAACATTGTGGGAACTAAAATATTCAACAACTTGACTTCTGTCAAATACATCTTGACTCCTATCAATCGAAGGCCCTTTGAGTTTGCCCTTTTAGCAGAAGAGTCCCCCCATATCCCCTCTCCTAATGTCTTCCTCTATACAACGGACTTCTCAGTTATTATTAATGATATCCTACCTCCTTTTTATGGCATAATAAATAGTTATTTCTAGTATTTTCCCGCGTATATGTCATGTGATGATTATGAATCCAATGATGTATTTAGATCCACAACTAATAACAACAACTCTATGGAGTTAAAATATTTCAAAAACTGACAAGAAATTTAACAAAGTCAATATACACGAATGTATCCAAATGAGGACGACACAATAACCATAAATTTGGGCACTCCCTAAGACCCTAACAGTTGCATATAATATCCTCCCACTACAAGAAAAACACTTTTTTATGACGCTCGAAAAATAATTTAGTGACATTGATTACAAAAATGTCATTTAAAGGTTAATGATATTATTAATAAGACATTTATAATATAAAACGTCATTTTATACATAATAGTCATTTTTAATGACACTCTATATATAAAAATCATATTTAGTTATACATATTATGACATTTTTTGAATTTTTTTTTACCAAAATACATATTATGACCCTTTAATGTTTTTTGGAAGTTTATCCACGCGGAAGCCTTTAAAATTTGGTTTTGCCCATGCGCCAGCTCTAATCTCCTCAAAGCTCCTATCCTCACGACTCCTCTCACCTCCTTTCCTCATATCTCCTCTCCATTTTCTCTCCATCTGGTACGTTTTCTCCTCTCCACTCTCAAGTTGTCGGCCTGTACGTATATATATATGTAAACATAATCAAGAAGTCTACCATTTCTTGTTCCTTTGAAATCATATTCATTCTATACCTAACAACAAACTCCGTAATACATATTAAAACTTATTATCTATAAAAAAAATGCTTGGTACTGATGAGTTTTATACAAATTTTGATTTCCAAAGTAATCTTAAGATTCCATGTGGACTTATATATGTTGAAATTTATATGTATGTATTGGTGAAACGGTTGGGTGTTGGTTGAAGAGGGGAAAAATGAGATTTTTTTTTTTTTTGAATTCTACCATTCCTGGGAGAAACGACAATAGCTAAGAAGGCTTAATTTTTATTTTTTGTTTCTTTTTTTTTCTTTGTCCCTAAAACGTTGTATGGATCTAGAAATAAATAATATTTATAAAATGTGACTTTAATGAAATCCAATTAAGGTTAGACAGGTTTGAATTTAATGTGATGGGATCATTTTAATGATGGTAAACAGGCCCATTGTTTGTATAATAAAATTTCAACAATAGAATTAGTATTGAATTTGGGGAGGAGCATTAATGATGTCATGTTGAGCATAATTGCATGTTTTCAATATTAATTGGAAGAGTAATGATGTGAAATGTATTGGACGGTGAAAGCAATAAGACTACATAACCAAAGGAAACAAAGAAGTGAGTTTTGTTCTCAATAACAAAGATTAGTGTACTTAAACATTTTGAGTATTTATTATTAATGAATGATAACATTTGTGTGAATTTAAAATGTGACCCTCGTAGTGGTGAATGATAAGGGTGGTGTGTCTGGGAGGTGAAAAAGGAAATGAAATGAACCCTAGCGACATATTGATTACTAAGCTATAGTGTCTTCTCAATGAAACATTGCCATTTTTTGCTACTAGTATTGTGTTGCGATTGGCCAATTACTGTTTATCTAGAAAATTATGTTGTAACAAGTGGGTTTTTGATAGATCGGTTATAGAACCAATTCAATGCTTCCATCTTGGATGATCGATTATGACATATTGATTAAGATGTTTTTAAGGATTTTGATTGATTTGAGTTTAGGTTTAGAAGGTACTGAATTGGATTTTGAAATATTCATCTTCTATGATATTGTTGACAATTGATTTTAGTTCATTCTGAATCTAAATCGATCTGTGAAATATTAATCGACAAATAATATTAGTTGATAAACATTTTATTTCTCTTTCTCTAAAGACGTTTATATTTATTAATATTTTTTTGAATTACAAATAGTTTATGGTGGATTGAAGACATTTCTTATTTCGCTCAACGTGGTTTGAAGCTTCCGTTAACTTCTTCAAGGTTGAACTCTTCTTGTTATTTATTTAAGCGTGCATTAACCTATTGTCATTCTATTTTTGTTCTTGACATCATTTTTTTACAAATATTCATCCACAAGAGTGCTACCAGGGTTTAATTATTTTTTCATTGTATTTGACTAGTGATAAAATGTGGTAGTGAACTTAGAAGTTAACAATGTTTTGTCTCATTGACCCATGAAATCAATACTTTCCACTTTAACCCAGGATACAAGAATTTTTTCCTTGATCTTAGTAATAAAATTCATGGTAGTGATCTTAATTACCTCATATATGTCGACCATTCGATGTTATTAGGCATTAGGGATGATAATTGGGTAATGCTGCTTTGGGTTCACGTACTAATTTTTTGTAGCAATAAATCTGAAACAAGCTTAATTAATGAATCGTGTCAACTGTCGTGTAATAATAGGGTTGTCTAAAAATTATCAAGTTTCTTAGTAAAACGTGTTGTCGTGTAAAATAATTCACCCCAACATTGCCTTTTGTTTGATTTTGAATGTTTTGTGTAAAAATTCTTACTTATTTTTGTGTGTATATGTGATTATGAACCTCGGAAGCTCGAGTTAAAATGCACCCATTATGTCATTTATTGTTGGTAATAAAGTTAATATGTGTCGGCAGTGTTAGTATTACATCATTAATAATATTATTTGTGACTTAAACTAAGATGAATCGTAAATAACACATCCATACTTTACGAATTAGAAAATGAAAAATTAATATGATTTGAGGATTGTGTTATTTTATACGGAAATCACATTTGTACAACTAATATTTACAATCTTAATATAGGTACAATTTGATAAATGTGAATAGACAATTCGTGGATGTCTATGCAAAGATTATAAAATGAGTACTTGCAAGGAGTTGAAAATTTTCTTCAAGTTGTAGAGAGGAATGCTGTCAATAGTGAAGTTGTACAGTGTCCATGTACATCATGTGGAAATTGTTTTAAATGGAGTTTAAAAAATATTAAAGATAATTTATATGCGAACGGTATTTATCATAGTTATCATATATGGATATGGCATAGGGAAGTTGATCATAATTAAACTTTCTCACATGTCAACATGGGTGACTCCATCCATTACGATAATTTGGTAAAAAATCCAGAAGATGCTGGTGATATGGCGGAGATGTATGAGATGGTAAATGAAGACTATATGGGGGATCCTAAATCATTTCAGAAGTTGCTAGAGGATGCCAAAAATCCCTTTTTCAAAGGGTGTAAAAAGTTTACGAAGATGTCTGCACTGGCGAGTCTACTCAATTTGAAAATAAAGAGTGGGTGGACTGATACGAGCTTTTCAAACCTGCTTTAATTATTTACCCAATTGCTCCCAGAAGATAATGAATTGCCTTTATCTACGAAAATGTCCATACAAATGTTGTCCGTATTTGGGATGGGGTATGAAAAAAATACATGCATGCCCTAATTATTTCATACTCAAAATAAAAGAGTATAAAGATTCAACTGAATGCCCTACTTGTGGAACACCAAGGTATAAGTTGAAAAAAAATACAACCGAGGTGAAGGTGGGAGTGCCTGAAAAAATATTATGGTATTTTCTGCCCATTCCTAGGTTCAAAAGGTGGTTTCAATCTGTACAAATTGCAAAGCCCTTGACTTGGCATGCAAACGAAAGAAAAGTTGATCGTAAGTTACGTCACACCGCGGATTCCCAGTTGATGGTAAGTTAGTGGATGACAAGTGGCTAGAGTTTGGAAATGAAGCTAGAAACCTTCGGCTAGCACTTTCAGCAGATGGAATTAATCCACATAGTACTCTTAGTAGTAAGTATAGTTGTTAGTCAATCATGTTGGCAACTTATAACTTTGAGCCGTCGTTGAGCACAAAAAGAATTTTTTTTATGTTAACAATGTTGATATCGGGTCCGCGATAGCTTCGAAATGATATTGATGTTTACATGACACCATTAATTGCGGACTTAAAAACCTTATGGGATGAAGGTGTATAGGTTTATGATGCTTACCTCTAAGAATCCTTTACTTTGAAGGAGGTATTACTATGGACCATTAATGATTTCCATGCATACGATAATTTGTGTGGTTGTCCTGTAAAGGTGTACTATGCTTGTCCAATTTGTGGTGGAGAAACATATTTTATTCGATTAAAGCATTCTAATAAGAATGTATATACATCACACATAAGATTTCTTCCACAAAATCATCCGTTTCGAAAGAAAAAGAAAGCTTTTAATGGTAAGGAAGAGTTTCATGAACAACCTAATCCATTAAATATAGATTAAATATTAGAGCAGGTTGAAAATATTAATGCATGTTGGGGGAAAATATGGGTCCTTTTGAAGCGCAAATATCAAAGGGAAAGGATAAAAGGAAACAAAAGAGGAAACACACAGAGGAGAATACGAATGAGACTAATAACTCCAAATGTTGGAAGAAAAAATTTATATTCTTTAGGTTGGGGTATTGGAAATATTTTCTTGTTCGACACAATTTGGATGTTATGCATATTGAGAAGAATATTTATGACATCATAATAGGGATGCTACTTAACATTCCCGGTAAGACAAAAGATGGAGTCAAGAGTCATATTGATCTTGTAAAATTGGGTTTAAGAAGGGGGTTGACACCACAAGACAATGGAAAACAGACGTATTTAACACCTGAATGTTATACATTTTCTAGAGAGGAGAAGAAAAGGGTATGTGAGACGTTGCTTCGACTTAAAGTTCCCGATGGATACTCATCAAATTTTAGTAAACTTTTTTCAATGGAAGAGTTAAAATTATTCAGTCTCAAGTCCCATGATTGTCACATACTCATGCCACATATACTTTTGGTGGTCATTCAATCCGTGTTACCAAAGAATATTAGATATGCAATCATAAGAGTGTGCTTTTTCTTTAATGCTCTTTGTTCAAAAGAAATGGATGTGAAGAATTTAAATAGTATTCAAAATGACATTGTGATCATATTGTGTTTGTTGGAAAATTACTTCCCTCCATCATTCTTTGATATAATGGTGCATCTAATGGCACATCTTGATAGGGAGGTTGAACTATGTGGTCCAGGTTTCGCTCGTTGGATGTATGCATTTGAAAGGTTTGCACATGCTTAAAAAATATGTCATTAATTTATAAGTAAACATTATTAATTATTTTTTTATTTAAAATGTTTGTAGGAATATGAAATTCTTAAAGGGCCAAGTAAACAATCGAAGTCATCCAGAAGGTTGCATCGCCCAACGCTATATTATCGAAGAAGCAATTGAATTTTGTACGAAATTTTTACATGGGCTTAATGTCGTTGGGGTTCCATTAGGTAGAAATACAACATATGATGATGATGATATGTTATGCGATGGAAAACCGATAGGGGTGGTAAATTAATTGCGGTATACGAATTGTCCTGGGAGCAAGCACATAGTTATGTGTTATAAAACATAGATGATGTTCAACCATATATTGAGTAATTTCTCCTTTAGTTGCTTTTATAACAAATGATTTACTATATTGTATTTTGTGTTAATGGTTATAATATTCTTCTCTATTAACACCATTATAGGGAGCATATGGAGAGCTTGAGGCAAAAGTATCCTCGAAAGTGCAAAGATGAAAAATGGTTATAAGATGAACATAAAAAGACCATTATTGGATGGGTTCGTGAAAGGGTGTGATTGATATCAATACATGACGATGTAATAAACTATTAAAATTGTAACTAACATTTAAGACAAATCAGGTTGAAAATCTCCCCAACAATAAAGTTTCAGACATCTTAAACTGGATAGCTAGGGAAACTCATCGAGATGTGATAAAATATCAGGGTTATATCATTAATGATTGTTGTTACCATACGAAAGAACATGATGCTGAACGAGTTAGACAAAATAGTGGAATTAGCATTACGGCCACAACAATACAAGTCGCTAGTGCAAAGGATAACAATCCCATGGTTTCAAATTTGAGTTTCAATGGTGTCATCAGTGAAATATGGATGCTTGATTATTTCACTTTCAAAATTCAATTTTTCAAGTGTGATTGGGTCAACAACGATAATGGTATTGAAGTCTATGAGCTTGACTTTAAATATGTTGATCTTTGTAGAGTTGGCCATAAGAATGAGCCCTTCATATTAGCTTCTCAAGCCAAACAGTTTTTTTATTTTCAAGACCAACTCCATCCTAAATGGTCAATCATTCTTGTGACTCCACAAAGAGTTTATAATTATGGGTGTCACAAGGATGACTATGTTGTTGGATAAGCCAAAAATCATATCGCCACCAACGGATTGCAGAAACGTTGAGTTGATTAATGAAAGTGAAGATTTGTGTGCACGTGTAGATTGTGAGGGAATTTAGATTGATAATAAAAAAATAGAGTGTTAGTTGTGTTTTTCTTATGCTTAGAGTTATCTATGCTTTTTAAAGAGTTATTTATGTTTAGTCTACATTTTATAATTTATATTTTAATGGTTTATGTCAATTATTGTTTATGGTGAATATCTTTTGGTGTACATATGAGATGAATTAACTTGTTATCAAATTTGGGGTAATGTTATTGATTTTCATACTTCCAAGGATTTTCAAACTTCCTAATCCCCAACGTTTGCATGATTCGGAAAACTTGACCTTACGGTCATGTTTTTCTCATGATTGGGTTAGATATGGATACAAATATGAAAAGTACATTTCTAATTAGACCGGCATGACTAATAACTGTAATATTCTTCATGTTTTTAAAATTCATATTCTTGCATTGATTATTTGTCTAGGAAAGTTTAGTTGTTCATTCTGAAAAGAAAGGATTAGGTATTTATCAAGTTTAAACAGTTGAAGGCTTTGATTGAGAAGTAGACTAGTAAAAAAATAAAGCATTTTAGAACTGATAATTTCATGGAATTTTACTCGGGCCTATTTGATGAGTTTGGAAAAAATGAGGGAATTGTGAGACACCATAAAGTTTGAAAGACACCTCAACAAAATGGAGTATCCAAGAAGACAGGGTCGATCATGAGTTTAATAAAGCATGTGCAAAATTGTAAATAAGGACTCTTTTATACAAGAGCCAAAATTTTATACTTGACACAATAACACGATACGTAAGTGATGTGTTTGATTTTTCTGATAAGAAATTCGTGTCATGTGGAATTTTGTTCGTACGACTTGTGTTAGATGCATTATTGTTTCTTGTCATGTTATTTATATTTTTCATGTATTATCGTTTTGAAATAGTGGAAAGATTATTAATCATATTACTCTTCGTGTGTTGTGTTTATATAGGTCGTATTCGCTTTTAGGAAAAAAAACATGATTTATGTCGTGTTTTTTACTATATAGTGCTTGTAATGTTGTATCATTTCGTGTCGTGTCAAAGACAGACGTGCCCCAAAATTATGTTTGGATCAAAATTAAAATATGTCGTGTCTTGTTCCCATTATTTTGAAAATATGAGATATAGAAAATTAAGTTGATTATTCCATTCACTGAGGAGAGACGTATAGCTACACAAGTTGGGCTCCTTTTTCAAACTCTAAACAAAGCCTTTATTGAGATTACTAATTTTCCAATACAGGGCTTATAAGAACCCTAGAAAAATAAAGGCATTGCATAATATGATGGCCTCTCAAACAAACAAAGGCTTTTAATAGATGGACATGAAAAAAGGCCATGTCCAGTTGCCCAAGCTGCACATGCCCAGGGCCGGCCATGTAAGAAGATAAACATGGCATTTATTGAGAGAGCAAGGTACATGAAGTCTAATGCTATTTTTCCCAAGGAGTTTTGGGATGAAGTTGTTAACACAACATGTTATTTAGTGAATAAGTATCCATCCTCATTTATTAAACTGAAGAAAGAAAAAGAATTGAGTACTAGATCCCCTGCCACATATACTAATTTGATAATATTAGGGTGCTCGACATGCTCATGCAAATAAGGGAAAACATGATATGAGTGGAAAGAAATACATGTTTTTCTCCTTGTTTTGAAAATAGGGGAGTGACTGATATCTTCATTTCAAATCCAAAGACAACAGGGAGTGTCTCCACAGGTAAAATTATAGATATATTGGTTAATGGGTTAATTCTAATATAGAAAATTTGATTTAGAAAGGTTTCTTCTTTTATAGATTGTATAATTTAGAATATTCAGAATGCATGAGTCTAAACATTTAATTACCCTTTAGTAGATCACTAAAGGCTCTCAGCTAGGTTGTCACCCGAGATCGATTAGGAGTTAATCACATGTCACGTATTCCTTATGCCAGTGTTATCGTCAGTTTTATGTATGCATGATTAACATTTTGTGTGATATTTCACATGCATTGAGTGTAGTTATGAAATACATGGATATACCTATGAAGGACCACTAACAAGCTATTAAATGGATACTAAGATACTTGAAGAGTAGTACTACTGTTGGTTATAGTGTATAACCAAGGTCATGACACTTCAGGGAATACTGTGGGATATTTTGATTCGGATTATGCTTTCACACTTGGTGGAAGTGTTGTTAGCTGGAAAGAAAATATTCACTTTGTCATTGTATCAACTGTTAAGATTGATCATTGATAAAGCTTCCAATCCCTATTCACCCTGTGGATTACACCAGACCCACACCGAACCACTTAAATCTTGTGTGGTGTGTGTTTTTTCTTGTGTCGATCTTAGTCCATTATGTGATGTGTGTTTTATATAGTATCTTCCTTTAGCATTTGACAACATTGCAATAATGTGATATTAGGTTTGATGAGAAAGCTAATGTAATGTCCTAACTTCTGTCAAACTAGTTTATCACACCCTGGAGGGAATTATTGAAGAAAAATATGGACAAGATGCTTGTATTGTTAGAGATGAATTCGTCAGAGATTTCCCTATTGTGTCAATTAAAGATCCCTTTGATCAATATGATTGGAGATCATGGGATTCAATACAGTCTTCAATTGATATCCAACTTGTAGGTGATGAATTGTTGCTGAAAAATCCTAAAAGAATAGATGAAGCCATTCAAAAGAGGGATTGCAATGGTTAGCTATTGAAGGCAAGTATGAGATTTAATTTTATCATTTAGTTCTGGTTTCATTTCTTGTGCTTATTTCTTTAAAAGTTTTTTGACAATATTTTGTTGACATTTTCACATTTTGAGTCATTCGGTTTTGGCTTCCATATTATTACCCTTAGATATAATACATAACTCTCTGAATTTGCATTATTTATGAACATTATTGGAAATAAGTAGGTGTTTATTTATGTTTGTCATTATTTTGAATAATAAGTTGTATACCCTATCAACTTTGACAGTTCATATTATTTGCCCTACTTATATAATGTGGCCACCTAGGTGTGATGGTTGTATTCCAAAAATCGTGGAATAAGTCATAAGGGCCTTACTTAGTATAATTTGGCGCATATTAAATACAATCATATACAACACTAGACATGTAATATGAGGAATCAAACGGGACCCGTCTTTTATGTGTGTATGTCGTAGTAACAATGAAGAAGTCAGAGTATCATTGCTAATTTCCAATACTAATTTTATAACGACATTGATGTTAACCTCTGTAAATTTTTAAGTTGTTATATAGAGTTTTGTGTTTTTTTATACCAGATTTCATTCTTCATTTATTTATATGATTTAAGGAGACTTCATTTGATTAATTGTGAAACCTACAGAGGAGAGGAGTTATAGCGATTGTTATGATGCTTGCAATACTAAGGCTAGGTACCACGAGTGATAAATTATTAAAGTTGAGTTCGTCAACCTTAGATACCTTTATTTACTTCCCATTGGCATTTTTATCAAACTGCGTTATTGTGATGAGAGGGTAATCTAAATTATGTCGACCATATCTGCTTCCCAGTGTGGGTATTGCAAGTTAGGGTTAATCTTCCCATTCACCCCATTATTCGATCTATCATTAAGGGTTATGGTGTTTCTCCGACCTAGCTCCACCCAATGCGTATTCAATAATGTTAGGGTCGATAGTATACTAGTAGAACCACACTGGCTATGTTATGACTAGAGATATCTTTAGGGACATTTATGGCATCAAAGACAATGCTAAAGCCCCATGCTATTATTACTTGTCACCGATGAAATCCCAATTAAAATTGGTGAGGGTAATTGTAGGTACCCAGAATTTGGGACCATGGGCCTGGACGAGTAGCCCAGTTCTAACGGCCTAAAATCCAGGCCCTCTATCTTTCATATTGACCTGGTCTCTCCCCACGATCCCATGAAGAGAAGTTATAAGGGCGCACAACCCAATGAAGGGAAAGGATAGGAAAGAGGGCTAGTATGAAGGAACCCATCATCTCCACTAACTAGCATACACATGTATAAATTAAACCCTGGGTCCGGGGCAAAGGACAAGTTGTATTCTCTGTACTTATTCTTCAGAATATAGAGAAATAACACCAACTGCACCACCGTCGACGTAGGCACATCTTTGCTGAACCACGTACACCTGTTGTTGTGTGATTGGCATTTTATTTTATCTTTTCCTGGTTATTACCTCTTTCACATTTATTTGTGTTGCATAATAATTGGCACCACAATTGGCGCCGTCTGTGGGAAGCGTTCATCTTTCCCTGAGAAGAGCCCACGCCAAGAAAAAATCTAAGATGTCTGGTCACAGCAGCAACGCTCCTCAAGCAGGAGATATTCAGGAACCACCTGCTCCTTGCAGGATTAGGTCTGAAGTCCGACGTTCAGATCAAGGGGCTCGCTTAGAAAGGACAGCCTCAAAAGAGAGTCAAGGACCAGCAAGGTCCACGCAGATATCCAGATTGATGGATGCATACGAGACAAGGCTCCACGAGCAGAGGGAGTCTTCTCGCAGATATAAGGCTGAGAATGCTCGCTTGAAAAGAAGACTGGAAAAACTGGAGAAGGAACAACGTCCTGATACCAGGAGACGCCCCTATCGCACTCCTAGCTCTTAGGGGAGCAAATCTCGCAGCCGAGGAAGGAGCCCTAGGCGGCAATATCAAGGGTATGAAGGTGGCGACTCAGACGACGACCTCCGCGAACAACTAAGAAAATATCGCCGCTACCAGAGCCCTTCTCGCAGCGACGACAACATACGGAACCTGGTTCGCAGAGAAATGGACCAACATACAGATCACCGCGGCACCAGGTCGACCAGAGAGCTCACCAGGAGAGCCCTCAAGACCCAGATGAAATCACCCTTCACGAGGGAAATTGAAGAAGAAGAGGCTCCTAAAAAGATTGCCATTCCAAGGTTCAAAATTTACGACGGGAAAACTGATCCCATTGATCATGTCAAGCAGTACCGGCAGGCTATGACCCTCTGGAATCACCGAGATGCACTGATGTGCCGTATTTTCCCCTCGAGCCTTCATGACGTGGCCCAGAAATGGTTCGAGAAACTCCCTCACCGATCCATCAGAAATTTCAAATCCCTGGACGAGCTCTTTACGACCCGATTCATCACCAGCAGCTCCCATCCCAAAAGGATGGATGCTCTATTAACAATGAAGAAAACACCTCAGGAGACACTTCGAGACTACGCGAAGAGGTACTGGGAGTTATTCAACGAGGTCGAGGACTGCGCGGAAGAGGTGGAAGTGGCTTCATTCAAAATTGGGCTACCTAGCTCTTCCCTCCTTTACCAGTCCTTGACAAAGAAGGAAGCTACGACCATTAACGACCTGATGGCCCGGATTGAGAAATACGCAAAGGTGGAAGATGTCACCCGCCTTAATGTAGGAGAAAACGGTCGAGCCAAGCTCACTACCAAGGGAAGTGAGAAAGTTGAGAACCAGAAAAAAGGAGGAAAGAGTGGGGGCAAGAATGGCTCCAAAAGCGGAGGTAACCCAGACGTTACAAAATCGTTCCAGGCGGTCAACACGATCTTCAAAGAACCAATTTACAAAATTCTCGCGAAGATCAAGGATGAGCCGTTCGTCAAATGGCCCCGGAAAATGGGAGGAGACCCCTCGAAAAGAAACAATGCATTAAGATGCACTTTCCACAAAGAGGGAGGGCATAAGACCGAGCATTGCAAGGCTCTTAAGTCCCACCTCGAGGAGTTGGCCCAATCCGGACATTTGAATGACTTTGTGGAAAATAAGGTAGAGAGAGTGACTGCCCACAAGGAGGCGAAACCCGACAACGTATTGGAAGATGACACCGGACACGAATTCGCAGTAATCCACGGAGTATCCGATGTTAAGAAAATCCAGGGTAACTCAGCTCGAATGGAGGTAAAAAAGCTGACAGAGGTGATGCAAGCTTTTCAGATTGATCCAGCAAAATCACAGGCAGGAAAACGTCGGTGAGCAGAGGACATCAACTACAACAAGCATATTGTTTTTACGGATAAAGATCTTATGGGAGTAAGGACCCCACATCACGATGCCTTAGTCATTACACTCAGGATAGCCAACTTTGATATCGACAGGCTGCTCGTCGATCAAGGGATCTCATTCGAAGTAATGTACATCGACCTGTTCAGGAAATTGAAGTTGAACATCGCCGACCTAAAAGGAACCACTGTCCCTCTGGTTGGCTTCGCTGGGAAGATGACCATGCCTCTGGGCAAAATAGTACTACCAGTGCGCGCTGGAAATGTTTCCAAAATGATCGAATTCTTGGTGGTCGACATCGATTCACCGTATCAAGCCATCCTCGGTAGGGGATGGCTTCATGCGATGAAGGCAGTCTCCTCGACCTACCACCAGAAACTCAAATATGTCACCGAGCGGGGAGTGATGGAGATACATGGCGACCAGGCGATGGCGAGAAAGTGATTCATAGTGGCCATCCGACCAAAGCCAGAGAAAAGAGCCGTTCAAACCAGCGAGAAAGTGGAGGAAGGTGCAATCCCTTCCAAATAGCAATTAAAATATGGAAGGCCCGGAGTGGAAGAGACCAAGCTTCTCCCCTCCGAGCGTGTTATAGAGGACCTGGTAGAAGTGATGGCTAAAGAAGGCGACAACAGCAGAGTCTTCCTGATCGGGACCTCATTCACTGACCAAGAGCAAAAGGATTTGTTAACCTTACTCAGAAGCAACATATATGTTTTCGCTTGGGAACCCTATGAGCTGCCAGGAATCGATCCCAATATGGTCTGCCATCGGTTGCACGTTAATCCCACATTCAAGCCGATAACGCAGAAGGCACGACGAACTGCTCCCGAGAAGGCCAGAGCAATAGAAAAAGAAGTTGAAAAACTGCTTGATGCAGGGTCCATACGGGAAGTGCAATTCCCCAAATGGTTATCCAACCCAGTGGTAGTTCTGAAAAGCAACGGGAAGTGGAGAGTTTGCATAGACTTCACTGACCTCAACAAAGCCTGCCCTAAGGATAGCTTCCCTCTTCCGAAAAAAGACCAACTTGTAGACGCCACCGCAGCTCACGAACGAATGTGTTTTCTGGATGCATACTCAGGATATCACCAGATCCCCCTGTATGCCCCAGATCAGGACAAAACGGCGTTTATCACGACAGTTGGTTTATACTGTTACAAGGTCATACCTTTTGGGCTAAAAAATGCAGGGGCAACCTATCAGAGGCTAGTTACTAAAATGTTCAAGAATCAAATGGGAGACACAATGGAGGTCTACATTAACGACATGCTCATCAAGAGCAAGAAGAAGGAAAATCACCTATCGGACCTATCAAGTACCTTCGAAATCCTCAGGAAGTACCGAATGAAACTCAACGCGAGTAAGTGTTCCTTCGATGTCCAGTCAGGAAAGTTTCTTGGGTATTTGGTCAGCAAGCGAGGCATAGAGGCTATTCCGGACTAGATTGATGAAATCAAAAGAGTGCAACCTCCTCGCACAGTCCGAGATGTGCAGAAGCTCACTGGAATGCTTGCTGCTTAAAATCGTTTCATTTCTAAATCCTCCGAGAGATGCAAGCCCTTCTTCCAACTCTTAAAATGCAGCAAAATATTAGAATGGACCCAAGGTTGCACACAAGCGTTAGACGAGCTCAAGTCCTACCTAAGCTCCCCACCTCTGCTTGTCATACCACAGCAAATGGACTCTTTGTACCACTACCTCTCTGTATCCATCCATACTGTCAGCTCAGCACTAATGTGTGAAGTTACAGGGATCCAACATCCAGTCTATTACGCGAGCAAAACCTTACTAGACGCCGAGCAGCGCTACCTACCATTGGAAAAGCTCACATTCGCCCTAGTAATGTCCTCGAGGAAACTGAAGCATTACTTCGAAGCTCATACGATCATCGTCCTTACATCACACCCCCTCAAGGCTGTCCTAAGGAAGGCGGATTTGTCGGGCAGACTGTCTAAATGGTCAGTCGAGCTCGGTCGATTTGACATCCAATTTCAACCAAGGACATCTATCAAGGGTCAAATCCTTGCTGATTTCATAGCTGAATTCAGAGGCTCAGAACCCTTCGACCAGCCTAAGCCAACATAACAAAGCAACTAGGCTACAAGGGAAGGCTGGAAACTATTCGTTGATGGAGCCTCCAACTCAAAGGGGGAAGGAGTAGGAATTGTTCTCATCACTCCATAAAATACAGTCCTCGAGCAAGGAATAAGGATGGGATTTGCAGCCTCCAACAACGAAGCAGAATACGAAGCCTTGGTAGAAGGTCTCCAAAGGGCGCAAACTCTGGGAGCAAAGCATTTGCAGGTATTCGGAGATTTGCAACTAGTTTCCAATCAGATAAGTGGAGACTATAATGCGAAGGACGAGAGAATGGCAGCCTACCTCTCCTTGGTAAAAAACTTAATGACGAACTTTGAAGAGATCAACATCCAACAGTTTCCCAGGGGGCAAAACAGCCACGCTGACGCCTTAGTAGCCCTGAGCTCGGTAGTTGACTCTAGCCTTAAAAGGATCATCCCTATAGATTTCCTCAGTTGCCCAAGCATTTACCCCAACTGCGAGCTGACAACAGCAAAACCAATACTCCAATTGGAATCAGCCCCCAGCTGGATGGATCCCTTGAGAGATTATTTAAAGAACGGAACGCTCCCAAAAGATAAGAGGACTGCCCACCAGATAAGAGTCAAAGCTGATCGCTTTCACTTATCCACGGGAGGCGACTTGTATAAAAGATCTTTCTCTGGCCCCTACCTTAGATGCGTCCACCCAGGCGATATCAAAGCAGTGCTTCACAAGCTTCACGAAGGAATCTGTGAAAGTCACGTCGGAGGAAGGTCTCTAGCCTTCCGAGCAATGATGGTAGGTTACTGGTGGCCATACATGCAAAAGGACTTCGCAGCTGCAGGGCTTGCATTAGCTCGGACTGATCCTTATATTTCTGGTTCCTTGACTTAGCAAACCTACAAAGTCTAGCAAAGTCCTGGCGAGCTGCAGGGCTTGCATTAGGACCGAGAGTCCTACCTAGTTGGGAGGTAACAGGAATATAATCATCCACATCAACCAACTACAAGTAAAAGAAAGGGAAAAGAAAGAGATCAGCATAAACAAAAATGGAGTCTTTTCATTAATAAGGAACGAGGTAACATCAGATTGAAAAAGAAAAAAATTACAAAGCAGCCCTATCAATTAGTAACCTCGGTTGGCCCGGAGGTGGATGGTCCCTTGTCCTTATCAGCATCAGCAGGAGCATTACCCTCTGCAGGGGTGTCCTCTGTCCTCTCGACCAAAGGAACATCAGTAGAAGTCGCTGAGAGACAAGACCAGTGCCTTCAGCAGTTGGGGTTGGGTCCTCATCGACGACTGGCTTTGGCCCTGGATCATGCTCGTCAAAGAGGGGGGATGCAACGTCCACCCCAGCAGCCACGAGAGCCTTATTCCACCCTTTCTTGAAGTTCAGACGGCTGATATAGCCTATCTGAATCTCAGCATCCTCATACGCAGCAGCCCAGCCAGAGTTGTATGAATCTTCCTTAAGAGTGGCTGCCTGGGCTTTTTCCACCTCCAGTTGCTCGGCCAGAGCCCTGTTCTTCTCTGCAAGGTCTAGCTTGCTCGAGCACACCAGGTTATATGCCTTCCTCAGATCGCCAAGCTCCCTGACCGCATCATCTCTCTCGCGAGCAGAATTAACAAGAGCCAAGTCAGATGAAGCTCGAGTTGCATCAGCAGCCTTCCAATCGGCCTCCAGCTGAGACCCCCTGGCTACCAAGGTAGATTTTTACTGCTCCAGCTCACCATTCCTTCTCACCAGCTCGTCGCGAGAGAGATAAAGCACAGCGAAGTTGGTCACAAACTGCAGAGAACAAGGAAGAGATCAAGAAGAAGAAACCATCAAAACTGGTTAAAAGAAATTGAAAATTAGAAGAGAACTTTACCAAGGCGAGCCGCTGGCTAGCCTGCAGAGCCAATTGATCGGACCCCAACGCGATCTACCGATCTGCAAGAAGGACTGCTCTCTCGAGCAGCGCAGGGGCAAGCTGAGGAGAGGCGGCCACCGAAGCCCCCTCGGGCAAGGCAGAGACTAGGACCAGGGCTTGACCAGTTTTGGTCCTCAAATCCATCTTCCTCCTCTCCTCCTATTTTTCTCTCTCCCTTCTCTTCCTTTCCTCCACTTTTTTCTTCTCTTCCACCTTCTTCCTCTCCTCCTCCTTTTTCCTCTCTCTCTCCCTCGCCTTCTCCTCCTCTCTCTTCTTCTTCTCTTGCTCCTGAGAAGAAGGTCGAGAACTAGTAGCTATGGCCCCAGAGGCAGTCTTCATTTTCTTGGACCTCTGTGCAAGGAGCACATAATCATCATCATCGTCATCTCTGATCAGATTCTGCTTGGGAGGCATCTCTTCACCAGAACTGCTGGTAGTTCTCGATGAGTCTTGAGCCTCGGAATCCCCCTCAGAAGAACTGCTACTGTCAGCACTCCCTGCACCCAAGTTACTCACAACGCCTGCAGGCTCACTCTCCGAGCTACTCTCCTCTTAGTCCAACTGGATGGGCTCAGCCGAAGTTTCTACGAAAGAGTCAAAGTCTGGAACACTATCCACAGGTCGGGCTATGAAGCTGGAGCCTGTGTTATTGTATTCAAGCAAAAAAGCGGCAGATCTAGGATGCTCGCCATCACCCAAGGGCTCTCTGATGTTCCAAGCTTTAACCAACTCAGAAATTCAGACCTCGCTGAGAGCAGGTTCCACGTTCTTTGACCTCGCTGTAAAAGAAAACGCAGAAAGGGGTTAGAAAATCCATAAATCAGCAAAGTTTGAAGCAACATTATCAATATCTACCTATATACTCTTCCCCATAAAAGGAAACAGTGAATCTTTCAGATCTCGACCCTTCAGATTGAGGAGAGAACTGCCAATTCCTAACAAGAAAACCCTCCTGCCAGTAGTCCTTATGGGAATCAGGTAGATTCACTACCAATACCCTATCAGGGCTCCTAGCTTTGAGGTACAGGACACCTGAACTAGTTCGAGAGAAGGAGTAACAAAAGAAGACCTCGGCAAGACCTAACCTAGTGTCATATAATTGATTTATCCTATGCACGCCAAACACTATTTTCCATACATTGGGCGAACACTGTGCAAGTACAATACCAAAATAGCTAAAGAAATGCAGAAACAGATCATTAGGGGAAAAAGTAAGTCCCCCCTGGGAGAGCAACAAAACGTGAATCCAATGTGCATCCTCTATATCCCTAACGTTCCTAGGAGGCGAGGCAAAACACTCAATCTCTACCCACTCAGGAATGTTATAGAATTTTCTAAACTCCGTGACTGACCTATTTCCAATCTTTGCCATTGGAAAAATACAAGAAAAACTACAAACCAAAGAGAAAATACAAAGAGCACGAGAGACTTACAAGATAGAAGATCAGGTCAAATGGCGAAGAAGCAACGAGAGTAGAGATCAAAAGCAGAAGGAACAAAGTGTAAGAGTGCTCAAAAGATAGAAGATTGCTGGAAAAGTTGAAGCGACGAAGAGAAATGTGCCTTATCCCAGCAAGCCTTCAATTCTAATCATAGCGCACGGATAGCGAAGTGGGTGCCGCCAAAGCAACTTCACAATTTTCAAAGGATCATAAATCAACCATAATGGCCTATCATTTAAATTCATTGGACCCATAAACGTGGCCCAACAAATTTAGGGGCAACTGTAGGTACCCAGAATTTGGGACCATGGGCCTGGACGAGTAGCCCAGTTCTGACGGCCCAAAATCCAGGCCCTCTATCTTTCATATTGACCCGGTCTCTCCCTATGATCCCATGAAGAGAAGTTATAAGGGTGCACAACCCCATGACGGGAAAGGATAGGAAAGAGGGCTAGTATGAAGGAACCCATCATCTCCACTAACTAGCATACACATGTATAAATTAAACCCTGGGTCCGGGGCAAAGGACAAGTTGTATTCTCTGTACTTATTCTTCAGAATATAGTGAAATAACTCTGACTACACTACCGTGGACGTAGGCACATATTTGTTGAACCACGTACACCTGTTGTTGTGTGATTGGCATTTTATTTTATCTTTTCCTGGTTATTACCTCTTTCACATTTATTTGTGTTGCATAATAATTGGCACCACAGTAATCTAGTCGAGAAACTACTCCTGTAAAACAAAGTTTGTATACTTGTATGGTGCGTGGGAGTTCTTCCCAAAGGAGGAGAACCGCAATGATGCAGCCCCCCGCGAGTGGTCTGGGCCTAAATGAATTTTATTCGTTCACACTTCTTTATGGAATTCTTTACATCTTACGGATGAATTGTGCTAACACTTTGTATGAAATTTTTTCATTAATGAAAGCTTTGCAATTAGATATACATTTGAGGTAATTGGTGGAGAGGATCTGCACTAGAAACACCCATGATTTCGAGAATATGTTTTCCTTTGCCAATTTTATTAAATTGGTTATTACACAGCTATAGACATCACTCTTGCAGGTGAGACATCACGAGCAGAATCAGTTGCATTTGAGGTTGAAGACCAGCTCAACCAGGAGGTAGCTAAAGGTATGAAAATTTTTCCAAGTGTTAGGTCATCTTCATTATGTTGTATTTGTTAAATTATTTATTGATTATGGGTTTCCCTACCATTTTCAGACCATAGAGATGTTATCCAATACCCAAAATTCCATCCCTATTATTTTCCTCATCATAGATAAGGTTGTTGAAGATGAGAGACACATTTGTTACATTATGAAAAGCCATCTAACAAATCAGGGGTCAATAAAACCATGTATTTGTACTATTGGCATAGGTAATGATATTGTCGTTAAGTTTCTAAATCTATTTTTCGTGCTTGTTTGGTTACGTTTCGTGCTTCCCTATAATTCTAGATTAGTAAACTCACAGAAAAAGTTTCATAATTATAATATATATCAACTGTTCAAATCACAAGATGCTAATTCATTAAATAAAATTGTATATGTCTTTTGTGATGGTTTGGTTAAGTTCTGTGCTTCCCTGTTATTGGAATGATAGTACAACAAATGCCTTTCCCGGGACAACGATGTTGAGGCACCCGTAAATTATGAAAGGTTTACCGTCCTTAATATCAATTAGTTTTTGGTGAGATGGTCACTTGGAATCTGACAAGTCCTATAATTCTAAATTAGTAAATTAACAGAAGAAGTTCCATAATGTATATCATTTGTTAAAATCACAAGTTTCTAATTCATTTATTAAAACTTCATACATGAATTCACCAACGTGGAATTAGAGAGAGAGAGAGAGAGAGAGAGAGAGAGAGAGAGAGAGAGAGAGAGAGAGAGATTTTTATCTTTTTTTTCTTAACTTTCAAAAGTCGCCATCCATTGGTGTGAATTTTCATACAGGGCAGAGGTTGATTAGAACTGTAATAGTTGATTATATGAATATTATGATATTCTGAAATCTAGTTGACCATGCATCATATATGAATATTAATCTTCTCTCATTGTATTATCTTACAAATCGAACAATTAACATAGTAACTTTCCACCATTTTTATGATTTAATTAAAAAGGTTAGGGATGTGACGCTTAATCAAGAACCGATAAGAGAAGAACGTAAATTAGTTTTGACTACTTTTGATTAGTTAAACTAATATAAATCATACGTTTATAATTAATTCAACGAACCAGGTCTCGTATGGCTATCGTTAAATATGCATATCTCATAAACTTCATGAAGTTACAATAAGTGTAATAGATAGAACAAAATGAAAAGAAGACAATACATACAAATACATATTAGTGTCCTGCTCACTGATAACAGTAGCTCATAAGCTTCTCGTATGCATATCGCTGAATGTGCGTATCTCATATCTCACTGATAACAATGATGGAACAAAATGAAAAGAAGACAATATATACAAGTACAATATTGGATGTATAGTTATGGTAATCAACACATTGTTTTTTGTTTTAGTATATTTTAATTATTTTATTGGCATGTTTTTCGTTTTAGTCTATTTCATTTATTTTTCTTTGCACTGCAACTATGTTTCCGTTTCATGTATTGCATGAATGAGATTGATATGAGAAAATTGAAGATTCAAGTCAGATGCGTAAGTTCCATCTTTCTTGTTCAGAAAATCTTATCTTTGTAAGTTTATTTTCATATAAATTTGACAATGTCACTCTTCTTTTCATTCTTAGTTCCTGTTTGACAAAATTCATGTGAAACCTTAAAATGGACCACTTTGACAAGTTGGGTTTCCGTACACGTGCATCATTACCTTTTATATATACTCTTTCACTACACAGTAAGGTTATATTGGTTCTTGCAATACTACCTTCTTTGATTTTTTCATGTAACGCTTATTTTTGAATGCTAACGAGATAAATCAACATGTCCATTGACTCTTGCCATCTAACAACAGAGGGATAGAGGAAGCAATGGAAAGTCTTATTATGGTTGCTGAAAAGCAAGGCTGTAAGCAATTATTTTCAGGGTTGAACAACAATTACCTGAAGATTTGAGTCTTTTTAATGTGAAACATAACGGAAATATCAATGTGTCAATGGTTTATTTTTCCTATTAGTGAATGAAATAATATTTGAATTTGTTTGATAAATTGGATCTCTTTGAATATTGTTGAAGTTTTTATTTATTTCTTAAACAAGGCGGATAGTCCAATAAACAAAGGAAACTCTGCCCAATTTTTTAAAATTCTTTGCAATTACTTGTTTTATAGAAAAAAATCTTTTTGACTTACATTATACATGACTAGATATTATATTTTTGGAATTTATATTTTTTGTTTTACATTGCACTAGATATTTATATATGTTGTTTTGAGCTTATGCGGGAGGATTTAATTAAAGGCATGTGAAAGCCGTATCATTGCTATATTAGAGGTATGTGATTGAATTCTTGTATTATTGGTAGAGTATACAACCATAATCAATTCATTGTGGGGATTTTGTGTCGTGTGCCTAATTTCTTATATTTTATTTTATAATTGGGAAAAAAAAGATACATGGAGATGCATTTGATGAGGATGATAGGTCTCTAATGCGGATAATTGCACGAAAATCGAGAAATAGAAAATATCAAGACAACGCAACCAAGGAATTTGGTGAAAAAAATTGTGAGTTATTTTTTTTCAAAAGTTAATTATACATAATTTTTTATACAATCTTTACAAATTTGGACATATACTACATAAGAGGATTTAAAAGAATATGATTTAACAGCACTCTTGATAATTTTCTTTATTCTAGGACGCTTTGAAGAAGAAAATCCAAGACAAAAGCTTATTCAGGCTTATATTAAATGTTTTGGAGCTTTTGAGATGTCGACACAATTTAGTGAAGGCCAAAGGAAGAGCAACGCATTTATGAGTGATTTTTCGATATAAATTTTTTGGAGATTTTTTTTTTAATGATGTACATAGTGGGTATATTTACATATGATACATGTGGTAGGTCATTATTTTTTTTGTGAATAATGTAGATGGTAGGTTTATCTATTTGTGTCCCATTATTTTTTTGATATGGACAAATGACTTGGTTTGGTGCATTTTAGATTATATGTGACTTTGAATGCAAAAAAATTCAAGGTTGTTTTTATATTACAATGAATATTGATTTGTGTTCAAATTTATTTGCCAACTATGACATTCATATTGGTTATTTTTTTTTATTATTATATGTTTAATTTATGACTATATATATTAAACCCTCATGTGATGAAATATTTTATATGACTTTTTTAAATATTTGAAAATTGGTTATCATAACGCTTTTTAAATCAAATATGGAAGCTTGTAGAGTATATTATGACCCTTTTTTTTTGTAGAAAATATGACAGTTTTGAAAAAAAGTCATAAATAACCGTTACCTAATATGACAATGGATATCAATTATGACACCCAAACTTATGACGCTTTTTATTGAAAAATAAAGTGTCATGAAATGCATTTTATGACACTTAAAATGTCATAAAAATACATTTTTTTCTTATAGTTTCCCTAGATAAGAATGACCAAAAGGATCTCACAGATCTCCTTGCCAACTTCATAGATGTATTTGCTTGGTCTTGCACCAATATGCTTAACATCAACCAGACTTTCATCATGCATGAGATACCAAATCTTCCAGATGCAAGACTGATAAAACAAGACTCAATAAACTAATACATGAATGGTCGCTGAAAGTGAAGGAGCAAGTAGAGAAAAAATTCACTGTCGTCTTTATATGAGTAATTGAACATCCCACTTGGATATCCAACATCGTACTAGCGTCCAAAGACAGTGAAAAGTTCGAATGTATTTCGACTATAGGGATCTTAATCGGTCATTCCCAAAATACGATTTCCATCTACCCCATATCTATTTATTAGTAGATAGTATAATATCACGTCCTTTATCGATGGGTGTGCATGACATAATAAAATAAACTTCCACCCTGATCACTCAAAGAAAATTGGGTTCATCACCCCCGGGGATATTTTGTTATACAATTATTCCCTTCAATCTCAAGAATACAGGTGAAACTTACCAAAGAGAGGACACAACCATCCTACACAACCTCACACACAAAGAAGTCGAAGTCTATCTAGAGAATATGATCATTAAATTCGAAGTGAGAAAGAAACCTTTTGGCATTCTGAAAACTCTTCAAAAGTTTAGGCCTCCTCAAAATAAGGCTAAATTCATAAAAATGTGTCTTCGGAGTCACTAAAGGTAAAGTCCTTGACTTTATTGTCAATAAGGATAGAATCAAGGTAGACATTGACAAGGTCAAGGCAATATGAGAAATGACACCATCTAGACTCAAAAAAGAGGCCAGATGGTTCGTAGACCAAATTCATTTATCAACCAGCTTACTACCATTTGTGAACCAATCATACAAATACTCAAAAGGGACTCACCCAAGGAATGGAATGGTCAATGCCAAAAAGAATTCGAGAAAAACAAGAGTAGATCACTCACCTATCATTGTTAGTACCTCCTCAACCGAACAACCTTTTGTGATCTACATGACCATAATCGACACAACTATCGGAGCCATGTTGTCCCAACACATAAATAGTTTTTGAAAGGAGCGTTCCATCTACTAAGTCAACAAAAACCAGTTCTCCTATGAGTTTAAAACATCGCCTTGGAAAAGGCTTGTGCATCCCTCGTATGGATTACCTGGAAACGATGACATTATATGATGTCCTTCATCATATGACTCATCTCTAGGATCGATCCCCTGAAATACCTCTTTGAGAAGCCCACTCTTTGTATCCACTTGGCCAAATGGATAATAATTTTATCTAAGTTTAGGGTCATACATGTCATGTAGAATGCCACCAAAGTAAAAGCCATCTTTAATCTACTCGTAGAGAAGTACCTACTAGTAAAAGAAGAATAAATCGAGGCATAATTCTCAGACAAGGATCTTTTCACCCTAAACAAATGAGAAACTTGTTAACTCTACCTCAATAGGGACAAAATATGATTTGGCATTGGAATTCTCTTGATATCACCCGATTCACAAAGACTCCCCATGACTATGAAACTTACCTACTAATACTCCAGCAACATGGACTAATATAAGGATTTTATCTTGGGTCTCAAAATCACCTGAGAATTAGGTATCATCAACCTAAAGCCTATGGGAATTTTGTCCTAGTTATGAGTCAAATATTAAGCAAATGAAAAATTATTAGTGGCAAACTTTAACCATACCATGCCTACTTAGAAGAGGTAGCTTCGAAATTAAAACATCTCAAATTATTCTTCTACCCAAGGACTAAAAAAAATTCACAGATGCACTTGCCTCCCTAGCCTCCATGTAAAAATACTAAAAAGGAACTACAAAAATCGTATTTATCATGACCATCGAGAGAACCCTTTCCTAATTCATTGATATCGATGCCATCGATGACACAGATGTAAGACCTATAATGTGGTAATACAATATTAGGAACTTTCTTAGTAAGAACCAATACCCACCCTATGCTTCCCTAAATGACCATCAGAACCAAAGACAATTGGTAAACCAATTCATCATTTGTGGGAGGCAACTCTAAAAAGAGTGTTGGACGGAACACACTTATAGTGCATCAGTGAATACGAGATCATCAAAATCATGGACAAAATCCATAGCGATGAATGTGGCCTGCACATGAGTGGGCACACACTCTACCAGAAAATCTTCAAACAGTCATACTACTAGACTACCATGAGAAAAGATTGCATGATCTACGTCAAAAAGTGCATAAAATGTTAACAATATGCCCTAGGAAGCATCTACCTTTTCTAGAACTTTACTGCTTGACCTCACCCTAGTATTTCTCCACCCAAGGGATAGACTTCATAGGGAAGGTAACTCCTAAGGCCTCCATGGGGAAAAAATTCATCCTAGACGCCATTGATTATTTCATAAAATGGGTTGAGGGTCAATCTTACGTAGTGTTAAATGCTATGAAAGTGGTCAAATTCCTTCACTAAAAGAACATCTGCCACTTCAGCATAGTCCATAAGATAGTATCAAACAATGGGTCTCACTTCCAGAAAGAGGTCTCAAACCTACTACACGAATACGAGATTATTCGACATAAGTTATATCGATACCGACTATAAACCAATGGCCTGGTAGAGTCCGCCAACAAGAACGTCACAAACATCAGCAACAAGATGACTAAGACATACAATGACTGGTCGAACAAACTCTCATATCTTTTGGGGCCATCGCACTATGGAGTGAAACTAAAGAAGGGACACCCCCACTCTTTAGTTTATATCATGGAAGAAGTCCTACCCATACAACTTGAGATACCATCCTTATGTGTTATGTCTAAAAGCTAAGTGGTCAAAACTGA
The DNA here is from genome assembly GCA_949130495.1 of Sambucus nigra. Taxonomy (NCBI): domain Eukaryota; kingdom Viridiplantae; phylum Streptophyta; class Magnoliopsida; order Dipsacales; family Adoxaceae; genus Sambucus; species Sambucus nigra. The sequence goes on along the minus strand of OX422210.1, from coordinate 190,941,735 downwards.
CTAGGTCCAAGACCGATAAGATGAACTAGATCTCCTCGATAAGAGGAGACTAAAGGCCACTTATCATAACCAGGACTACTAGAAACTTATTGCTAGAGCATTAAATAAGAGGGTTAAGAAGAAAAATATACAAGAGGGAAGCCTAATCCTAAAAGAGAATCTCAAACCTACCTGGACTCCCATAGGAAAATTTGCACCCAACTAGGTAGGACCCTACCTTGTCACCAAAATAAACTCCGACGCGGTGGCTACCTTGGTTGATCTCAACGGAGTCACATTTTCCCAACCATTCAATCTTGATCGATTGAAGAAATTATTTCCTTAAAACTAGTCAGTGTGAAAAGGAAAAGACCAATTTAAACACCAAAAAAATTGGACGTAGAGGGTAAGTAAGACTATGCAAGCCCATACACATTCACAACCCTAAATAAAATTTCCACTTGAGGCACCGACCTTTCACTTAAAGTCAGTTAACAACACTTTAAGCCCCCAATCATATCACCCATAAAGAACAATGTAAACCTAATTTTCCGATATATATTTATTGCAAACATTCAATACAAACACCCAGTTGTACTTGAAATATAAAGACGTAGTTAACTGAAGCCCTTATACTTTTGACTCAATTGAGTCTATATTGTATAAGTGCTCATCTAGTTTGGAAATTGTGACAAAATTATGTCCTCCCTAGTATCCAAAGAACCTCAGAAGTTGGTTTGCTACTTCATCTCTCTATCTTGTTTTGATCAAGATCAAATTGCCAACACTCACACACAATAGAATTTAATTTTTGCATATCATACTGCATAATAATGTGTGTATATATGTTGAGTGTGTTTAAATCCGTAAGTTGGAATTTTAATAATTTTTTGGGATTTTTTAAACATTTTTTAAATAAGGTTTTATTAATTAAAACATGATTTAAAAGTTTTGTGGTCATTTTGTAAATATTATTTGTTGGGTATTTTGGCCTAATGTTACCTTGGGTAGAATTCGAAAGCGGAGTAAACTTTAGGGTGTGGTTTTAATTAGTTTAAGATGCGCGTTTCATATCCTGTTATCATCCAACACATGTCTTCATCTGATTGGTTGAAACTGTGTTTGTTTACTGAGTTAAAAACGCGTATGTTTTTAGCCCTTGGATCATTAGCTATCGACGATCTTCATGTTGTCTTGGTGAATCCCAGTACAACTTTCTAAACCAATCAGGATTCGTTTAAGCACCGCTTTATTAGAACCCTTCGATCAAAGTCAATTTGACTTGACTTAATCCTGTCCCTTGGTTTTGATCCAGTCTCTCGAACCTTCTCTTCACCCTATAAAAGGGACCCTACTCTCAGACTTCGAAGACTTTTTCCATTTTCATTTCCTCTGAGAAGAGAGAAGAGAGAAGAGAGAAGAGAGAGAAGAGAGAAGATAGAGAGTAGAGAGAGAAGAGAGAAGAGAGAGAAGAGAGAAAACAAAGAGAAGAGAGAGAGTTGGAAACCCTAACCCTGTTTCGTCAAAGCCTCTTCCATCCAAACTCAAACACTTCTTCAAAACTCCATATCCAAAACACTACCCTGAGTGTTATTGAGTGATTGAGAGTTTGAGTTGAGTTTGTTATTGTTGTTGTAACCTCTTGTTCATTAGATCTTGTTTTCAACTTAACCGTTTACTCAGATCTACTTTCTGATTTCAAAGAAATTTCAGATCTGAGTTATTCATGTTACATTACACTTAGTTTCATTCTTTATTTCTCATCTTGAGAAATATATTGTTGATTATTTTCTATAAAACGTTTCCTTACTTTGAAATCAATAATAAATGCTTTCTGTTTCTTGTTCTTGTAAAACTAAACCTTTGACCTAGTTGGAATCACACTTGGAGGTTTTCAATCTCGAAAAACCTTTTTAAAATTTTGAGATTGATTAAGACCTTGTCTGTCTTCCTAGCAAGGTATCCGTGGGTTCTGGGAATGATTTAAAGGTCAAATAAGGTTCAAAGTTTTGTAAGAAGAAAGAAAAAGGAAAGATCACAGCATATAGTGTTACTGTAATTTGTTAGGACTATTTGTACTTAATAAGTGTGCGTGTGTGCATGCATGTGTTAGAGAGCAGCTCCACAAACACCTTCACCCTACAACACGAAAAGTGTTGGTAATAAGATCTTGTGAACAAAGAGTCGACGTAAAGTGCTGGAACAAATCAGAAGTTAACAAACTGGGAGAACTACATCTACAATCAGAACTGCAGAGAACTTTTAAGGACACCAGAGGGTACATTCCTAAACTTATATAGGTCTGAGTTGTTTGCATGTTAGTTATATAGTTTGTAACTCATATATTTGTTTTAGTGGATTTTTCATTTTACTTCGTAGAGGGAGTCGTGGATGTTTCCTCAATTGGTGAGGTTTTACCACGTAAAAAACATCGTGAACATAATTTTTCTACATCTCCTCATCTCATTCTTGGTTGTGCTGAGTTTAAGCTTTTTAAACTACTTTATAAATCTGTTATTCAATTCTTGAATAGATCTCGTACATACTGATTTGTTAAACACATCTTGTGTTCAAATAGTTTGGTTTTTACGAAAATAGTTTCTTAAAAAAATAGATCGGAGTTACTTAAATAGTTTATTTTTAATAAACGGCTTTAGTAACATTTTTCAATTGGTATCAGAGCTTAGTAAACTGCTTTCAAAAAAGATCTTGTGTTTTTGAAATTGGTTTCTGAAAATCAAATATGGACGAGAAAAATGAAAGATTTGGTAACTTGACCAGACCTCCAATTGTTGATGGAACCAATTTTGCTTACTGAAAAGTAAGGATGATTGCTTTCATTCAAGGAACTCTGGGAGATGATGTCTGGGACATAGTTGAAAATGGTTGCACTTTTCCTACTAAACCAGCCAACGAAGGAAGTAATGAGAGGGTTAAGAAAGCATTAAGCTAGTTCACTCAAGAAGATAAACAAGTTTCTCGAAATAATAATAAAGGAAAGAATGCCATATTTATGTCCATAAATGAACATGACTTCAAAAGAATCTCATCTTGTACCACTTCTAAGGAAGCTTGGGACACCTTGGTTACTGCTCATGAAGGAGACACTAGAGTTAAGGCTGTTAAAACTCAAATGCTTATTCAGCAGTATAACTCCTTAATTATGTCTGAGACTGAGTCATTTGATGACTTATATATGAACCTGACTGATATTGTGACCAAACTGCATGCTAATGGGGTGACTTATGACAGACATGAAATTGTATCTAAAATTCTAAGATCATTACCACAGAAATTTGATAACAAAAGATATGCTATTGAGGAAATGTGTGATCAAAATCTCACTCCTGAATTACTCAGTAGTAAACTAAGAACTGTAGAAATGGAACTAGAATTTAAGAAATAATTGACTCAAGCCCATAGGAAACAGATTAGTTCCAATCTGAGATTATCTTCTAAGTTAACTAAGCCTGAACTTATATTCCCCACTTATGATTCTGATGAGGAATGCAATATAGAGAGTTTGGACAATCAGATTGCCTTAATTACTAAACAGTTTAAGAAAATTATTAAGTTTAGAAACAAAGTGCCAAATAAACAAGGCAATTCACATTATCCAACTTCCTCTAATCACAGGCCTCATGAGTAAAACCATGACAAAAATCACAAGGACTCTCACATTAGACCTAATAGAGACCTTAAGAAGACTGAATGCTATAGACGTGGTAAACTGGGGCACATTGCACAAGACTGTGAAGTTAACTTGAACACTGAAAACAAACACACTAGAGCTAACATTTGCAAAACATGGGATGATTCAAGTGATTCTGAAAAGGAGGAACCTGAGTCATCTGATGTTTTTTACCCTTGCATGTCCTTCTTTGCCAAGATCATATATAATGATGATGTGCTTATGCCTGTGTATGAGAATGCTTCTAGTAACTCTACTCCTACTATTGAGAATCATGTTTATACTGGTTTAGATGCTTTGATTACTGAGAATGTTGCATGTTCTACTACGGGGTGTGTGAGTCAAAGGGATAGCGATAATGACGATGTCAATGGGTGTGTGAGTTTAAAAAATGAATCTTTAGGGGTCACTCCACACACCACACTTAGTGACTCGGACAATGAAGACCTCCCTGACATTCACACACTTTATGCTAAAACTCTCAAGAAAAGCACTAGACTAGAAAAGATTGTGAAAGATCTCACTAACAAGTTAGAAGATCTAAGCCTAATGGTTAAACTAAATGCTGAAGAGTATACTACCCAATGTTTGACTCATAAAAGCGAAATCAAAATATTTGATGAAAAACTCAGAAATTTCAAAGAAACAAATGAAACTCTAGAGAAAAAATACAAAGGGACATTGTTAGAATTGGAGCAAACCAAAGAAAAGACAGCAACTATTTTCAAAAAATTTACAAAATTTGAAAATAATTCAAAATGTTTTGATGAATTTGTTGCTGAATCAAAAACCAATTCTGATGATCAAACTGGAATAGGGTTTTGCCCCAATTTGAAAAAAAAATAAAATCTTTTGAAACTATCAAGTTTGTGTCAGGAGGCAAAAGACCTATTGAAACATGCCCAGACTTTCATTCTCTAAAAACTGAGTTTGATTCAAAACATCAAAATTTTAACATTGGGGAATCAAGTTGCTCTAAACATGAAAGTCCACCTAAGGCTAAATACGCCTGCCCTTCTATTAGGAAAAATGAGTCTGCATTCAAGACTGTCACACCTAGGAATAGAGTTCAGCCTCAAAACTCTTCAAAACTTTTATTTAGAGACTTTCCTAAGGAGACCTCAATTCTGAGCAATCTTTATTGCTCCTACTGCGACATATATGGTCACTCTTTTGATAGTTTCCATGCTAAGAGACTAGTTAAACCTGTCTATAATCCTCATATCTATTAGAACTTTAACTATTCTAGGAGGAACCGAAATAATTATATACTTCCTAGACAGCCAGATAGAAACTTTAATTATAGAAAGAGAAAGACCAAACCTAAAAGAACATTTCCTAGAAGGAATCCTAAGCACTTTCCTAAACCAAATGCTCAAGTCTTTCACAAAATTCAAAATCATGCGCAAAATATTTTTCAACAAAAATCCAAAGCTCGCAAATTTTATCAATTGAGAGCTAATAAGCGCAAGATGAAAACTATGGCAATTTGGGTTAGAAAAGATGATCTATTACCTCAGATGAAGTGTAATGCTGTTATTACTGCTTTAAAAGCTGAACACACATCATCTGGTTGGTATTTAGACTCTAGATGTTCTAAGCATATGACTGGTGATGAAATTAAACTTTTAAACAAAACCAGCTTTGCTGGTGGTAAAGTCATTTTTGGTGATGGAGTTTCATCTCAAATCATAGGCAAAGGAACTCTCCAAGAAGATGGGCTTCCTATTCTTCAAGATGTTCTTCTAGTTAAAGATCTTAAGGCAAATCTACTTAGCATATCGCAATTTTATGACTCAGATCATACTATTACCTTTTCAAAGAACAATTGCAAAATTTTAAATGAAAAAGGTTAATGCATAATTACTGGATTCAGAACTCCTGACAATTGCTACACTGTCATGAACAATTCTGAAATCTGTAATGTTTCCAGAATGGATGACAATGAGATATGGCATAACAGAATGGGTCATATAAATTACGATAACCTTAGTAGACTGACCTCTCAGGAAATAGTTAGAGGAGTTCCTAAAATCAAACTTATACCCAATCTTGTCTGTGGTTCTTGTCAAGAAGGTAAAATTGTTAAGGCACCTCATAATAAAGTCAAAGATATTCTTACCTCTAATCCATTAGAACTCATCCATATGGACCTAATGGGTCCCTCCCAAACTGTTAGTCTCTGTGGACACAGTTCCATCCTTGTTATGGTTGATGACTTCACTAGATTTACCTGGGTAGCATTCTTAAAACAAAAGTCTGAAACATTCCAAACCTTCCTAAAATTTCTTCTTAGGATTGAAAATGAGAAGGATACTCAAGTGAATAGAATTCGTAGTGATAGAGGTGGTGAATTCAAAGACACTGGTATTACAGAATACTGTGACTATAATGGTTATAAACACGAGTTCAGTGCTCCTAAGACCCCTCAATTGAATGGTATTGCGGAGAGAAAGAATCGTACCCTTCAATAGATGGCACGTGTTATGTTACATGCCAAGAATTTACCTAAATATTTTTGGGTAGAGTCCATTCGTACTTCTTGTCACATAATAAATAGGGTCTATCTTAGAAATAATTCCAAACAAACCCCTTACGAACTTTGGTACAATAAAAAGCCCAATCTTAAATATCTTAGAACATTTGGCAGTACTTGTTATGTATGCAAGGATAGGGAACACTTATCCAAATTTGAGAGCCGGGGAGATAAAGCCATATTTCTAGGATATTCGCCTAACAGTAGAGCTTATCGAGTGTATAATCTTCGAACTAAAACCTTGATGGAATCCATAAATGTAATTGTTAGTGACACTACTGTAGAAAGCAAGACTGGTGAATTTACTATTGAGGAAGAGTCTACAAATATTTTAGAAAATGACTCCTCTGAAATGGATAATTCATTACCTATTGAGACACCTGAAGTACCTAACTGGGTTTCTAAAGACCATCCTATAAATAACGTAGTTGGTAACCCTAGTGAGCCAGTGCGTACAAGATCCCAACTCAGAAACTATGCACATTATGCATGTTTTGTTTCCCTTGTGGAACCAAAGAATGTAAATGAGGCATTGAATGACTCTCACTGGATTTATGCTATGCAGGAAGAACTTTTACAATTTGTCATTCATGATGTTTGGTATCTTGTTCCACATCCTGATCACAAAAAGGTTGTTGGCACACGTTGGATTTTCAAAAATAAGACTGATGAAAATGGGATAATAATTAGAAATAAAGCTAGATTAGTTGCTCAAGGACACTCTCAAATAGAAGGAATAGATTTTAACGAGACCTTTGCTCCTGTTACTCGCTTAGAATCTGCTCGTCTGCTTTTTGCTATAGATTGTCACATGCACTTTACACTGTACCAAATGGATGTCAAATCTGCGTTCCTTAATGGAATATTGGCTGAAGAAACCTATATAGAACAACCTAAAGGGTTCGTTGACCCTAAACATCCAAATCATGTATTTCGTCTGAAAAAGGCTTTGTATGGCCTTAAACAAGCTCCTAGAGCTTGGTATGAGCGTCTTTCCAGTTTTCTTTTAGATAAAGGTTTCAAAAGAGGTGAAAACGACCAAACTCTTTTTGTCAAACATTTTTGACAAACATATCACTATTGCTCAAGTTTATGTTGATGATATTATATTTGGATCAACTTCTCCCTCAGAAGTCAAATCCTTCTCTAAAACTATGCATAAGGAATTTCAAATGTCCCTTATGGGGGAGCTATAATTCTTCTTAGTCCTTCAAGTCAAACAAAATTCAGAAGGATTATTTTTATCGCAATCCAAGTACGCTTTAGAGATAGTAAAGAAATTTGGCCTCGAGAGTGCTAAAGATGCTAAAACGCCCATGAGTACTGCGCTAAAACTTTTCAAAGATGAAAATAGAAAATCTGTAGATCCTACTCTGTATCGTAGTATGATCGGCACCTTACTATATCTTACTGCCTCGCATCCTGATATTATGTATGCTGTGTGTGTATGTACTCGTTATCAAAGTAACCCTAAAGAGAGCCGCTTGAATGTTGTTAAACGTATCATTAAATATGTAAAAGGCACTCTAAATCTAGGACTTTGGTACACTAATGACACACCAAGCACTATAATTGGGTACACTGATGCTGACTGGGCTGGGTGTACTGATGATAGTAAAAGCACATCATGAGCATGTTATTATATAGGTAATAACTTGGTAGGATGGAGTAGTAAAAAACAAAACTGCACTTCACCCTCAATAGCTGAATCTGAATACATAGCCGCTGGCAGCTGTTGTGCTCAATTAATGTGGCTTAAACAAATGCTAAGTGATTATGGTATTTAAGAAAACCAATTGCATCTATATTTTGATAATCAAAGTGCGATTGATATTTCCAAAAACCTTGTTCAACACTCGCGAACAAAGCATATTAAAATAAGACATCATTTTATACGCGAATTGGTTGAATCTAAGGAATTAGAAATCAATTATCTTCCTACTGATCTACAACTCGCAGATATGTTTACCAAACCTCTAGATTATAATAGATTCATTTCATTACGTAAATCTATTGGTATGGTTTATGCTGACTAATAACTTGGTTGTTTATCCAAATTTTTCCCTCTGTCCATTTGAGACAAAATGGGGGAGAAATTTGAGTCTATTCAATTCTTTCATATGCTAAACAGCTTGATCTTAGTGATTTTTTGCAGGTTCTTTTTGTACAGTTACTCTCAACAGTTGTAATAGGGTATTCAAATGTACTTAGTTGAGTTATGTACTTTTTGATTTCTAGGTATTGGGTAGATAGAATTTTGATAGGAATAAGTTTTTCTTATTTTCTTCTTGCCCTACTAGTCCTAGATGACTCAAAGGAGATTTTGTCTCATATTTCCAAAGGGGGGGATTGAAGCCCTTATACTTTTGACTCAATTGAGTCTATATTGTATAAGTGCTCATCTACTTTGGAAATTGTGACAAAATTATGTCCTCCCTAGTATCCAAAGAACCTCAGAAGTTGGTTTGCTACTTCATCTCTCTATCTTGTTTTGATCAAGATCAAATTGCCAACACTCACACACAGTAGAATTTAATTTTTGCATATCATACTGCATAATAATGTGTGTATATATGTTGAGTGTGTTTAAATCCCTAAGTTGGAATTTTAATAATTTTTTGGGATTTTTTAAACATTTTTTAAATAAGGTTTTATTAATTAAAACATGATTTAAAAGTTTTGTGGTCATTTTGTAAATATTATTTGTTGGGTATTTTGGCCTAATGTTACCTTGGGTAGAATTCGAAAGCGGAGTAAACTTTAGGGTGTGGTTTTAATTAGTTTAAGACGCGCGTTTCATATCCTGTTATCATCCAACACCTCTCTTCATCTGATTGGCTGAAACTGTGTTTGTTTACTGAGTTAAAAGCGCGTATGTTTTTAGCCCTTGGATCATTAGCTATCGAGGATCTGCATGTTGTCTTGGTGAATCCCAGTACAACTTTCTAAACCAATCAGGATTCGTTTAAGCACCTCCTTATTAGAACACTTCGATCAAAGTCAATTTGACTTGACTTAATCCTGGCCCTTAGTTTTGATCCAGTCTCTCGAACCTTCTCTTCACCCTATAAAAGGGACCCTACTCTCAGACTTCTAAGACTTTTGCCATTTTCATTTCCTCTGAGAAGAGAGAAGAGAGATAAGAGAGAAAACAGAGAGTAGAGAGACAAGAGAGAGAAGACAGAAGAGATAAGAGAGGGAAGAGAGAAAACAAAGAGAAGAGAAAGAGTTAGAAACCCTAACCCTATTTCGTCAAAGCCTCTTCCATCCAAACTCAAACACTTCTTAAAAACTCTATATTCAAAACACTACCCTGAGTGTTCTTGAGTGATTGAGAGTTTGAGTTGAGTTTGTTATTGTTGCTGTAACCTCTTGTTCGTTAGATCTTGTTTTCAACTTAAACGTTTACTCAGATCTACTTTCTGATTTCAAAGAAATTTCAGATCTGAGTTATTCATGTTAAATTACACTTAGTTTCATTCTTTATTTCTCATCTTGAGAAATATATTGTTGATTATTTTCTATAAAACGTTTCCTTACTTTGAAATCAATAATAAATTCTTTTTGTTTCTTGTTCTTGTAAAACTAAACCTTTGACCTAGTTGGAATCACACTTGGAGGTTTTCAATCTCGAAAAACCTTTTTAAAATTTTGAGATTGATTAAGACCTTGTCTGTCTTCCTAGCAAGGTATCCGTGGATTCTGGGAATTATTTAAAGGTCAAATAAAGTTCAAAGTTTTGTAAGAAGAAAGAAAAAGGAAAGATCACAGCATATAGTGTTACTGTAATTTGTTAGGACTATTTGTACTTAATAAGTGTGCATGTGTGCATGCATGTGTTAGAGAGCAGCTCCACAAACACTTTCACCCTACAACACGAAAAGTGTAGGTAATAAGATCTTGTGAACAAAGAGTCGACGTAAAGTGATGGAACAAATCAGAAGTTAACAAACTGGGAGAACTACATCTACAATCAGAACTGCAGAGAACTTTTAAGGACACCAGAGGGTACATTCCTAAACTTATATAGGTCTGAGTTGTTTGCATGTTAGTTATATAGTTTGTAACTCATATATTTGTTTTAGTGGATTTTTCATTTTACTTCGTAGAGGGAGTCGTGGATGTTTCCTCAATTGGTGAGGTTTTACCACGTAAAAAACATCGTGAACATAATTTTTCTACATCTCCTCATCTCATTCTTGGTTGTGTTGAGTTTAAGCTTTTTAAACTACTTTATAAATCTGTTATTCATTTCTTGAATAGATCTCGTACATACTGATTTGTTAAACACATCTTATGTTCAAATAGTTTGGTTTTTACGAAAAGAGTTTCTTAAAAAAACAGATCGGAGTTACTTAAATAGTTTATTTTTAATAAACGGCTTTAGTAACATTTTTCATTAACGTGAGATATCACTTCGGGACTAATCTAAATAAACACTGAAATCCGCCATTTCATTGGAAGACCCTGATTATGATCATTGTACACTCACTCTAAAAGAGACTGTGTAATATAAATAAGGTAGATGACAGGTAATTAAATAGGCCTAGAAATGTATTTTAAGACTCTGTAGGGTTATCCTTAATTAAAACATCATACTACCCTTATACACTTATTTCCAGAAAAATAAACACCAAACTCCTTTCCCTCAAACCATCCCTTATATTGGGACGAATAATCAATAGACAAACTCACTAAGGGATCCCAGTAAAACGACACTTTATCTAGGATAAATAAAAAAATTTCGATCCAAAGATGCCTTTAAAGGCTCTTTTCCGATCATCAAGAAAAGAAAATGGGAACATCCTTCCCTCACCACTCCAACACCATTACAGACAAAGGGTTCACCATGGAAGAGATAAAAGTCATATCTCCAAAAGAAATGTCTTAAAAAGACTGGGCACTATTTCTATATGTATATGTGTCTTTTACTTCTTTTATGTGTTACCTCATTATAAATAAAGAAGATTAAAACCCATTTTTTCCCATACATATATATACCCCTTATAGTCTATTATGTTTGTCACTCGTAAACATGTTTATTCCTACCATTTTAATAAAACGAGCTTAGTCTCACTCTATTCATATGCATATTGGCCATTATTTATCCTAAAAATAACAGAAATATGGCATATACCGTATCAAAACACCATCAATGATCTTTTCTCACTAAAAGTACAAATTCATAAAATGGTACAGAACTCGAATAAATGTCGTAAAATCGAAAAATGTCTAATATCCCCAAAAATCCAAATAATTAAAGCATAATATCTATATGTCAAATGAATGAATAAAAAGAAAAAATCAAATGTATAAATCGGTGGAGACAAGCCCTCCACCTAGATAATTTATTAAAAAAAACATATGCATAACGGGCCTTCTTGGCCCTATCACCATCATTACCACCACCACCTACTACATATGGATCCACAAGATGCTTAGAACATGACTCTGTTGGAGAACGAAGTATGAGCATGAGACTGAGACTGAGAGCGAGATGCCACCCGAGTCGCTATTTTTACCTTATTGGCCGATGTGGGACCATAAAACTGGATGGAATATGACAACTATCTATACAAAAAGGACTAAAATTGCATCATCATTCGCTAGCCAAGCACCAAGAAATTCAGTTCTTGTGAAACAACAAAATAAAAAAAAATATCAGTACAAGAAAAGGAAACTAAAGAAAGTAGGGATAATGACAAAATATAAATGTAAATTGGGAAATAGCGTGTCCTCTTTCAGAGCCTCAATAAGTCGAGGAGTCATGCGGTCCAAGTGGGTGTCTGAGAAAGAAAGTGGATATGTAGTCAAAAGACCATGATCTCGAGATTCAACATATAACGGAAGGACTGATATTTCCACCCTCCTAAGAGGCATATTTCCCTAAGCACGACCACTCTCCCTCTCCTATTAAACGACCACCTCCTCTAGCTCCCTCACCCTAGCCTCTAGGGTGTCTATATAGTCAACGGTAACACCTTATATCTTAGCCCGCTCCTAGGATACCCCATCCTCGACCGCCATGTCCCTCTACTCCCTAGTCAACTGCTGACCCCAAAAATAAGATCCTCCACCCTTATCCAGGAGCCCAACGATGAAAATATCCACTCAAAATTCATAAACTTCCCAAGATAGGGGGTTTCTCCATTCTCCTGAGCGTGCCCTAACATTCCATCCTCTTTGAGCCCAACCAAAATTCATCCCCACAATATCCCTCGACCCAAGAAGATCCACCTATATTAGAGAGAAAGATACACTCAAAGGCCTAGTATCCCTTTTGACCCCACCGCTCCCAACTATCTCCCATACAAGTTCCTCCTTAACCCCTGCCCCCCCAAATAAAAAACTGCCTCCTGAACCTCAACCACCTCCTTGGTAACCATCCCTTAAGCCCAAACATCCTCTTCGAGAACCACCCCTTGACACCCAACCCACCCACGGGCATAAGATTCTCCCCCGCTTGCTCAACCTCAGGAGTTGGTTAACCCCCACCTATCACTTTTGGTTCACTCGATGGGGATACTAGATCCCCATCCACTGCCATAGGCACCAGTCCTATCGAAACCATACTAGCTCGATACAAAAAAGTTTTCCTTAGTACTGGATAGAGAATCGTCATCACATGCTGATCTAGAAAGACCTTATAATCAATGTCCTCCCCGACAAGACCAATGGCAGGGACACACTCCCTGAAAATTTGTCGATCCTCCCGCAATAAGGAGGGGACATAACCCTGATTGGGAAATCAAACATATACTAGCGAGTCACCCTCTTCTCCAGGTAAAAGAGAGCCCTATACGTCTCCTCTAGTAACAATCGCCGTCGGGATAGCTCCCATATCGCAACACCATCACCTGACCAGTGAAGGGTGAAACCCCAGGTCACCTATAAGAATAAAAACACAAAAAAAAAATAAGTCTGAATAATCGTCTAAATATCAAAAGCAAAGAAAAAGGAAATAATAAAGGAAACCGATACACTTACAGTCTCAACACTCATCCTATTCAAGAGTGCTCGGGATGAAGCTACTGATATGAATTATCCCACCCTCATATCCCTCCCGCATACCGTCTAAATAGATGGACCAAACCAACCATCGACTCCATAATCCAAGGCCTCTTCGAATAAGTTGCCACATAAGAAAAAAACCACATATGACCAAAAGAAAAATACGACATGAATAAAATAGGAAATAGTCTTTCAACTAGAACAAGTGAGAAGGAACAAAAAACTAAAATGAGCACTCACCTCCCACAAAGATGCATAACTATTAAAAAATTTCGTACGAAATCAAAAAATAAAGAGACATGGACCGATAAATCTCGGCCAGAAACATCCTCCCCCATGCATATCCAAAAAATTGGGAAAAGTCCATAAAAAAGGAAACCATCATAAATGGATCCCACTTTAACCACCTATTAAAAAAAATAGTTGAATAATTAACCACAACAAACTCCGAGCATATCGTCTCACTGCAACCCCTCCAAGAAAGTAGCCAAATAACTAACATAAAAATACTCCCCTAGACCAAGAGGTACCTGTATCCCCAAAGCTGCCCTCAGACCCTCAATGGTGATATTTAGGGTTTGATCAACCATTAAGGACACTCTTGAAAAATGGAGACCTGTGAAGGCATAGAGATCCACGGCATCATAGTCATCTCCCCCGTCGACAAGTGAAAAGTACTAGTGGTATCACACCAATGCTCCCTCAAGGCTACATAAATAATATATCTCCGCTTAAAGAAAGTATCGATAATGAAGTTTAAGAATAAGATGGATCCCACTGTATGTATAAAGGCATGAACAAAGGGGGGATCTGCTAAAACCTAACTAGCACTACCACAAAGCCCTCGACTAATCGAGCAAACCCACTAGGCTACGAGGAAGAAAACATAAAATGCATTCGTAATTTAAAGAAAAATATTATTTGTATTAAATTTTGGGTTACAATGCATATTTAAACCTAATCTCCCTACCCTAAATTTATTCTAAACGGGTAGGATAATCAGTTGTGAAGTGGTTAGGACACCCCTCAGAGATTTCACCCTCCCGGTGTTCTAAATCACTCCTTACCCACACTTACGCCACCTCTCCTCAATTCCTTCTTTCTAAGAAGGTTAGCCAGTCGTTAAACAATTCAACACCATAATAGATGTCATAAAAATCTGACTTTCTACGTCTATTTCCTCTAGCGACCTTAAATAGAAGGGGTTGGAATATTTTAAATCTTTGATAAAATCAAAGTAGAAAATAGAGATACTTTGGACCCCAGGAGTTTTCTCCCTCTTGGTGTTTTAAATCGCCCCAAACTCACATTTATGCCACCACTCTTTAGTTTCCACTAACTAAGAAGGTCATCTAGTCATTAAGCGGCCCTACACTATAATAGATGTTGTCAAAACCCTGAGTTTCTAAGTTTTGTCCCCCTAGCGACCTTATATAGAAGTGGTTGGAATATTTTCAATCTTTGCTAAAATCAAAATTAAAAATTTAGATACTCTGCACCCCCCGAGCTTTCTCTCTCTCAATGTTTTACATCACCTCATACTCATAGTTAAACCACCTCTATTCAATTCCCATTAACTAAGAAGGTTAACTAATAGCGAAGCAATCCTACACCCCAATAGATGCCTCTTAAAAAATGGATTTTCTACGTCTTTTCCCATAGCAACCAAGAATTGAAGGGTTTAGAATATTTTGAATATTTTCTAAAACCTAACTAAAAATTAAGATACCCTAAATCCCCGAGTGTTTTCTCCCTCTTAGTTTTTTAAATCACCCCATACTCGTACTTAAGCCCCGTATCTTCAGTTCCCGCTAACTAAGAAGGTCAACTAGTCATGAAATGATCCTAAACCCCTAAAAACATGGATAAAACCCCAATTTTCTACCTCTGCTCCCCCTAGTGATCTAAAATTATAAGGGTTGGAATATTTTGAATCGTTGCTAAAACCAAAGTAAAAAATAGTGATACCTTTCTCTCTCGGGAGCTTTCTCCCTCTTGGTGTTTTAAATTGCCCCATACTCACACATAAGCCAACTTTTTTTAGTTCCCTCTAACTAAGAAAGTTAACATTCGTGAAGCAATCCTACCCCCTAATAGATTCCACAAAACCCCCAAGATTCTACGTCTTGTGCCGCTAGTGACCTAAAATAAATAGGTTGGAATATTTTTAACCATTTGTAGAACAAAAATAAAAAATTGAGATATCCTTCACCCCTCAAAACATTATCCCGTTCAGTGTTTTAAATATTCCCATATACATACCTAAGCCACCTTTTTTTAGTTTTTTCTAATTAAGAAGGTTAATAAGTCATGAAGTTATCCTACACGCTAATAGATGCCATCGAAACCCCGAGTTTCTATGCCTAGTCCCCCTAGCAATCAGAAATAGAAGGGGTTGGAGTATTTTGAATCTTTGCTAAAACCAAATTCAAAAAACAAGATACCTTGCACCCCTGAGATCTTTCTCCCTCCCGGTGTTTTAAATTTCTTTATACTGACATTTAATCAACCTCTCTTCAATTTCCTTTAACTCAGAAGGTTTACCGCTCATGAAGTGATCCTACGCCCCAACAGATGCCATTGAAACACCGAGTATCTATGTCGGGTCTCCCTAACAACCAAATATATGTGGGATTAAAATATTTTAAATCTATGCTAAAACCAAATTTGAAAATATAGGTACCTTGTATACCTGGATCTTTCTCCTTGTTGGTTTTTAAATCTCCCTATACTCACACTTAACTCACCTCTCTTTAATTCCAGCTAACAAAAAAGGTTAACCTGTCATGAAGCTATCTTAAACCCCAATACACACCGTCAAAACCTTGAGTTTCTATGTATAGTCCTCATGTTGACCTAAAATAGATGGGGTTGGAATATTTTGAATCATTTTTAAAACCAAAGTCAAAAATTGAGATACCTTGTACCCCTCGGAGCTTTACCTCTAAAAGTTTTTAATTACCCCACACTCACACTTAAGCCACTTCTCTTTAGTTCTGCTAACCAAGAAGGTTAACTAATCATGAAGCGATCCTACACCCCAATAGATGCCGTTGAAGCCCTAAGTTTCTATGTCTGGTTATCTTAGAGACCTAAAATAAAAAGGGTTATAATTTTAATGAATCTTTGCTAAAAAACAATGGAAAAAACAAGATACCCTACTCCTCTGAGCTTTCTCCCTCTCGGTGTTTTAAGCACCATATGCCTATACTTAATCTCCCTACCCTTAGTTCCCACTAACCAGGAAGGATGAACTAAAAGGTAACTAGGAACCCCCTATATATTTATTAAATGATTAAGGATGCACACAAAGCACAAGGCTGAGTTCTCATAGTATTATCCTCATTTGTATTTATTACCTTAAGTATGAAGGCCATACCACCTCTTATTTTTTATTTATGTGTTTTCCTTGTCTTATTGCTCCTATTTTCTTAGTATATAGGCTTCCCACCACCTATTTTATATTTTCATTAATTTTACTATTATTTGGACCCGTATTACTTTCTATTTTTCTCCTTATCACGGGACTAATTATGTTCCCCTCCTACCCATACCCTTGACATTTTTTATGGTTGTGGTTATCTTGTTATCAACCCCTTTTTTACTACATTACAGACACCCACTATCTTCCCACATTTTTATTTTCTCATTTTTATTTTCCCATTTTTATTTTTTTTTCTTTCGGGTGTCATATTTTAAACATAAAATAAGCATAAAGAAATATTAAAGTCAGAGAACTTATGCGTTGAGTATCCTCGGGACGATCCCCCAGAATCGGATCACTCACACACTCCTGCAAGAGGACCTCTGTGTTCTCTTTGTCCAGGGTTAGGTGAGGGTCATAAGTCATCCGCTCCTCGAGCAATGGTGCATCACCTGTCATACCACCACCACACAGTCATCATCATGGGGGGACATGCCCTTACGCCCCATTGGCCCTAAAACGAATACCTTTATCCAAGGATCCACTTTCGTTGGCTCGTCATATGCCCCCGGTATCTCACCATCCCCCATCACCTCCTCAACCAAATGCAGTCCTAAGACCTGAAGCTCATCTTCATCAACCATAATATGTTTCAAAGGATCCATAAAAGAGTGAAACTAGACTCATAAGAAAAAGATAGTAGTGCTTTGTAGAGAGAGAAAATTGAGAGAAAAAATAAATTGAGATAATGGAGAAACTAAAAGGGAAAAACCCCTTTATAGGTTTCATACGACTAGTTCATTTAGTCGAATGGACAAATTCAACTAAATGTTGTGTCGTTCGATTAACTATTGACTTATTTAGACAAAATGTTGTGCCATTCAATAAAAACCTTGGGCTGGCCCAACCAGGCTTTCTGCCACTTGGTCAAATCTCCAACTCTTTTCTCAAAATCCCAATTTCAACTATAAGGTTTCTTACCTATCACATTTTCAGCCCCATCTAATTGCCTTTTTTTATTTTTCTTCTCCCGTTACACCCTATTGACTACTTTTACGTATTCAAAGACAAGAAGTTGATGACATTAGGAAGATTGAAGATTGCTCTTCACAACATCATTCAGAAGAGTTATGAGGTGGTTTGGTAAAGACTTTATTTATTAGAGGGTTATTTTTAAAGAGTTTTCATTTAAAAGTTTTCAAAATGTTACTAAATTAATTTTTAAAGATTTTTTTGAAAATCTATTTGGCTCGTTAGAACGGACAAAAAGGTTGTTTGAATGAGATTCAGTATGATGTTAGAATGATGATAAAATGAGGTGCCCATGCACAAATGAGATCTGGGACGATGCCTTCTAGGTTCTCTCTAAAATGTCATTCAAAGTTTCGTTGAAAACTATTCTAACGAGATTAGGTACATCTTTCGAACTAGGTGGTAGTTCTTTCGATTCAGTACCCATGTTTTTATTTTTTTAAAACACATCTTTTGAAATATTTAGTCCCTATATCTCTGCAACAACTTTCCCTATAAATAGAGATTCGGGATTAGAGTTTTAAAAAAGGCCCTTTTAGAGTTTTTTTGTGATTTAACTTTATACTTTTTTCATCCAAACCTCTTACAACTTTGAAGATCTCTTTCTCAAATAAGGAATAACACATTCAAAGTTCCAAAACCCTTGTATAGATTTTTTCTACAGATAAATTGTGGCGTTGAGGCTCTACTGCTAATGAAGAAATGAATTAAGATTCCTAAGGCTGATCGGTGGATACGAAGGAAAGATCTACTTGCTATGGGCGATGTTGGACTCTACAATTTTCTGTTGAAGAATTGAAAACTCTATCGCATTATACTTAGTGGATATCTGAGTTGATTATAAGTCCTTAAGTGTCTGTATTTTCCTAAATATTGTTGATATTAGAGATTTTGTTCGAAAGGATTTTTTCTCGAATTCTTCTTCTTCTAATTTCATTTGGAATTTGGCTTCATAATTGTATTGCATGATTCACTAAATTAAATCAAGATAAATTTGGTAAAAAGTGAAATTGTGTGTTTGGCCTAAGATACATGTAAATCTGTCTAACCCCTTATTTTTTTCAAATTGGTATCGGAGCCAGTTAAGCTAATTTATTATGTGATCTTCATATTTGGGATTATATGGATAATTTTTATAATAGGATTCCTATTTTTTATCAGTTAAATTATGCATATTAAAAAGATAAAATGAGTTCTACTTAAAAATCAATTGGCGAAAAGGTTTGGCTTGTGTGTAAAGATGGTGGACATCACCCACTATAACTAGAAATATTGTCTAAAGTCTTAAAGTTGTCATTGCTTTGACAGAGGATAGTTGTAAATTGAGTAATTATAACTCCCATGACTTAAGTGAAATTTATAAAGCCGTCACCCCTGAGGAGTTTAATCGTATCATGATGTCCACCGCGTCTAAGGAAGCTTGGGATTGTTTCCAACTCACTCTCGAGGGTACCAATGTTGTGAAAGCTTCTAAGCTACAAAATTTCACCACACAACTTGAAATAATCACTATTCTAGAATCTGATATTTTTAATGAGTTATATGCTAGATTATTTGATATAGTCCATTCTAGTTTTAATTTGGGTGAGAGAATTACTGACACGCTCATTGTGAAAAAGATTTTGAGATTCCTTCCATCTCGCTTTATTCCTAAGGTCACTGTCCTTAATTTGTTGGGAATTTCAGTTACACTTAGGTTAGAAGAACTCATAGGAGACCTTCAAACTTATGAAATCGATATGTTTTCAAAACTTTTAAGCCAAAGGAAAAAATAATTTCTTTGAAAGTTCGATTTAAAATGAAAGGGGAGATTTCTTCCGACTTCGATTATGATTTTGATCTAAACTGTCTTTCCCTTTTTGCAAAAACTTTCAAAAATTCTCAAAATAAGAAAATAAATTACTTAGAAAGAAAACAAAAGTTCCGAGAAAGATAAAACGTTCAAATTGGGTAAGAAATATTCTTAAAAGGAGAGAGAGGATATTACCTTAAGGAAGATGAGGAGAGATGCTATGAGTGCGAGCATAAAGGTCACAAAACTCATGAGTATTCTACGATATTAAAGAGACAGGGCAAGGGAAAAGATACATTTAATTTCACTCTTAGTGACATTGATGTTAAGTCCATGGATTTCGGGGATGAATCATCACATGGACGTGACTTCGCCACATTAATGGATAGTCATGTTGGTATATCGAATACCTCTTACGTCGATGAGCATGTTTCCAATACATGATGACCTCGATAGTGAGCCTAGTCATTTTCAGAGAGAGTGATGGAGATAACGTTTTGATGAGGGTGAAAGTGTTCTACAATATGCTTACACTAAGATTTACGTCGAGTCCTTTAAAATTAAAAGCCAATTTTTTTTACTCTTAGGGTGTTAGGTTTAGATAATAGAGAGAGCGAGAGAGAGAGAGAGAGAGAGAGAGAGAGAGAGAGAGGGTCATTTTAGTGGAAATGGAAATTATGACTTCACTAACAAAGTGGATGGTCTAATGAGAGATCTTAAAGCTTCATTAGAGACTCATGAGAAACTTGAAGCCCTTATATCCTAACTCAAGAAAGACATCGAACGTTCCTGAGAGGTCAAGGTTAATATAGAGGATATATCGAAGAAGTTAGGAAAGATGTTCCTCGGTCCCGCTTTAAGTTATAAGGAGAAGTAAGGAATAGGTTACGACGGTGCATCCAATTCCCATGCCGCATCGAAATTGGTTCCTAAATTTGTGGTACATCCTTATGGGCCTCGACCTAAACGACAAGATAAAGTTCAACCCAAACGATTGAAACAAGGTATAACCAATCAAGTCTATGTTTACAATTATTACAAAAGTAGAGGTCGCCTTAGGGAATTTAGCTACAAGTTAGGGAGAAGTAAATATACATAAACTCCCGCGCCCCGCTAAAGTGACTTTTCTAGTCATAGAGAGAAAGTTGAGTGCCTAATCATCACTTTTTAAAGCTTATGGAGTAATTTCAAAGGATGTATCTTCCTCTTTAGAACGCTTCTAACACAATGACTAGATTTAATAATGACAAAGTCAAACAAAAGGTTACTTCCACTTGGGTACCTAAGCAAGATGATGAGCTACAGGAATTTGATGCCCCTGACCTCGAGTGTGAGAATAATTCACCCCTCATGACAATCACACAGTTCTTCATATTACCCCAGTGGACCCCACTCTACATTTAGAGGATGGTTCGAAAGAGTCATGATCCTTCCGATATACATGGTGATCCCACACTAGGTGTCAAGACTCGCACTCAACTTGAGAATATGGTTAGCTACTTTTTCTACACCTCTTTAGTCGAGCCTAACAATGTAAAAAAAATAACACAATGATGACCATTGGATATCCACTATGCAAGAAGAGTTTCTTTAGTTTCGTAAGAACGATGTCTGGGAGTTAGTCCCCCAGCCTAGCGAGACTAATATGATTGGTACCGAGTGGATTTACATAAATACGGTGGATGAGAATAGTAGCATAGTTCACAATTAGGCTAGGTTGGTTGGTTAAGGCTACACACAGATTGAGGGTATAGACTTTGATTAGACATTCACTCATACTGCTAGGCTTAAGTCCGTCTTCTTACTGCTTTCCATAACATGCAATCTAAGTTTTAAGTTATATCGAATGGATGTTAAGAGTGCCTTTCTTAATAGAATTCTAGAATAGGAAGTTTATGTGGAACATCCAAATAGATTTCACGACCCAAAGCACTTGGAACACGTTTTTATTTTAAGAAGGTCTTATATGATTAGAAGAAGTCACCTTATGCTTGGTACCAAAGGCTCATTTCTTATCTCTTAGCTTATGGTTTCAAGAGAGGGTGAGTGGACAAGATGTTGTTTTTGAGGAAAGAGAGTGGTGCAATCGTGGTTGTCCAAGTTTATGTGCACGACATAGTATCCACAGCTCCCGATATGCTCACATGTATTAGTAGGATATGAGGCGTGAGATTGAGATGAACCTGGTAGGTGACCTTACGTTCTTCTTATCTCTCCAAGTACATCAACTTGAGGATGGGATATTCATATCTTAATAAAAATATGTTAGGGACCTAATAAATTTTTTTGGTACTATCCATTAAGCAATCACGAACCCCTATGAGTACATCGACTAAACTTAGCAAAGAAACTTTAGGTAAGGATGTATAGAAAACTCTTTATAGGAGCATGATCGGTAGTCTTCTATACTTCACTGCTAGTCACCCCAACATTGCCTTTAGTACTGGAGTTTGTGCGTGTTACCAAGAGTTCTCGAAAGAGTCACTTTCTCGCACTTGAACGTACCATTAAATACTTGAGTACATTTATTTCTATGGTATTTGGTATTCCATTGATACCAATGGCCATATTTTCGCTAATTCGGATGTCTATTGGGTCGGGGATGTTGATGATTATAGAAGCACCTCGGGTGGGTGTCTTTACTTTAGGAGTGCTCTTATTTGTTGGTCAAGCAAGAAGGAAAACTCCATCTCTTTGTCCACTATGGAGGCCAAGTATATAGCCATCGGTAGTTATTGCACACAAATCTTATGGATGAGGTAAATGTTGGAATATAACGGATTTCCAAAGATATGATGATTATTTCTTATGATAGTACGAGTGCAATTCATATATCCTGTAATCCGATTAAACATTCTCACATGAAGAACATTAGGATGCGTAAGCATTTTATTCGTGATCTCATTGAGGACAAGGTCTTCTCCTTGAGCTTCGTGAGAACATAATGTCAATTAGCCGATATTTCAGGAAACCTTTAGATGCACTGAGATTCGAGAATCTTAGGAAATATATGGGTATTTGTTTCGTTGAATGAGTTGGGTACTTTTTCTATCATAGAGTGATTGTCATATTCATATTATTTGTACCTATGGATAGATTGTATTTCTATTGTATTCCTTTTTTCATACATGATTATATACGCTTTTATTTTTGAAAAAAATCTTGAAAAATCCAAAAGATTTTTTTATTTTTAAGAAAAAGGTTGAAAAATTCCAAAAAGATTTTATTTTTGATATAATTTTGAATAAGACCAAAAAAGGTTTTTCTATTTTCGTTTTTCACCATATATGGATGAGAATTTAAGATATTCGAATCACCCCTACATTCCATCCATTCATGTGACTATTTCATAATGTTTTGAGATATGGTTTCATTTCTTTAGTGTGCTTAATAATCTGTGAATATCATTTCATTGTTCATTGATGGTTACTTTCTTCATAATAGACTTTTTATCACCTTTATTTCACACATGCATGGAATTTTATAACATTGTACTTGCTTATCATGTGTCGAATACAGTGTTCTGATCTCAATCATGCTTAATAATGAACAAAATGTACTAAAGATAAGTTATACGTGTAAGAACCATTGCTCGAATTTCATTTCCCAAAAAGTTTGTTATATGTTAGGCAATGGAAAGGGTCTTTGAAAGAGTAAATTATCTTTACGTTAAAAGCCAACATTTTCAAAAAGAGCCTAAAATATTAATGGCACACAAAAATAGAAGTGCCAAGGCCATTTTTGTTTCTTTGATGTTTCTCTACATATGAGCATTATGATATCTTCAAAAAATTTAGAGCGAATTCTTATATATGTGAGACTTTGAGGGTGTTATAAAGTACAAGATAAATGGGTTTTCACATAGGACTTTGTTGAAAATCATTATATAGTTTGGCATTATTGATGTGATAAGCATTTAAATACATAGCATGTTCGATAAGTCGAGTCAGTTTCATTTAAATTCAACATTCTTACACCTAAGTCCGAAATTGAGTTCTTTCCTTAGAAGTATCTCATTCACATCATGCAGCTATGTTATGAATAATTATGTTGATTTACCCGAAAAAATGTTCATATAATTACACCCCCCTTTAATTATTCGAATATTTTAATGTTATTCCTTGGTTTGATGAATTTCCCCTATATGTACTTTTTGTATTTATAGTTATTTTTATAATTGTAAAAAGCACAAATTTTTAAAAATAGTTGGTTTTCTTCATCGAATTCTCATTGCATATGCTTCATTGATTATCTTTGTTATGTTAGTGCATTTAGATTTATGTAATGCTTATTATTCATGAGTAGTTTCTAACTCTTTGTCTTTACGAAAAAAAATGGGGAGAATAAATTGGGGGAATTTAATTTTTTTCTTTAAACTTGTACGCATCATGGTATTTCTTTTGTCTCGTGTGTTTAGATCATTCATCCTTGATGATGATTTCATGGAACACACAAGATGAATAATTTTTAGTTGAAGACTTATTCATTTATACATTTCCATTCTTAGTTTAGGAGGGTATAAATCGTATTTATCTTAGAGGACAATTTGTCCTCGGTCTGTATTTTGTACCGAAATAAATAAAGGAGGATATTTGTAAGAGAAAGTTTTATAATCGCTCATTTTAGTTTTATTTGGCTAATTCCGTTACACTCCACTGCGACTTTATGTCTACTTTCACGTATTTGAAGGGAAGAAGTTGATGACATTTTGAAGATTGAAGATCCTTTGTCACAACATAATTCAGTAGAGTTATGAGGTGGTTTGGTAAAGACTGTAATTATTCAGGGGTTATTTTTAAAGAGTTTGCATTTCAAAGTTTCAAAATGTTTTCAAATCAGTTTTAAAGATTTTTTTAAAAAATATCACTAACTCATTAGAATTAATTGACAAGTTGTTAGAACAAAATTTAGTAGGATGTTAGAACAAGATTCCCACGTTTGAAGGAGATCTGGAACGATGCCTTTTTTGTTTGCTCTGGAATATTGTTTAATATTTTGTTAGGAACAGTTTGAACAAGATTAGGTAAATCGTTCGAACGAGGTGTCCCTTCATTCTAACGAGTATACATGTTTTTGTTTTTAAAAAATATCTTTCCAAATCATTAATCTATATCTCTTTCAAACAACTTTCCATATAATTACAAATCAAGGATTAGACTTTAAAAAAAATGATTTTTGAGGACTTTTTTATCAAACCCTGTATTTTTTTCATCCAAACTTAGGCATGGAAATTTTCTTCGAAATTTCGCGTCCCCGTGGTTACCCGAAAAATAATCTTTGAAAAATCTTCGAAAATTTGGGGATCAGATCGGGTTCAGGGAGTGAAAAAATCCCTACAAAATTTCGGGTCGATTTCGGGTATACCTTCGGGTCTCCACAGGGATACCCAATATATTAATACATAATAAAATATATATATTTATATGAGTATTAGTATATAAACATATAAAAAAAGAAACCCTAAAAACTCTTTACTCTCACTCTCTCTTTACACTAATGTCGTATTGCCTCTCATTGTCTCAGGCCCTCACGATCTGAGATCTTATCCTCTCCTCTCTCTCACACCCTCGTGGTAATGCTCCCTTAACCCTCCCTCTCCTCTCACTCACACCCTCACTGTCACGCCTGAAGGGGCTGTTGATTAGAATACTGTTGAGGTTACGGGAGATATTCAGTTGTCTGTTTGGATTGGTACTCAAGCGGATGATGCATTTTCGGAGTCATTGAGTTCTGATGCCCCCTATATTGTTCACACATGATCCAAAGTGTACCAGTCTCCAAAGATTTGGTCAGATTTACTGTTATTGAAGCTCAAGACCTTCACATTGAACCCAACTTACCACCCTTGACCACACCAGAGGTTCGGGTTAAAGCCCAACTTGGTTTCTAGTCATTTCGGACGAGGCGAGGGTCCATGAACCATCATAGGTCTTCGTTCCAATGGTATGAAGACCTCCTTTTTATGTTGGGCCTGTATTGTATTATTTTTTAACACCTTTGATTAAATAGGATTCGACCAAAAAAATCACTTGAAAATTTCCAGGGCCAAATTATATTGATAAATCTTCTGTTACAGAGGTTATGAGAGGATATTAATCTTACCTAGTGTTACATAGGGTTACAACAGTAAATGAAACCATTTCATATCTATAGACCCCAATCTCTATTTCTTTTCTCAGCAACCAAAAATAGTTACTTAGGTGCTTAAAAAAATAAAAAAAATAAAAACGAGTTCCCCGGGGGGAACCCGATACCCGTTTGAATGGGAACTGGGATCCCCAAACCGATCATAACGGGGAATGGGGAAGGGACGGGAATGGTTTTTTTAACGGGGATGGGGAGTTAAAACTCGACCCCGAATCGACCCGTTGCCATCCCTATCCAAGCTCCATGGATCTTTGAAGATCACTTTTCCAAATTAAGAAGAACACATTCAAATTCCAAAACCCTTGTAGAGATTTTCTCGACTGCTAAATAAGAAAGGAATTAAGATTCTTGAGGCTGATTGGTGGATACCGAAGCAAGATCTGCTTACTGTGGGCAGTGATGGTGTGTACCCATTTCTGTTGAAGAATTAAAGACTCTATGATATTATATATAGTGGATCTCTACGTAACTTATAAGTCGTCAAGTGTCTGTCTTTTCTTAAACAGTGCTAAAATTAAAGGTTTTTATCAAAAGGGATTTTTTTCTCAAACTCTTCTTCTGCTAAATTTGTTTGGAATTTGTCTTCATAATTTTATTCCACGATTCACTACATTAAATAAAGATTGAATTTGGTAAAAAATGAATTCATGTGTTTGGTCTAATACATAAGTAAATTTGTATAACACCTCTATTCTCACAGTCTTTGTCAATCGCCTCTATGGACACCCAGATTTACAATTCTGGTGTGGCTTATTGTATCCCATCCTATAAAATACCCTAAACTCGACCTCGACAAAGTTCAGAAGGTCAAAGTACCCGAAAAGAAATCTAAAGGACCAAATCTCCATAAAATAAAACTTGTTGGGGTCAACTTTCAAAATTAACAAATAGAAAAAAAGGCCCAAAACCTATCCTTGGAATCTTATGTCGATCGGCAAAAGGCCCAGGGACCTGGTAACATTCGGTCAAAGAGACCTTATACCATTAGGTCATCCTCCTCCCCAGTAATCATAACCAAATCCAATGTATCCCCTCAGCCTTCCACATGCCTCTAATCCAATATCTACGGTCGAAGACCTTCTATCATTCGGTAGAAGGCTTTACCCAGACCCAATAAATAGAGGTTCCCACCAACTATTTGAAGGGCACCAAAACTCGATCTTGATTTGATTTTTGACTTTTTTCTCCCCTGACCGTTCGAGATACTCGAGCTTATTATGAAAATCTCGAAGAAATTTGTATTTTAGAGAATTATTTTTCCCAAGGAAATTTTGTACTTCTAGAAAGTTGCTTTAGTCCCAAAAAAAGTTTCATACTTATAAAAAGTTGCTTCTAAAAAAAATAGGTGAAAATATCTGTGCACATTTTGTGAACATGGAAAATTATAAGCGAACCTTTACCAAACTAAAAATGGAGCTCAATCCACCTCGGGCACCTCAAATTGGAACACTCCTCCAAAAAACATCGGCTCACGCTACTTGGTTAAGGAAACTCTGCCCCAATTTGGGATCAAACACCCTTACATTTGTTTGTGTAAATAAACTTTCCCCATATTTTTGGTCAAATACCTTATATATATTATGATAAACTATCCATACCTATTTATCTCTTTTAGCTCGGCCACCGTTTAGGGTACTGGGTTGAACTTTATAATGTTTATATTTTAAAGCTTAGTTTTTGAACTAATAGCTCTTTTAATTGACTTGACGTGCTCATATGTGAAAAAAATGCTAAACAAATACCACAATGACCATTATAAAATATGAAAACATACTTTTTGAAATCACTATGAGGAAAGTTCTTTTGAGTTGAATAGGTTTGAAATTTTTCACAAGCCAAATTTTAAAATTCGACTACTCCCACCGCTTTTTAAAACGAGCAAAGCTCGTCCCTGCGGTGGAACCCCAATTATGTGTTTTTCTATCAAATACTTGTCGAACATCAGCCTCTGATTGAACATACTTTTAACATATAAATATATCAATCCAATGCAATGAAAATGATATATTAAGGACTAGGCTCCATAAATACCGTAATGTTGTATATAGTATACCCGGTATCCCATCGCCTACAACCATAAAAATGCCCCATTTTTTTGTAACTATGTTGAATTTGATCCCAAGTCTCCTTGGTTATGTAGGCGTTATACTGAACTAAACTCATGAATTGCAATCCTCATAATATATCTCTCGGCATATTATTTCTTTGTGATGCGTATGTTCCCGGTTCAAACTCCCTCGACTTTTACCTCTACCTCCCTAGAAGAGGATGTCTAGAACATGACATCCTTAACTCCACTCCTCCAAAGTATCACGAAGTTTCAACGAAACATTCGAGTTAGTCATCCCCACTCAGGTGATGATTGTCTTTGTTGGAGACTCTAGGTCGACTCCCATTATTAAGCTCCACTAAAGTTAACCTATGTCCCAATAATAGCTACTCTGTTTTCCAAGCCTAGTCCTACACTTAAACATGCATCACGTTCGAACATATGAACGCTGGAACTACGTAGGAATTGATCTTGTAGACACACGAGTAAGCAGGTACAATACCAATTCCTTCTTGTGATCTCTTGCCTCGACAATATATGTCTTGATATATTATCCCCCATGGAGATGCACTCTTCTTTTATCTCCCACCCATTACAACCCAAAAGAGATATCTGACTATCTCAATGGAGTAATATCCCATGATACACCCACACAAACCATAGAATGCATATACCCAATCGAACTGCGTAGGCATTTATCCCAAGTCTTCTTGGATAGTAGGTGTAAGGACACAAATTTCCAATTGAGTCCATATATAGTTTTGGCTCAATTCCGGAAAAAAACATTTATTCATAGGATAGTATTTAATTGTAATATTCTCAAGCCTATGAAGTGTTTGTTGAAGATGTAGCGGCAAAGATTATAAAGCTTCATCAACTATGCCGGTTTGTGTGCCTCGTTTCTACGTCATCAACTATGGTTCCATGCTCCCAAGGTATGAATGAAATTATATATATATATATATATATATATATATATATATATATATATAGGAGCTTGGAACAAAGTTTATTGGGTGTTAGGTTTTGTAAAAACTGTGTTTTAATTTTCAGAAATAATTAAATAAAACTTTAAAATAAGTTAATAAAGTTTTCTGGGCTAAAATCGAATTCTCAAACTTTCTGGTTTTTCGTTCGATAGAGTTGTTCGAACGAAAATGTCGTTCGAACGAACCTGCCAACGAGTTCCCATAATAGGCCACTGACATGTCGTTCGATATGTTGTTCGAACGAACCTTCTATTCGAACGAGATATCCAACGAGATTCTAACGAGTTCAAACTGGAACGTCGTTAGAAGTCTCGTTCGAACGAGATTTCATTCGAACGAAATGTCGTTCGAACGAGATGCCAGGCGGGAACAGTTTTTGGCAGTTTTGCACCCACTTCCCCACTTGGTTTTTAACCAACTTTTTCAGTCTTTAATATGTGCGGGAAGAACATTTTCCATCTTAACTTTTCCAAATCATTTTCATCTCTTAGAGAGAGTTTGAGAGCAAATTTGTTTAAGGAAAATGTTCATGTTTTGAGTGAAATTTTTAGAGAAAAATATCCATCACTCTAGTGTTTACACCCAAATAAGTTTATTCCAAGTTCTCATATACATATCAATTGCTTGGACTTTGGCACCGGTTTATCTCTTCCGTTTCAAAGAGAAGTTTTGGTTTGCTTCTACATCCATCAAAGAAGAAGAAGTTTTGTTGCGATTCTACCCACTTGGAGAAAGGCTCCATGTACGGGTGACGGTGACCATATAAAGTCCCATCGGTGGATTCCGAGACCGCGGTGGTAGTCCAAGGTTATCCGCTGGGAAGAGGTGTCTACAAGAAGAAGCGTCGGGACTTGAGAGGAATCGAGTCGTGTGTTGTAAGTCTATCTGTCTTGTACTTTTAATTCCGTATCTAGTGGATTTGTGGCTAGGGTCGTCCGAGGTTATTTCCCGGCTTGGGTTTTTTCTCGTACATCGCGGCGTAGTGTGATTGGTTTATTTTATCTTGCTTAAATAACGTAGAACGCGTGCTTAGCATAATTAAAGATAAAATTCGATTTAAATCATCACACTCAATTTAATTGGGGACTAAATTAAATATTGGGTAAAGTTTATTTAATTCAAGTCATTTGCTAAAATTTGGTTTCGCCTAATTTGCTAATGTCGATAAATATGACTTAGGCAAATTCTAGGACTTGGATTAATGAATCGGTTTAAGTGAATATATTAATTGATTAATTTTACTTCACTTGGTTTAATTTTAATTTGTTTCAAGAAAATTAAAATTTGTTGTTGTTGTTTTAAAGTTGAACCATCTCGTTTCACGCTTCCGCATCATCTCGAGTTTTTACATACAAAGGAAATTTTTACTTTTACAAATTGGTATCAGAGCCAAAAACGATAAATTATTTCGTTAAAGATCCTTAAATAATTTTTGGCTAAAATGGATTTTTCCCCATTTTCAAAATTTCCTATTTTCGATGGTTCAAACTACGCGTATTGGAAAGCGCGTATGAGATCGGTACTAAAATCTATCGATGAGAGAGTTTGGATGTCTGTTGTTAACGGGTGGTCCCCACCAACTTATTTAGTTGAAAATGAACGTGTTATCAAACCTGCCGATAGATGGAGTGAAAATGAGTTTAAACTTGCTAATTTCAATTCCCGTGGTTTAAATGCCTTGTTTAGCGCTGTCACACCGGATGAATTCCGACGTATTATGACGTGTGAAACCGCTAAAGAAGCTTGTGATATTTTACAACTAACTCATGAAGGAACTAGTGTCGTTAAAGTTTTGAAACTCCAAAACCTCACCACTCAATTTGAAACTATCAAAATGAATGAAAAAGAAACTTTTGATGAATTTTATGCTAGACTTTCTGATATTGTTAATTCATCTTTTTGCTTGGGAGAGAAAATACCTAATGAACGTGTTCTAAAGAAAATTTTAAGGTCCCTACCCGATAGATTTATTCCAAAAGTGACCGTGTTAAATTCTTTACCCACTTTAGCCTCTACGAAATTAGAATAGCTTGTAGGTGATTTACAAACCTATGAACTCGATATGTTTCCCTCTAAAACTGAAAAGAAAATCGAAAAGGGCGCTGCTTTAAAAGCCCGAAAAGAGGTCAAGCAAGTAGTAGAGAGCGATAGTGATAGTGAATCGGATGACATGGTTTTATTTGCTCGCAAATTTAGAAAATTTCTTAAAATTAACAAAGATAAATTTAAAAATGATTTTAAGAAATTTGAATCTTCTAAGCATGACAAGAACGAGAAGATTTCTAAAGCGAAGAAGATTCCTAGAGCCGAAAAGATCCCTAAACCTAGTAATGAAAATTTAGATAGGGGCGAGTCTAATAAGTGTTTTGGTTGTGAAGGTTATGGCCATAGGGCGTTTGAGTGCCCCACTAAACTAAGGAAAGAGGGTAAACGAGCCATTTCATATAATGCGACCCTTAGTGATAGTGATAAGGAAGAGAAGCCCGATTCCCCCACTAAGAAAAATTTTGTGGCTTTTATGGTTACTCATGTGAGTGATAGTGAGAGTGAGAGTGGAGAAGAAAGAGAGAGTGAAAATGAAGAAGAGGTTAATGTGAGTGAACTTCAAAATGCATTTCAAGAGCTTTATAAAGAATCTATTAAATTAAAACGAGCTAATTTGAAGTTAGAATCTAGTTTAAGAGAAAGTGTCAAGGTCGTTGATGAAAGTTCTTTAATAGAAGACCTTAGGACACGTGAAAGGACTCTTCAAGAGAAGCTTCAATATGTAGAAGGCGAAAGAGATAGCCTTAAGGGTTTAATGGAATCCTTGAAAAATGAGCTTCTTGCTTTTGAAGGGCGAAATGTTTTATTAGAGTCTAACATTTTAGAATTGCAAAATAAACTAAAAGACTCTAGTAATGTCAAATTTGATTTGGAGTGTCGTTCGAAAAAACTAGATAAAATATTAGGAACAGTCCAAATTAAAAATGACACTTGTGGTTTAGGCTTCAATACTTGTAATGAATCTACTCATAAAGCCAAGACTAATGTTTTAGGAGAATCTACTAGGAATACATTTAACGATCACTCCTTAAGTAAATCTTTTCGACATGTTTTTGCTTGTACACATTGTGGTCGAAAAGGTCATCTTAGGAAATTTTGTTTTGATCTTAAATGAATTCCAAGAAAATCCCATAGTAACTTAACCACAGTAGTTAACGTTCCAACACCCCAAGATAGTCATTCTTCATTAATTTGGGTTAGGAAATCCGACTTGGTTGCTTTGCAAAATAGGGTTTTTGATTCTCATTTACTTTCACATGCTTCCTCCCTTGCTAAATCTAAAGGATGAATGTGTTAGTGTTTGCATACTTTAGCTTTTTATACTTCATGCTATATTCACATGCTAAATGTATGCTTGTTTTGTCATTTTCTAGTCATTGTCTTATTTCATATCATGCTAGAATTTATGACTTGTTTATCTTTTTGTATTATATTTTGTGTTTGAATTAATTGAAAAATATAAAAAGATTTTTGTTTATCATTTATGTTTTATTTATTTCATTTAAGCTTAATGAAAAATACAAATGATTTTTGTTTGTCCTTTTGAGTAAATATTTATTTTTGATTAAAAATGTTAAAAACTCAAAAAGATTTTTTTGTGTGTATTTTAGTTTGACACTTTAAGTGGCATATTCTTGTGTTTGAATTCCATCGTTTACGCTCCCACGTGGCTAGAACTTTTGGTTTAGATTGTCAATCCTTAAAATGTTCTTTACCATATTTTATGGAGTAGTTGGATTTTGTGTTATTTAAATGGATTCTATTTCTATATGCCTCTTTTCACACATGCACGAGCTCTTTTGAAATCTTAATGTCACATGTTATATTTGAGCTTTTTGAGGTGTTCTCCTACCAATCTAGTC
Organism: Sambucus nigra; assembly: GCA_949130495.1. Lineage (NCBI taxonomy): Eukaryota > Viridiplantae > Streptophyta > Magnoliopsida > Dipsacales > Adoxaceae > Sambucus > Sambucus nigra. The sequence continues at coordinate 190,909,176 of OX422210.1, read as the reverse complement.
ATCTACATATCTATGACCTAGGAGGACTAGTGCATGTCAAAATCCGTTGCACGTGAGCTTTGTGAGATAAAATATTATATATCTAAATGTGCACGGGGAAGGGCTCCGAAAGGATGAATTGAATCCTTTGCGATAGTAAGCCACCGTTTATTGGATCTAAAAGAAATACGTGATCCAAAGGCCTAAAAACAGAATATTTGACATTAAAAAGAAAACAATTGCCAAGGCCTATGTTTGTTTGATATTTTCATTCAAAAACAAAGAATATATATGCTTATTGAGGGAGAATTGGATGGTATATCAACGGTTTGCGCAATGTCCGTTTATCCTAGTTGTCTTTAATGTCATGACTCTATTTGGTTTGTAGAATCATCATCATGCTAGGCTTGTATACATTGTGTATGTTTGTTCATTGAGTTCAATCTTTATATTGTCACATGAGGTTATATTTAAATGTGATGAAGTTTGCAATCAAATGAGAACTCCGTGAATGTTTATTAAGTGTTTGGGTCTAAATTTAATTGTTGTTAGTTCACACCCCAACACTTCCATTTCCATATGACACATTTTTGCCATACAAGTGTGCAAACTTATTGTATTTTGTGTCATGTGTGTGTTTATATCTATATATATATATATGCAAGTACTTATTGGTATATTTATAGTATATATATATATGATATTTGTTTGTCTTTGCCTTGCTTTTATTGCCCATATGCTTTAATGTCTTATCACTTTAAGCTTCAACATGCTTTTATGTTTATTAGTTCTTTATCCTTTGCCTATTCCTGAACAAAAAGGGGGAGAATGATGATAGGGGGAGAAATGGTATCTAATCCTATTATTATCGTATCTTAGTTTGGGGGAGATTTATCTTAGGGGGAGACGTCTTTCTAAGTAGGTCATGTGTTTGATAAAGGGGAGAATTAATTTAGGGGGAGTAATTAATACTCAATTGCACTTAATACTTTGATATTCCCTATGCATTTGATGAGTTTGCTTAAGTGTGCAGGATTTCTTCTAAAGCGGCATTGTTTAAACGGCAAAGCGTTTGATCCTTGGGTTGAGTCAAGTTTGGGTGGGTTATGTTTTGAGTCTAGTTGAGCTTGACGGCCCTTTAGGATTTTTGTTTGGTTTTTGTCCCGGAATAGCCAAAGGGGGAGATTTGTAACGACACAAATTTCCAATTGAGTCCATATATAGTTTTGGCTCAATTTTGGACAAAAGCATTTATTCATAGGATAGTATTTAATTGTAATATTCTCAAGCGTATGAAGTGTTTGTTGATGACGTAGCGACAAAGATTATAAAGCTTCATCAACTATGCCGGTTTGTGTGCCTCGTTTCTACGTCATCAACTATGGTTCCGTGCTCCTAAGGTATGAATGCAATTATATATATATAGGAGCTTAGAACAAAGTTTATTGGGTGTTAGGTTTTGTAAAAACTGTGTTTTAATTTTCAGAAAGAATTAAATAAAACTTTAAAATAAGTTTATAAAGTTTTCTGGGCTAAAATCGAATTCTCAAACTTTCTGGTTTTTCGTTCGAACGAGATTGTCGTTCGAACGAAAATGTCGTTCGAACGAACCTGCCAACGAGTTCCCATAATAGGCCACTGACATGTCGTTCGATATTTTGTTCGAACGAACCTTCTATTCGAACGAGCTATCCAACGAGATTCTAACGAGTTCAAACTGGAACGTCGTTAGAAGTCTCGTTCGAATGAGATTTCGTTCGAACGAAATGTCGTTCGAACGAGATGCCAGGCGGGAACAGTTTTTGGAAGGTTTGCACCCACTTCCCCACTTGGTTTTTAACCAACTTTTTCAGTCTTTAATATGTACGGGAAGAACATTTTCCATCTTAACTTTTCCAATTCATTTTCATCTCTTAGAGAGAGTTTGAGAGCAAATTTGTTTAAGGAAAATTTTCATGTTTTGAGTGAAATTTTTAGAGAAAAATATCCATCACTCTAGTGTTTACACCCAAATAAGTTTATTCCAAGTTCTCATATACATATCAATTGCTTGGACTTTGGCACCGGTTTATCTCTTCCGTTTCAAAGAGAAGTTTTGGTTTGCTTCTACATCCATCAAAGAAGAAGAAGTTTTGTTGCGATTCTACCCACTTGGAGAAAGGCTCCATGTACGGGTGACGGTGACCATATAAAGTCCCATCGGTGGATTCCGAGACCGCGGTGGTAGTCCAAGGTTATCCGCTGGGAAGAGGTGTCTACAAGAAGAAGCGTCGGGACTTGAGAGGAATCGAGTCGTGTGTTGTAAGTCTATCTGTCTTGTACTTTTAATTCCGTATCTAGTGGATTTGTGGCTAGGGCCGTCCGAGGTTATTTCCCGGCTTGGGTTTTTTCTCGTACATCGCGGCGTAGTGTGATTGGTTTATTTTATCTTGCCTAAATAACGTAAAACGCATGCTTAGCATAATTCAAGATAAAATTCGGTTTAAATCATCACACTCAATTTAATTTGGGACTAAATTAAATATTGGGTAAATTTTATTTAATTCAAGTCATTTGCTAAAATTTGGTTTCGCCTAATTTGCTAATATCGATAAATATGACTTAGGCAAATTCTAGGACTTGGATTAATGAATCGGTTTAAGTGAATATATTAATTGATTAATTTTACTTCACTTGGTTTAATTTTAATTTGTTTCAAGAAAATTAAAATTTGTTGTTGTTGTTTTAAAGTTGAACCATCCCGTTTCACGCTTCCTCATCATCTCGAGTTTTTATATACAAAGGAAATTTTTACTTTTATAGTAGGCATAATACTCGATTCATTGTCACAACAGAGATTAACCAATCAAGAATGACCCCACTTTTATATTCTCATATATATTTTGCTTTTACAATTGTGTGTTACTTATTATCTTATAAATGATAGATTTTTTTACATATGTGGTATTTTAGGTTATTAATATAACACAACCCATTTTTAAATTTGAAGAATTAATTGTAAGATTGATCAAATTGAGGTTTTATGACACATCCTAAGTGAAAGGATAAGTATCGGGGTTGAAAATGTAGTTTTATGAAACTTTAAGGACTTGGTTTTAATAAAGGAAGTTCCAAGGAACAAAATAAAAATTGAAAAAGACTTTTTCCTATATGAAATATTTTCATGGACCTTTGAGAAATATTAAAAATATATAATATGAAATTACCAAAATGTCCTCTATATATAAAATGACATCCATATGTAAAATGGCACTTATACCCTTAATACCTTTCCACCTCGTGCTTTATCTTGCCGCCACCACCTTACAGGTGTCGTATTTATAGAGAAAGATAAAACACAGGTTATCCATATAGATAAATCTAAAACATATGTCGTCGTTTGGTGAACAAAGACTGCAAGACCCCTCCGTTACGCGACACCTCGATATTGACTCACCAAAATAAAGGCTTGGTCACCTAGACACGTGTCAACACCGTGATATATTTGGAAAACTATAAATAGGGTCTTCAGGATCATTTGAGACTTACACCAATTCCTTGAGAATAGTAGAAAGAAATAGTGAGAGAAATTGTGGGAAAGTTTGAGAAGAAGTTCTTAAAATTATTAGGGATATTCATCTTAAGGCCATCTTCTTAATTGTTATAATGCATCTTTATAGTTTTAATTTATTATTTTTTAGATTTACTAAGTAGGTATGCTAGTAAAATACACTAAAGGCTTCATTAATCAAAACATAAAATTTAGAAGAAATCTAAGTTGATTTTATTTTCAAAATATGTAAACTTGTTTGAAATTACATATACGCATTTAAAATGATTTTTTTAAAAGAAATTGATTATTATTATGGAATCCTATTTAAGTAACTCCAAAGTAGGCAAGGTGAAATTCTGTCTTGATGAGATGGTATTTAATGAGTGACCTTTTGACCCTCCATCTCTATGGGGAATCGACTAATTAAGAAGAACTAGGAACTAAATTCTTCAATTATGATCAATGAGTTTTAAAAATTGAGAAAATGATTTTTAGTAATCCTTTAAAAACAAGTTATTATTGAAATATGGTATATATATTGAACTTTGTTTAGAATATGTACTTAAATCTTTATCATATTTATGAGATTAACATGTAATCGAAGACTCAATATCTCTAATTTCGAACCTCTATTTTGGGTGAGTACTCTATGCCATTTCTTGCGCATTTTTATTATATTATATTATGCAAAATATATATATTTTGTGAAATTCTTTTATTCTCAAAATTCATCTGATACCGACGATTTCGTCATTTTTTTATATATTTATTTATTTATAAACATCTAATTTGAATTATGAAATTATTGATTCAGCCTATGGAAACTCTGTTACTACGTTGGCCTTAACTACTTAGTGGAAATATTTGGGTGGTACCTTCCCAGTTGGTTTACCTAGTGTTCCCTAAACAAGGCGTTGTTTCTGAAATCATGATTTTCTGTCTGTGATGTTATTGGGTGAAAACATTTGGTAACACTATTTGTCGAGTATTAGAGTGTACACTACTGCTAAAACTGAATAATTGACATATTGCTCAATTGCTTTATCTATTTTGTTTATTCGAAAAATATAAAATGTTTGTTACTTTATATGTATTAGTACAAACTCCCCTCTCTCTATATATATATATATCTCTATCTCTCATATATATATGCCTTCTGTTGTAAATTGAATAGGTATCAATTTTCTAAAATCCCTTGGAAAGTCTCGAGATTGACTTTTATTCGGATTTTAGAAATACTTAAGCTCGTGGAAATGTAAAAGTACTACGTTGAAGATTTCTCCTTTAAAAATGTTTTTGTTACTTTAAGTAGAAGTTTGTTTTATTAGATAGAGCATGTTTGGCCCTTTAATAATAGGTTTTAAATTTTGTCTTAAGTTGTAACTCGTTGATATTTTTAATATGAGTGAAGATTCCTTTAAAAAGCTCCGTTTATCTAATTACCTCACTTTCAATATTTTATGATTCATAACCTTGTGATTGTATTTTTGCTACATATATTTTAGTCGAAAATTTTTAAGCGATGATATTTTTTGCCTTGGTGTCATGTCAAGACACTCTTTTCCTAATAATACTGGGTCGGGGTTGTGACAGAGGTAGTATCAGAGCATAGGTTATGAACCCGTAGACTACTGAACATCAGTTTTGAATGTTATAGATTTTAAGAAGAAAATATTAAATATTCGACTTATGTGATAAACCTCCATATGTGGTATATTATTTATAATTGCTCTTTTAATATGGAATCTTGATATAGTATAGTACATCCTACATTTGTCCATTATTGTAGAAAATGACCAAGACAAGAGCAACTATGGGAACTTCTGATTTGAGTATGGAAGGACTGGAGGGTAAATACAAGGCGATTGAAAGTCAAGCAAAATATTGTGGAGAATCTCGTGAATAATGGAGTACAAATAATCCTGAGCTAAATAAATGGACTATTGAATAGTTCAGGAAGTTAAACCTTCCATCTTTTAAAGGTACTCCTAACCCCATTAAAGTAGAATGTTGGGTGATGCATATCGAAAATATAATTGATGTTCTTAAGTGTACCGATGAACAATGGGTTTCATTTGCAACATTTATGTTAGAAGGTAAATACGAATATTGGTGGAGAATAACTAAGAGAATACATGAGGAAAGGTATACTTACATAGGTTGGCATGACTTCTTAATGATCCTTTATGAGAAATATTTTCATGAAATGGTGAAAGATGAAATGGCAGCTGACTTCACGAGTTTATTGCAAGGGAATATGACACTTAGTCAATACAAGGAAAAGTTTATTTAGTTATCCCGTTCTACACATCATCTGGTGGCAACGGATGTTTTGAAACCCAAGAAGTTTGAACGTGGGTTAAGTTTGAATATTCGTAGTCCAATTTCCTTCTTAAAGTTGACATCATATATTGACGTCGTGACTGGGGATATGATAGCTGGGAGGGATGGCAACGAGTGCAATCGAATTAGAGACGGTAAGAGGAAGTTTAGGGAACGAATAGGGAAGAACCCAAATAATAGAAAAAAATTAGGAGTACATCCAATGCTAGAGGAGCTATTGATAACAAACACTATATTATCAAGATGTATCATATGATGAAAGATGCATGGAGGATGACCTTTTTACAAGGATTTAGGAGCTTGTTTTGGATGTAGGCAGAGAGGGCATCAGACAAAAGACTTCCCAAACCTAGCAAGGGTTCCGATAAATCCTTCAAGTGAAAATAAGGATCAAGGCAGACAAGTTAGAGTTTTTTCACTTTTTGATACCCAAGCTTGTAAGTAGTAGTGTCAGGTACACTTTCTACATGTGCACAACCTTTTCAAGATTTGATAGATCCCAGTTCCACCCATTCATTTGTATTTTTACGTGTAATAAACTCTTGAATCATAACATACACGTTTCTACTGCTTTGGGTGAGTTATTGATGGGTAAATTAGTATACAAGGCTTGCCTAATAGATATTTATAGTCATAACTGCTTGTTGATTTGATAGTTTTAGACATTAGAGATTTTGAAGTCATCTGGGTGATGGACTAGTTGGCATCATATCATGATAAGGTAGATTGTTTTGAGAAGAGTGGTACTTTCCAAATTCCTCACCAACCAAAATTTAGTTTTAAAGTAACTGCATCATACCTCTGATTTGTATTCTTTCTATAATATAAGACTAGCATTTTCTTAAGAAGGGATGTTAGTTTGCACACAATAGAGCCTAGCTTATAAGATATTCCTATTACTAAGAAATTTACAGATGTTTTTCTCGATGATTTACCCGGTCTACCTCGTAATAGAGAAATAGAATTTAACATTGACCTTATTCTTGAAACTATACCAATCTCAAAACTACCATATCGTGCGAAACCTTTATAACTAAGAGAGTTAAAAGTTCAATTAGAATATCTTTTAGAAAAAGGTTTTATTAGACCAAGTACATCACCTTGGGTTGCTCTAGTGTTGTTTGTTAAAAAGAAGGATTGGACGACGAGACTATGCATAGATTATCGTAAACTAAATATGGTAACCATTTAGAATAAATACCCCTTACCTTGTATAGATGACTTATTTGATAAATTATAAGGCAAACAAGTATTCTATAAGATTGGCCTTAGTTCAGGCTATCATCAATTGAATATTAAGGAAAATATTTCAAAATTAGCTTTTCGTAATAGATATGATCACAATTAATTTTTTGTAATGCCATTTGGACTAACTAATGCACTAGCCGCTTTTATGGATATGATGAATAAAGTGTTTAGGAAATATTGGTATCAATGGACTGTTGTTTTCGTTAATGACATTCTTATTTTTTCTAAGAGTATTGAAGAACACGAGAAGCATTTAGAGATAATATTACAAATACTTAGGAAAGAGAAATTCTATGCAAAATTAAAGAAATGTGAGTTTTGGTTGTCGGGCATTTCTTTTCTAGGACATCACATATCCAAAGAGGGAGTGTTAGTTTACCATCAAAAGATCAAGGCTATACTAGATTGGCCAAGACCAACTAATGTGACTGAGATATGTAGTTTTCTTCGATTAGCAGGTTATTATCAAAGATTTGTTGAAGGATTTTAGTATCGCCAAACCTCTATCTAGGTTAACACAAAAGAAGGTGAAATATTAATGGTTTGAGGAAGCTGGTTATAGTTTTAAAGAACTTAAGAATCGATTATAAACTACCGCAATTTTGACTATTCCCTCCCAGACAGGGGGATTGGCATTTATAGTGATGCTTTAAAAAATGGTTTGGGATGTGTGCTTATGAAAAATGAAAAAGTAGTGTCTTATGCCTCGAGACAATTAAAACCACATGAGCAGAATTATCCAAGCCATTACCTAGAATTAGTAGCTGCAATCTCTTAAGATTTGGAGACATTATTTGTATGGTGAGACTTGTGAGATTTATACCGATCATAAGAGTTTGAAATATATATTTATTCAAAAATAATTGAACATGAGAGGAAGGAGGTGGTTAGAATTTATGAAGGATTATGATTTAACTATTCATTATCACCCGGGGAAACCTAACGTAGTAGTTGGCGCTTAAAGTAAAAAGACTACACCAAATTTTGCATGTCTTATTTGAAACTCGAAAGATCTGTAGAAGTATTTCAGAAGTATGGAATGCTCGTATTTATAATAAAGGAGCAATAATTGCAAACTTAAATGTACAACCCATGTTGATGGCAACGACCCAAAACAAAAGAAGATTAAAGAAGAAATTATGGAAGGAAAGATAACTGAATTTTTCATAAGAGATGATATATTAAAATTTGGAAATAGAATGTGTGTTCCATGTGACACCCAACTGAAGAGGAAAATTTTAGAGGGAGGTCATTATTTGAAATTCGCATTTCATCCTGAATATTAAAAGATGTATCAGGATCTTCGAGAAGTATTTTGGTGTAATAATATGAAGAGAGAGATAGTAGAATTTGTATCTCAGTGTTTAGTTTGTCAATAAGTAAAAGTTGAATATGAGAAACTATCAGGATTATTGTAACCTCTACCTATCCCTGAATGTAAATGGGAACATATTATTATGGATTTTGTGATAGGCTTACCAAGGAGTTTAAATGGTAATGATTCCATTTAGGTAATTATTGATAGGTTAAATAAATCCATTAATTTTCTTGCCATTAAGTTATATGTACATGAAATTATTAGGCTTCATGGAACCCCAATTTCAATTGTTTCTGATTATAACCCTAGACTTGTGTCTCTTTTTTAGAAAAGCCTACAAGCAGCCATGGGAACAAAATTTAATTTCAACACCGCTTTTCATCCTCATATAGATGGACAATCTGAAAGAACCATTCAAACCTTAGAGGATATGCTTAGGGAATGTGTATTTGATTTTGGGGGAATTGAGATGATCATTTACCATTAGTGATATTCGCATATAATAATAGTTATCAAGAAATTATTCAAATGGCTCCGTATGAGGCACTCTATGGTAAAAGGTGTCATTCTCCTACATGTTGGGTAGAAGTTGAGAAAAAAAAATATTTGGAACTAGAATTTATTCACAACACGAAATTGAAAGTGAAATTAATAGAAGATTGACTTTGAATCGCTCAAAGCTGTCGAAAGAGTTATGATAACAATCGACACCGGCACATAGAATTCAAAAGAGGAGATCATGCATTCTTGCGCGTATTGCTAGCAAAGGGAGTACTCTGATTTGGGAAGAAAGGTAAGTTGAGCCCAAGATACATAGGACCATTTGAAATCCTTGAAAAGATAGGATTTGTTGCATATAAAATAGATCTACCACATGTACTCTCTTGTGTGCATAATGTGTTTCATGTATCAATGTTGAACAAATATGGCCCAGATCCAACATATATATTATGAACCTTTTCAAGTTAAGGAAGATCTTACCTACATTAAGCATTTGATAGAAATTCTAGACCATAAAGTTCAAATATTACGGACCAGGGTAATTCCACTAGTCAAAGTTGATAAGCACCCAAAAGTGTACATTTTATACCCTGAATAGACCATTTTTAGTTGCTAATTCTCGACAATTTGGGTCTTATGTGCGAAAATGTTTATTGTGCAGGCTTGATTGCAGCTGCGGTGCCAAAAGTGTTATTTCAAGGTAAATTTCATCAAGAGTGTAGCTAATACCCTGTCCCATAACCTTACCCGAGCCTAAACCAGTTCCTAAACCTACCCCGAAGCCCGTGTGTCTTTAGTTTATGCCTTTTTTAAAAAAAAATAGATTTTTGGTTTAAGTCGTTTTTATTTTTAGGATTTATTTTAGAATTATTTAAGATTTTTAGAATTTATTTACATATTTTTCTATTTCTTTTTATTTAGTGTAGTTTTATTTTGATTTTAAATTTTATTAGTTTTTTGTTTTTTATTTTTTATTTTATTTTGTTTTATTTTATTAAGATTAGTTTTTAAGAGTTTATTTTTAGTTTTAATAGATTTTACATTTTTTAGGACTTTAGTTTTCATTTTTATTAGATTTTTCATTTTTATTTCTTTTGTTTTATTATTTTAGTTTTTAATAGCCTGGGATTTTATTTTCTTAAGTTTTAATATTTCATTTTTAGTTAGATTTTATTTTTTTATTTTTATTAATTTATGTTTTTAGTTTTAATTTTATTTTTTTGGTCCAAATTAAACACAGACACAATTAACCCAACTCACATACATCCTTAACCGACACTCACATACACTCAAACAATCCCTCAACCACACCTTAATACCCATACCCCTCATCTACACCGTACCACTACCCCATAATCTTCTACATCCCTCATAATCTCTCTCCTCAATCACACGATTCGCCTCCCATCATTAATAAACCTTAACCCACCAACAATATACGCACTACCCCTTCTCTCTCTCTCTCTCTCTCTCTCTCTCTCTCTCTCTCTCTCTCTTCTAAGCCAATAAACCCACGAATCTTCCACTAAATCGAACCAAATCTAGGCATCCACAACCCGAGCTCTGGCGCACCATTTTCGACGGTGCCCAGCTTAATTCAACCCACCTGGAAACCAACCCCCTTCGCTGTCAACCCGAACCCGCTATATCCAACCTGAACTAGACCCATTTTGGCCCCAAAATTCCAAACCCAAAACGAGAACCCATGACTAGCTGCCCCCATACATGCTCAAACCATTTTAACGTGGTTAGACCCTAAACCAAGAACTCCTATGCCCCTCCGACCCAACCCACTTCGGGCGATCCAGACAGGAGCAACCCGTGACCCGACCTCCTTAAACCTGAACCACATTGGCCCAGTTGCATTAGGCCTCCAACCCGGATCCCATCCGAACTCATTGCTCAACATGTTCGAACCGGGGATCCACCAAACAACAACCCGATCCCACTTCGGGTTCAACAAACCACAACCCAACAACCCGAGATCCATTGCACTCCCTACTTCTGACACACTACCGCCACACGATTTTACCCCTGCACTAAACAAAAACCAAAAAAAAAAAAAGAACCCCACTTATCTTCTGCCTAAACCCAATATGTAAAAACCAAACCCCGACTTCTACCCCTCTCCTGTCAAATCGACCCTATATACCTGAGATGTCTGTCCAAATCTTTCCCAATCCATCAAAAATCAAATATCACAAGACCCAAGCATATGCCAATTTTCCCTAAATAAAAATCACATGTCTCATCCAAGAAGACCCTTTTCATTTTAAAAGGGGGAGAAGAATAGGAAGAAAAATTTGGGCAGGACAAGTTACACAGAGAGAAACATTATTAGTTTAGGGGCTCCATTTTTGGAGCTCAATTTTGGTGTAGTATTGTACAAATTTTTATTTCTTCTTTTATTATTTTTTTTGTAGTGAGTTGAGTGTGAGGCAGGTTATTGTGAGATAAATTTTGGAGTTTTGCCATTTTTTGGAGTGTTGTAATATTTCAGAATTGTGGGTGCTCTTAATTGTTGATGTTTGAGAAATTATTATTGAGTTCAAGGAGACTTGGTTCGAATATTTTTTGCCACTTTATTTTATATTTTGTATGCCTCAAATTGTGTCATTATTACATTTTATATGAAATAATACCATAATGAGAGGCTAAATACCCCATTCAAGGGGTGTGATGTAACCCTTAACTTAATTATTTTTATTTTTTTGGTTTGTTTATTTATTATGCCCCTTTGAATATTAATATTAAAATTTTATAATTTATATTTACGCCTCGAGAGATGGTGAATTATTTTCAAGAGAAAATTGCAAATTCAGATTTTAATGTTTATTCACTAATTAAACTAGAGATAAACTAGAGATAGGCAATTTTTTACTGGTATTGTAGTTTGAATTTCTCTACTATAAAATTGTTTATTTTTATGATTTAAAATACTTTATTGGATTTTCCCTAGCGGGTTATTTATTAGAAAATGTTTAAATCTAATTTCCGTGAGTATGTGAAATTTCAATATTAATCTTCTAAAAAGACTACATATAAATTTACATTTGCAATGAGAGTTGATTTGTGAATTTATATATGTTTTGGGGTATTTCAAATAGACAAACTAATTAACAAAGATAAATAAGTTATGTGGTGAAGTTTAATCCCTTGAATTATCTCATAAGTATTTTCTCCGCATATTTAGCTCACTTTATCATTTTCTTTATTTATTAGTGTAGTATTAATTTTAGTTCATAATTAGTAGTATAAATATCCCTGTTTAATTGTTTTAAAAATCATACTTTGTCTTCAACTTGCTCTTGTCCACATTAAGGAGCACGGATTGACCCCTTACTTGTCAATATACAATTTTAGTGTGTTTGTAGGTACCATAAGGGATTTTTGATTGACAGGCTTTTCCCACAACGACATATACGTAAAAGGCGAGTTATCAAAAGTATTGTGGCATAGTCATTCGGTTCAAGAAGCAACATGGGAGCGGGAAGATGAAATCAAGGAGAGATGTCCATACCTGTTTGAAAATTAATGTGAGTCAATTTTGGGGAGCAAACTTTTTATAAGGACTATAGGATGTAATGACCCCAGTTTTATATGCTCATATATAGTTTCTTTTTATAATTGTGTTACTTATTATCTTATAAGTGTTATAGTTTTTACATATGTGGTATTCTGGGTTCTTAATATGACAAAACGCATTTTTAAATTTGAGGATCAATTGTACAATGGGTTAAATTGAAGTTTTAAGACACATTTTAAGTGAAATGATAAGTTTTGGGGTAAAATATGTAATTTTATGAAACTTTAGGGACTCAATTTTAATAAATAAAGCTATAGGGACCAAAATGAAAAATGAAAAGGACCTTTTCGTACATAAAATATTTGCAGGAACCTATGAGAAATATTAAAAATATATACTATGAAATTACCAAAATGCCCTTCATGTGTAAAATGACCCGTGTACCCTTAATACCTTTCCACCTCGAGCTTGACACCTCGTGCTTTATCTTGCCACCACCACTTTACACATGTCGTCTTTAGAGAGAAAGCTAAAACACATATCATCCATATAAACAAAGCTAAAACACATGTCGTCGTTTGGTGAAATAAGACTGCAGGACCCCTCCGTTATGCGACACCTCGACGTCGACTCACCAAAATAAAAGCTTGGTCACCTAGACACGTGTCAACACCGTGATATCTTTGAAAAACTATAAATAGTGTCTTTAGGATCATTTGAAACTCACACCAACTCGTTAAGAATTATAGAAACAAATAGTGACAAAGTTTGAGAAGAAGTTCTTAAAGTTATTACGAATATTCATCTTAAGGTAATCTTCTCAATTTTTAATGCATCTTTATAGTTTTAATTTATTTTTTTTAGCTTTACTTAGACGTTATGCTAGTAAAATACACTAAAGGCTCCACTAATCAAAAATTAAAATTTAGAAGAAATCTAAGTTGATTTTATTTTCAAAATACGTAAACTTGTTTGAAATTACATATACGCATTCAAAATGATTCTTTTTTTTTAAAGAAATTGATCATTATTATGGAATCCCATTTAACTATTTCCAAAGTTAGGCCCGATGAAATCGTGCTATATGAGATGGTATTTAAGTGGTGCCCTTATGACTGTCCATCTCTACTTGGAATGAATCTGAAAATGTTCTATCTAGATGAGATGGTATTTAAGTGTTGCCCCTGTGACCCTCCATCTCTTCTAGGAGCTGACTGATTAAGAAGAACTAGGAATTGAATTCTTCAATGACGATTAATGAGTTTTAAAAGTTCAAAAAATTATTAAATTAAGGTATATAAATTGTACTTTGTTTAGAACATATACTTAAATCTTTATCCTATTTGTTAGATTAACGTTTGATGGTAGACTCAATATATATAAGTTTGAACCTCTATTTTGGGTGAGTACTCTATGCCATCTATTGTGCTTTTTGATTATATTATATTATATTATGCAAATTGTATATATTTTGTGAAATGTTGTTATTCTCAAAATGCATATGATATCGATGATTCCATTATTTTTTATATGTTTATATCTATCTATATAAACATATGATTTGAATTCTGAAATCATTAATTCTGCCTTTGGAAACTCTCTTACTATGTTGGCCTTGACTACCAGGTGGAAATATTAGGGGGGTACCTTCCCAACTGGTTTATTACTGGTGTTCCCTAAAGAAGGCGTTGTTCTAGAAATCATGAATTTCTGTATGTGAATGTTATCGGGTTGAAACATTTGGTAACACTATCTGTCTTGGTATTACAGCGTACATGGCCGCTAAAACTGAATAATTGACAAATTGCTCAATTGCTTTATCTCTATTCTGAATTGTTTATTCTGAAAATATATATTATCTATTACTTTATATATATTATTGTGAATTCCTCTCTCTCTCTCTCTCTCTCTCTCTCTCTCTCTCTCTATATATATATATATATATATATATATATATATATATATATGTGTGTGTGTGTGTGTGTGTGTGTGTGTGTGTGTGTGTGTGTGTGTTTTGTTATAAATTGAATATCAATTTTTTGAAAAATCCTGGAATGTTTTGAGATTGAATCTCATTCGTCTTTTAGTTGACGTTCGATAAAGAACCATTTTTCAGGAAATATTTAAGCTCGTGGATGGAATGTAAAAGGACTACGTTGAAGATTTAGCCTTTAGAGCTCTTTTTGTTACTTTAAGTAGATGTTCATTTTATTAGATAAAGAATGTTTGGCTTTTTAATAATAGGTTTTAAATTTTGTCTTAAGTGGTAACTCGTTGATATTTTTAATATAAATGAAGTTGCCTTTAGAAAGCTCTGATGTAGTAATTCATTTACTTTCAATATTTTACGATTTATAACCATGTGATTATATTTCCGCTACATATATTTTAAGAAAAAAATTATAAGCTAGGATATTTGTTGCCTTGGTGGCATGTCAAGACACTCGTTACCTATTAATACTGCGTTGGGTTCATGACACCATCTCTCATGTCACTTTTACATCTCTCATCAATCCTCTAAAGAGATATAAAACTACTTCAAAGTTGAGCTCCCTCGCACACTTGAATATCTACAAATGACCACCAGTTACACATTAGTATGGAGTCATGTACAAGCACCCTTATGTACCTATATCAATTGAAATGACGTTATTAAACCTCTCACTAATAACAGTTTCCTACCTAAGAACCTACCTACATTTAAGGGATTATCAACCTAAGATATCGAAGCATAAAGAAAAAGTGGGGTGCCTAATACCTTCCCCACTCATAACCCGATTCCTAAACCCACATAACAAAAATATCTACACCAACTGCAAACTTTAACCTACCTTCTTAATGCCTAAAAGTCTAGCTCAATTATTATATTTGTTTTTTATAAAATAAATTGGCGACTATGAACAAATCACCCAAACTCCTTATTGCATCAAAACACAATTAGGCCGAGGCCTAAAACTAAGGTGTAAGAATCAAACTGGGCATGGTGTCAAACATATTCTAGAGGAAATTCTCCTTTAACCCACGTTGAACTGATAACCCGACCTTGGGGGACGTGAAAGATCTTGAGACAAGAACACCCGGGTATCCACTATAATCATTCAGACAAAAATTTCCCCTTTAGGCGCATCACCGTTCGAAACCTACAATTGCACAGTAGGGCGTGATGAAAATAGGTAATATTTATTTTTACATAATTTGATATTTAATTTTCTTGATGTCCTTTAAGAACATTTATGTTTTTAAGTGAAAGTATAATGTTTTACAAGGAGACCAGAGCATGTATGTTCATTTTAAGGGACTCGAAAACTAAGGTCCTTAAGCAATTCTAAAACGTATAGAAAGTAGTAATGAGGGTATGCAATACTAAGTTTACAGAAAGGAAGCATATGGATATTTTGGTTCACTTGTTATCCCTAGCGGAGTCATAAATTTGGTGTTGCGGGACCCTATACTGGCTCGAGAGAGATGGAGGTGTGGATGCGTTACATCCGTGTATGTCCTCAGGGATATGATATTTATTGTCACTCTATCTTCGTTCCTCACTAATGTCGGGTTCTGTTTGTTTTCCAATAGAATATGTTTGAAATCATAGCATATTCTGTGTACGCCCAGACTGGCCGAAGCCATTCTTCTGCGAGGGGTTTTTCTGTTGTTTATAGTCGCCATTTTATTTTATATAAAAATAAACAAAATGGGTTGAGTTTTCCCTTTTGGTCTTACCCTAAGTCATGTTGATGCCTTCAAAATATCTATAGATTATTGGTGTGGGTTTGGGAATCGGGTTACGAGTGGGGAACATATTAGGCACCCCACTCATTATTTATGCTTCCTTGTCTATATACTTATTATCACATTTTACATTGAAATTACTTTTAGTTTATTTTAGAACATGCTGAGGGACCTTATTTTGGAAATCCCTTAAACATAGAGATATACTTTGGTACAAAAATGGCGTTAGTGAGAGATGTGAGAACATCATTAAACAACTGTGGGTACATAATAGTGAATTTTTATGAATGTATAAAGGTAATGAGAGGCCATTAGTGTATGTATATATGTGGGAAGTCTTACCTTGTATAATAGAAGGTCATTAATAGGTGTATATGTAACAGGAGGCCATTAGTGTTTTGAGGCTTGTGCATACGAGAGAAGTCTCAATATTGCACCTATGTACCCATGTAGCCATAGGGTCAAAAGTGTACATAGTTTGTGGTGTGGCTTTTATGTATGTGATAGAGCATTTGTGTTGTGTCAATATTCACGAGAAGTCGCATCTTGAGATGATTGGAAATATCGTGGTTATTGAGAGGTAAAGGGTAATACATGGAAGCATCTCTTTAAAGGCAATATATCAAGAGACATATTGAAGAGTCATGTACTCATGAGTTGGATTCAGTATTTCTCCTATGTACCCTTGTATCCACGATATCAAAGCCTACGTAGTACTCTAAGGCGTATGCCACATAGAATGGGTTCTAGTGTGATTGTAACACCCTGTAATTTCGATGACATTGAATTAAATTATTTTTGGTAGAAATAGAATTTATTTTAATTTGAACAAATTTAAATTTATGATTTGGAGAAATTATTCAAATTAAATTAGTCCGCACACAACCTCAGTGAACCGTCCCTCTTCTTCACAAACAAAACTGGAGCGCCCCAAGGTGAGGTACACCTGCGAATAAAGCCCTGACCTAACAGCTGCTCTATCTGGTCTCGTAGCTCTCTCATCTCAGCTGGGGCCATACGGTACGGAGCGCGTGCTATAGGCCTCGTATCTGGCAATAGGTCTATCACAAAGTCTATCTCTCGACTGAGTGGTAAGCCCGGTATCTCCTGAAACACATCCGAATACTCCCTGAAAACTGGGATAGAATCTAAAGGAATCACAACCTCCTTAGAGGTATCCTCCTCTATGTAATACAGATGAGCGGTCGATCCTCCCTCTGGGCGAGGCATCGCCACTACGAACATCTCTTGCCCCGGAATGGCAAAAACAATGCTTCCGCTGAAGCAATCAATCATGGCCCTATAAGCTACGAGCCAATCCATACCGATGATCACATCGTGAACATGCATATCTAATACCAACATATCTGCAGGTAATACCAGACTACCAATCCCTACTCCCACTCCCCGGCATATAAAGAATATAAGTGACCCACTCCCCAACGGTGAGTCGACACACGTCACTGTGCTCTATGCCGTAGCTAACAATCCTAAAGCTTTCGCGAAGTGTGTAGCTATAAAATAGTGTGTAGCCCCTGTATCAAACAATACCCGACCCATAGTGTCATGGATAGGAAACGTACCCTCAATCGCGGGCGGGGCCTGTGGAACTGCAGCCTGGTGGACGTTGTAGACACGTCCATACTGTAGCTTCCCCTGCTGAACTGGGACTGCTGGAATGGGTGGCAATACTGCCATCTATGGCGGTGCGGGGAGAGCAGCAGGAAACATAGGCCTCTGTGGCTCCTGGCGAGTACCCTGCTGCTGCTGTGGGGCCCTGCCCCTATCAGGATAATCCTGTCATTTATGGCCAGTCTTGCCACAAACAAAACACTTCCCCGGGAAGTTCCCTCCTCTCTGACCCTGCTGCCCCCGGCCCTGGTGGCCGTTATCGTTCCTCCCTTGGCCCTGCTGGCCCTAGTGAAACTGCTGCCCATTCTGTCCCCGTTGTCCCTGATGGCCGTTTGGACCCTGATGGCCCTAACGGAAACCTCCTTGTCCCTGTTTGTAGTTCCCTGACCGGAACCTCTTATTATGCCCCTGCTGGGAGCCCTGCTCATTCTGTCTCTGCCCCTGACCAGATTGTGCCCCGTTGGCACCATGTCCTCCGGTCCTGCCCTGATGGCTAGACTCCCCCGACCTCTTGCCCTCGGCCATATGAAAGCGATGGTCTTGGCAGTGTAACAACGCAGCGTTAACCACATCAGAATAAGTGGCCAACGATAGGTTCCCTAGCAGATGCTGACGGATCCTCCATGTCAACCCGTCCGTGAACTTCTCAATCTTCTTCTTCTCTGTTGGTATCTCATCTGGAACGATATTCAACAGATTCGTGAACTCGGCCTCATACTCGGCCACGGTCTTACCTTCCTGCTTCAAACTCATCAATTTCCTCCTCATTTTCGTATGAACAGCGGACGGAAAGTACTTGCGGTCAAACCGCACCCAGAAGTCCTGAATAGCGAGAGTATCCCTCTCCTCCGCGGTGGTAATAGACTCCCACCACTGCAGTGCAGATCCAACTAGCTTGAAAGTAGCTAGAACCTGCTTCTGAACATCCATGCACTCATGCATCCTCAAGTGCCTCTGCATATCCTTCCTCCACTGGCTCGAGACTACCACATCTGAGCTACCTGCAAACTCTGGCGGATGCGCTTTCTGAAAAGCGTCACGTACACGCTCCCAAGCAGACGGGAATGCATTTTCCTGTACTGGCGCGACAACCGGCGCCTAAGGTGGTGCCTGCTGAACAACGGCAATTGCGGCATTTACCGCTTGGGCTACTATAGCTGCAACCTCATCGGCGTTCATCATGCCCTGAACTGGAGCGGGCTGGGGTTCGAGCGTTGCATCCCTGGGAACTCGTCGTGGAGGCATCTGAAATAAGAACAAAGTTTATAAGTTCGCTGTTTATAAACTTAAGATAGCTGAAGAACGAAGCATACACAAAAAGAGTACAACAGTCCTAAAATATAGGGCTCTATATCAAAGAAACGTAGCGGAAACATAATAAGCCGTCAGATCCTAAAGGACACTAGAACCTGATGCTCTGATACCACCTGTGACACCCCGACTAATTAAATACCGGGTAGCTACTCCTTTATTAAATTAATTCAAAATGCCCAGTTGGTCCAGTTAATAGCATCACTGTCGAAAACATTTTAATGATTACTAACCACCTAGTATTTAAAAAGTAAGTTGCCAAATTTTAATTTAAGTCTGATTAACATGCAACAAGTATAATGAAAAATTAAATAACACCATTCACCATAAAGAAGTAAATAGAATAACCATCACGCAATGTAAATAAAGTCTGGAGGAAAACTCCTCACTACAATCCCATAACTGAAATAAATAACCGAATACTAAAACAATACAAACCAAAGTCTGAAAACTGTAATAGAAGAATGTCTCTAATAGAAATGGGCAACATGCCCTACAACTGATAGATAATGACTCTGGAATCCAAAGGATAGAAGCGTCTACAAGCAAATTCCTGTAGCTTCCACAAACAGCTACAGCTCGTCACCTGAATGAGTATCCTATGCTTGGTGTCCTTGTGGCTGGGCACCTAAAATGGTTTTACAAAAATAGATTTGAAAAGCAAACGGGTCAGAGCCCGAATGTGGAGTTATATTTTAAAACCTGCAAGTGCTTTAAAAACATTTAAAACATTAAATGCAAAGTACGTGTTAGGACGTGCACTCACATGATATTCTCACCTCTCGTCTAACTGTGCACTCCTAACGTAAGTACCCATCTATAACGACACAAACCACTAGCTAAGTGCCATCATATCTAGCTAGATTGTCATAGGTCCTACCCTTATTACTCGGTTCTATTAACATTATAACGCTCGTAATTAAGTAGGGGTTTAACGTAAACTCAGATGCTCAATATGCAATATATATCACTATAAGTTAACTCGTTATATTTCTCAAAACAATACCGTAATTATATTCACAACATTAACATGAAGGTTCCCATTAATTAAGTGTATATTATTCACATCATAAATATACAATATAAGCACCCCGAGAACTAAGCTGCGGTGCACACATACTCTGTTATCCATCACGGTACATCACGTACATAAGGATTACATATTCCGAATCTCTCAGGAATAGTTCACAGATAACAACATCACAAATAATGGAGGCGAACACAGTCACATCACATGGGTCACGCACATACCTACGCTCCCACGATCAGCGAACTTATTAATATCCCAATAAGTCTTTCTATGACCTATGTTCATCAAGGGAACCAGTCTAAATCCGGGAAACACAAGGATTAGAGGGCCCTAAGAGAACACAAACCTCCCGTGATAGCAAGTATGGTAGGTATGTCATACACACAATTCATATACCAATACTAAGTAAATACACATCTTAGTAATCCCGTAGTTTAATCGTAGTACATATCGCATTCTCGTACTAACTTATAATTATCACAATTTATACTATTCCGGTTTATCATCATACGCGCCATAATAAATTCTCACGTCGTAGTAGAAACTCACGTCTCAACCCAAACCGTCCATTTAATAAAACTCTCGTATATAATTTCCTTCTCATAAATACCAAAAGTCCCAATTCTATCATTACATCATCATTGGAATGTTATCTATATCCTCGAACAAGTTTACGGGACTCCAAAAATCAAAACAGTCTAAAAAGGTCCAGACTGTCAACTCGTTAGAAGTCTCCTTCGAACGATACTGTTCGAACGAGATTCCTCTGTCAACTCGTTAGAAGTCTCGTTCGAACGAGACTGCTCGAACGAGGTTCCAGTTCGTTCGAACGAACTGCACCTTCTAACGATATCTCGTTCGAACGAGATTATCGAACGAAGTTCCCTTTCATTAGAAGTGACTGGTCAATTCGTTAGAAGCTCGTTCGAACGAGTTCGTTCGAACGACCTGGGCAGGGGCTTCTAACAACCTGCCAGTTTCGTCCCAGATTTCTCTAAGTTTCGTTTTTCACCATTTATACTCCTCAAATCTCTTCTAAACTAAGTCCCAACAATACTTTAAGGTCTCTAATCATCCTAAAACATGCTAAGGTCATACACTAACATCTTTTAAAGGATTAATACATCCTAAACATCATTAAATCACAAGTTTCTACATTTTTCCCAATTTTCTTCAAGAATATAAACCCTAACTTTTGAATCATGAATTTCCCCAATACAAATCCGTTATAATTTCTTCCAATCACAAATATCATGAAAATATTCATCTACCTATCATTCTACATGCAATTTTCCTCAAGATTTTCAAGTTCTATGTTCTAAACTACATGGGTTTTCATATTTCACCAAGAACAAACATAAATTTTGAATCATCTAACATGGAAAGAACATTCTCTGAAATTAAATGGAATTAAGTCACTTGCCTTGATTAAATCTCAGATTTTGATGACGATGATGAAGCTTTCTTCCTCTCTTTCTGCAGAATTTCCTTCCTATCTCTCTCTCCAAGCTTTGCTCTAATGGTGGCTAGGGTTTTCTTATGAAAGTTGGAAACCTAAATGATAACCTCCGTGGCTTAATGGGTTAATGTGGGTTGGATAGTGGGTTTTGTGGGTTTAATCCACATCAGATTTACATCTCTAATTTTCGTCATTTTTAATTTCCCAAAATACGAAATTACCAAAATACCCTTTATATTGCCGGTATGGCCTAAAAATACCCCGGGACCCAAACTATACCCCCGGTTAGTGTTTTCTAACTATCTCGACCCTTCCGGACGCGTTGGCGCACTCAAAACGACCATACGGATAATAGAAATAAAAATCACTTTTATAATTAAAATAATATACCATGACGCGGCGGTCACACGCGTCTCAACAAAATTCTCAAATGGTCGTATATACATCTCACGACAAATTTCATAATTCTAAATTCATATATAATCATATATGCACATAATCAAATACCAACTCGCATCTCGTTAGTATTTTAACCCAGATTAATTTCCAATTAATACGCATTTAATTAATTAATCCCAAAAATAAATATAGTTAAAAGTACGGGGTATTACATACTCCCCCCCTAATAACTGAATTTCGTCCCGAAATTCGAACTAGAAAGTACCTGCTAAAAATAACTCTGGATAACGTTCGTGCATCTCATCCTCGCGCTCCCATGTGGACTCCTCGACATTGTGATGTCGCCACTGAACACGCACTAACGGAACTATCTTTGACCGCAGCTTCCTCTCACTTCGGTCCTAAATAGCAATTGGCCCCTCCTCGTAGGAGCTATCCGGCTGGAGATCGATGTCCTCCACAGCAATGTGAGAATGAGCCAAATTATCTCTAAGGTATTTCCTCAGTGAGGAAATATGGAACACATCGTGAATTCGATGCAAATGCTCCGGTAACACAAGTCTATACGCAACCGGTCCGATCCGCTCAATAATAGGAAACGGCCCCACATATCTCGGTGCCAACTTCCCTTTCTTCCCGAAACGCATAATCCCCTTCATAGGAGATACTCTGAGCAAAACCTGGTCCCCCACTTGGAACTCCCTGAAAAATCTCTCCGCATCAGCATAACTCATCTGCCGGTCTTGAGCTACCCGAATGCGACTCCGAATCAACTCAATCCTTGCCGAAGTATCCTGAATCACTTCCGGCCCAAGTAGTTTGTTGTCCCCCACCTCTAACCAACATGCTGGGGAACGACAAGGCCTACCGTACAATGCCTCAAACGGAGCCATGCCAATAGTGAACAGATAAGAGTTGTTGTAAGCAAACTCCACCAGTGGAAGGTACTGCTCCCATCCACCCCCGAAGTCAATAATGCACATGCGTAGCATGTCCTCCAACATCTGATTGGTGCGCTCTGTCTGCACATCGGTTTGTGGATGATAATCCGTAGTCAACCGCAATTCCGTGCCCATGGCCTCCTAAAAACTCTCCCAAAACTGCGAAATAAATATCTTGTCTCTGTCAGACACGATATTTAGGGGCACACCGTGAAGTCTCACAATCTCTGAAATGAAGAGCTGGGCATACTGTCCCATAGTGTAGTCAGTCCTTACGGGTAAAAAGTGAGCGACTTTGGACAATCTGTCCATAATTACCCAAGCGGAGTCGTGACACCTCTGCGACGTAGGCAACCCCGTGATAAAGTCCATAGATATGCTCTCCGACATCCACACCGGGACATCCAACGGCTGTAGCAATCCTGCCGGTCTCTGATGATCCACTTTTACAAGCTGACAAGTGGCGAATTTCGAAACGAACTCAGCGATGTCTCTCTTCATACCGCTCCACCAATACTGCCGTCTCATGTCCTGATACATTTTATCCCCTCCGGGATGTACCGCGAACCATGAACCATGCGACTCTGCCATCACCTCGTGTCGCAATTCTTCCCCTTCCGGAACCACCAATCTCCCATTGAAGCGTAATCCCCCGTCTGAGCTAACGGTGTAAGATTCGGCTCCCTCTGATAGTAATCGAACTATCTACTCCTGACAAAACGAGTCATTTTCCTATGCCCGTACTAACTTTGTGACAATCTGCGGTGTAACGGTCATCACAGACATGAAAGATCGAGCCACTGCATCCTGGTGTCCCGACTCCTTCCATTTAGCCTTCCACACCCCTGCCACCTCATCTGCTGGCCTGCGGCTCAACGCGTCTGCCACCACGTTGGCCTTTCCCGGGTGATACTGGATGTCTAACTGGTAGTCTTTCACAAAATCAAGCCACCTACGTTGCCGCATATTCAATTCCTTCTGCGTGAACAGATACTGTAGGGACTTGTGGTCCGTGAACAGTTGGAACTTCTCCCCCAAAAGATAGTGCCTCCAAATCCGTAGGGCAAATACCACTGCCGCCAACTCCAAATCATGCGTGGGGTAATTCTTCTCATGAGTCTTAAGCTTACGGGAAGCATAAGCTATGGCCTGTCTCTCCTGCTGTAATACACCTCCAAGCCCTTGCAAAGACGCATCGGTGTAAACCAAATACTCAACTCCCGGTCTCGATAATGCTAACACAGGTGCTGAGGTCAATTTGTCCTTCAATTCATCGAATGCCAACTGACAGGCATCACTCCAGATGTATGGCACACCCTTACGAGTCAGATGTGTCAAAGGGCCTGCTATCTTCGAAAATCCCCGAATGAACCTCCTGTAGTATCCTGCCAGGCCCAAGAAACTACGAATCTCGGTCGGTGTCATGGGCTGTCCCCACTCCCTCACCACGGATACCTTCCCTGGATCAACAGATATCCCTCGGTCGGAAATAATGTGTCCCAAAAACTGGACTTCCTTCAGCCAAAACCCGCACTTCTCATATTTTGCATACATTTCGTTCTGACGGAGTGTCTGCAAAACTTGCCTCAAATGCTCGGCGTGCTCCTCCTCTGTCTGGGAGTAAACTAGAATGTCATCAATGAAGACAATGACAAACTGATCTAGGAAATCCCTGAACACTCTGTTCATCAAGTCCATAAACACAGCTGGAGTGTTGGTCAAACCAAAAGGCATAACCCGAAACTCGTAAGAGCCATATCTCGACAAGAACGCAGTCTTCGAGACATCCTCCTCCCTGATACGCAACTGATGGTATCCCGATCTCAAATCAATCTTCGAGAAGAAAGAATCTCCCCTTAACTTGTCAAATAAATCATCGATTCGAGGCAACGGATACTTATTTCGTATCGTGACCTTATTCAACTCTCGGTAGTCCACACACAACCTCAGTGAACCGTCCCTCTTCTTCACAAACAAAACTGGAGCGCCCCAAGGTGAGGTACTGCTGCGAATAAAGCCCTGACCTAACAGCTGCTCTATCTGGTCTCGTAGCTCTCTCATCTCAGCTGGAGCCATACGGTATGGAGCGCGTGCTATAGGCCTCGTATCTGGCAATAGGTCTATCACAAAGTCTATCTCTCGACTGGGTGGTAAGCCTGGTATCTCCTGAAACACATCCGAATACTCCCTGACAACTGGGATAGAATCTAAAGGAATCACAACCTCCTTAGAGGTATCCTCCTCTATGTAATACAGATGAGCGGTCGATCCTCCCTCTGGGCGAGGCATCGCCACTACGAACATCTCTTGCCCCGGAATGGCAAAAATAATGCTTCCGCTGAAACAATCAATCATGGTCCTATAAGCTACGAGCCAATCCATACCAATGATCATATCGTGAACATGCGTATCTAATACCAACATATCTGCAGGTAATACCAGACTACCAATCCCTACTCCCACTCCCCGGCATATAAAGAATATAAGTGACCCACTCCCCAACGGTGAGTCGACACACGTCACTGTGCTCAATGCCATAGCTAACAATCCTAAAGCTTTCGTGAAGTGTGTAGCTATAAAACAGTGTGTAGCCCCTGTATGAAACAATACCCGACCCATAGTGCCATGGATAGGAAACGTACCCTCAATCATGGGCGGTGCCTGTGGAACTGCAGCCTGGTGGACGTTGTAGACACGTCCATACTGTAGTTTCCCCTGCTGAACTGGGACTGCTGGAATGGGTGGCAATGCTGCCATCTGTGGCGGTGCGGGGAGAGAGGCGGGAAACATAGGCCTCTGTGGCTCCTGGCGAGCACCCTGCTGCTGCTGCTGTGGGGCCCTGCCCCTATCAGGACAATCCTGTCGTTTATGGCCAGTCTTGCCACAAACAAAACACTTCCCCAGGAAGTTCCCTCCTCTCTGACCCTGCTGTCCCCGGCCCTGGTGGCCGTTACCGTTCCTCCCTTGGCCCTGCTGGCCCTGGTGAAACTGCTGCCCATTCTGTCCCTGTTGGCCCTGATGGTCGTTTGGACCCTGATGGCCCTGACGAAAACCTCCCTGTCCCTGTCTATAGTTCCCTGACCGGAACCTCTTATTATCTCCCTGCTGGGAGCCCTGCTCATTCTGTCTCTGCCCCTGACCAGATTATACCCCGCTGGCACCATGTCCTCCGGTCCTGCCCTGATGGCTAGACTCCCCCGACCTCTTGCCCTCGGCCATATAAAAGCGATGGTCCTGGCAGTGTAACAATGAAGCGTTAACCACATCAGAATAAGTGGCCAACGATAGGTTCCTAGCAGATGCTGACGGATCCTCCATGTCAACCCATCCGTGAACTTCTCAATCTTCTTCTTCTCTGTTGGTATCTCATCTGGAACGATATTCAACAGATTTGTGAACTCGGCCTCGTACTCGGCCACGGTCTTACCTTCCTGCTTCAAACTCATCAATTTCCTCCTCATTTTCGTATGAACAGCGGACGAAAAGTACTTGCGGTCAAACCGCACCTAGAAGTCCTGAATAGTGAGAGTATCCCTCTCCTCCGCGGTGGTAATAGACTCCCACCACTGCAGTGCAGATCCAACTAGCATGAAAGTAGCTAGAACATGCTTCTGAACTTCCGTGCACTCATACATCCTCAAGTGCCTCTGCATATCCTTCCTCCACTGGCTCGAGACTACCACATCTGAGCTACCTGCAAACTCTGGCGGATGCGCTTTCTGAAAAGCGTCACGTACACGCTCCCAAGCAGACGGGAATGCATTTGCCTGTACTGGCGTGACAATCGGCGCATGAGGTGGTGCCTGTTGAACAACGGCAATTGCGGCATTTACCGCTTGGGCTACTATAGTTGCAACCTCAGCGACGTTCATCATGCCCTGAACTGGAGCGGGCTGGGGTTCGGGCGTTGCATCCCTGGGAACTCGTCGTGCACGTCGTGGAGGCATCTGAAATAAGAACAAAGTTTATAAGTTCGTTGTTTATAAACTTAAGATAGCTGAAGAACGAAGCATACACAAAAAGAGTACAACAGTCCTAAAATATAGGGCTCTATATTAAAGAAACGTAGCGGAAACATAATAAGCCGTCAGATCCTAAAGGACACTAGAACCTGATGCTCTGATACCACCTGTGACACCCCGACTAATTAAATACCGGGTAGCTACTCCTTTATTAAATTAATTCAAAATGCCCAGTTGGTCCAGTTAATAGCATCACTGTCGAAAACATTTTAATGATTACTAACCACCTAGTATTTAAAAAGTAAGTTGCCAAATTTTAATTTAAGTCTGATTAACATGCAACAAGTGTAATGAAAAATTAAATAACACCATTCACCATAAAGAAGTAAATAGAATAACCATC
The DNA here is from genome assembly GCA_949130495.1 of Sambucus nigra. NCBI lineage: Eukaryota > Viridiplantae > Streptophyta > Magnoliopsida > Dipsacales > Adoxaceae > Sambucus > Sambucus nigra. The sequence continues at coordinate 190,881,863 of OX422210.1, read as the reverse complement.
ACGCAATGTAAATAAAGTCTGGAGGAAAACTCCTCACTACAATCCCATAACTGAAATAAATAACCGAATACTAAAACAATACAAACCAAAGTCTGAAAACTGTAATAGAAGAATGTCTCTAATAGAAATGGGCAACATGCCCTACAACTGATAGATAATGACTCTGGAATCCAAAGGATAGAAGCGTCTACAAGCAAATCCCTGTAGCTTCCACAAACAGCTACAGCTCATCACCTGAATGAGTATCCTATGCTTGGTGTCCTTGTGGCTGGGCACCTAAAATGGTTTTACAAAAATAGATTTGAAAAGCAAACGGGTCAGAGCCCGAATGTGGAGTTATATTTTAAAACCTGCAAGTGTTTAAAAAAATTTAAAACATTAAATGCAAAGTACATGTTAGGACGTGCACTCACATGATATTCTCACCTCTCGTCTAACTGTGCACTCCTAACGTAAGTACCCATCTATAACGACACAAACCACTAGCTAAGTGCCATCATATCTAGCTAGACTGTCATAGGTCCTACCCTTATTACTCGGTTCTATTAGCATTATAACGCTCGTAATTAAGTAGGGGTTTAACATAAACTCAGATGCTCAATATGCAATATATATCACTATAAGTTAACTCGTTATATTTCTCGAAACAATACCGTAATTATATTCACAACATTAACATGAAGGTTCCCATTAATTAAGTGTATATTATTCACATCATAAATATACAATATAAGCACCCCGAGAACTAAGCTGCGGTGCACACATACTCTGCTATCCATCCCGGTACATCACGTACATAAGGATTACATATTCCGAATCTCTCAGGAATAGTTCACAGATAAAAACATCACACATATTGGAGGCGAACACAGTCACATCACATGGGTCACGCACATACTTACGCTCCCACGATCAGCGGACTTATTAATATCCCAATAAGTTTTTCTATGACCTATGTTCATCAAGGGAACCAGTCTAAATCCGGGAAACACAAGGATTAGAGGGCCCTAAGCGAACGCAAACCTCCCGTGATAGCAAGTATGGTAGGTATGTCATACACACAATTCATATACCAATACTAAGTAAACACACATCTTAGTAATCCCGTAGTTTAATCGTAGTACATATCGCATTCTCGTACTAACTTATAATTATCACAATTTATACTATTCCGGTTTATCATCATACGCGCCATAATCTATTCTCACGTCGTAGTAGACACTCACGTCTCAACCCAAACCGTCCATTTAATAAAACTCTCGTATATAATTTCCTTCTCATAAATACCCAAAAGTCCCAATTCTATCATTACATCATCATTGGAATGTTATCTATATCCTCGAACAAGTTTACGGGACTCCAAAAATCAAAACAGTCTAAAAAGGTCCAGACTGTCAACTCGTTAGAAGTCTCGTTCGAACGAGACTGTTCGAACGAGATTCCTCTGTCTACTCGTTAGAAGTCTCGTTCGAACGAGACTGCTCGAACGAGGTTCCAGTTCGTTCGAACGAACTGCACCTTCTAACGATATCTCGTTCGAACGAGATTATCGAACGAAGTTCCCTTTCGTTAGAAGCGACTGGTCAATTCGTTAGAAGCTCGTTCGAACGAGTTCGTTCAAACGACCTGGGCAGGGGCTTCTAACGACCTGCCAGTTTCGTCCCAGATTTCTCTAAGTTTCGTTTTTCACCATTTATACTCCTCAAATCTCTTCTAAACTAAGTACCAACAATACTTTAAGGTCTCTAATCATCCTAAAACATGCTAAGGTCATACACTAACATCTTTTAAGGGATTAATACATCCTAAACATCATTAAATCACAATTTTCTACATTTTTCCCAATTTTCTTCAAGAATATAAACCCTAACTTTTGAATAATGAATTTACCCAATACAAATCCGTTATAATTTCTTCCAATCACAAATATCATGAGAATATTCATCTACCTATCATTCTACATGCAATTTTCCTCAAGATTTTCAAGTTCTATGTTCTAAACTACATGGGTTTTCATATTTCACTAAGAACAAACATAAATTTTGAATCATCTAACATGGAAAGAACATTATCTGAAATTAAATGGAATTAAGTCACTTGCCTTGATTAAATCTCAGATTTTGATGACGATGATGAAGCTTTCTTCCTCTCTTTCTACATAATTTCCTTCCTATCTCTCTCTCCAAGCTTTGCTCTAATGGTGGCTAGGGTTTTCTTATGAAAGTTGGAAACCTAAATGATAACCTCCGCGGCTTAATGGGTTAATGTGGGTTGGATAGTGGTTTTAGTGGGTTTAATCCACATCATATTTACATCTCTAATTTTCGTCATTTTTAATTTCCCAAAATACGAAATTACCAAAATACCCTTTATATTGCCGGTATGGCCTAAAAATACCCCGGGACCTAAACTATACCCCCGGTTAGTGTTTTCTGACTATCTCGACCCTTCCGGACGCGTTGGCGCACTCAAAATGACCATACGGATAATAGAAATAAAAATCACTTTTATAATTAAAATAATATACCATGACGCGGCGGTCACACGCGTCTCAACAAAATTCTCAAATTGCCGTATATACATCTCACGACAAATTTCATACTTCCAAATTCATATATAATCATATATGCACATAATCAAATACCAACTCGCCCTCGTTAGTATTTTAACCCGGATTAATTTCCAATTAATACGCATTTAATTAATTAATCCCAAAAATAAATATAGTTAAAAGTACGGGGTATTACATAGATCTAGGAGGTTGACTCTAATATTGTGTCGAAAGAAGTGTGGACCAGAATTCTTTGAGAGGGATATTCACGTCCCTTATCAACAAACTATATCACTAAGCTGCCATAGGGCCTCAGGCTAGTTTAGGATGGCGAAGATGGCCATTTTTTATGAGAGGGTCTTAGATTATAGATGTAGGCATACCTAAATATAATACACCTAGAGACGTATTATAAGGCTTGGGAACGTGAGTGTAGATCGGTTACTCTTACATACCTTGGGATTCTTCAAATCAAATCCTATATAGTTCCAACGGGGTTGTATTTATGTATATGGGCTTCGGTATACGACATATAAACTATATAAAATTATGGTATTTAAGTATCCTAGTCCTTTGTATAACATTTCTGTTATGAATTGCAGCATTATATTCGTATGTCTAAAAGTACGTAATCAAAGATAAATGTTTGATAAGTATTCCAAAAAAACACATCTTTGTTGGTAGCGTTATTGAGACAGGAATGTTTTCTCAGAGAAGTGGTGAGAATTATTCCTGATGATACTAAGATCATGCATTAAATTCACCCTAGGTGTAAGTATTGCAAAGATATAATGAAATAATAATTAACAAGAAATTTAGTAGAAGAGGTGAAATAAATAGAGATGAACATAAATGTTTAAGTGGTTCGGTCATTAACTTACATCCACTGTGCAAAGTATGAGTGTGTTTCACTATAAGAAAGCATAAACGTCTATATGATAAACAATGCAAAATCTCTATATGATTAATTTTAGAGATTAACAATAGGGTTTCTAACAATCGATCAAAATAAAGAAGACACAATATGCCTTTTATAGGCTGAGGGATGCGCAGTGTCACCCCTGTCATGTGGTCCACGCCCAGCTGAGGTCTAGGGCCTATTAGAGAATGACAATTGTCTTATTATAAAGCAAGTAGATCAAGGTGAATATCACCTTGTGTGGGTTGTTAATCCCTAGTAATGGTCTGAGTACACATGACTAATATACCCTTGTTGTGTTTTCCATGCCTGGATAAACATATTTGTAGGAGGTGTGCTCTAAGGTGATATAATAGTTATTGGCCATGTCGAGCATCTGTCTATTTCCTATAGCTTCATGCTAAAAGTCGAGACAAAATAATGTGGTCATTTGTTCTCGACACACCTATTATTTACCCTATAATTTGATGGATTGTAACATGAGTGTCATCTAAGGCCATCAGTGATCCACTATATCAGTGACGTTGGTCTCCCCCAAGCAATGATAATGTACTGTGGTTAGTTACAACTATATATCAGGTATACGTGATAAGGCTAGTATCATCTTTGGTATGATACTGTAGTGTTTGATAGGATGCCAGGGGTCTATCTGGATGAGACAGTACTTATGTATATCAGTTACCCTTAGATCTTAGCCTTCCATGTTAGTAGGAGGATGGGGTTTAAACAAGGTCCCACTCGGCTTTAAGACGATTCTACTTAGTTTATCGTCTCATCCTATGAAGGGCCTACAGGCCATGACTCTGGAGTCCTAGATTTCAATTAGTTGTCAATCATATATTGAGAACATAATGGCCTCTCATCAAACGTAATGGTCATATCACCCCCATGTGTCCTCGATTAGTTACCACTTTGCGATGCATGCCAACTGGCGATAATCCTTTTCTTATGTCATAGGTGGCGTCACTCATAGTGATTGGTTACGCTATTCAAGGCACGTCTATCCCACGTGCATAACCATCACGTCATCCTATTTGTCAAAATCCTCATTTCATCATTACCCTCTTTTGAGAGTTGAAAATCACTTCTCATTTCTACCATTTTTTCTACACCTTCGAACTAGAGAAAAAACTAGATCTTTCGCTATCTATAATTTTGTCCCTTTGGCCTCTCTACTCACCTTCTCAAACATTTTCCGGCCGTACCCTGTCTCCAGTTACACTTTCAACCGTGTCTCCTCTATTTTCCATTCTTATTTCCTTTAAATTTTCAATTTTATTTCTTTGGCTACATTTTGGATTTCACACCTCCATCTCTGGTGGTTCTAGGGTCTTGATTCAAGGGATTTAAGGTTTTGTGCCACCTTTTATAGTAGTTGTGTGATCTTTTGATGAAATTTGTTACTTTTTCATTTTTCTGTTAACTTTTTTGCTCGAATAGGATTTTTAGTCCATCAAAGTGTTCTGCTTCAAAATGATTCATGACTAATTTTGTATCTTTTATCCCCTATAAACCTTTTAAGTAATTATTTTTGAATGTACTAAAGTTTATATAATACTTGGGTAGAACTACGTCGATTCGCAACTGTGTCCGCTGAGAGAGGGAAGAGTTTGAGGTCCAATTTAATCAAAACAGGTCTCGTGGAGAGAGTTTTCACCCAACGCCTCTAACTTTGACACCCGTAGCGGAAGTAACCCCTACTTCGTGCCTAACCAACCTATTCTAATATGACACTACAATTGACATTTCTTCTCCTAGTGTTATTGTCATTTGTAACGATACCATGTTTGATTTAAGGGGTCATACCAGGACTGGGATTGATTCAATGTCTGAGGGTTACAACCCATCCAAGATTCCATTTGATGCTCTAAACTTGGCCTCTTTGATGAATTCACGAGAGTAATTATTACTCACCTAGCTTGGCTGAGACTACTGATTTTGGTAAATTAAGTAATAAATGTCATCTAAGCCTCATCTTGTCGACATGGGGATCCTAAGCCCTAATTTATGATATCTTTGATAACGAGACTAGAGATAAACATCCACCCCCTATGATTCCCCAACCTTTAAGTACATCGACAAAGGAAGGTTATCTATGCCTAGACTAATGTAGTAGGGTGTCTGTAGTTGAGGTTTATGAGGAATAAGTTTATGAGGTTGACATGATTATTTCCTCATCTTCTAAGAGTGATGTCCAATAGACTGATCTCATTATCTGGCAACACTTGTATGGCCTTGACCCAATGATCCACATGAAAGTGCCGAGTGAGGATGAGAGATATGATGATATTAGGGATAGTGATGAGATTTCTATATATGGGAAAATGTTTAAAGTTCATTTTTGGCTTATGTTTGGTTCTCGATTATAGGAGTCTTGCTGCTATCGATTTTTCACACAAACTAATTATCCCCCAACTTGTGGAATACAATCATCAGGTCAGTGATCCTTTAGAGTCCTTACTATAAGTCAGATTTACCCTCATACATCTTCTGAGCATGTTATTCAATAGTTACCACTAAATTCAACCTTTATTATCTTTTGGTTACTCACAAACCTGACCTCAAAACGTTTTCACATGAACCAGACTTCCAATCATAACTAGAAGTCTCGATATTTCTTTATCTCGGGCTTGTGGGAGTTTGGCAACGATGAATCCCTGATTCACACGGAAGTTAAAGTGCCCCAGTAATGGGATAGGATTACTCTTTCGAGTAAATTTGACCTTAGATTAAGTATAAGTAATAGAGAGGGTTGGCTAACTAAGAGGAACTGATGGTCTTATATTATTTATGAAGCTTATCAAGATTATAATCCTCGAAGTTATGGGAATTGGGTTTTACCACTAGAACCTCTTCATAAGATCCTTTCCTTCTGAAAATTTTCCTAACTTTTATTATCATCTCATTCTTTAGTCGATAATAACAATTGCTAATCGTTTTCATCTTACAGGTTTTCTTAATAATACACCGGATTATATTTGGGAAATGGAATCTCCCATTACTGGAAATATTTTGTCCAAACTAAAGGGAAAGACTACTTCCTATCCGACATGCCCCATAAAGTTGAAATCTATAACTGTTGGAGAAAATTTCAAAGGCTCAAAAAAAAAAAAAAAAGTGGCCACTAGGTCGGGGATGTCCCCTAATAGAAAAGGAAATATAAGACTCTGAGATGACCCTCCAATATTTGTGTCCTAATTTCTAATGAAGCGTCGGCGGCCTCTTGTTTCTCTCAGTTCGACATGAATCCTAAGTCTCTTCTTAGGAATCAGTCGAAGGCTCGAGAGGTCATGTCTTTAGTGATTCCTCTTTGTGATAGTCATTTTTTGTATGATTTAGAGTAGAACCAAAATTTCCATCTTTTTTATGCGTAGGGTTACTCAAGTAATAATTTTATTTCATACTTTTTACGAAGTGTTATCTTTTCATGTACAATTTTTTTATCTCTTGTATATACCTTCCTTTTTGTCTATCGTTGCTCTTCAGTACCTTCACCACTGGGTTGTAGAGAATGATTTGAAGATTGAGATGGTTGAACAAGCTGGGTAGAAGATGAAGAACATACAAAAGAAGATAGTCGATGAAAAAATTGCTCATGAAGACGAGATGGTCAGCCTTTGAGAACGATATTACAATCTCCTTATTGATTTGAAGGAGGACCATAAGGAATCCCAGAGGTAACATGCCAATATAAAAAATGAGCTTCTTAAATCCAAATGTGAGGTGGTTGTGAAACTGTTCAAGGAGTCTAAGGAGTTTTCTGTGAAATCCCCCAATTTTAAAAATCTTATAAAAAGATATTTTCTTTTTATGAAATAGATGGGGAAGCGGTGTGGTGATTCAACTAAAAACAAATTTTAATTTCTTAACAAATTAAAATTAAACCCAGTGATATTAAATTAATCCATTAAAAACATTTTCACTTAAACATAATTAATTCAAGTCCTAGAATTTTCCTAAGTCATATTTTGCAATTTTAGCAAGTTAGGCCAAACCAATTTGAACAAATGACTTGAATTAAATTAGCATTACCCAAATTTAATTTAGTGCCAAATTAAATTAAGTGTGATAATTAAAACCAATTTTATCTTGTATTATCCTAAGCATGCCTTCTAAGTTGTATTAGCCTCAAATCCACTAAGTACGGAATTTGCATTTACAAGACAGATGACTTACTTCCTCAACTCGATCCCTCTCAAGCCTTGACGCGTATTCTTGTAACCACCTCTTCCTAGAGGATAACCACGGAGCTCCACCGCGATCTCGAAACCACGATCGAACAATAGGCACACCATCAACCACACATGGTGTCTTTCTCCATGAGAGAAAGCCGCAGCAAAACTTCTTCTTCTTTTAGGGATGTAGAAGCAAACCCAAACAATCTCTTCAATTTGGTGTAGAGATAAACCCGGTGCCAAACTCCAAGCAAGATGTATATATATGAACTTGGATAAACAAAACAACGGGTGAAAAACTAGAGTGGTAGATGAATTTGTCTTTGAAAATTATCACTCAAAACTTGACCTTTTTCTCTTTATGATTTTTCTCTCAAAATACTCTCTAGGAGTTTTTAGGATATGAAAAAGTTAGATTAGAAAAATTTGTTCCATCACATTATAAGATCTGATAAAAGTTAGTGGAGAAACAAGTGGGGAAAGTGGGTAAAAACTGCCAAAAAAAATTCCCGCCTGCCATCTCGTTCAAACGATATTTTCGTTCGAATGAGTCTTCTAACAAAGTTCCAGTGTGAACTCGTTAGAAATCTCATTGGAAATCTTGTTCGAATAGCCATCTCATTCGAACGACATTTCGAACGAAGTTCTAGTGTCCAATGGGGAAGCTCGTTGGCAAACTCGTTCGAACGACTTGTGGTTCCAACCACAATCTCATTTGAACGACACTTCGAACGAACCTACAGAAAGTTCCAAAAAATTTATTTATTCCCAGAAACTTTATATACTTTATTTTAAAGTTTTAATAGAAATCTTTCTGAAAACAAAACACTGTTTTAAAATCTAACACCTAATAAACTTGTTCCAAGATCCTATATATATATATATATATATATATATATAATGCATTCATACCTTGGGAGCATGGAACCACTGTTGATGACGTAAAAACGAGGCACATAAACTCGACATTTGATGAAGCTTTATACTCTTTGCCGCTACGTCTTCAACTAAACACATCATAAGCTTGAAAGGTACACTTGAACACTATCGTATGACATAAACATTTTTGTCCAGAATGAGCAAAAACTACATTAAGACTCAATTGGAGAATTGTGTCCTTACAAATATCTCCCTTTGGCTATTCCGGGACAAAAACCAAACAAAAATCCTAAAGGGCCGTCAAGCTCTACTAAACTAAGAAAAGTCCCACCCAAAATAAAATTACAATGCTTGACTCAAACAACCCAAAGGATCACAATCTTTGCCGGTGAAAGTTGCCACTAATAATATAATTCTTGCACACTTAAGCAAACACATTACACGCATAGGGAATATCAAAATATTTAATGCAAGTAAAGTAAGTACTCCCCCTAAATTAATTCTCTCCCTTTATCAATAGTGATCAACTTAGAAAACTAAGATACTACCATTACTCCCCCTATCATTCTCCCCCTTTTTGTTCAGGAATAGACAAAGGTTAAACATGTAATTCTACATAAAGTGATGAGAACATTAACACATATGGCTAACAAAAGCACAACTAATCCAACAAATAATAATGGATACCAACTAGGATGCAGGAAAATGATACCAATAAGATACATAAAGTATTAAGTATGTGATATCAACCAAGAATGCAACAAGATAGATACCAATTATGAATTAAAGCATATATGGACTAGAAAGCACGGCAAAGACTAAACAAAAATATCAAATATATGTATACATAAGGTATAACTAATAGGCGTAAGTACACATATATAGATATAAAAACACAAATGACCCACACAAAATATAATAGGAGTCTTTGACATTCGTATGGCAAAAATGTGTCATATGGAAACGGGAGTGTTGGGGTGTGAACTAGTAACAATCAAATTTAGACCCAATCACTTAAAACATGTTCACGGAGTTATCAATTGATTGCAAACTTCATCACATTTGAATATAACCTCATGTCACAATATAGATTGAACTCAATGAACAAACATACACAATGCATACAAGCCTAAAGTTTTGATGATTCTACAAACCAAATAGAGTCATGAAAATAAAGACCACTAGGATAAACAGACATTGTGTAAACCGTTGATATACCATTCAATCTCCCTCAATAAGCATTTATATTAATTTTGAATGAATATATCAATCAAACAAAGGCCTTGGCAATTATTTTTTTCTTTTAGTGCCATTTTTCTGTTTTTAGGCCTTTGAACCACGTATATCTTTTAGGTCCATTTCAAACGGTGGCTTACAATCGCAAAAGATTATTATTCCTTTCAGAGCCCTTCCCCGTGCACATTTATATAACATTTTTTATATCTCACAAAACTCACGAGCAACGGATTTTGACATGCACTACTCCTCCTAGGTCATAAATATGTAGATGACTAGATTGGTAGGAGAACACCTCACGAAGCTCAAATATAACATGTGACATTAAAATTTCAAATGAGCTCGTGCATGCGTATAAAGAGGAATATAAAAATAGAATCCATTTAAGCAACGCAAAAAGCCAACTACTCCATGTAATCATGGTAAAGAACATAATAAGGATTGACAATCTAAACCAAAAGTTCTATCCACATGGGAGCGAAAAAGATGGGATTCTAACACAAGTATATGCCACGTAAAGTTTGTCAAACTAAAATACACACACAAAAAAAATCTTTTTGAGTTTTCGAAATTTTTAACCAAAAATAAAAATATATAGTCAAAAGACAAACAAAAAATCATTTGAATTTTTCATTAAGTTTAAATTACCAAGAGATAAAAATCAAAATGATAAACAAAAATATTTTTGTATTTTTTCATTTAATGCAAACAAAATGAAGAAATAAAATACAAAAGATAAACAAGTCATGATTTCTAGCATGAGATATGAAATAAAGCAATGACTAAACATGCATACACCTAGAAATGATATATAATATGAAGAAAAACAAGCTAGAGTATGCAAACAACTAACACATTTAACCTTTAAATTTAGCAAGGGAGGTTTCATGTGAAAGAAAATGAGAATCAACAAATCTAATATCTAGCGCGTCTAAGAATGATTTTTGAACCCATGTAGATGTATATTTAAAATGATGGGATTTAGAAACAAATGGAATGCTAGATATAGACTTCCTAAGACTTCTTTTAAGATCAAAACAAAATGACCTAGGGTGACCTTTCCTACTGCAATGCAAGCATGTGAAAACGCGAGAAATGTTACCTAAGGTGTGACCTTTTCTAAAGTCTTTGGATAAAGTAGACCTTCTAAAACAAACAATGGATTTAGCTTTAGCAACGAAAGCATTTGAACAAGATATGCTAGAACCATTATCACAACTACTCGAGTCTTGTAAATCATTTTCCATTTTTAAAATTTTGGACTCAAGTAATAAATTAGACTCCTCAATTTTAAGGGGCTCCTTCTTTAAATTTTCTATAACACCTAAAAGGTTATCACGCTCCCCCTCAATGTGAGAAAACTTATCCCTAAGAGTTTTTTTTCGATTATCACTCTCTTTCTTGGACATTTTTAAAATATTATAATTGTGATTTATGTCCATGAGCTTTTCATGAAAAATATCTTTTTCAGATAACGAGGTTTGCAAAAATTCAACTTCAGCTTTAAAACAAGAATTTTCATCTTGAAGAAATTTAATTCTTATTGCAAATTTCAAATTTAATTCTCTTAATTTTTCATTACACGTATTAAGATCATCAAATTCCTCTCGAATAGAAAGAATTTCATCATCATTAAAAATGGACAAATTATCATTAAAGCGTCCCATCGAGAGATATAAAAAAAATTGAGAGTGAATAAAAATCGAACCACCTAAAAATACAAGGAGCACAAAAATTATAAAAGTCAAAAAACGGACCTTTGAAGCGATAAATTAGCGATCCGGCTCTGATACCAATTTGAAAGCCCCCAATTTTAAAAATCTTATAAAATTATATATTTCCTTTTATGAAATAGATGCGGAAGCGATGTGATGATTCAACTTAAAACAAATTTTAATTTCTTAACAAATTAAAATTAAACCCGGTGACATTAAATTAATCCATTAAAAACATTTTCACTTAAACATAATTAACCCAAGTCCTAGAATTGCAATTTTATCAAGTTAGGCCGAACCAATTTTAACAAATGACATGAATTAAATTAGCGTTACCCAAATTTAATTTAGCACCAAATTAAATTAAGTGTGACAATTAAAACTAATTTTATCTTGTATTATCCTAAGCATGCGTTCTAAGTTATTATGGAAGATAAGAGAAAATCAGTCACACTACGCCGCGATGTACGAGGAAAACCCCACAACGGGAAATGACCTCGGACGGCCCTAGACTCAAATCCACTAAGTACGGAATTTACATTTACAAGACAGATGACTTACTTCCTCAACTCGATCCCTCTCAAGCCTTGACGCGTCTTCTTGTAATCACCTCTTCCTAGCGGATAACCACGGAGCTCCATCGCGATCTCGAAACCACCGATCGGACAATAGGCACACCGTCAACCACACATGGTGTCTTTCGCCATGTGGGAAAGCCGTAGCAAAACTTCTTCTTCTTTTAGGGATGTAGAGGAAAACCCAAACAATCTCTTCAATTCAGTGTAAAGATAAACCCAGTTCCAAACTCCAAGCAAGATGTATATATATGAACTTGGATAAACAAAGCAATCGGTGAAAAACTAGAGTGGTAGATGAATTTGTCTTTGAAAATTATCACTCAAAACTTGACCTTTTTTCTCTTTAAAATTTTTCTCTCAAAATACTCTCTAGGAGTTTTTAGGATATGAAAAAGATATATTAGAAAAAGTTGTTCTCGCACATTATAAGATCTGATAAAAGTTAGTGGAGAAACAAGTGGGGAAAGTGGGTAAAAACTGCTAACAACTGCCAAAAAATTTTCCCGCCTGACATCTCGTTCGAACGATATTTTCGTTCGAACGACATCTCATTCGAACGAGTCTTCTAACGAAGTTCCAGTGTGAACTCGTTAGAAATCTCGTTCGAATAGACATCTCGTTTGAACGACATTTTGAACGAAGTTCCAGTGTCCAATGAGGAAGCTCGTTGGCAAACTCGTTCGAACGACTCGTGGTTCTAATGACAATGTCATTCGAACGACACTTCGATCAAGCTTACAAAAAGTTTGAAAAATTTTATTTTTGGCCAGAAACTTTATATACTTTATTTGAAAGTTTTAATAGAAATCTTTCTGAAAACAAAACACATTTTTAAAACCTAACACCCAATAAACTTGTTCCAAGCTCCTCTATATATATAAAACGCATTCATACCTTGGAAGCATGGAACCACTGTTGATGACGTAGAAACGAGGCACTTAAACTCGACATTTGATGAAGCTTTATACTCTTTGCCACTACTTCTTCAACTAAACACATCATAGGCCTGAAAGGTACACTTGAACACTATCCTATGGCATAAATGTTTTTGTCTGGAATGGAGCCAAAACTATATTAAGACTCAATTGGAGAATTGTGTCCTTACATTCTGGATATGACATTCAGTATTTTGAAGAAGGGGTCTATGGACAAATACAAGCGAGTGGTCACCAAATTTCCCGACCTTGTCACGAAATACTCTTAAGTGGTCAATACTCTCAAATCATTGAACGTTTATGATTCTGAGATCATCATTTGTTTGGAGGAGATCGAAGCTTAGGGGGTTGATGAGTAGACTACTGATGTCAATGCTAGAGGTGATGAGATGACTCACATTGTTAAAAAAGAGACTCATATTGGTGACCAAGATGCCACTAATGTTCAGAAGGATCCGACCATTCCAAACATTATAAATGCTGGTGATTTGGCAGCCGAGACCTAACTTTCTTTATTTTTAATCTTTGGGCGAACGCTTGTGGCCTCTGATACCCAACTATGTTTTTAAAGATAAATTTCATCTCACTTTTAGGATTTTAACAATTTTACTATTGTAAAAGAAAAATTTTATGGCTACTTATAACATAGTCATTTTGTATTTTAATATATCCCGTTACAAACCAAAGTTTCAAATTAAACAATAAATCCACATTGCCTCCACAATCATTCAAAGACAAGTTAGTGATCGAGCATCAATCTCGGATCATGCCGTTGGATTTTTCACCAACACTTTGATGGAGGTATATGACCTGTGGTTATTATTTTCTCATATAAATTATATTCTGGGATGTTTACATTTTAAATCAAGGCAATTTGATAAAACGGATTTTGAAAAATAAAATTTTTATTTTCTAAGATCGTTCGAACGAAATTGAGATCTCGTTAGAATGAAATTGAGTTGATGTTTGGATGCCATCAAACAACCTTCAACCTTCAAACCCTCTCTCAAGGATTTCACATCTAGTTAGAATCTCGTATGAATGACGATCAAACGAGAAAGTTGTCTCATTTGAACGAACTAGAGTTTCATTAGAATGAAAAGGCAATCTCATTCATATGACCATATGTTTTCTTTTGAATAACTTTGCTGCCTCGAAATTTGTGATTTTTTTTGTAAAAACCTATTTTGATGAGTTTTTCTCAAGACTTTTGGAAAAAATAAATTCCTAATATCTGAAACCAAAGTTCTCATCTTTTTGTTTTACAAAACACTTTTTCTTTTCCAATTCATACATCCCATATATGATTTGTTCAAGCGGTTTAAACCCAAGTTTCCAAACACTTGCATAAACCTTTGTAGATCTCTTCTCTACTGCTGACTTGTGGTGTTGAGGCTTTACTACTAAAGAAGAATTCTGATCGGTGGAAACGGAGGGAAGATCGCTTCATGTGGGCAGCGCTGGACTGTGTCCTATTTTATAGAAGATTTAATTTCCTACGAATTATACTTAGTGGAGCTAACTAGTCTGTAAGTAAACTTTGTTTATCAAACTCTTTACAACTCTAAATACTAGTTTTTTTCTCGAAAAATATTTGTCCTTACTTCTTTGCATATTTGGTTTGTCTATTTGCGTAATTTGGTATAAGTAATTTGGAATTTATTGCAAGAACACCTAATTGATAATTAAGATAAATTTGGTTAAATTTGAATGCGTGTGTGCATAGCCTAAGATACGAATAAATTCATAGAAAACCCCATCATGTTTTCTCAAATTAGATTCAGAGCCTATTACATTAAGTTTTTATATGATCCTTTAAAAAATTGGTTTTTAAGGATAATTTGTATAATAGGCTACTGGTTTTTCACGGGCCTAATTATTCTTACTGGAAAGTTAGAATAAGGTCGGCTTTGAAAGAGATTGACGAGCGTGCTTGGCTTGTTTCTAAAAGAGGATGGGCACACCCCACTATGACCAATGTTAGTGTCATAGGTCCTAAACCCACCACTGCTTGGATGTAGGATGAATAAAATGAGGTCAATTTAATTTAAGAGGTTTAAGTGTCATTTTTGGAGCCGTCAACCCAGATGAGTTATGTCACATCATGACGTGAACCATGTCTAAAGAAGCTTGGGATACACTCCAATTCACTCACGAGGGTACCAATGTTCTGAAAGATTTTAAGATTCAAAACCCGACAACACAATTTAATACTATTGCCATGCTAGAGTTTAAGTCTTTTGATGAATTTTATTGCACGATTATCTTATATCATTAACGACAGTTTTGATTTAGGTGAGAAAATTCCTGAGATGAGTGTAGTTAAAATATTTTGAGATCACTACCAGCCCGTTTGATTCCTAAGGTTAATGTGCTTAATTCATTGGGTATTTTAGATATGCTTAGGTTATAAGAACTCATGGGAGACCTTCAAACCTATGAGAACGACATGTTTCCTAAAACCGTTAAACCTAAGGAAAAGAGAATTGATTTATAAGTTCAATCTAGAAGGAAAGAGGAGGTTTCTTCTGTCTCTGAGTATGATTTTGATCTCAATGATCTTGCCTTTTTTACAAAAAAAATTCTTTAACTTCGAAAAGAAAATACTTTCAAAGAAAATAAGGGTCTGTTTGATTCAAAAGTGGCAAAAGTGGGGATGGCAAAACTTTTCGCAGGTAAAATTTGCCATGCCAAATTTTACCTAGTTTTTTCACATGAGGCTATCAAACAACCATTAGGTGAATTTAAAGTCAATTCAATTAGTTTATTTAAATATTTTTTAAAAACATTTTAAAACAGTTTTAAAAACATTTTTATAAAATAGTTTTTAAGACATTTCTAAAACAGTTTTTTATAAAATAGTTTTAGAGCGGTTTTTATAAAACATTATTAAAATAGTTTTTAAAAAATGTTTTAAAGAAGTTTTTGTACAACATTTTAATAAAACATTTTTTTAAAACAATTTTTATAACACTCGAAACAGTTTTAAAACGGTTTTTATAAAAATTATTAGGACAGTTTTTAAAACAAGTTTTAAAACAGTTTTTTTCCAACATTTTTATAAAACAATTTTTTCAACATTCGAAACAGTTTTTTAATATAATCAAAACAGGTTTTAAACATTTTAAAATAGTGTTTTAACAATTAATTTTTTTTTAATTAAACATTTTAAAAAAAACAGTTTTTAAAAAAAATTAAAAACTTTGGAAAACATTTTTTTATAAACCAGCTTTTTAAAACAATATTATTAAAACATTATTAAAAACAGTTTTTAAAAACATTTTTTAAAACATTTTTTATAAAACATTATTAAAACAGTTTTCTTAAAATATTATTAAAACAGTTTTAAAAATATTTTAGTATAAAAAAAATACAAAAAGCACTTGTAAGAAGTGGCAAAATTGTTTCGCAAATATTTCTCACCTATATAGCAAAGCAAAATTTACCAACATTTTATGCATAAGAGGTGTTGTACTTTGGCAAATAACTTGTAGGCAAACTTAATTATCAAACACACCAAATTATAGGCACATGTCACATTTACCAACTTATTTCCATTTTCCATGGCAAATCCGGCTATCAAACGGACCCTAAGAGTTTTGAGAAAGACAAAAGTATAAATTGGGTAAGAAAATTTTGAAAAAGAAAGAAATGATTACCCTAAGAAAGATGTAGAGAGATGTTATGAGTGCGAGGGTAAGGGTCGTAAAGCTTATGAGTGTGATATGTGATTAAAGAGACAAGTCAAAGGCAAAGCTACCTTCAATGCCACGCTTAGTATAGCGATATCGATATGGTGGATTTTGGGAATGAATCAATGCATGCATGTAACTTCATCGCGTCCATACACACTCATATTAGTACATCTAGTGCACCTCATAATGATGGTGAAGTTAATAAACATGATGACCACGACAGTGAGCCTAGTATTTTAGGAGAGAGCGCGGGATATGATGTTTTGAGTGAGGAAGAGAGCGACCTTTAACGCACCTACGCTGAAATTTACGTCGAGTCCTTCAAAATTAAAAGGAAAAACAAAGGTTTTGCACTTAGAGTTTTATCTTTAGGGTAGCAGTTGAGAGAATCAAGAGAGAGCGAGTCCTTGGTGAGAGTTTATTTGGGAGATAAATTCATTATAGTGGAGAGGAAAAATGGTGACTTTATTAATAAAGTGTCTAGTCTTACAAGACATCTTCAAGCATCCATAGAGACTCGTGAGAAACTTAAAGCCCTTGTATCTCAAGTCAAGAAAGATATCGAATGTGCATGATAGGTCAAGGTTATTATAGCGGAAACATCAAAGAAGGTAGGAAAGATGTTCCTCGATCCCGCTTTAGATTTTAGGGAGAGGAAAAGAATAGGTTACGATGGTTCATCCACATCCCTTGCCGCATCGAAATCAATTCCTATGTTTGTAGTGGATCCACATGGGCCTCCTAAACAATAAAAGAGAGTTCAACTTAAGAAAACGAACCAAGGTAGATCCAAAAAGGCTATGTTTGAACCTATTGCAAGGGGAGAGGGCACCTTAGGCATTTTTTTTATAAGTTAGGTAAAACTAAATGTACGCATACTCTTGCACGCCACTATAACTCCTTTTCTAAGAGAGCAAGTTGAGTTACTAATTATGATTCACAAATATTTATAGAAGAATTTCAATGCATTTATATGATGTTTGAGAATGCTTCTAATACTATGACTACAGACATTAATGACAAGGGCACATAAAAGGTTACATCCACTTGGGTTCCTAAGAAAGACTACAAAGCCCTTGTTGTGAAAAGTCGTATTTTACTAACCTTGTGGATCGCAAGGAAGGCAAAATCACCTTTAGAGATCGGAGTAGGACAAATATTTTAGGACGATGTTGTGTTGAGTACCCAAATTTCCTAAATTACACAATGTGTTGTACGTCGAAGGGTTGAATGGGAACTTGATTAGCATAATCCAACTTTGCAAAGCAAACTTTGTGGTAAGATTCGACCAATACGAGTGTAAAGTATATGATCAATCCGGTGAACTATTACAAAAAGGAATAAGTACCAAAAACATTGATATGGGATCATACATAAGTCCTTTTTTTTGTGAAACAATGCCACGATCTCCTATGTGGATCTTTGGCATCTACAACTAAGTTATGTGAACTTTAGAGATCTTGAGAGATTAGAGAAAAAAGGACCTAGTTCATGGATTATCAGCACTTAAGAAACCAACTTCCTAGGTTTTTGAACCTTGCCAACAAGGAAAACAAATTTGAAATTCCCATTAGAAGTTAAATACCATTTCCACCTCACATGTGTTGGAGTTGATTCACATAGATATTATGGGTCCTACTCGTTCAGAAAGATTAGTTAGTAAAAGATACATTGTCGTGATGGTAAATAACTTTTTGAGATACTCCGTTATGGGATTTTTTAGGGAAAAGACCTTGCGATTGAGTTCCAAATAACCACGTGTCGTGTCCTATAAAAGCAACACTATGTCACTTTTAATCGGATGTGTAGTGATAATGGAACTGAATTTAATGAAGGCAAGGTTGATAGATATTGTGATAGAGTGGTCATCAAATATAAGTTTTCGATTATTCGTACTCCTCAACAAAATGGGATAGTTTAGAGGAAGAACTATATGATACAAGAAATGGATAGATCCATGCTTCTTAAGAGAAACGTGCTTAAACATTTTTGGGCAGAAGTAGTGAGTACTGCATGATATATGGTGAATAGGGTTTCATCCACACAAGCCATATGAATTATGGACAGGGAAGAAACTTAAACTATCGTATTTCCATGTCTTTGGGAGTATTTGCTACATATTGAGAGATAAAGAGCAATTAGGAAAGTTCGACTCCCGGAGCGATGAAGAAATATTTTTAGGTTATTCATCATCAAGTAGGGCTTATAAGGTGTTTAAATTTGGAAGCTCTAAGGTTATTGATTTAATAAATGTCACAATTAGAGATGATGATTCACCAATGTCTTTTAAACTTGACCCTGAGTGTGAGGACGATGCACCCCCGGTGATGATCCCATTATTCCTCACACTACCATGTTGGATGTCATCCACCTTCTTTTGTTCGAAAGAGACATAACCCTTCCGATATATTTGGTGATACCAAACTAAGTGTTAAGAATAATGATCAACTTGATAATGTGGTTAGCTACCTTTAGTACACCTCCTTAGTCGAGCCCAAGAATGTGAAATAAGCCCTCAAGGATGAATATAAAACATCAGTTATCCAAGATGAGTTCCTTTAGTTTCGCAAGAACGATGTCTGGGAGTTAGTTCTCCGACCTAGCGAGACAAATGTGATAGGTACTAAATGGATTTACAAGAACAATATGGATAAGAATGGTACCATAGTTCGCAATAAGGTTAGATTGGTCACTCAAGGCTACACACAGATTAATGGTACCATAGTTTGAAGAGAGATTTTCCCCTATTACTAGGCTTTAGTTTGTCCACTTGCTACTTGACATAACATGTCATCTACACTTCAAGCTATATTAAATGCAAGTCAATAGTGCCTTCCTTAATGGCATTCTATAGGAGGAAGTGTACGTGGAATAACCAAATGGGTTTGAAGACCTAAACCACCCGAGACACGTTTATTATCTTAAGAAGGACTTGTATGCTTTGAAGAAAGCACCTCGTGCTTGGTACAAGAGGATCATTTCTTATCTCTTACCTCGTGGATTCAAGAGAATGGGAGTGAAAAAGATGTTATTTATGAGGAGAGAGTGGTGTTATCTTGGCTTCCCAAGTATATGTAGATGACATAGTATTTAGATCTACATGCTATTGACAAGCTCACACTTTCGAGGAGGAGATGAAGAGCGAGTTTGGAATAAGCATGGATGGTGAGATTACGTTCATCTTAGGTCTCCATATATGTCAACTAGATGATATGATATTTGTATTTCAAACCAAATATACCGGGGGACTAGTAAAGAAGTTTGATTTAGTCCTCTCAACTTGACCGCTAGTCATCCCGACATTACCTTTAGCATTGGAGTTTATGCGCAATAAAAGACATGCCTAAAGAATCTTACTTTCTCGTAATCAAATGTATCATCAAATACATTAGTGGAACTCTTTCCTATGGTATTTAGTACTCCTTTGATACCGATCACCATTTAACTTCTTATTTAAAAGTCGATTGGGTTGAAGATGTTGACGATTGTAGGAGCACCTCGGGTGGGTGTTTTTACTTTGAGAGTGCTCTTATCTATTGGTTGATATAGAAGAAAAACTCCATATCTTTTTCCATGGCGGAGGCTGAGTATATAGTTGTCAGGAGTTATTGCACACAACTCTTATAAATGAAATAAATGTTGGAAGATTATATATTTACTAATGCATTATGACTATTTTGTGTGATAATATGAGTGCAATCCTTATATCTCGTAATACGATCAAACAGTCATACATAAAGCTCATTAGGATATGTGATCATTTCATTTGTGATGTCATTGAGGAGAAGGTGGCGTCCTTGAGCTTTGTGAGCACCGAACTTTAATTAGCTAATATTTTGTATGAAACCTTTAGATGCACTTAGATTTGAGAATCTTAGGAACTCTTTGGTTATTTTCTCCGTAGCTTGAGTTCAGGTATTTTATGTAGTGTAGGATATTTATCATGATCATATATTATATTCCTATTGCTAGATTGTATTATCATTGTATTCTCCTACTTTTTCTTTTTGATATATTTTGAAAAAATCCAAAAAGATTTTTGGCCTTTATGAAAAAGTTGAAAAAAATTCCAAAAAGATTTTTGATCTTTTAAGATAAATTTTGAAAAATTGAAAGAATTTGACTTTTGATAAAAAAAAATTTTAAAAAAAGACAAAAAGATTTTTGTATTTTCATTTTTCACCATATATGAATGAACATTTAAGATACACCGATCATCCCTACATTCCATTCATCACTACACCAAAAATAGGAATTTGGCACACCCTGATATTAAAAATCTGGACAACTTAAAACTATATTAAATTTTGGCACGATTTAATGACAATCTAACACACTTTCAAACAGTGCCAAAATTTGCCACTATTTTTAAGTGTGCTAAAATTGAGTAAACTTTGACTAAAATATAAAATTCCCTAAAAAAAATACACTTAGTCATTTGGAGTCTGCCGCTCACTCTCACTTTGGAGATTTGGAGTCTCCTGCTTGGCTCTCTCTCTCGCTATCTCTCTCTCACATTTTGGTCACAGGTTTGGCAGTGTAGTTGTCGTTCGTCTCTAGTAGTGTAGCTGGTGGTCTCTAAATCTGATATCATGTGTTTGGTTCTGATTTTAAGGGTGAAACATAACTAGTGTAGAGGTTATTTGAAGTTGGAGGATTATATCAACACTATTGAATTCCTTTTGTGGTTTGATCCGTTTCTTTTTCATTTTCTGTGAATAATACTTGTTACTGGTTAGATAGTTTGGTTGTTGTTGGTTAAACTTCTTGGTTAATTTGTTTTTTGTTAGATCTGAGTTACACTCCTCTGATTATTTCTTGATCTAAAAATTTTCTCTTGTAGTATTGTGCGAAAAAAAAAGTTCTACAAGATTGCCTGCATATCTTACATATATCGTCATATTATGTCTCTTTACTTTGTGGATCTGCGTTTGGTTCGATTTAATTTTTATTGATCCGATTATGGTAACTGATATTCATTTTTTTGGCTTGACATTTCGCTACTGACAACTCTATATGCACCATTTTGTTGTTTTTCTGTCTGTCAAGAACTGTGCTGCTTCGTACCAGTGCTGGGTTTAAATTTGGAACATATACCAAATAGTCGCTCGGAGATTTTTTAATACTCATTTAGTCCAAACTTTTTTATTTTGCCTCAAAAAGTCCTTTGCCACATATTTTGGAGAGGGAGTGCCGCTGGCGCGAACCTCTAAAAATAAGAGGATATTGAGTGCTTGAGGGACTAAATGGGTTAAACTAAAAATATGTGTCCTTTTTAAAAAATATATATTTATAGTAGGGACTATTTAATAATTGACCCTTTAAATTTTCTAGTTTAGGATAATTTTTTTACTTTAGATCCATTATATTGTTGTGACACCGATGGCTGATTTAGTGTTTATAGATATCATTTTTATAGTTAACTCTATTGTTAGCTAAAAGTATTGTATTATTCAACAATCTTGGTTAAAAATTTGTTAAGTTTATTTTGATCCTACCGTTTAACAATAGTTAAGCAATTATTTTTTGAAAAATAAATAAAGAAAATGATCCTTTAAAATAGTGTATAAGAAATGTTTGTTATTTTACTATTTAGGAACCAATAATGTATAATTTCTATTGCTTATCTTGTAAATATTTGGTTTCTTGAAAAAATTATTTTGGACTATTTTTTTTTATTTAAGTTTTTTTATCTTTAAACGTTTTATGTCCTGATTTGTGTTGTTTCCCCCAAGACAGTGTATAGGATGGATTTGCATACTTTCAGTAATTCATGTATCATGTATAATTGTCGTAGAAGTTTCATAAACCTTGAAAAATATATGAAGGATTTTCTTACTTTCTGTAATTCATGTTAGACATCGTTTTATGAGCGAAGAACTTTTTGGTTAAAAGTTTGTTTGATTGGTTTTTGGTTTCAATGATGGGAAATGAGAAATAAAATAGATACTAGGAAGCTGAGATGCCTCGTAACTATGACAGAGTTTGGTTCAAATGCGAGATAAGAGAAGGTTCCAATTCATAATCACTCTAATGAAATTTTCCTACTTTACAGGTAGTCACACAAACATATCTTTTGCCTTCTCTTCTTTTATTTCGTCTCTCTTCCCCTTTTGGTGTTTACCACATCGAAAATATATATAGATCAAATTGGTTGCATGTACTTAGATAAGTTGGATATATCAATTTTACCTACATTGATGTGAGTTGAATTTACTAATTCTTTCATTTAGACTCTATTTGCATGTACTTAGATAGTATTTATTAATAGGGTAGTTGAATATGCTTTGGTGTAATGGTTAATGTTTCGAATTGAAGGCTTAGGTTTCAACTCAAACTTTTAGGTTTGATCTGGATAGGTATTTTAGAATGGTATGAGTTTTTAGTACGAAAATAAAATTTAAGATTACACAAGGACAACTAGGGGAGGACTACATTCACTTTCCATTATACATGTTGAATATTCAACCAGGAAGCACAGACACTTCACTGAATGTGAAGTGTCCAGGCATGGATCAAAGACGAATATGGACACTTCACTGCTTGACAAGTGAAGCACTTTATGGACATAGGAAAGTGTGTTTAATTGTCACTATTATTCACAAACAAACCGTTAAAATGGTGAAAACATAACTTAGCCCTAAACGGCCTCGTAAGAGGCATTGACACCTCGCACGGGACCAATATAACTTATAAGAACTGATTGCATAGTCATGGGTCTCCACTTTTAGAATATGACGATAATTTGAAAATATCTAGATTAAGCTTAAAAATAAGCCATTAAAATGGTGAAAAACCAAACCAGCGCCCAAACGGCCTCGTAAGAGGCATGAACACCTTGTACAAGTCCAATGTAACTTGTAGGAACCGACCACATGGTCACGGGTCTCCTGATTTGAGAATATGACAATAATTTGAAAATATTTCGGTTATGCTTAAAAAAATACCGTTATAGGGTGAAAGGTCAAACCAGTGCCCAAACGGTCCCGTAAGAGGCACTAACACCTCGCATGTGACTAATGTAACTCATAGGAGTTGACCGCGTAGTCACAAGACTTCCAGTTTGAGAATATAATAATAATTGCAAATCTTATATGCAATTTTTCAGCTTGTTTAAGATTTTTTTTTAAATTACTTGGTTGCTAATATCATCTCTTTTTTGTATCCTATTTTTTTGCAGGATAACATCTTGTCGTTAGCTTTTATCCACGTGGAACACACGAAGAATTCAACGGTTTACAATAAGGGGATTATATATTTAATGCCATTAATATTCCGGATTCTATTTTTTATGTTATGGTCGTGCGGGCTTTTGTAGTTTTATTGTTAACTTTTATGGTCATGCGAGATTTTGTATTTTTTTTTGCATATTTTATGGTCGTGCGGGCTTTACATTACACAGGTTTTATATTAGCATGTTTTAGAATGTCTAGAAAATAGAGGAAATTTTGTCCAATTTTTTTTGATTTGTGAACTATTAAAACTTATAATATTTTGAAGTTTATGTGTACATTAGTTTATCAACAACGTGCGAGATTCGCAATTTATGAATTTTCTTTTTTCAAATAATTTATTTTTTTCTTTTAAACAAAAATTTGGCACAGTTCAAAATCATGCCAAAAGTATATCAAATTTTGGCATGGTTTTGAAATGTGTCAAAAGTGTACCAAAATGTACTCAATTTGGCACAGTTATAAAGTCTGCCATAATTATCAAATTCTGGCACGGTTTTAAATTGTGTCGAAAGTGTTCCTGTTTGGCCAAATCTGGCACACTTATAAACCGTGCCAAAAAATGGCCATTTTAGAACACCTGATTCTGGCACAGTTCAAAACCATGCCAGATTTGATCTGGCATAGTTTTAAACCGTGACAGATTATTATTTTTAGTGTAGTGATGGCTTTATTTTGTTGGCGTGCTTAATAATGTGCGGATAACATTTTGTTGATCATTGATGATTATTTTCTACATGTTAGACTCTTTGTCACCTTTATTGCACACGTGCATGGATTTTTTTAACATTGTACATTATTATCTTGTGCTGAATATGGTTTTCTCATCTCAATCCCTCTTAATAAATAATCAAATGTAAAAAGAGATAAGTTGTACTTGTAAAAACTATTTCTCGGATCTCGTTTCCTACAATTCATTGGCATATGTTAAGAAGTGGAATGGGGCTACAAAAGAGGAAAATTCTCTTTGCGTTAAAATCCACCATTTGCAATAGGAGCCTAAAAAGATTGATGGCACACAAAAACAAGAGTACCAAGGTCATTTATTTTATATTGATTGATTCTTCTCTACATATGATAATTATGATATCTTCAAAATATTTGAGAGTGAATTCATGTGTATGTGAGATTGTGAGGGTGTTATAAAGTAGAAGATCAATAAGTTTGCACAACGGACTCTCTTGAAAAGCATTAAATAGTTTGGCATTATTGGTTTGAGAATCATTTAAATTCATGACATAGTGCATAAGTCGAGCAAATTTAGTTCAACGTCATTACACCTAAGGATGAAATGGATTTCTTTCTTTAGAACTGTCTCATGAATTTGTGCACCTATGTTATGATTGTTTCTGTTTATTTGCCTATGAAAAATGTGATAAAGGTTACTTTTACTTATATTTGTCGTTGCTTGAAAGTCCTCTAATCAAAACCTCAATTACCTACAAAATATAACAATGCTAGAGTGTAGAGTTAAGCAAGTGTATCAATCCAAATCAAGGGGGTAAAGAGAGGGGAAATCAATTGTAATCCACTTTTATTTTCTTTTTGGGCTTTTCTGGATTTTTTACTTTTTTTAGTTTTTCAAGTATTACAACAATTTTGGGTGAGATGAAGTGAAATGACACTAACTAAATCAAAGATCCAAAGAAGTAACTAAAAAGTGACTAAAAATAATGAACAAAGTCTAACACTAAAATAAGAGAACAAGTGAGGAAGTAAATATGAGAACAATCAAGGAATGGGATTATAGCCCAATTTCTAGTTAATCTATTTAATTAATTTATTCAAATTAAACTTCCCAAATTAGTATTGAAATTACAAATCAACTCTCGTTAGAAATGTAATTTTAATAATAATCACTTAGAGAATTAAATTTACAATCCTACAACTCACAAAACATAGATCTAAACATCGTCTAACAAATCACTCGCGAGGATCGATTTACTAAATTAGTTTGAATCATAAAAATATGATTAGAGCTAAAATTCAAAGAAATAATTTCACATTTTTGAAAAACCTATCTCTAGTTCGATTCTAAGATATAAATTAAGACTAGAATCTCGATTTTCTCTCGAAAATCATTTACCCACTCTCAAGGCGTAAATTAAAAGTAAGATTGCAAAATTAATCATCAAAGGGAATTTTAATTTAGTTAAGCTAATTAAATTCTAATAACGTCAAATTAATGGATAATCTCACCCCTTGAAAGGGGACTTAGCCTAACATCGTATTAAACATGATAATCAAATAAAATAGGCAATTAAAATAAAAGTAAAGAAATGAACAATCAAACCAAATCTCTTTGAGTGAAATTGAACTCCAATCCTTGAATTTGCACATCATCCATTCAATTCGAGCCTCCAAATAATTTTTAATAATAAAAACACACTCAATTGAATTTTTCACAAATTCATCACTCACTAATCTCTAACAAAAAAATAAAAATAAATAAAATAAAATAAAACTATTTACAAAATGTTGTTTATCCTAATTCATTTTCTACACTAAACTATCTCTCTTCTTCTCTAAGTCTCTTCTTATTTTCATTCCCCTTAAAATGGCCTTTAGGTCTTCTTTTATATTCACATGGAGCTAAGGGGTTAAATTGGGGAATATACTTGGGTGTGCATGTGGTTTGGGTGTGTCATGGATTGTGTGAGGTAATGAGTGTGTGAGGGAATAAAAATCAGATTTGCAATTGAGGGTATTTTGGTCATTGGGGTAAAAGATGGTAGTTGGGGGTAAAAAGGGAAAAGGGGTTAAAGGGTTAAATGAGTTTTAAGCATGTTGTGTAATTTTTTGGATTAGTTTTGTTTTGGTTTGTAGCAGGTAAGGAAATCGTGGCTTTGGTGGGACAAATGGGTTAAGGCTAAGATTAAGGGTTATGAAATGGGTAAGTGGGTTTTTGGTTTTGGGATAGTGGCAGCTCCGTGGGTATAAGGGTCGCAGGCTGGCCGAACAAGGTATCGGGTTTGGAAGAGGGACGATAGAGGTTTGGAGGCCAATGAGGGTTAAGGAAGTGGAGGAGTGGTTCTCGGGTTAAGGGTCGAAAACGGGTAAGGGGTTGGACTGGGGGATTTTGGGTTCAAGCAGGTGGGTTGGACGGATTTCAGGTGTAGAGAGAGCCAAAATGGGGACGGGTTGGTGACGGATTCATTGCAGGGTTAACAAGTAGGGGGTTAGTTGAATGGTATAGAGATGGTTGTTTGAGTTATTAATGGAGGTAGAAGAGAGAGAAAAGGATGGTGGGTAATGAGGGAAGAAGATGAAGGTGAGGGTTATCTACTGTGGTGAGGGTGTATGGTAGTTAGGTGAGGGTGTGGATAAGATTGGATGTAGGTTAGTGTATGGTTTTAGGGTGTGTGTAGGTGTAGGATAGGTTTGTGAGGGTGAGGGGTTAGTTAGGTGTAGGTGAGTGTAGGATAGGTTTGGTGTGAATGGGTTTATGGTGTAGGATAGGTGTGTGTGACTGTGTTTAATTTGTACCCTAAAAACAAATAATACTAAAAAAATAAAAATAATAAAAATAAAAATAAAAATAAAAAACCTACTCTAAAAAAAATAAAGACTCAAATAAAAAATGAAACTAAAAAGAAATGAAAATAAAAATAAAAATCTATTAAAACTAAAAATAAAATCCTAAAAAATAAATGTAAAATCTAATAAAACAAAAAACAAATTAATTCCTACAAAAACTAATCCAAATAAAATAAGACCAAAAACTAAAAATCAAAATCAAAATAAAATCGCACTAATAAAAAAAATAGAAATTAAATCCTAAAAAATTCTAAATAAATCTAAAAAATAAAAACGAATCAAATAAAAAACTAAAAGTACAAACACAACGCACACACGGGGTTCGGGTGACGGTTTGGGATAGGTTGGGCTTAGGTAAGTTTCCGGGACAGGGTATATAGCTCCATTTGACTGTAAATTTCCTTTAAATAATGCTTTTGACACCACAACTGCAATCATGACTGTACATTGAACATTTACGCGCATAAGACCATTATTGTCGAGAATTAACAACTAAAATACGTCTATTCGGGGTATAAAATGTACATTTTTGGGTGCTTATCAAAATGTTCACACAATTACATTCCATTTTCATGATTAAGATATATTAATATTATTCCATGGTGATATGTGGTTTATACTTATCAGTATCTTTTATTACGTATACTTATACTTGACAAATTTTGATTTTTTTTAAAAATAGTTGTTTGATAAATGCATTATGCCTTTTAGATTATCATTACACGTGCTTTATCGATTATCTTTGTGATAATATCTTTGCTTCTTTATGCGATGCGTATTATTCATGTTTAGATCCTACTCCTTTATCTATTATGAACAAAAAGGGGTGAGAACAATTTGAGGGGGAGTTATATTTTTCTTTAAAACTCGTGTGCATCACTGTTTTTCTTTGTTTCATGTGTGTAAGTCTCTTTCGCATTGATGATGATTTCATGGACTACATAAAATGAACATAAAGTTTTCGAAGGGATAATAATTTTAGTTGAAGACAGTTTCAAATGTCATTTTGTTTCTTGGGTTTCGGAGGACATTAAAATACATTTTCTTAGGGGTTTTATTGTAATTTGTTTTTTTGGCTTTTGTTTTGTACCAGAATGGCAAAAGGGGGGATTTGTAAGTGAAATTTTTTTTGATTGCTCACAACTTAGGCATTTTTTTATTTGGCGTATCCCGTTACAAATTGAAGTTTCAAACCGAAAATACATTAGTGACCGAGAATTCTTTCTGGATTTCAAGTCGTTCAATTTGCCACCGACACTTTAATGGAGGTATATGACCTATATTTTTATTTTTCTCATACGAATTATATTCTGTGATGTTTACTTTTACATTGAGGCAGTTTGATAAAAAGAATTTTGAAAAATAAATCTTTTTTTTTTAATCTTGTTTGAACGAGATTGAGATCTCGTTAGAGCGATATTGGGTTTTCATTGGAATGCCCTCAAATGACCTTCTAACGAGAATACTCTGCTAAGGATTTCACATCTCTTTAGAAGCTTGTTAGAAGGATGATCGAAGGAGAAAGTTGTTTCATTTGAATGAACTGGAGTTTTGTTAGAATGAAAAGCTAATCTCGTCCGAACGACCTTGTGTTTTTCTTCAAATGACTTTACCACCTCAACATTAGTGATTTTTCTATAAAAAAAACTGTTTGGATGAGTTTTTCTCAATACTTTTGGCGAAAACAAATTTCCAATATCTGAACAAAAAGTTCTCATCTTTGTGTTTTACAAAACACGATTTCTTTTCCAAATCATAAATCCCATATATGATATGTTGAGTTTGTTCAAGTTTCCATACATTTTCATAAACCCTTGAAGATTTCTACTCTGCCACCGACTTGTGGAGCCGGGGTTCTGCTGTTGAAGAAGAAGGTTAATCAACAAATACTTAGAAAAGATCGATTCCTATGGACAGTTTGTACTGTGCCATATTTTGTAGAAGATTTTAATACCCTATTATTTATTATTAGTGGTGCTAAGTAGTATGTATGTCGATTTTGTCTGTCAAACTTTTACAGTGTTGAATATTAAATTTTGTGCAAAAGGGATTTTTTCTTACTTCTTCGCATGTTTGGTTTCATTATTTCCATGGTATGTTATAAATAATTTGAACTTTATTGCATGCACACCTAATTGATAATCAAGATAAATTTTGGTTAAAATTAAATGTGTGTGTGCGTAGCCTAAGATCTGAATAAATCCATAGAAACCCTATCATATTTTCATAACTATATTTCTCAATACCCCTCTGCTGGTGTTTTTTTATAATGGTACAATGATATACTTTGAATTATTTTAATTAATACGCCTACATACTTGTGTAGCTTTTTCTTTTTTATTCATCCTAAAATAACGATGTAAAGTTTTACCATAAGAATACTGATATTAAGTTTCCCACCTCTTAGGGTTTATATTGAGGTGTGCCTAGGAGACAAGACTCCAAGTGTTCTCACACCGCCGAGAGAGAGAGATTTAATTTTATTTTCAACATAAAATAATGATGTTTAGTCTCACAATAAGAATAATGATGTTACACCATATGGATAATGATGTTAGGTTTCACGTCTCTGAGGGTTTATATTGAGACATCCTAGGAGACGAGACTCCAAGTGTTCTCACACAACCAAGGGGAGATTTTATTTTATTTTCACATAAAATAATGATATTTTATCTACCACCTCTCAGGGTTTATATTAAGACATGCCTAGGAGACGAGACTCCAAGTTTTCTCACACCGTCGAGAGAAAGATTTAATTTTATTTTCAACATAAAATAATGATGTTAAGTTTCCCACATCTAAGGATTTATATTAAGACATGCCTAGCAGATGAGATTCCAAGTGTTCTCACACCATCAAGAGAGAGATTTCATTTTATTTATACCATAAATAATGACCTTAAGCTTCACCATAAAAATAATGATCTTAAATTTCACCATAAGATTAATGATGTTAAGTTCTCACCTCTCAGGGTTTATATTGAGATATGCCTAGGAGACGAGACTCCAAGTATTTTTACATCATCGAAAGAGAGATTTCATGAGTATATGATAACCTGAAATAAAATTTTCATAATATGAGACAACACTTCATTATATTAAGAACTCTAATAACATTTGATTGCAAAGAGTTCTCTTGGTTTATTACATAATTTCTTCAATTATAATACTTTTTTAGATGATCGTTATTCCATGGGTTGGCAAATGCTATCCTTATAAGTTTTTTAGATAATTGGTGCCTAGAAATACTTCTTATGTGATTTTATATGCCCCATGCCAATTTGGGTGAATTTTATTAGATTTTTAAGCAACCTTTTTTAGTACAAGATCACCAACTTAATTCGTATGAACTTTGACTTTATTATTGTAGAACTTTGTAACTCCCTACTAATAGGCCAATGGTTGTATTATTGCATATTCTCGACATTGTTCAACGAGGTCTAAATTAAGTCTTCTCTCTTTCTAGTTTAGATTCGGATCATATGTCTGGACTCTGTGACTTGGTGACCAAATTTCAGTTGGTATGGGTACTTATGACCCATATGCCATCATAAAAGGTGCTTCCTTGTCGGTGTCCTATCAACGGTCTAATATGACTATAGTAAACTGTGTAGCTCATCATCCCACTTTCCTTTGGTATCTTTTAATTTATTCTATATCCTATCCAATATCGTCCTATTTGTCACCTCTATTTTCCCACTTTCTCGGGTCGGTCTGGTGTTGTGAAGAATTTCTTTATGCTGACCCTATTGCAGTAGGTAATTATAGACTTGTTCTTAAACTTCTTTCCATCCTCTAATATCAGAGTATTTGGGAGACCTTATCGACAAGTGATATATCTCCAAATAAATTTGAAACATTTCTCTTATGGGATATTTACCATAGTCTATGCCTCCACCCACTTTCAGAAATAATAAATCGCAATGATAAGGAAACGAAAGTTCCCTTTAACTCTTTGTAATGGGCCGACTAGGTCTATTCCCCACATTGTAATAGGCCACAGGGTAGAGATCGAAGATAATGTTTGATGAGGTTGATGAGGTATGTTTGAAAAAAAGCTATAACTTATCACACTTAAGAACATACTCGGGTGCATCATTAGACAGGTTTGGCCAATAGTAGGCTTGAGTCACAATTTTTTTTGCTAACGACCTTTCTCCAATATGGCTTGCACAACTACCTTCGTGAATATCTCCGAGCATATAGGTTACCTTTGTACGATTCAAACACCTCAAGAGTTGATCAGATAATCCCTTTTGTACAACATAGTCCTTATAATGGAATTTAGCAGCACGATACACACATTTCTTCTAACGAATTTACCCACTGGGAGAATTTCATCCCTTAAGTACTCAATAATTGGGTTCATCCAAGATGGGACCAAATTCAAGTTGAAGCATTTTGTGCTATTGTCTTCTTCTCTATCGATGCTCGGTTGTTGGAGAATTTTGATTGGAATCATTTATTACATCTTAGCTTGCGTTGCTGAACCAAGGATTTCAAGGGAATGTTCTCTTCCATTACCAATTCATGGAATCCTTATACTTTCACTCCTTAGAAACATGTAAGTATCGTAATCACTCTCGCCAAGTATTTGGCCTTTTTTCATCTTTTCCTCATAGATTCCCATAGCATGGTTGACTATGAGTTTTGAATCACTATTATACGAACAAGTTTCTAATCAAGTCAATTTATTTGTAATTGGCTTTATTTCGCGCAAAACATTTGAGTCATGGGTTAGGCTTTATATTTTCGATCTCGTAAACCTATCATATGTTTGATGAAGACAGCGACCGAACTTCAAAGATGGATACACATCGTGTTATTTTTTGTACAAAGTTTTTCTTCACGTCTACAGAGGATCTCGCAGGTTTGGATGCTTTAAATATGATCCTTATATATTTATTTTGGATGTTTATTTTTTAACAAAATCGTTTGGAACGGCTTTTAAAATATTTTTTGGAGAAAAATGTTTTTTTCTTTTTAAGTTCGTTAGAAAGAAATTAAGACCTCGTTCGAAAGAGATTTAGATCTCATTAGAATAATATACAGAATATGTTCGAATAAGTTTGAAATGTCATTGGAACGAGCTTTAAAACCTCGTTACAAAGAACATCTAACATATTTCAATTGGGCACTCTCTCTCAAACAGATGGTCACCCATTAGAAGCTCATTAGATATTCGTTAAAACGAACTTCGCTTATTTGTTTGAACAAGTCTCGTTCTCATTAGAACAAACTAAGCAGTTCGTTCAAATGAACCTTACGATTATGTTTGAACGAACTTGCCACATTAAAATTCGTGTTTTCCTATGTAAGGCGTGTGGAACTCATATTTCTTAAGAACTTTTGGCAAAAATCAAATTCCTACCAGTTTACCAAAGTTACCAAACCCTAGTTTCACCCATTGAGTTTATAGTTCCAATTTTCACAATTATTATGCTTTGATATCTTTGTTTTAGGCACCAAAGTTTTCTTCTCATTATCTTGAGTTGAGAACTTGTTTCGTGTTGTGGACTCCGTACTAGTTTGTTGTGTTGCAATGAAGAAATGGTATTTCATGTTTCGATTCTATAGACGGTTGTGGGGCCTCATCGGTGGATATCAAAGAGCATTTGGATTCAACTATTGTGGAAGCTTACGCGAATGGACTCTAGCATTACACTATGGAGGAGAGATCAAAGATAAAAGAGCAGTAAGGCTTGCGAGGGAGAAGAGACGTTGAGTAAGTCTATTGTCTAGTCTTTGTAAAACATTATCATATTGATTTGTTTAGCAGGGCTATCCCAGGTTTTTCCTTTTTTAGTTTTCCTTATACATTGGCACATTGTGAAATTGTTTTATTTATTTTATCTTCTTATCACCTAGATGCATGTTTTAGGTTAAAAAGAAAAAAAGGTTAAATCAGTTATTCACAACAAAGGTTTAAAATTGTTGCACAAGTTTTTTGGGGGTTAATTTATTTAAAGTTTCATTCTTTAAAAATAAAAAAAAAAATCTAGAAATAAACTTTTTATGACCATCCCTGCCTAAAATCCATAGGGCGTCCTCAAATTGTTATCATAGTAGGTTACACTAAATTATTGTCTGATCTTTATTTTAGTGTTAATTCTTTTAAGGACATTTTTTCTCAAATTGGTATCAGAGCTAGAACACGAAATTGTCATGTTTGGATCCCATTTTGTTAGGGGTGAATTTATGCGTATTTGATGGTTTTAGAGGCCTGATGTTTGAAGGATCGAACTACGTGTACTGGAAAATGCATATGAAATTAGCACTAAAGTCTAAAGATTAGTGGGTGTGGAAAGCGATTCTAAATGGTTAGACTCTACCTACTACCTTAGTTGGAGAAAATAGGATACCTAAATCCTTAGAATCATGGAGTGAGGGTAAGCATAAGTTAGAAAATTATAACTCGCATGGTTTAAATGCTCTATTTTATTCTGTCACCCTGAAGGAGTTCCGACGTATTATGACTTGTGAGACGTCTAAATAGGCTTGGAACATACACCAACTCACCCATAAAGGAACGAATGATGTTAAGGATTTTAAACTCTAAAACCTCACCACTCATTTTGAAACCATTAAGATGTTGAAGAGTGAGACATTCGATGAGTTCTATACTAAATTGTCTGATATAGTGAACTCTTCTTTTAAATTGGGAGGGAAGCCACATGAAAAATGAGTAATTAAGAAAATATTAATGTCGTTGCTTGAAAATTTTAATTCAAAAGTGACGGTTTTGAATTCCTTGGTTACTTTAGATTCCACAAAACTTTAAGAGCTTGTACATGATTTACAAAGTTATGATCTTGACATGTTTGTCTCTAAGATTAAAAAGAAAAAAGGATAAGGGCATTGCTTTGAAATCTCGAGAGGAGGAAACACCTATTTCAGATGATGAGTCTTACATCGAGTCCAAAGATATGTCCATGCTATCAAAGAAATTCAAAAAAATTCTCAATTTTCAAAAAGAAATTAAAAGATGTAAAAAAGTTTGAGAAAAACATGCATAATAAGGACGATCACATCTTTAAAAATTGTAATGATAAGTTTAAGAGGGATGAATCAAAAAGGTGTTTTTTTTGTGAGGGTTATGGCTATAGGGTAGTTGAGTTCCCCATTAAACTAAGGAAGGAAGGCAAGAAACCAAAGGTGTATAATGCCACATTTTGTTATAGTGATCCAAAAGAAGAAACCAATTCCGCTACTGAGTGCAACTACACCACATACATGGCTAGACATATGAGCCTTGATGAGAAATATTCCCATGAACATATTTATAAGGATGACACTTTCGAGGCTATTATTTGTGACTCCCAAGTGAGTGATGGTCGTGAGAGTGAGTATGAAAAAGAGGAGGATAGTGAACTCTAAGTTACTTTTTGTGAGTTGTATGAGAAAACATTGTGAGTGATAAAAGAAAACTTAAAGTTGGAAGCTATGTTGAAGGAACGTGTCATAGGAATTTATGATAGTGTTTTGATTGAGGACCTTAGGTCACATGAGAATAATATTCAAGAAAAACTAGAGTATGTTGAGGGTGAGGGATATAACCTTCATAATTTAATGAAGGTCATGGAGAAAGAGCTTCTTGAGTTTGAAGAGTCTACGAATTTACTTGAGTCTCAAATATTTGAGCTTAAAGAGAGATTGAGAGACTCGAGTCATGTCAAATTTGATTTGGAATATAGGTCAAAAAAGTTGGATAAAAAGTTAGGGACCGTCCAAATCAAAGATGACAAGTGTGTAATTGATTTTGATGGTAAAAATTCTTTCACTAACTAAGACAAGACCATGCATTTGAGATATTGATAGGAATGTAAGGAAAGGTCAAACCTTTGGTAAGACCCCTGGTCGTGTCTACACATGCACACAATGTGATAGGAAAATATATATGTATAGAACTCGGGCATTTCATACAAGGCTCTTATTTATTTTCGAGCGAGCGCTAAAGATCTCGTTGAAGCTGAAATGACTTACTATGGTGTAATTTAAACTATATTTGAATTGGACTATATAAGTGTCAAAGAGGTTGTGTTTTACTGTGATTGGGTAAGAGTTGATGATAAAAATGACTGTAAAGTTAATCCTGGCACCAATTTGATCATGGTTGACTTCGCCAAGTTGAAAAGCAATGGACACGTGAGCGATGAGCCGTTTGTTTATTCTTTTCAAATGGTCAAGCAAGTGTTTTACTTAGAGTATATAAACAACGAGTCGTGTTCAATCTTCCTATATGCGCCAAAGAGTCTAAATAGTAGTGTGGATAACTTGGCCACTCCAACCAAATATCAGTCCATTTTTTATGATAACCCGAATTTGAAACAATTTTTAGATTTCTAATAAGTATTCCAATTATTTGTAATGACTAGTGGGTGTATTATTCTAGTGCTTTATTATTATCGGACGATGGTTTAATTCTTTTAATTCATTTGTACTTGATCAGTTTACTGCTTGTAATAACCAGTGGGTGTATTCTTCTGGTGAATATGTTATTATCGGATTTTTTGGTTTTTTTGTTATTGAATATGTAATTTAAAAATTAATTAAATTATGCTTTAATATAAACTCCACAACATAACCCAATATTTAATCAGTATTTAGATTTATAATTTCATTAACTTGCATTCTTCTAGTGTTTTGTTATTATCGGATTTGAATCAAATATGGTTTTTTGGTTAGTGAATATGTTAATTTGGATTTTAATTAAATTAAGTATTAATTCAAACTCCATGACATGATCCGATATTGAAACAATATTTAGATTTATAACGTCGTTAACTTGTATTCTTATAATGCTTTGTTATTATCGGATTTGAGCATTAATTCAAAGTCCATATACATGACCCGATATTGAAACAATATTTTTAGATTTATAATGTCGCTAACTTGTACAATATTCTAATTCGTTTGGATTTGATCATTTTCTCATATACATGTTTCTACTAATAACAACAATTTTTGCAGAAAATGTCTTTAACAGGGCATCGTGGTAGTGGAGGTGACAAGGGCTACTCGGCTAGAAGGCCCCCAAAATGGGGCAAATTGGGGTCCGTAGTTGAGAAAAATATGGCATTACTAGCAAGATCCATGGAGCTGCTGAAGGCGATCATCGACCGAGAGTGCACTGATTGGAGGAAGGTGCCATATGATCTCGAGATCGCCATCTGGGGGCCACTACATGCAGTGTATTTATATTTATAATTTATAATTTAAATTCAACTAAACTTACTTTCTTTTTGGTTTATATTTGTTTGACATGATCAATTTGGCATGCCCCCACATGTCCGCGACTCCACATTAGAACAGTTGAGAGATGAGTACAATATGTGGAAGAAAAACATTCGGGCACGATACTTTGGGCAGAATTCGGAGTCTATTATGAGAGTGTGCAACACCGTCCCGTCGAAGGAGCCGATCTCATTGGCATAGCGGTAGAAGTTTTACGACAATGAGATAGAGGGGTGGAAATTGACATCTCGTCAATCAGGGAGGGAAAACTGGGCAAAAAAGGTGGGCGTACACTACTCCGGGCGGACGTCTTATGCCGAGGTGGAGCACAATATGGTAAGTTTTTATTTTTCTTTAATTTTAGTTTTATGCTATTATAATTGAGCATTATTTTATTTCAGGAGGCGGGGAGTGGCCCTAGAGGTAGGCTACATAGACTCGACGCCTATGTGGAAATGCGAATGAAAAAGCCCAAGGATAAGGAGGTGTCCCTGAGCATGGTGTAACATCTCGTGAATTTAAATTGGAATTATTTAAATTAATTAGAAACCCCAAAAAATAAATTTTTTGAAATTAATTATTTTTAGTAATTAAAAAAATGTTATTTTTTATTTTTAGAAAGTAAGATTTTAATCGGAATTTAGATCGGGATGAAAATTGGATTTTTATTATATATATACACTTAGGCATTCTTGGCAGCTCCCAAGACCAAATCGATTCGATCTAGAAGACGAATTGATTCGGCGAATGGCAGTTCCGGCGTTGCTTTGGTTTTTAATAGAGTTTGGTATCATTAAAATTCCTCCAACTATTTATATATTAGCAATCTGTGGTTAGGACTTTAAACCTTATTATTTGAGAACCCTAATACAAGAAAACCTATATAATTTTATCATATTCTACCTCCAAACCCTAGCCCCATTTAAACCAAGATCTCAATCCAAGTTTTGAAGGCCAAAACTAGATTTTTTTCAAGATAGTTCAAGAAAGGATCTTTGTCATTTTTCGTAAGGAACACACCTTCATAATCAAATTTCCTCAAACAAATCTCAGACATGGTTACCTTTATTGCTTTCCCTTAGTATTATGCGTGGTAATTATGGACTACATGCTAAATACATGTATTTTCCTAAAATAAATAAGAGATATTAATTAAGGAAAGTGGAAGATAAATCGTGACTGTTTTTAGAAAAAATTCTAATATGAATGAAGACTCAAAACCTTGCATGTTAGGGTATGGATTTGGATCCCGTAGACGTTAGGGTGTTCACATGTAGATTCTTACATAGGGATGTCAATTAATAAATTGTATGACCTTAAATAATTGAAATCTTGTGCATGTTGCATGGTAGTAAATTCTTGTTCTATAAATTCTATGGCACGAATGGGATTATAAATTGAATAAATTGATGAGAAAGTATGGTTTAGTTAATAATATGATTAAACGAACATTAATTGTTTAATTATTTATATGTGGATTAAATTAGAAAACTTAGTGTGATGAATAGAAATTTAGCCTTATGACACTTACTTATTTTATTATGTTCGACACCGCGGGAACGACGCGGTTATGGGATGGATAAGGCACTCACCTTTATTTGGGTTGCTTTCTAGGTATGGGACTAGTTAGTAGAACTTTGGATAGTTATCTCTTCTAGGTATGCGAGTAGATAGTGGTGACGGTTTACGGATAAATATTTTAGGGTGAGGATGATTTTCACAATGTTCCGTTGATTAACGAGCCTATGGGTGAGGCTAAGTGGTGTTGGGTAGTTGGTTTTCTTCCTAGATGATAGGCTATAAAATACTTGTGTAGTGGGTACCTTTAGGTTTTGGAATAAGGGTGTTTCAAGTATTAGATGTTGAATAAAAATGGTGGGGCTAATTTTAGATAAATGAGACAACTTGAGAAATTGAGAATCAATGCCTAAGATAAGAAACGGGTATTAAAATGTATTGAAAACATGAGAATTTGCGGGGCTGACAGTTAAACAGGTCAACTATCTATAGAAATGTGGGTGTGGCTGGCGTCATGAGTATGTGCGGGCGGACAGTTAAACGGGCTGACAAGCTATAGTGACATGTCGTGCGTGAAACCTCACGAGTGTGTGCAGAGCTAACAGAGAACCGGGTTGACTGGCCATAGTAAGAGGAATGGGTGTGGTGTAAAACTTTGTGGGAGTCCCACAACTAAAAATACGTAAGACTTAATGAGAGAGTCCCGCGACTTATATTAATAAAATGAGAGGAAGAATAAATTTGATTAAATTAATTAAATGAAAAATAGGAAGTGTTGGAAATTAAATAATGAGACTTGGATTTTTGTGTGGACATTTGGATGGGTAGGTAGTGATTTATTTTATCTCATATTAATATATCTCATTTAATATAAAATATTCTACCCTTGTGCTTATTGCGTATAATGTTATTGTGTGGGTTTAAGGAC
This sequence comes from Sambucus nigra, assembly GCA_949130495.1. Lineage (NCBI taxonomy): Eukaryota > Viridiplantae > Streptophyta > Magnoliopsida > Dipsacales > Adoxaceae > Sambucus > Sambucus nigra. The sequence continues at coordinate 190,842,732 of OX422210.1, read as the reverse complement.
CCTATTTGAGAGGAGTAGCTGGTATCCATGCAGTGGGCCCTGACCCATTACGTTGACTAACATTTCAAGTTGTGTGATGGAGTAGATGCATAGGAGTTATTAGAGATCTATTTGGAGGCAACTGGAACCATTTTATCTATTCGCTTGATTAGTATAGGTTTACTTTTATTCGGTCGCTTTGCATTATGAGACTTAATTATGGATCTTATTGGGCCATTCGGTTCCAAAGTTGTCTACGGTTTCAGTCAGTTACTTTATTGGATTATTTCCTTTGGAGTTTAAAATAAATTAAAGAGTTGGATTATTTTATTTGAGATTATCATGGTGATGGATATATTTATTGGATGGATGATTAATTATTGGATTAATCTGATTATTCTCATATGGATGAAATTTTTTTATGTCTCATATATGTCACATTCTAGGAATGATTTTTAATTTAGTGACGCCTGACATAGTTTTGGTGGGGGGCGACGCCAGAATTACGCAGGGTATTACAGATGGTATCAAATCATGGTCTCAGGTCTCGTAGGTTTTGAGTCCACTTTAGTTTCCGCGTTTCTTGCCTTTGATTTTTTTAATGATTTATACTCTAAGTGATTCTGAGTCTGACACTGTTCATGTCTTTTCAGATGATGAACACTAGGAGGACTAGAGACATGAGAGAGCGTTCCGTTTCTGGTTCCGCGGGTCAGTAAAGATAGAGGTAGTTTGTGTTGCATGACAAGGAGTTGGCGACTATATTGCGTGAGGCCTCTATGGCCGGTATCGAAATGGGGAGACAAAGGTGGGTGACTTTAGAGGTGCAATAACAAGGTACACCCACTTCGAGGCAAAATCCACAAGGGCAATCCTCCCACCATTACAAGGGGACCTGACCCAATGGTTGCTCATTAGTGGAAGAGAGACATGGAGCGGCATTTAAGAATGGTGGACTGCAATGATGTGTAGAAATAGATGTTGGCTACTTTCAATCTGACATGGTATGATTTACAGTGGTGGGAGAGTGTCACCACATTGGAGGATAGGGATCGTTTGAACTATGGTGATTTTTTGATCAAATTTAATAATAAATACTTTCCATATGCTATTGGGAGTGTGAAGAAGAGAGAATTTCTGGACTTGGAGCAGGGCTTAAAATCGGTTGTTGAATACGAGCAAGAATTCACAAATTTATCTATGTTTGTACCTAAGGAAGTCAATACTAAGATAAAAAAGATGGAATGTTTTATTAAGGGGTTTTCTTGGTCTATTAGGCAAATGGTGTTAGGGAATCCGAGGTACACTATGTACTCTCAGGTGTGGATGTTGCCATGTTGTTGTGGGAGGAAAAGGTAAATTATCAAAAGAAATTAGAAAAAAGACAAGAGCTAAAACGATCAGGGAGGAGATAATAAGGGTCATAATAAAAAGGAAGAAGAAGAAGAAGAAGAAGAAAGGTCAGGGGTAGCGGGGCAATAACATCCTACGGGACCCTCAAGGGCAAGGACAGTCAGACGAGCAAGCGGCCAACCGGCTGTATGGACCTTTTCGGGGCGCGTGTTTCAGTTATGGGGAGATAGGGCACCAAGATCCTAGGTGCCCAAAGGCATAGAACAAGTAGGGTCAGGGTGCACAAGGCTAATAGGGCCAGGGGCCTCCATTACTGGTAGCACCAGGTGCAAAGGGAGTGCCAGCAATGATAGCACCGACAGTGACGTTAGTGGGTAGGTCCTATATGCTTCCAACTCGGGAGCCTTAGGCAGGACAAGCGGCGCAGGAGCCACGACGTGGCTAGTAGCATGGTATGTGTTATTTTCTTATATATATATATATATATATTGTATTTTGATTGTGGAGTACGCACGAGTAGGATTGGGTGTATAGGAATCTAATCGCGGTATTTATGGATAGGCATATGTGAGCCTCATTTTATTTTGCGCATTTACACTTCATCGAATTTCGAGGATGAAATTATTGTGATAGTGGGAAAGTATGTAACATCCCATGATGAATGGAAGTTTAGCCTTATGACACTTATCTATTTTATCATGTTCGAAACTGTGGGAATGTCGGGGTTATGGGATGGATAGGGCACTCACCTTTATTTGAGGTGATTTCGAGGTATGGGACTAGTTACTAGACCTTTGGGTAGTTATCGCTTCTAGGTATGGAACTAGGTAGTTGTGACGGTTTATGGATAAATATTTCGGGGTGGGGTTGATTATCACGTTGTTCCGTTGATTAGGAAGATTAGGGGTGAGGCTAAGTGGTGTTGGGTAGTTGGTTTTCTTCCAAGATGATAGGATAGAAAATGCTTGTGTAGTGGAGACCTTTAAGTATGGGACTAAGGGTGTTTCGAGGATTTTATGTCGAACAAAAAGGGTGGGGCTAATTTTAGATAAATGAGAAAATGAGAGAAATTGAGAATTAATTCCTAACATAATAAAAGAGCATTAAAATATAGTGGTTGCGCGAGTATGTGCAGGTCTGACAGTTAAACGGGCTGACTGGCTATAGCAACGTGTCTGTGTGTGTGGCCTCACGAGTATTTGCAGGCTGATAGTTAAACGGGCTGACGGGCTATACTAACTTGCCGTGTGTGAAACCTCACAAGTGTGCAAAAAGCTGGCAGAGAACCCGGTTGAATGGCCATAGTGAGGGGAATGGGTGTGGTGTAAAACTTATGGGAGTCCTACCACTAAAAAGATGCAAGGCTTAATGCACGAGTCCCGCGACTGAAATTAATAAAATGAGAAGAAGAATAAATTTGATTAAATTAATTAAATGAAAATTAGGAAGTGTTGGAAATTAAATAACGAGACTTCAATTTTTTGGTGGACATTAGCATAGGTAGGTAGTGATTTATTTTTATCAAATATTAATATATCTCATTTAATTTAAGATATTCTATTGTCGTGTCTATTGCATATAATGCTATACTCTAGGTTCAAGGACCCTAATTGAGAGGAGTAGCTCATATCTATGCGGTGGGCTCTCACCCATTGCATTGACTAACATTTCAAGTTTTGTGCTGGACTAAATGCATAGGATTTATTGGAGATCGATTTGAAGGCAACCGGAGTTCCATTTTATTTATTCGCTTTATTAGTATAGGTTTACTTTTATTCAGTCGCTTTACTTTATGAGACTTCATTGTGGATCTTATTGGGTCATTCGGTTCCAAAGTTGTTTATGGTTTCAGTCAGTTACTTCATTGAATTATTTTCTTTGGAGTTTTAGATAAATTATGGAATTGGATTATTTTATTTGATTTAGCATGATGATGGATTCATTTATTGCATGGATGATTAATTATTGGATAAATTCGATTATTCTCTTTTGAATGAAAAATTTTATGTCTCATATCTCACATGCTAAGAATGATATTTAATTTAGTGATGCCCGACATAGTTTTTGTGGAGGCGGATGCCAGAATTATGCGGCGTGTTACACGTGGAAGCCACGATTGTAAGTTATAATTGTTTATTTTTTTATTACGTTATAAGTTTTTTATTAACTTAATTAAGTGATCGTGTACTTATTGTCGTTTTAAGGCAAATCTTAAGGAAGTGCATGAAAAGAAGTCTGATGCCGATAAGGCATCTTTGTCTACGGACGCACTCAACCCAGTGGTGGGGGCAGATTAGAAGGGGAGGAATAGGGGGTGAGCTCTTGGGTGGAGAAGTCGAGGATCATCTGAATGAGATGAGCAACACGGAGTTGGATCATAAGGTGGACACCTATGACGATAAGATATCAAGGTCGGAGGCGACGGTCTTAGATATGTACGCCTTTATGAATCATCAGTGGGGGTCCACCTACATTAAGGGCACCTTGTATAAGGGCAAGGGGGGGATGGGGAAAGAATTATGAGGATTCCACTGCTACCTCGCCAATACGCACGGACTCATCGATACGCATGAACTCGTCACCCATATATGATTCATTTTCCATCTTGAGCCTCGTCGAATGCCCTACATCAATAATAAGTTGGTCGAGCGTGTTTTTAATAGGCGTATTTGGTGGCACGCTAATAGCGAGGGGGTTAAGGGACCCCGGAATCCACTCGGGTATGGTCATTCATGGACGTGCCATGCAAGACTTTGAGGCAAAGGTTCTCGTCACGCATGCTTTGATCAGAAAGGAGAATGTACCTTTGTGGTTAGAAGAACAATGTGGTGTGTGCGAATTGATGGGTATCTCAATTCATATGTTGTGTGGCCTTCCTTCCTCCTCCAATCTACTGTGAAATTATTTGTATTTATTTTATTTGGATATTGGATATTATCTGTATTTTTTATTTGTTTTGGTTTTTTGTATGGATATTTGTATTTATTTGTGTTGGTTACTGAATATTGAATGTTTCTTTATATATATGCAGTTTGGACAGGTTAAAATTTGCTATAATAGGTACAAATATACTTCTGGGCAGTGGCAGTGGCCATACTGCCCAACAGTTTTTTTTAATCTTCCCAAATTTATCACGAACTTTGATCGTGACAAGTGCATGACAAAGGAAACTTATTACGGACTGGTCACGGTAAAATTCTGTGAAAATTTTTTATATGTCACGGACTTTAACCATCACAAGTCTTCTTTTTGTCACAGACTTCTCACGGTCAAATTCTATGACAAACTAATCATAGTCAAAGTCCGTGGTGAATCTAACAAACTTGTCATGGTCTTTGACCATGACAAGTTCGTGACAAATGCCTTTGTCACCCCTAAACTTGTCAAAGTATTTAACCGTGACAAGTTTGACTTGTCAAGGTTTTTGACCGTGATAAGTTGGAAGTTTTGATGTAGTGGCTAGGTTTCCCTCCTTAGGACCAATACTACTTGTTACATCATTGGTAAGCATAACTATCCCAAATGAATGCAAAGTTACATCTCTCGAGGCTTATCGCCAATCACTGAACCGTCGTACCTAAACCTCCATAATTTTAACATGTGATAGCTAACCTCAGTTTAAGAGATCACTCTCATCAAATGAAACACTATTCTCACATGGTTTCAAACATTTAACTCATGAACCACTGATAGGACTGTTATCAACATCCTACATGATCCCAAATCATAACTATTCTAATGACATCTCAAACTTTCAAGCATTATCCATGCCTATGACCTAATGATTTCCTTCACTAGTGTCACACCAAATCACACAGGTAGGACACGCAGGTGCTATAATCGATCTTAACACTCCATTCCAAGTGTTATCTCCAAAACCACGATGAACATTATTATTTTCTAAGTCTCTTATGTGCATTATCTAACACTTATCAACCTACTTTCGACATTATCCTTGAAGTTCATATCATGACACATTCTTATATACAAAGCTCGTGGTACTAACTTCAAAGTACTCCCATAAGTCAACATGACCTAAACATACTACAATTATCAATCATTTACCATCAACACATACACCTCGGAGCAATAATGATTCCCAAATGCTTCTTGGGTGACGGTCATTGAACCTAGTCATCTCTCCAACATCTTACACATCTATTATGAGAAATCACAAGTATTATTATGACCTATGCTACACAACCTCGAATCTACTACTACGAAATGTATATCACCACATTAACCTCGATCTAACAATGATTTTCCCAGATGTATCATGGAAAAGACACCAATTCAATCACCCCCCAAAGTGGACATACACATCCTAGTGTAAGAATCGTTATGGCTAAATCCTATATGATAACCGATGCGACCACCAACTCGTAACCTCAAAACATCAATCCTAGCCACTACGTGCTATACCAATCGAAAGGTTATATCTTGGACATCATAAGGAATCCCAAAGGCTCATGGAGAGACACATTGTCATCGTAACGCACGATACTCAACCTTAAGTTCACTATTACTAAGGAATGTCTACCACACGCGTTAACATCTCGCTAGCTAAACCTTAGTATACACCTCTAAGGAATTATCAATACGGATTTACATGTATATCCAAATTACTAGCCCAAGGTCAATTTCATCAAACTATTATAGTAATTATCTCCAAAGGGCATTTAACCCAACTCACGTGCCTACCCAAAATGCTAACCTGCAGTTAAATTCACTAAACCACATCATTTGATTTCCAATAAGTGTTCAACAATGACAACTAAATTGCCTTGTTATATATTTTGATAGGATACAGGACGTTGGGTGTTGGTTATAAACACCAAGTCCCACACCGCAGACACCATAAAGGATCATATTCCTCGATACCACATTATTATCTTTAAAATTATAAATTTATACCACCAGAGTTTTAGTAGGACACAGGACGTCAGGTATTTCCTAAGAGGAGACTTACCCTAGTAACGCCACAAGAGGTCCTATTTTAGAACATCATGACGCTAGTACTTAACACTGACTCAGCAAGATTTTCTAGGTTCACTCCTGGGTCACTTCAAATCATGATTGTCTAAACCCATGTTACAGTCAAGATACATTAACTAAAAATCCTTAATTAAGGGACCCAATACGTTCTCACCATAGAATCAATACTTATGAATGCCACTCAGTTACCTAACCTCCATAGATGAAATATACAACCTCAACAGCTAGGTCTCAACAAACACTATTTAATGTTGCTACAACTACTAAGGCTACTCTTATCATTAAAATTTCCACACAATACATGTCACACAAAAGATCACGGTTTTGCCACTAGTCGTCTACACTGACACCCATGAATTACTAACACATCTATATAAAAAATATTGCGGAGCATAATGGACTACTAACTTATACCTTTACCATCTCATAAGGAGTTGCACATCGTGCTAATTTCCTTGACTTCACCGTCCAGGGTACGAACCGATACCGTCACTAATCTAGCATGACCGACCTAAATCAACATCGACATCGAGAAGATCAACTACCGACATCGAGAAGATCAACTACCAACCTGACCACTTCACAATCGAAAGGAACATTGAACCTAAATCTCTTATACCAAGTTGTAATAGCCCGACCCGAATTTAAGGGTTAATAAAGGTTCAACCCAATCCGGTTCATACGTTAATTGTGAAGTGCAATAGAACAACCTAAATATGTTTCTAATCCAGTTTTATTGTCATTTAATGTTACTCTTGTTATCATGAAATAATGTTTCTAATCTAGTTTTATTGTCATTTAATGTTACTCTTGTTATCATGTGATTCCAATTTTCATCCACTACGTGGTAGGACCCAAGGGAAGTTCCCCCAAGGCCAAGTAAACAAAGCCACTAATCAAAAATTCAAATAAATACTTACATGTACAATGCTCTCAAAATACGGAATAACATACAACTTGCGATAACAAAAAGAAGGGATATGAGCCAAATGCTTAGTAAGAACTTTTACAAATGAAGTATAGAAACGAACGGTAGAAATAACACTCACGCTACATGTATGTGAAAATATGCATATATTTACATATATACCTTTAAAGATACTTGTCCTAATGTATTAAACCGTTTTACTTCAAAAACATTATTTGATACCGTTTGTTCTCCTCTTCTTTACAAAATAATAATTTTGTATTTTATTCTTAAAACTAGCATATTTTTCTCATTAATTCACCCAGTTAAATAATTTACAATTGTTGGAAAAACATTTCATTCACTTTCAAACGTTTATTCCTCAACAGTTATTAACTCACATTAGAGTTGCTTAATCTTTACTTAAGACTTTCTTTCAGCACACGTGCATATCGTGTTAAAGAATATTCATTAACATTGAAATCCTTATATAATACGCAGACTTGTGTTATTATGGGCTTAAACCTCATTAGGAAACCACTTCACTTCTCCTATGGACATTTCTCATTATTCTCAATTTACTTGTCCATATTCGTTAATCGGAACTTTAATCACTCACACAAGTTTGGTTATTTTTATCTTATACCCATTTCTTATCATGTTCTCTATTACATCATTATCTTTGGAATTTAGCCAACAACCACGGATTTCGTGGCCTCTCACTACCAGTCTCCGCCGCCATATGCTACTGCAGTTACTTTGGAGTCTTTCACCACTAGGGACGTCATACCCTGCTTAATTATTTCTCTGGCATCATCCGAATATTCCGTTATCTTTTCAGTGTGCTCAACATTATTCTAATGTTCACATTATTTAACATTCACGGGCCAAAGAAAAAAGTCCGGACTTAACTGTCCGTTTTTTCGTTAACACTTGGAAAGTTATTACTTTCTCCTATAAGTCATTTATTCACACATACATTGATTTTATACCAAAAATCATTTACGCTTTAAGACTTAATTCATTTTCACACATACCAGTGTAAAAACAATATTTTTAATTCATTAAATTTTTCCACTTTAAGTAAATTACCAATTTACCCTTTTGTATTGCTAAACTTGAATTTAGTCCTTTAAAAAGTGCCATTTTTCGAAAAGATAATTTAAGTTTTGAATTCAATACTTAAACACGTTTAACCATTAAAACACTTATTCGTTAGCGTACTTCATTCAACTTTCACATTTTTGCACTTTACATACTTTTAATATATAATTTCGTACATTTTATATATTAAAGCCTCATTTTCCACATATATGATAAACACGCTTTATTTTGGGATTTTTATATCTTAACACCAATTTTACCAATATTTACACCTTAACCCGTACCATTTTCTTATTATGATTTTACACACTTTAAAATGCCCATTTAAAGTGAAAATATTTCTTTACACATAAAGCTCTCTATCTAATGTAGGAAAATATATATTGAATTTACCAAATCACATGAATAAGCTAAAGGATTACTTTTCATATAAATCAATTTCCTTCCTTAAAACCCATTTTTAACACATTTTATTTCTTAAATGCCCATGAATATTGTTCATAAGTTTCCAAAACTTTTAAAACCCATTTAAGTAAAGTTTATTTTCTTCTACTTTATTATTTAAGTAAGAAAACCCCACTTTTATTTCATAAAAATGGTCTGCATAAGACCAATGTATTTCTAAACATGAAGTTACATTATCTATGTTTGAAATATCATTTAAACATATTTTATTTCATAAAATGTTCAAGACATATATTCTGAATTTTTTCACATCTTCAAGACCCATTTTAAGTCATTCTTTGTAAACCATTTCCATACAAAATCATGAGAATTAAACCAATTAACCCATGGTTTCCATTTAACACACATCCTACATATATTAAACAAAATACATATAATAAAACTTACTGAAAATTCATCAAACTTTAAACCTTTAAGAAGCTAAGATTTTTCCACGTCAAAGACTCCAAAATAGTGGTGGTAGTGGAGAGGAAGGGTGACTCCCCAACTCCAAAGGTGTCCTTAAAGGGAGTCACAAAAGCTCAACCATACTAGCTCCAATGGAAGTTACAAAAATACTCCAAGAATGCTCCACAAAATCCATCTTCTTCCTCCAAGGACTCGTCCTTGAAACATCCACCCAACTCCAAGAACACCCTCTTATTTAACCCAGTAAATCATTGTAGAGTTTTGTATAATGATATAAGATAGTTTGAGGCCTACTAATGGTGGTTTCATGGTGGAAAGAATGGTGTTTGTTGGTGGTTTCAACACTAACAATTTTGGGACATAACACACCTCCATGAAAGCTCCAATTTAGAGAGAGGGGGAGGCTACAAATAAGGAGAGGATTTCTAAAGCCCTAGAACACCCCTTACATTTTATACCACAAATGAAGTTAATCCCGAAATTACCTTGGTCTGGACCCTTTAGGTGGTCGACACCTCATACAAATCCAACGCACATAAGTTTGACAATACTTAAATTAATTTTACTACCTTTTAGACAGAAAGTCCACCTAAAACAAGTATAAATGTTATTTTCCAGAGACGTCAAAGAAGGCTAAGTTGATCAAAAATAAATTTTACATCTTTTGGGTGATTTCAAATTTTTCTAAGCACTTTCATATTTTTTGAAAAATAATTTTATTTATTTATTTTTTACTTTTGACCCCATGGTATGTACTTTTTGGACCCAGAAAAATGGTCATTTTATTTTTTGACCTTCCAATAATCCTAAACAATTCACTCAAAGTTGCGTTTTCACAATGTTGAGTACCGTCAAAAAGTGCTCGATTAACTTTTATTTTTTTTAAGTTTTCCTCTACATGGTATTCTTCCTTATATTTTTAGGTCTCCAAATAAGTAGTCACACTATTTTTATCTCTCTCTAATTGTCCTATAAAAATTGCACAAGTTCGCATCTTGCGCATCACGTGCTGACCTAAATCGTGTTATATTAGCCATGACCGTGTCAGAATCATTCCTTGGAATTTTCGCATCAAACTTAACCAACATACTTACTAGGAGTATTAGAACTAGGGGTGTGCAGTGAAATTGAAAATCCGATAAACCGAACCAAATAAATGGCAATGGTTTGGTTCGGTTTGGTTTTTTGAATTAATGGTTCGGTTCCGGTTCCAAAAAAAAAAATCGATGCTTAGGTTCGGTTCCCGGTTCCCACCCAAAAAAACCCAATCCAATCCGAAAAACGATCCGAATCGACCCATCATATAGTAACTTACTAAAAAAGCCTAACCATATATACTAAGTTCTCTGTTCTCTCTCTCTTCCAAAAACCCAAATCGAAGCTCAAAAAGTTCTGAATTACAAACCACAAACCTCAGCCCCGGTGTAAACCCGCGCACCCAACAACCACCACCGTCGCCACAAAATGTTTCGTATTGAAAACCACAAGCACCACCACTTACGTGACAGGCCCATCGACGAATCTCTATCCCATATATGATCTTCTACGTTGACCTCCACCAGATGATCCCATGGATTGCAAACCACAAACACCACCACAACCCAGATTCAGTTGCAAAGAAACTAGTAGGTGGTGCTTCTCAGTTGTTGTGTTGTTTTTCAATTCTTGCTATTTTCCTGATTGTAATAGCTTTCCTACCTCCATGTATTCTTACTATTTTCAATTGAATTGCGATCTTTGTTTGGTTAAGGATGCTTCTTTGGGCAAAAATTAAATTGTTGGAACATAAATTTTTGTGGAATGAAGCACGCAAAATTAACTTTCTTAGGGTATATTTGCTTGTTCTAGAACCGAGAACCGATCCAAACCAACCCAAGAATCTTCGGTTCAGTTTGGTTCGGTTCCAAGAAAAATCGGTTTCGATTCCAAAATCCTGGAACCGAGCCACTCCGATTCTGGTTCTAGTTTAATAGTGAAACCGAACCAACCCGAACCGTGTGCACCCCTAATTAGAACTAAACACGCATCTATGCGAACCATGCAATGTGGAGATTTTTTCTCCTTAATTACTTTTCGTAATGCATCACTTTTCGCGTCATTTGGTGTAATTCCCTTATATATTTATTCCTCAAATTTTCCTTTGAATAAAATACTTATCCTATCTTTAAAAACTTATTTTTCTAGGGTGGGGTATTAAATACTAAGCAGAATTAAAGACATCGGTAATATATAAAATAATGTTCGTACATGATTCTCATTAAAACAAAAGAAGCTGGTTTTATTTTAAAAATAAATTCATAACTAAATCTATTACATAAAGCATGGTTTTAGTCTACTTCTCTAATAAATACCCCTCGCCATGTCTACACATGCACATATTGTGGTAGGAAATGTCACCTTAGGCATTTTTTCTTTGATCTTAGAAACGTTCCTATAAAGGTTTAGTCTATAGTCGTCAAGCTTCCCAAAACCCTAAAGCATCACGTTACACCTATGTGGGTAAGAAAATTTGATCTGTAGGCTTTACATGTTAGACTTGTTAAATCTCAAATGCTTGCACATGATACTTCTGATGCTATATCTAATGATTGATTGTGTTTTCATGTTTGCATACACTAGATCTTGCACATCATGGTATATATTTGTTTGTTAGTTATATGTGTTTTGAGTATTTTTATGTTGATTTTTCATTTATTGGGTCTTATTGAAAAATACAAAAAGATTTTATTTGTCTTTTGAGTTATTTTTTTAAAATTGGTATCACTTTTAAAAATGTTTAAAAAAAACTCGAAAAGATTTTTTGGTTTATGTGTAGCTTAGTTTCACACATTCTTTGTGGCATATTGGTGTGTTTGAATCATTCTACTTCATATATCCATCTGGATAGGAAATTTGATTATGATTTTCTATTTTTAGATTGTTCTTAATCATGTTTGCATTAATTTGTTCAACTTTGATCTGCATAATGGATTCACTTTGTATATGCCTCCCTACACAAATGCACGAGCTCTTTTGAACTTTAACTTCACATGTTATATTTGAGTTAAGTGAGGTGTTCTTTAATCAATCTTGTCATCTACAAAGCTCTTGACTATGGGAGATTTATGCAAATAAGAACTGTTGCCCATGAGTTTGTTCATTTTTATTAAAAATATGAGGGTGCACGGGAAAGCGCTACAAAAGGAGCAAATCTCCTTTGCGTAAAAGCCACCATTGGCAAGAGCCTAAAAAATGAGAGGCAAAAAGAACAGAGTAAAGGACAACATGTTTGTTTGATTGATTTTCAAAAATATTATCTTTAAAAGAATTGAATGAAAAAAATATATGATATCTATTTATCTTTTGAGGGTGTTATAGCTGAAGATCAATGGATTTGTACAATGAATCCTAGTTATGCTTATCGTATCATGATGCTATTGATTTGTAGAATCATCAATATTCTAGACTTTTGTGAATTGTGTTTGTTTGTTCATTGAGTTCACTCTATCTGTCACATCAGGCTATATCTTAGTTTGATAAAAGTTTTAAGATTAAATAGAACTCCATAGACATTTTTGAGTTATTGGGTCATAATTCATTTGTATTCAGTTCACACCCCTTCACCCCATCCCACATTTTATAGGCACGTCGATACTATGCTACTGTGTAAAGGTTATATGTTTTGTGTCATTTTTTGGTTATTTATACCTACATATATGTGTCTGTGTGTTAATGGTATATTTTGCATATTTATATATATGGTATCATTTTTCTTTGAATCTTTGCATTTTCATTTTATCCATGTTTTTCATATGCTTTATCTTTGGATCAAATTGGCATGCTATATGATCATATTAGTATCTCTTGCAGCTTGTTTACATTGGTATTTCATGCTTCATTCTGCATTCTAATTGATATCATTTATTGCATCAATATTGATATTAATTGAGCATTGCTTGGATTATTTGTGCTTGTGTTGCCATGTTGTGTTTTGTTGCACTTTACACTATTACATGATATTATTCTTTCTTAATTTAGATTGTTTTACCTATTCTCACTTTTTCAGGGGGAGATATTCTTTTGGGGAGAGAAATTTTTATTATGCGTTCTTACTTTGTCTATTCCTGGAAAAAAAAAAGGGAGAATGGTATCTTTCACTTTAGTGTTAGGAGATCTTTAACTTTAGGGGAGACATCTTACCTAGGTTGGGATTATTAGACATAAGGGGAGTTTTTATTCTTATGAAGTTTATATTGCTATATATTCAAGTTGTATTTGAAGGTGTGTCTAAGTGTGCATGTTTACAACGTGCAACAAAGTTTATAAGAAAATAAAGCTGCTTAGAGTATGTGTCTATCAAGTGTCTGTACTTTTTTCCTTGGGGTTGGGAATTAAGTATTTTAGCAATCTTGATAGTCCGTAGGTTTTTATTTTGTGTTTTATCATGTAATGGCCAAAGAAGGAGATTTGTAAGGACAAATTTTCAATTAAGTCATTTTTATGTTTTGGCTTAATTTTGGACAAAATATTTTGAGTCATAGGTTAGGCTTCGTATGTTGACCTTTCAAGCCTAAGATGTGTTTGATTGAATATTTAATGGAAAATATTCAGATATTATATATCGTGTCCTGTTTTATGCCACGTTTCTTCTTCATGTTTCCGAAGATCTCTCAAGTATGAATGCATATACATTTTGAAGAAGCATATATACTTTCATCCTTGGGATTTAATTTGGGTGTTTTTTTATAATATTATTTGGAATTTTTTTTGAAAGTTTTTAAAGGAAAATATTTTTTAAGACATTCAAACGAATATGTGGGTTTCGTTTGAACGAGCTTAGCAGTTCGTTCAAACGAACATCAAAAGACATTTTTATGATTACAAAACTAATATCATTCGAAGCGTGTTTGAAGTTGGTCCGAACAAGATTGGTGGTTCGTTCGAACGAGTTTTATGTTGGTTTGAAAGAGATTATATTTTCGTTCGAATGAACCCTTATTTTTTTCGAACGATTTTTCTCAAAAAATGTGTCTGCTCAAAAAACGTGTTTTCTATATATAGAGGTTCATGCATTTATTTTTAGAGTAACATTTGGTGAAAACGTGTTCCTATATGTATCCAAAAGCTCCTAAAGCCTAGTTTCACTCAAATGCTTTTAAGATCCAAGTTTCAAACTTTATATTGTTTGAGATCTAGTTTATAAGCACCATAGTTTGTTTCTCTCATCATCTTGATTAAGAATTATTTTTGTCCGAAGGATTCCTATTCGGTTTTCTATTTACACATGGTAGACTTCGCGGTGTGGTGTTGTGGTGAAGAAGCTACGAATTTTGTGTTCCTATTCGTAGACGGTTGTTGAGCCTGGATCGGTGGATACCGAGGCCTGTAGGAACTCACACATTATGGAAACTTATGTTAATGGATTCCTACATTGTTGATATGGAGTAGAGGTTGAAGATCGAATATGTGTTAAGGCTTGCGACGATGTTGAGAGTGTGTTGTAAGTCATCTTTCGACTTTTATAATTCCTCAACATAGTGAATTTACGTAGCTAGGTCGTCCGATATTTTTTTTGTTATGGATTTTCCTCGTACATTGCCATATTGTGTGATTGATCTTATCTTATATGCTATCACCTAGATGAATGTTTTAGGATAAGATAAAATTTGGTAAATCGTTTATCACAACAATTTATTTAAAATTTATGCAAAGTTTTTCTTTGAGTTTATTTTATTTAAATTTATAATTAATTTGAAAAATTAAAAACTGACTTTTGTTTTTACCACCCGCGGTACCTACCTAGTGACTTCAGGGGGAAATTGTTGGGAAATAAACCAAACAACCTAACAACTCGGGTCGGATAAATACTGGCCAAAAATAATTGGGTAGAAGATCACAACTAGAGATAACCTGTGACACCCCGCTTATTAAAATAAGAGGTGGCCAGACCGATAATCCAATAATTTCAGGAATCATAGATGGTCCATTTTTAGCATCACAGTAATACAATAAGTATACGAGATAACCATCAATTATTTTAGAAAATCGATTGTCAATTTTTTTTTTGTAAGTTAAAGAAAAACATTTATACAATTCAATTGAAAAGAAGGTGGATGCAAAAAAAAGACAGATATTAATCTATCAATAATCATGTACATTAAAATAACCAAATAAGTTGTCGGCTAACATACACTTACAATAAGGTTACACCGAGTATTAAAGTATAATTTTTCATAATATCATACAAGTACAAAACTTGGGCAACATGCCCGAATGTTTAACCGATCATAACTAGAATACAAAATATGGAAGCGTCTATATCAAAATATCCCATGACATTCGCAAAGTGTTACAACTCCAGGACAATGGAATGGAAAAGTCAATACGAGCGTCCTTGCGATAGAGCACGTGGGCGAATATAAGATTCATGCAAAATAAAGAGATATAAATGGGCCAGGGCCCGGTTTGATATAATCACCATGTGAATAAAGTGCATGACAGTTATGAACAATTAAATCATCAAGAATAATCTTGTTTCATTCACCATAAGTAATGATAAGAAATCTAGTTACTCAATCTAGAAGCATAACCTAACTCAATATAATAACAATGATCCCGATTCAATTATGCAGGAGAAAATTGATAATATACTACTTAAAGAGATTCCATTTTACACAATTTCATTTCACCGATCCTTTTCTCATAAGGAAACGTATTCAAAGCAATTTATTTCATAGAGTGCTTTGCCATCAATAATATCCCACTTTATTATAAATAGTTATATTTCACAACATATAACTATTATAAGACCGTCCTTCTGAGTTTCCCCACTGGACGCGCCTTTAAATAGCTATCATCTTCCAAGGCCTATGACGAAGACAACCTGGGCATCCTACATCGCATAACGTCGGGAAGCGGACATATACCTTTGACAGTGAGTCATAACCACACCCGGAATTACCTCACTTCAAACAATAATCACACCATATATAATAACCGGTCCTATGGACGAGGACTATTTCACCCTGCATTCACTAGCCAGGGGACTTCTCCTCATACACGAAATTTCCCCTATGATAGCATTTAGAGAGGTGTGTATATGCACATTTATCATTCACAAGTTATTTACTTGATCAAGTATGCATTACATTTTTTCTGGAGCCATAAGCGTTTAATGTCATCCTTATAAACCTCAATGTTTAATTATTCCCAATACAAATCTCCATGAATTAACATTCATTCCTCAAACCATAAGGTATGATATACTTCAACCCAATTTTAGAAGTCCACATTAAATCCCTATATATCCCTTTTTGACCTAAACTAACTCATTTTATAAAAGAACCATTTATCTACTTCTAATTTAATTAACTAAGTTAATTCCCAATCTAAGTCCCAACTCTTAGTTCTAACTTAGGTTCTTAGATACCTTTCTACTAGACTCTAATACTCTAGTTTTAATTCATTCAAGAAGGTTCCTAAGTTCCTATCTTAAAAGAAAGAAGCTAAAAAGAATTTGGGATTTAAAAGTGAAAAACAGGGGACCGGTCGACCGGTTATGGGACCGTGGTCGACCGCGCCTCAAGGGTTTTGCCTAGAAAGGAATGTAGAAAGCTCATTTTGGAAGGCCCGATCGATCGGTCCTGGGACCGCGATCGATCGCGCTCTGATTTTATACTTGTATACGAAAGCAATAGGCTTTCATCTGAATGACCGGTCGACCGGTCCTGGGCCCGCGGTCGACCGTGGCTAGCAAACCTACGATTCTCTCTTTTTCTCCAATGCTAAATCCAAAACCTAAACCCTTTATTCTTACACTTCCTTCCTTCTCATCAACCAACAACACAACCACAATATCTCTACACCACAACAAACTCATATGACCAACTTAAATCATATAAACAACAAGATCGAGGGGTTAAACATCAATATTTATCAAAACCTACTATTTGTTCCAATTTTTCCAACTACACAACTATCACAACGAATTATTCACATTAAATCATATACTAGCAACTTAGAAACTTTCCTTAAACTGAAATCTTGAATTCCTTTCTGGTAGAAGCAAGATCAAACCCCGAATTTCATCAATTCTTCTCTTTTCTCTTCTTTTCCCCGAATTCTCTTTCTCTCTAGGTTTAGGAACATATAAGAGGGATAAAAGGGTTGAAAGACTTAATCGTGCCGTAAGTATAAATTCCCATATTTAAATGTTAATACACCATTAAAATGACTCATAACTACATAATTAAGTCATAACCTGTTAAAAGTGTCCGGAACAGAAAAATACAATATGGCACATATTTTGAAACACTCCGTGGACGTAGACCATTGCCGAACAACGTAAATATATGTGTTATGAGATTGGCTTTATTATGTTTGACATTAATTATTTATGATCATTTCTTGTGGGATAATTGCACATACAGGTTTTGTATTAGAACGCAAAGGTATGTTCATGGGTATTATCAAGTCCATAACGTAAGTCATGTCCAAAGTTTCACAACACCTAATTTTGCATTAGTGGAATTGATTTGGGATTAAGGCCCTTTTATTTTTCCTATAAGGGTTTTCACGTTATATGAGGTCATTTTGATACTTGAAATTTAATCTAATTAATTATACTAGGAAATCTAGAACTAGATTCGATTGAACCGTATCTTAGAGTCAGTAATTATTTAGTCGTAATTTTTACGTAATTAATATTTAGATTAATTATATTAGATTTTTAAGACAACCATACTTTCTCAATGATAGATGATTGAGTATTACAATTGTATTTAAATATTTATAATCATAAATCATGTACATGAATCTTCAAGAAGAATACAGTTAATCGAAGATGCAAAACAATAGATACCTTGTTAGGTATCTTTATATGCATACTACGGTAATAATGACAAATGACTAAAAATTGGAAAAACCTTAGAAATGTTTTTTGATAAGATATCTAATTTGACAGGTTCAAGTCATGTGTGGACATTTATAGCAAACTTGGAGGTTCTAGCACACTTGGATGTGCTAATGTATGGAAATCCTATAAATAAATGAATGCATTCAAACAATTAGATAATCTAAAATTATTGCTCGTGAAAACCAAATAATAAGATTGGGTTTGACATTTCAAAAAATGATAATAGTTTTCTACTTTTAAACTCTCGTTTATGCTTTACTGGTGTATTTTATTCTAATTATGAGGGGTATTGGGGTTTGTGTTTATTGTTGTCAGTGCTAAAACAGGATTGGAAAGGAGTTTGAGAGTTCTTCTGGAATGGAATCATAGTTGAAATAGTCGACCATTGTAGTTCCATATCATTAAGATAGAAAATTATGGTTTGTAGGGTATAGAATAAGATGACAAGTCAAGACTTATCAGTCCCTGAATAAGACCATTAATAAATAGTTATTTTTGTGATAACATTAGGCCTAGTGAGAAAATTAACTACGGATTGTGCAAATGGGAAGTTCATCAAGTGGAATGTGCTTAGAGCCTGTGATAACCTAAAGGGTCATCATAATGTAAACCCGACCCAACTAATTAGGAATCCCAAAAACGACGTCCAGTATGTTAGCCTCATTTTAGTGTGACTTAATTAGCACCGAGAAGAGAACTAATTATTCTATATATATGATAACATAATGTACGTATACGTCATGTGTTATATAATAAATGCTGGTTTTAATGATTTCCATAACTTGAACTCAATGGTCAAGTGGGTTAGTCACAAGATAATCTTAATTGAAAAAAATCTATGTGAGTGATAAGGGGTCAGTTATATGAGAGTGACGAATAACCAAATTCTTTAACACAAACATAAATTTAGGAGGTACACAAAGACCAAATGGAGATAATGATGATAGCCGATATGTTCTGAGAAGGATTTTATGAATTTTATTGTGTCGGTTTAGACAAACGGATAAACAATTCAAAACATCGCATTTACTATTAGTTACCAAATCTAATAGTTTTTTACTAGGGAAGGTTCAAGACCACAACCTATCTTTATTGGTGCAGTATTTTTTCACCAATTTTCTCTCGCATGTGTTTGTTAATATGCTAAATTTAATATCCTTATATATGTGGTTTTCTCTCACGTGGGAGATTGTTTGAATTATTAATGTACTTTAATAAATTAATTTAATGAATATTATATTTATTTTGAATAAACATGTGGTTTTACGAAAGGTTATATCTTTTCGGAAGGGTCGAGTGTATTAAAAAAAGGGTGGATCTCATTTTATAAATAGATCACCCCTCCCTCATTTTATAACAATCAATTGAATAGTCTCGTTCTTTGTAGTTTTTCCTACATGTCACTTTTAAATAAGAAAGAGTATTAAAAATTGTTGGGTGGTGGGCACATACATTGTAGTTCTTATTCCATGTTTGTTCGTGAATACAAAATTTCTCACGCTTCTTGCGTTTTTCAGAGATTATTTACAGATGCTTGTTGATTCTGGTCGTATATAGCAATATCGGGGGAATTTTTTTATTTTAAAGAGATGTCGTACAACTTTCGATTTGATCTACTTTATCTTCTTGATTTGTAAGTTTATCGTCATTGAACATCATTAATTTCTTTAAAGATCCGTTTGGTTGCGCACTTTTGCCATGAAAAGTAACAAATAAGTTGGCACATGGAGGATTTGCCAACATTTTGGTCCATTTGGTTGCATAATTTGTCATGGCAAAATTATCCCTGAGTACCCATGTTTCACCATCATTTGTCCACCTTTTGTGGGCGAATTTTGCTTATCTATTTGATTGAGAAAAAATTTCCAACAAATTTGTCAACTTTGAATGAATACTTTTTCTCCCTTTTTGATGTTATTCTCAAATGTTTTCTAATGTTTTAATAATTATTTTATAAAACTGTTCTCAATAACTTAAGAAAAAATGTTTAAAATATTTTAATAAACTGTATTATAATATAATTTTCTGAAATGTTTTAAAAAACTATATTAAATATTTCAAAAATACCTTTTAAATCCCGTTTTAAAAAATTGTATTAAATTTTTAAAAAAAATATCTAAAAACTATTTTTAGAAAACTATTTAAAAATAATTTAAAACACTGTTTTGAACACTGGAATACAGTTTTAAAAAAAGGTTTTTAATTTTTCATAACCGTTAAAATTATTTAAATGTTTCAAAAAATGTATTAATTTACTTTTTTGGTAAAAATCTATTTATTTTAGTCAAATATATTTTAGTCAAATATATTTCATGTTATTCAATTTTTAATTTGTTTTTGAAATAATTAATTTACTTTTTGATTCAATGGGGTGACTTTAATTTTTGACTCGTTAAATTGTTTGATAGTTCAAAGTGCCCAAACCTAACATTTGCCTCTGAAAATTTTGCCATGAGAATTTTTGCAATAGAAAATCTTTTCTACTTAGTTATTTGTCCACTTCGCAATCAAACGGATCCAAAGTGAAAAGATATAAAAATGACTATTGAGAATTCCTACACGTAGATATTTCTAATGAAAATCTGTATATGCTCTGAATAAAGATAATTTGACTCCCACAATTCTAGAGATGCTCTGCTATGGACATGTATAATAAAAAAGCTTTTAAAAATATTACCAAGGGAGATACTTCATTTTTAAGTTTTCTATAAATTTTAATAAAGTGTTGAGTCTCGTAGAAAATTTTCTAAAAGTAACTCAACACATAAGATACGAATGCTTTTAAAAACAACCACGATGGCCTTACCTCATTAGCATCCAACCCCCGTAAAGTTTAAGAGTTCAAAAATCCCCTAAGTTGAATAGGGTGGTCAGATTGCATTAAGAATTAGTATCGCCAATAAGTAAAATTTAATAAATTACAGTGGTAAATGATTCCTCCGCGAAACTTCGCACTGAACATGCACAGAAAAAACGAGTTTCACTGACTAGACAAGGCCTGAACTTTGCGGTGCATCAATTTCAAGAAGTCATCTTCACTCAAACGCGACAAAATATATTACGCGTTACGTGATGATTTGACGTGAAAATAGAGATAAGGGGGTAGTATTTGATCCATTCATATCCCTCGTAGATCTGTGAAAAATATGCTTTTGGAAAACAACAAACTATTCCTGCTTGCAGTACCAAGTTACTTCAAAGCCTAGCAGCCGTACAATAACATAAACCAAAATAAATGGGACACCATTACTTTTGGTTGCATGTACACTTTTTCCCCAATCAATCCAAGATTAAAAAAAACAAAAAAAGCAAAGAAGTGTATTATTAACTGGTGCATACATTATTGGATTTTATTTTCTACTAAGTTTATATATTGCATGTTGGGTTGTGAAGCAGCAATTGTTGTGGTGGATATATTATTCATACACAAGGTCTTGCAACAAGTGAGAAACGAATAAAAGATTTTTTCAGCTTACAAAGAATTTAATTTATGTGATTTTTTTTAAGTTAATAGAGAAATGTATAACAATAGTTTTAGTCGTTTGTTCAAAGAGTACTTTTACATGGCTCTAATTTGTGATCCAATTGGGACTTAGTGGCAACCTCTGGGGTCAAAAGCATATAGCAAGATAGAGTTTTCCTTGTTGAAATAAAGAAATTCATGGAGACTTTTAATCCTCAAACAAAACATAAGCATAACACCTGATTTTTTCGTCAAATGCGGGAGCATGAGCAGAATTTTGTTCATTTTAAACTCTATATACTAGGATGACAATTTGTGTGTCGTGTTCTTGTGGAGTATTTTGGATTCGTAATAATATTAGTTAATATTAAGCTGATATTATATAATCGCGTCAAATGGTTGGACCTAATCCAACTTATATATTAACTGTGACATGTTCTTGTTGACATACATAATTCTTAGATTACAATGTAACTTTCCTCTCTTGACCAATGATATAACTCATAGGTCCATCATCAACTAAAAATTTATTAGTTTTAATATTAACAACAAATAAGTAAAATGTTATATAGTTCTACAATAATTTTATATAAGTAGAAGATCAAGATATAAAACATCTCGAATGCATTATCTATATAATATTAGCTAAACACGTCTTTATTCCGAATCATTTTTCAATTATTCATATTTGATATCAACTCAACCTTTCTAATATTAAGTGTAGATCATGTCAATTTTGGATTCGTGTCAAAGAAATTATCAATCCAAATCCCCAACTTCGTGTTGGGCTCATGGCTTATTAACATATCGTGTCAAAAGTTGTTGGGTATGCCCATGTGTATATCACTCGGTCTTGGGCCATCCAAGCAGAAATAGTGAAAGCCCAGGCCACCTTTTTATTGAGTGAAAATCCTAAGTGAAAGCCTCTCGAGAATGATCTAGGCAAATTGAGTGGACCACATCCAAGCCCATAACATTTTTAATACACAACCATCGGCCATTTGTACACCCTCCTAATATAAGAAAAGGGTAGATTATGAATCAATTTTCAATCATAGTTTTTCTTTCAAGCCCATTCATGAGAAAACTTACTTTCCTTCAATCCTATACATGGGAAAACTTGCTTTAAGATTGGAGTTATTTATTTCCCGAGCAATACTAAGCATGGTTTTGGGTCAAAATATATAGGAATGGGTTCCTTGTAAAAATAAATAAATTATTGAAATTTTGGACTTAATAAATTCACAAAAATATTGTGTGTGAAAAAAAGAGGTTCAAAATTTTAGGCAAAATCTGAACATTTTGAAATATTGTGGAATTATAAGAAAATAAAAAATAAAAAATGCAAAAAGGCCAAACAGTGTAACCACAATAAAAAGAGAAAATAAAGTACATCGAGATGACGTAAATATATACATATACATAACCTATAGATAGTAAATTAAATGCATTAGGCAAATTTGTGTTTGTTGAAATTTATCGTTCTTTATTAAAAAAAATATGAGTTGGTCCAAATTCAAAAATGGTTGAATTTCAAAAAACTCAAACAGTTTAGGTTATTTCACAATTTTTGGTATTAATGTGTATAGCATGACAAATTTATAAACAAATATGGATTGTTTCAAAAGAAAAGAAAACAATGGATTAAAGGTATAAGAAAAATCATAAAATCAGAAGAAGAAAGAAACTTTAACCCTAAAGTATTTCGAGCGCATGTCGTATTTTTTTAAATTTGACAAAATGCAAACTTATCGCGGTGGGTAAACGACTAATTTTGAGGGTTGGTATGGTATCTGAGTTGCATATTTTCCATTCTCCAAATTATGATCCAAGGTGCTCTTGTGAGTTGGTATGGAAAACTGTTGGCCACATTAGGAGGCATTGCATCATATTTAATTTCCTTTACATGTAATAGTAGAAAGGAGCTCCATGCGCATGACGAACAAGTATGGGGATAAGGGATCTCCTTGTCTAAGACCCTTATCCGGTTCAAAAGACTGAAGTGGGACTTTGTTCCAAAGAATGGTCGAAGTTCCTTCGATCACACAACTCATAATAAGTTTGATCCAACTAGGATGAAGTCTAAGGGAAACAAGAACTTTGTAGAGAAAACCCCATTTTATTCTCAAGAGTGGACAATATCTTAAGTAATGACCACATTATCTGAAGTTTGTCTCCCGAGAAGAAAGTTGGATTAATAAAGGCTCATTTCTTTCTTAAAGATAGGTCTAAGACTATTAACAAGACATTAGAAAGAGTGATGAGCCTAAATTAGGTGATTATTTTTGGGTTATCAAACATAGGGATTAATATAATGTGATTGGCATTACGATGTAAGGGGAACGTATTATTTATAAAACACTTATTCACAAACCTATCTAGACTAAGATTAACCTCCTCCTAATAGTTTTGGTAGAATATTGGTTAAACACCATACGACCCCAGTGCCTTGTGATGTTGCATTCCAAAAACATCATGTTTAATCTCATGTAAAGCCACCGGACTCGTGAGAACATCAATGTCCCTATCAGTGGTCTAGTTATCATTATAAACATTCAAAATAACCCCAATGTCATTCATGAACATCTCAACAAAGTAGTTAAAGATGTAATCCGATATACTTCCTTGATCATCCATCCATGAGTCAACTCAATTTGAACCGAGCATTAGGTGTGAAGTGCAATAAAACAACTTATATAATGTTGTTAGTCCATTTTTATTTTAATTATCATTTCACCTTTTTAGCATGCGATTTTTTCTTTAAGATAAACTACGTGTGGGACCCATGGGGAGCACCCCGAGTCCAAGTAAACACAGATACTAACGTAAAAAAATAAAGTATACTTACCTGTATAACATCCTCAAAATATGAATCCACACCCAACCTGTCGTAACAAAGCGAGGGTGTGAGCCTATGCCTAGTGGGAATATACAATTCAGTATAAAAATGAATGACAAAAGAGATACTCACACTCTACAACCACATGCATGAGAATATATATATATATATATATATATATACTAGCGTATGCCCGTGCCTGAAGGCACGACGAAATTTTCCAAAGTACGTAATCGTAAAACGACGATAATTTTTCAAAGTACGTAATAGCGAAGCGCAAAAAATTCCAAGTGTAATTTTAAAACAATTGACCATAATATTTCGTATTTATAGGACTATTCACCACGCTTAACAAACAACAAATAGTTCAATAACATTCAAATAGTCTAAATTCATCAAATAAATTCACATATAATATGAAATATACAATATTCATCCATCGAATTCACATTGTGTCTAAAAAAGAACAAAGTGTCAAATTATTAAAAAAATTGGGCAGTCTCCTTTGTTTATGGAACTATTCACCCTGCTTAACAAATAAAAAATAGTCCAACATCCAAATTGTCTAAATTCATCAAATGAATTCACATATAAAATGAAATATACAATATTCATCAATCAAATTCACTGTGTCTCAAAAAAACAAAGTGTCAATTTTTAAAAAAATTGGGCATAATCTCCTTTGTTTATTGGACTATCCACCCTATTTAAGGGGTAACAACAAATCCAACAATATAAAAAAAAATCCCAAATTCGGAGATGGGAGCTAGAAGGTCGGAAAAGGAGAAAAAAAATGTATTCTTTCTGTGGGACTTCCCCAAAATGTATGTGCCATGGTGTTTGACCACCATCTGTGGGACTTCCTCAACGCATAGTGCGGCCATGTTTCTGTGACAACAGGCAGGTAAGAAAGGCATGTAAGAAAGGGCGTTGACATAACATAAGTCCAACAAATGTTTAATATCCATTATGCCAAACTTAATAAAGAACATTATTGAACATTAGTGTCAAATCATCAAACAAATAGAAATCCTCTAAAATTGAATCAAGGTATACCAAATATATGTATTACCAAAAATATATGTATTACCAAAAATATTGAATAACAACCAGATCTAAATACCTATGGCATAACATGACATCAAAAAATAAACATAACAGATATATGGTGATATAAAAAACTAAACAAATCCCCAAAATTGAGCAGTTTTAGCAACCTAAACAACTTTGTACAGTCCATAAATGTGTCACTACCTATGTAAATAGTCCTAAATAAGTCTTCTCCCTTGACATGATGTGTTCATCTACCAGGTATAGCATATATAAACAATTATAAAATGGTATAGCAGGTATACAACCATTTATACATCTAAGAAGGTATAACAGCTAGGTATAAATTAGTTATAGCAGCCAGGTATGTCAACCAGTTATGAATTAGTTATGTATTAAATCAGGTATAGCAGCCAAGTATAACATATCTAAGCAGGTATAGCAGCCAAGTATAGCATATCTAAGTTATGTTTTTGTTATGGGTGAGGCCGAAGCTCTGATCTTTGACTGAAATTGACCTGCATGATATCAGTTGCATCTGCATATTTGAGGCCTTGACCTTCGTATCGGGTGTCATTTGGAATTCCTCTTTGTCAAGTATCCTAAAGTTGTTCCCTACATCACAAATAATCCTATTACTTTTAATTCCAATGATTAGTCTTTATCCCATCAGAAATAAGCTATGTCAATAAAGAAGGATGACAGATTAATAATCCCATTGCTCAAGGAAGGTCAAAATAGTGCATAACGCATAAACAAAATAATAAGGATGACATGCTAATTAAGAACGACTAAACCAGTAGACAAAAATGTATTGTGGAATAAGAATCTTCAACAATAAAGGGAACATCTAATTAATAAGGATGACATGCTAATTAATATTCGACAACCTCGCTCGGATGCGATCAGGTGAGGTTGGGAGTTAATTATATATAGGGAACATCTCCACTTTACTGGCATACAAACCTACCCAAGTTATGAGATTTGGGTGTCTTACCTTTTTAAGGCTCCTAATATCATCTTTAAACTGTGGGATCCCTTGTCACCTTTCGACTGTTAGCTTATTTAAAGACGCTATGGTTCCCAGAGATAATTCAGACATGTAAGTTGATCCATAACCGCCATTTTCATCCCTCTAATTTTTTTCCATTTACTTGAGTAAAATAAGAGGCAAAAAGGTCTAGAAGAACTGCGATAACGGCTGTTCCTGATACCCAAATATATTAGAACATTACAATTCAGTTGCTATATATATAACAACAGCTATATGGTTACTATATATAATAGCTTCTGTACACAGTTAAAATGACAGAGTTATCAGTATATTGTCATTAATTTGAATATCAGACCTCAATTGCCAAATAAGTGCTTAAAGTTGACGCCAACCATCAATGGGGGATCTTTGATGCTGTAGAAGTGGTAGTTAACCACAAAAATTGGTCTCGTGACATAATTGATGTGTGGAATAATAATCCTGGGGCCTCGTACCTTGTTTCTGATCATCTATGAGAATTATAATTGCAAAAAAAATTCTTTTTGCCCATAAATTGAGTTGTCGGGATAGAGTAAGTAATCTAGGTAAAATTTTAGCAAGTTCGTGGGCTAAAAACTCAATGTAACAGACCCAAAGAGCTGGACGGGGAGAAATAATGCGAGTCGTCAACATAGATGCGTCGGTGCATCTTTGCTTAATCAGTGGTACCCTGCTCCACTTTCACTTTCACAAGACGACATATCAACGAAGAGGTTCTAAATGGTTGCATTTGAAGAGAAGTTTCCCTCTGATAGGGTCCCTTCCTTGAAGAGGTATCTGTCTTCCTCATTCTCAACTATTCTTTTTCTGAATTTTCTTGACTTAACCTCATTAGGATCTTGGAAGACGTTTCTATTCGGTTCTTCTGCAGCCTTTTGACTTATCTCAACCTCAAACTCTTCCCAGGTATACTCGCCTACAAAGTCTACGAGTGCCTTCCCCTTTATGGAAACCCTACGTTGATAAACAATGTCATATTCCCCTAACTCAATGGCCCAGGTCATTAGCCTTCCTGAATTCTCAGGCTTATGGAGGACTTGTCTGAGTCGGGAATCAGTGAGGATAAGCATGGAGTGGGCTTAGAAGTATGGCTTCATTTTCCTATATGCATGTATAAAGGCATAGGCTAACCTTTTGATCTGAGGGTACTTCTTCTCAGACCCTTAAAGAGCTTTACTATTAAAGTACACTAGTCTCTGCACTCCATCCCCTTCTCTTACAATTATGACACTGATAGCTGACTCTAAGACAGTTAAATACACGTATAATTTTTCTCCCTGAATTGGCTGAGATAGGAGTAGAGGGGACCGAGGTAGGACTTGAGCTCTTTGAAAGTTTTGTCACATTCCTCATCCCATTCAAAGGTCTTTCTAAGAAGCTTTAAAAAAGGAAGACACTTATCTATAGCTCTTGAGACAAACCTATTAAGTGCAGTAACTTTTCCGATTAGCCTTTGAACGTCTTTGATGGTCCTGGGGGTCTTCATTTCCAGCAAAGCCTTGATCTTCCCAGGGTAAAACTATATTCCCCATTGGTTGATGATGAATCCTATGAACTTTCCTGCTCCTACTCTGAAGACATATTTGGCCAGGTTGAGCTTCATTCTGTATTTGTCCATGGTGTCAAAAGTTATTTCAAGGTTAGTCACATGCGTGTTGACCTTCAAACTCTTCGTCAGCATGTCATCCACATAAACTTCCATGAATTTTCCTATCTGATCCTCAAATATCTTATTAACAAGATGTTGGTAAGTAGCCCCCTACATTCTTGAGGACGAAGGGCATGACCTTGTAGCAATAGGTCCCCTTGTCTGTAATGAAGGTTGTCTTCTTTGAGTCTGTCGAGTCCATAAAGATCTGATTGTACCCTGAATATGCATCCATGAAGCTCATGAGCTCATGTCCTGTTGTGGCATCCACCATCTGATCTATACGAGGTAGGGGAAACTATCTTTTGGGCAAGACTTGTTTAAATCAGTGAAATCTATACACATCCTCCATTCCCCATTAGCTTTGGGCACAATGACAACATTAAACAACCACTCTGGGTATATGACCTCTCTGATGAACTTGGCCTCTTAAAGCTTTCTAACCTCATATCTGATGACATCATACTTTTCCCTTGAGTATACTCTTCTTCTCTACTTGATGGGCTTATCATCTTCTACAACATTGAGTTTATGGCACATATTTTCAGGATCAATACGTGGCATGTCTGCATGGTTCCATGCAAAGATACTCTATCTCTTCCTTTACATCTTTACTAGTGCCTTAGGGCTCTTCTAATTTGCATGGTTTTTTTCGGCTCGTCGTCATTGAGGATAATGGATTCTACCTCCTTCATGGCCTCTCCCTTTTTTAGCTTTATTTCATCTCTAGGATAAAATATGTCGATGTTTTACTTGGTTATTGTCGTCTTATGAGACTCTATTTCTTTCGCAGAGTTTAAATAGCATTCACGTGCCAATAGTTGGTCACCTTTCACTTCCGCTACTCCATAAGGAGTCGGGAATTTTAGCATTTGGTGGACCGTTGAAGGCATAGCCTCAAATTCCTTGAGGGCTACTCATCCTAGGATGAGGTTGTAAGCTGAGAAGACGTTTTCATCCATCACAAAAAATTTAATTTTTTTGGTCAACCTCTTAGGCCATTCATCTCCCATTCTCACATCCATTTCATACATGCCCAATGGATGAACCTTTTCACCACTGAAGCCAATCAAATGATGATGATAAGGGACAATCCTAGCTCTACTGAGTCCTAGACTCTTAAAACAGGGCCAAAACATAACATCTTCAGAACTACCCCCATCAACGAGGATCCTCTGAACTTCAGACCCATGCACCCTTATGGTGATGACTAAAGGGTCATCGTGGGGAGCTGAGATACCCTTGAATTTAAGTCGTGATAATCTGCCCATGAGGGTGTCCATATCTACCTTCTTTCTTTTCTAGCGCTTAACCTCCATAGATGCCAAGTTCAGAACCTCGACTTTAGTCAGTGCCTTAGCCTCTGCCACATGGGCCTTGCTATTTGTTACCTCTGAGCCACCCCTGCTAGTCCCCCACAGATAGTGTTCATACCGAAAGAGATCATACCAACCCTTTTAATTGGAGCATTATCGTCTTTTGATGGGAGGTCAAGGTCATCGTCATCATCATCTGAATCATCAGCTCTTCTGGCAGGGATATTTTCTCAACATTTATCATTTCTTTTCTATTTGGGGTTGAATCTCCCCCCCTTATAAGCTCTACCATCCACATACTTTTTGAACTTTCTAGACTTCAACATTTTCTCAATCTCGTCCTTCAGGGTGAAGCACTTGTCAGTCAGATGGTCGTAATCTTGATGGAACTAGCACCCTAGGTTCTTTTTTCTCTTATGTGGAGGAGCCTTCAACTTCTTCGACCATCTCAGGTATCTATCCTTCTTTATTTCGTTGAGGATGTGTTTGCAACTCACAGTTAGAGGAGTGTAGTGTGCAAACTTGTAGTCTTCAGTTCTCTTATTTCCATCTTTTTTTCCTTTTAAACTTTCCACTATTACTTCCATTCTCATCCTCATATTTTGCGGCCATTGCTTCTTCTGCGTTCATGACCTTTCTAGCTATTTCTAAAAGCTCGACCATAGATTTGGGAGGGGATTCAGTAAGATTCCAAAGTATCTTTCCCTTCTGAAGTCCTTGAATAAGGGTTGTCATGTCTATGCTCTCTTCATAATCTTCTACCTCCAATTTTTCCTTGTTGAACCTCGCGATGTAGGCTCTGAGGCTTTCGTTCTTCCCTTGCTTTACATAAAGCATGTGGGTGGTCTTCTTTTGAGGTCTTACCCCAAAACAGAAGTTATGAATAAACCGTTCGGCCAAACCTTTGAAATTTTCAACCGAATTTTTAGGAAGAGACGTGAACCAGATATGTGCAGCCCCGGTCAAAGTGCATGAGAAAGCTCTGCACCTCATCTCATCAAAGATAGAATAAATATTTGCTATAGATTGATACATTTCGATATGATGGATCGAGTTAGTACTACCATCGTACTTGTGAGACACCATCGGAGGTTTAAATTTGGTAGGGGTTGGGAAGTTAACTATCCTTGCAACAAATGGTAAGCCCTCTGAGTACCCCTCTATAATGGGTCTCGGCTTTTTATGAGGTTCCCTATCTTCTCTTCTAACCTCTGAATATAGTCATTCCATGGTTTGGAAACTTTGTCTTGACCGAGGTTGTCCCTAGCCACTTCCAAAGGGTGAACTAGGGTTCCCTAGTTGTTACGCAACGTCGGCTATTGACCTCCCCCTGACCACAGTCTCGGCCATGTTGGGGTCGGCCATGATACGGCCGATGGTCACCATCTTCCCTTTGTGAGTCAACCATGCTTCTTGAGCTGGATAACCTCTTCCTCAGATCATTAACTGGGCTGATCCTTTCAAAGGCCTACCCTCTACTTAAGCGATCAAAAGCAGACCCTCTTTGTTGTGCATCACCATATTGTGTTTCGCACTGACCTCTGCCCTGTTGTATAGGACGTACAGTGTTATTTGTAACCTCATACGGCTCCTAATAGTCTGTTGGGTCATCCTTTTCCTCAATGTCATCATACATATCCTTAGGGCAAGGGTTTCCTTGCCTCCCCAGGCATAAACGCCTAGGGTCAGCAACATCCCTCCTCTGTTGAGGAGTAGGCTGATCATAATATATGTGCATGATGAATACGGATACTCTTAATGAATGGATCTCAAAATCGTCCTTAGGTTTCAAAAGTTTTGAATTTAAATGACATCGACTCAATCCATCAACACATCAAAGTCAAGAAGAATTTTCCCTCCAATAATGTCTAAAACTAGGTGAATGCTTTTTCATGAGGCCGTCAGAACGTGCAAACTCATTTTTTATTACTTTCCATCCAACTCCCTCATAAATAATTATGCATCTATTTTTCTTTTGAGGTGGATACTTTTTGGCAAATATATCTTCTTATTGCCTTTTAATTTTTTTCGGGCTCTTTTCAAATGGTGGCTTTCACGAGTTAATGCTTTACTCTCGTAGCTTTCCCGTGTTCACCCATCATATTTTATTGCAATTAAATCCTCACGATAAACGATTATTACATGCACTACTTTCATTGTCAAGTTCTATCTCATATGGTTCACTTTAACGACAAAATTGAGATTACAACACTTCGACCAATATGTGATAGACAAGTACAATAATCAAACAAATTCGTGAAAGTGTGCATTAAAGGAACTCAAGAGTCAAACATGTAAGTAGTAACAACAAATCACATCTCAATGACTCCAAATATTCTAAAGCACAAAGAGGAAACGATGACGCATATCAAAACACTATCAAATCGTCACATGGACTTGTAATGAAATTTTGACTCGATCATCCTAAATGTCCATTTATATACGGTGCAAAACAAAATTAAAAAAAATATTTTTTGGATTTTTTCAAAAAATTTATCAAAATAAAATTTTTATGTATTTTTCAAAAAAATCCAAAAAAGTCTAATACAAAAGGTACACAAGTCATAACACTAGCGAAAATATAATATGAAGCACAACTAGCATATGACAAACGTGCGAACACAATCATCTATATGATATAGTAAGAGAAGAATAATGTGCAAGCAACCGAGAATCAACTAGTCTAACATCTAGTGCCTCTAAAAGTGATTTGCTAACCCAAATAGGTGTGCAACGACGCATAGGGGTTTTGGGAACCAAAAGAACAGTAGACTTCAACTTCCTAGGACTTTTTCTAAGATCGAAACAAAAACACCTAAGGTGACCTTTCCTACCAAAATTTGAACATGTGTAAGTGGGTGGAACAACAACTATAGGTTGAACTTTTCTAACGTCCTTGGGATTTATTGACACTCTAAAACAAATAATGGTCTTGGCTTTAACACTCGAAACATTAGAACAAGACGAGCCACTACATTGCTACCAACACTACTTGAGTCCACCAAATCATTTTTTAACTCCAAAATTTTTTACTCAAGCAAAGAATTAGACTCTTTCAATTTTAGGGACTCCTTCTCTAAATTTTCAATTACTCCTAGAAGGTTATCACATTCATTCTTAAAATACACACACTTACCCCCTAAGAGTCTCTTCATGTGCCACAAACTCATCAAGTAAAATATTTTTATCCACTTTGGCATAAACACAAATACTAGAATTTTGAAAGTCCTCCAATTATTTTTCTAAAACTAGGACTCTATCATCACTCTCCTTTTGGAATTGTTTTAAATCATTATATTAATGGTCCAAAGAAATAAATTTCTCACGATAAAAATTTGTTTAATTTTGAACCATTTGCAAAAGGTTCATAGCGAATTTAAAAAGAGAATTTTCGTTTTCCAAAAAATCAATTCTTTTAGCAAATGTCAAATTCAAACTATTTAAATCATCAAATTTCTGACTCATCTCATCAAAGGGGGGATTCGATTACATAAGTGCTCCATTGGAAAAATTGCAATTTTTCACAAAACAAATTTTAAAAATAAATCAATATCACAGAATTTTGCGAAAAACGGATCAAGCGCAATAATTTAGTGCTACAGGCTCTAATACTAATTTGTAAATGCCGTGTGATAGCGATTAAACCGAATTTGCAAATTTCCATGTTAACCTTATTTAATCGGTGACAATTTTTAATCCAATTTTAACTCAGCCCTAAAACATGCAACTACATGTGGATATATCAAACCAACATAAATGATTACTGACACACAGTTTTTAGG
Organism: Sambucus nigra; assembly: GCA_949130495.1. Classification (NCBI taxonomy): domain Eukaryota; kingdom Viridiplantae; phylum Streptophyta; class Magnoliopsida; order Dipsacales; family Adoxaceae; genus Sambucus; species Sambucus nigra. Next base: position 190,809,497 of record OX422210.1, on the reverse strand, counting down.
AAAAAAAACCTTCCAGGTTAAACCTTTTATTTCATTATAATACTTACAATGAAATCTACAATGGAATAACCTCATAAAACCCACGTAGGCCGCAACCTAAATCAACAATGAAATTCCTCAACAACTCCACACGAATTGCAGTTCAGTCAGCCCATGAACACCCATGAGTACTCAATTTTGACGCGCAGTCAGTCAGCCCCGAACCTCCCTCAAGTGGCACCTAGATCCGAAGTGGAGATCTTCTCTACAAGAGAAACTTCAACAAAGATGTGTTCTTGGTTTCCAAAATAATTCACATAAACTATTGGAATCTTGTGAATTGAAAATAAAAATGATTAAACTTTAAACAAAGAAGACAAAGTGTTTTTGCCGATTTGAAGTATTTGTAGAAACTAAAGCATCAGGACTTTTTAAGAAAAACGAAGTTGTTCAACACGCTATATATAAAAAAAATTAGGTGGAGCGTCGCTCGAACGAAATAGTGATGTTGCTCGAACGTGGAAGGATGTCTCTTGAACAACAGCTTCGCGGGAGATGCTATTTCACTCGAACGACTATATATCTCTATCGAACCAGATTAAGTAAAAACTATTTTTTTTCCAGAAAATACTCTGCTTTAAAACTTTAAAAAATTCTTTTGACGAAAAACACTGCTCCAATACTTAGAAAATATTTTGAAAAAAATATCCCAAAACTCTAAGTGAAATGATAAGGTACTTGAACAAAACCTCACCAAAATTAATCTCACGGAGGGGAGACTTGAATGTTGAATAACTTTGATATTCTGATCTGTCTAGACACTATAATGATCTTGAACAATTCTTCAACGGTTGTAGTGGTATACGACATACTCAACAAAGTACGGACTATATAAAACATGTCCTTACAAAAACCCTTCTAATACACATTTATGCAAATTATGCGTTTAATAATTTGGTTGCTTAATCACCCATTTACCCACTTACATTACCCTTTTTACCTTATCTTATTGACAGTAACAGATTTACTTGTCCATTTAACCTTTACCAAAACATTTATTACATTCATTCAAGTTAGGTTGTATTAACACATTTTACTGCACAACCCATTTCTTTACATGTTCCAAAATTAACTTATCCTTTCTCAAAATCTTCCTATGTCTGATACTTCAAAGGGATTCACACCGCCGGCCATGCGCACCATATGCTCTGGCTAGATATTTAGGGCTTTTCACCCAAGGGATTTGGGCCCTTCTTACTAATTTTTTTATTGCATTCGAGTACTTAATAACGTGTTTAAAATTTTACACATGTCCACATTATTCAATTTCTTTGCTTCTACCCGGCCGAAGCCAAATTCCAGACTTAAACCATCCGTTTTTCCATTAACACTTGGAAAAATATTTCTTTCTCCATTTAATTTCCTTATTCGTACACACATGATTTATACCAAAATAATTAGGACTTCAGTCATTTTCACCCATACTAATTTAAAGACATTCTTTGAGATTTTTATTCCATAAAAAGGTTCCACTTTAAGGAAATTTTCTAATTTACCCTTTATTTGCCAAACTTTCAATTTAGTTATTTAACAAGTGTTATTCTCAAAAATGGTTCTTAAGTTTCCAACTTAACATTTAAAACACTTTATTTATTTAACACTTGTTTAATACCACATCTTTGCCCAATTTTATGTTAAAACTCAACATGACTTTCTTTAAACTTGCTCACATATTTATTATCAAAATACCACAAGCTTGCATGCATAGAAAGTGGACTTTAAATACTAAAATCCTATCAAGTGGATTAAACATACCTTTTGTTCTAGAATTTTATGCCGTTTGCAACAAACATACCTTTCAATTAATAAGGACAATTTATTAATTCTTTGAAGTCAACAAATGTCCATTTGTTCCTAAAGCCTCCATTTTGCAAGACACTTGAAAATATTTATTTCATAAATATTTTAACAAAATTAACATCATTCCATATTTTATTCCCAAAATATCTGTTACTTCCTCTTTATTAGAAACACACTAAAAAAAATTTACTCATATTTTTTTTCCATAAGAGTGTAAATTATTTTCATTTTACTAGAAGTACGCAAAAATATAATTATGTTATATTTTTATTCCATAAAATGCCCATTATTTCATTTTATTAGAATTACGCACGAAATATTTTCTTACACTTTTATTCATTAAAAATGTCTATTATTTCTTTTTACTAGAAATACACACAAATAATGTTTTCTCACAATTTTGCTCCCATAAAAAATGTTTACAATCAGTTTACTAGGAGCCTGATATTATTTCATAATAATCCTACACTTAATCATTTAACAACAATAAGACTACAATATGTATATCAAATGGAGTCTCAAATATGAAGTGTAGATTACCCCACCTCAAGTGAAGCTTAAATCAGTGGAAGGCATGGAAGATCAAGGGAGATGACAACCCCCAACCTCCTAAGGTGGCCTTAAAGGGGTTGTCTAGCACCACCATGTTTGCCTCCAAGAAAACAACATTCAAACCCTCTATAAAACCATCAACAATATATTCATCTTCTTCCAAGAAAAAAACCCTTCCAATACCCCTCAAAGCACCAACAAATAACTTCATATATCGTAACTCTATTTCCATAAACAGAGAAAAAATGGTACATTTATTGTGTGGGTATAGTTGCTATAACGTAAAATGGTGGAAACATACACGGATGGGAGAAAGAAATGTTGAGAGTTCACGAGAATATGAAAATGGTTTTAGGTTTCTCTAACTCCACACCTCACTATTATGCCCAACAACAAAGCCCTTAAACCTATTAAATAAGCCATCTGATGAATTTTTTTTAAATGAGGAAATTTTATCACCCCACAATCCTTCCCATATCAGGTAAGAAGTCCCCCAAAGTTGAAAACACATCTTATCTATGGTTGGACTGTAGATATCATCTAAAACAGACGAAGGACTAATCTGACGGGGGGTAGTTTGAATGATGGGACTTCTCGTTCGAACGACAATAAAGTCATTTGAGCAACCTATAGGAAGCGACTGAATTTTCCATATAAATTCCTATCTTCTTAAATCTACACATTTGCCCTGTACAGTTTTCCAAATTCTTAAGAAGGCATATATAATTTATAACCGATAAATCCTATAATTCTTATATCATACATAATCCAATAATTCTCTTCAACTCTAATTTATTCTTCTTCGTATATAATCCATATATATAATTTAATTATTTTACCGGGGCAGGATATTACAATCCACTAATTGCCATTAATTTTGAGGTATTCAATTATATTTCTCTTATTTTTTATAACAGTGGACACATGGACGACTTCATTTTATTTGTAGAGGCTACCCACTAAAATTGTGAGACTGTAATGAGTGTCATTTATGAGTTTTTTTACATGTCAAGATTGAAAATGAAATTTTCAAAATCTAAGATTTATGTCTCCACCGAATATTAGTTAGAGTGAATCTCTTGCCTTTTGTCACTCTTGTGGGATCACTATCACAAAAGACCTTGGTACTTCCCTTGGTTTTGTCAATATTCATGGCAGGGTGAGAAATATCGCTATATGTCTTAGGTTCAATTTTGTTAAATTTACCTAAATTTGCAAACACATTAAGCAATAACAAAAACACTCTGGGCAGGGAGTCTCATTACTTTACAATTTAAGCATGTTAACCTAATTACTAAGAGATCATGCAAGATTAAGTTGTAAACAAAAGAAAACAATCCACGAGACACTAATGTTCGAGGAAGATCCAAATAGGAAAAAACTCAGAGGACTAGGCCTGGACAAATTCACTATAAATATGGCTTTAAAATAAGACTCCATTTGACTTATAGAACTTAACTCCTCAAGTCCACGCAGATGCTGTCTTTAAAACCTACGTTTGTAGATCTGTACAATAAAACATGACTTCACAACAACTCCTTGCCTCGGTATTCACCGATAGAATTTACTATCTCCAACAGTGCAAAATCCACCCCACAACCAGGAACATATGATGAGGCATAGTTTATGCGATTTTGGATTTAAAAAACTTGATTATAAAGAATCAAGGATATTTATAGAGGATTTCCCTAGTGTTTTTTGCGTAATGAGCCATGTAAAAGGCATAATGAAAATTGCTACAACTCACTTTTATAAAAATTGAGTTTCTTGAAAACGTGGATAAGTGGGAAAAAACTAAACGAAAATCGAATTTCTTGAAAAAAGTGTCGGGTCATTTGAACGACATGGTACCTCGTTCAAATGATGTACCTCATCTCGTTCGAACCAGAATATAACGAGATATCAAACGAGATTCTAGTGGTGGAGTAAAATTTTTCGTTAGTCTCTCGTTTGAAGTTCGTTCAAATGAGGTTTGAATCACATGTCTAATGTCATTATAAGGACTTGAGAAAAAAATAATTTTTTAAAGACACTTTTAAAACCATTTTAAAAATATTTAAAATCTCAAAAAGTTTTTCTCCAAATATCAAAAGGGTTATATACCTTTGGTAATGAGTAAGAGGTACGTGTTTGACCAATAGAATAAGCTAATACAAAAAAATTCACTAAATATGGATATTTGTTCTTACAAATCTCCCATTTTGGCTATTCCTGGACAAAATACAAAAAGTGAAAAAGACTGAATCACTAAGACATGTGCTCAAACCAATCCAATGCCCATCACAAACCCCAAAAGTAAAAGACACAAGACAACCTAAAAACCTAGAAGCAAATGATGTTTGCGATGCTTCCATAAGATGTACTAGAACATGCATCTATAAGGTTATTCTATCATATATAAAACAAAGTACATCAGAAGAGATACACTAATGTAATATCATTAAAAGATGTGCAAAGAATACCCCACATGGGAATCACAACTCAATATATATAAATGAAACCCAAGATAAAAAGAGTGAAAATATGATCCATAGGATAGTGTATCAAATACATAAATAGTACAATAGGAAAGAACATAAAATATAGAAATAAAGAATATCTCTCAAAGCATTAAAAAACTATATAATAAAAAAATACATTTGGTAAATAAAATAAACACCAACAACGTTTAACAAAATATCCTAAATATGGGAGAGGAATGAAGGGGTGTGAACATAATACACGGGACTATAAACTTAAGCACATGCATAAGTGCACAATGCCAAACGACAATCCAAAGCGTTAAGTACCCAAATCAACCTTAGTGTAAAATTTTGACTCACTAGAAGTCGACTAACTTTTACAAATGTATCCTAGAAGCTCTATGATTCTCAAATTAATAGCATCACTCATAAATTAAATATTAGAACCAATTGTGTAAACCCATTTATCTTCGACTTATAACACACTCAAAAAATCATTTTGTTTAATCCTACGCAACATTTTGAATATATCATATATTGAATTTAGCTTTTGAAACATCTAGGATAAAAATTTGGCCTTGTCAATTAATCTTCTACTTGTCGATTAATCTTTTAGGCTTTTAGCTGCCTTTCACTCAAACGAGATTGCTCCTTTCATAGCCCCTTTCCATTACTCACTCAATTTTGATAAAATAACTAAGACATGGGCAATGGTTCTTACATGAAATTTTTTTCATATAGCATATGGAATGAAGTGACCAGATTGATAAGTGTAAGAGGGGAGTTTAGATAAAATAGAGGCATAACCCCTTATGAGTACGGTAATGATAATTTAATTAGACAAAACCTTGGATTAATTATAGGACATGCACACACAAACTCAATGAAGATGAACTCAGTTTAAACTCCCAAATCTCTCGTGTATAACTCAGAAAATAGTAATGGACTTAGAAGTAACTCAGATAGAGGGAGAGAGAAGTAAGTACCCTAGATACACCTTGACAAGCATCCAAACACCCCAACCACCCTCAAGAATCTCTATCAAATATAAAAATCTTCGTAACAAATGGCAATGGTGGGTGAGTAAACTCTCTGGTTTAAAATAACTCTCGGTAATGTATATTATCTGTAACAATAACTTCTGAACTCTCAAAAAAGATCTCTCCTCCTCAAAGGTGGTTGGGGTCCTTAAATAGCCCCCACACTACCTCCGAGGCAACTCAGTCATCAATGCATGTTAAAGACCTCCATCATACTTTATGTCTCAAACATTAAATACCTGATGCACTAGTTGTCTCCACGTCATAAACATTAAATGCCAAGACATGCCTTTTGCCTAACCACTGTGTGTCAGGGGGCTATTGTCGTAGAGGTGAGTCACCAACTTCCTGACAGCCCCAAATACCATGGTGGTTTACACAAGTACTTGTCTGACATTGTTTAGCTATCTAGTTACATCACCTACAGTTGATGTGACATTAAGTCGAGGGCTATTTGGTTCACAAGTCAACGCTCGATGGAACTGCAAGTTGCTCCGCCCGAGGTTCCACACTCCAGGTTCTTTGGTGTTTCACCATGTGTATCTAAGATGGTCAGACAAGCCCCAACGGTGCCTCACTTCTCAATCCTCCAAACTAAGTCCCTCTAAAGTTCCCACGGTGAGGTCATCCGATAGTGCATGAAAGCTCTCCCAGGCCCTGCCACGACTGGTCTCTCGCGAGTACCGTTTGACCTCACACTAAAAATCATTATTATTCTCGTTACATCAGTACAACCATTATAGCTTATAGTCAATATAAAAAAGATACAATATTACAAACAAAATAAGCTAAAGTATGAATTACCATACTAAGCTTCCTCGTTGAGTTGCCACGCTAAGCTGCCTCAATTTCTTGATCCCGAACACTATTTCTAATGGGGAAATTATCCATAATCTCATGATTACCTTCAAGCCCCCTTTACATTTGTCCCTTCGTGGAGAGATTTGTTGTTAGAACAAGAAATGTCTGCACGAAAACTTCTCAATCTGATGAACCTTCTCTGTGTCAAAACATTCTGGCCTCATTTCCTTCATTAGAATCGTAGTGTTATAATATCTAGGAAAAAGTAAAATTCTCCTTGATGTACCTGAGCCAAAGCGCCATGACTAATTGGGGCTTTGACGAAGGGACATCTTCACTTTTTCCTTATACTGAGCTTCAACCGTTCTAGCTTTTTATTATTTGAAATTCTCCTGAAAGGCCTGCTAACCTTCTCAAATACTCGTTTTGATTCTTAGTAAGTGAAATTCTCCCTTGTAATGCTTTGCTATGTTCGAAAAAGAAGAAATTCTCCCCGATGCAGTCGAGTCACCATTTAAACAACATTGTGACTTGTGGCGAGGGTACATCGTAACTTTTTTGAACCATGGGGACATCTTTTCCTTTAGGAATTATTGGATATGTCTGAATAAAATTCTGGCGCCAAAACTCAAACTTGCTGAAGAAGGAAACCCCATCTGTTCCCCAGGCGTCGCTTCATAAATGATGTGGCGCTGTCTTTTCAGTTGTCAAAACACTTCCTAAAGTGCCACGTGTACATTTGAAATGATTATAGGCGACCTTGCACGTGTAGTGGTGGGAAACTCAACATACGAGTTCCTGAAAAGGTTTTAAACGTCTCTTTTTTCAAACCCTTCTCTTTCCTTCTTCTTCTTCAAGCTCCCGTATTCCTTAGAGAGAGAAACTATGTACAAACTCCATTATTTACCTAGCTCTTACCTAACTTCTTCCTCTTCTCATCTTTTATACCACCACATGTGGTTGTGCTGCTCCACCTTCATTCCCAACCGTTCTTTTACCAATCTTTTTTCTCATACCTAGTTGTTGTTTGCAATGGCCTCATCAAGAAACCCTGCCACCAGTGCTCCACCTGCCATCTCTGGTGTCGTCGATGTCCCTAGCGCCGCTGCCTTGGATGCTGCTCGTCAAGAGCAACTATGCTTCTATCGTCGGGCTCCCATCTTTAGCGAAGGTTATAAATTTTTTGATGCATGAAATACTTGCTATTTCTCATCCAAGTTCTACCCCTTATAATTGGGTGATGAGGAAATGGATTCATCAAAGTGGGGCTATCCCCAACAGTGTCGCCAAATGTAAGAGGGTAGTTTAGAGAAGATGAAGGCGTAACCCCTTTTGAGTACGGTAATGATAAGTTAATTATCCAAAACCTTGGATTAATTATAGGACATGCACACACAAACTCAATGAATATGAACTCAGTTTAAACTCCATAATCTCTCGTGTATAACTCAGAAGATAGTAATGGACTTAGAAGTAACTCAGATAGAGAGAGAGAAGTAAGCACCCTAGATACACCTTGGCAGGCAACCAAACATCCCAACCACCCTCAAGAATTTCTATCAAATATTAAAAGCTTCGTAATAAATGACAATGGTGGGTGAGTAAATTCTCTGGTTTACAATAACTCTTTGTAATGTATATTATCTCTAGCAATAACTTATGAACTCTCAAAAAAGATCTCTCCTCCTCAAATGTGGTTGGGGTCCTTAAATATCCCCCACACCACCCCCGAGGCAACTCAGCCATCAATGCATGTTAAAGACCTCCGTCATACTTTATGTCACAAGCATTAAATACCTGATGCACTAGTTGTCTCCACGTCATAAACATTAAATGCTAAGACATGCCTTTTGCCTAACCACTGTGTGTTAGGGGGCTGTTATCGTAGAGGTGACTCACCAACTGCCTAATAGCCCCAAATACCACGGTGGTTTACTCAAGTGCTTTTCTGATATTATTTAGCTATTTAGTGACATCACCTATAGTTGATGTGACATTAAGTCGAGGGCTGTTTAGTTCACAACTCAACGCTCGATGGAACTCCAAGCTGCTCCGCCCGAGGTTCCATAGTCAGGGTTCTTCGGTGTTTTACCATGTGTAACTAAGATGGTCGGACAAGCCCCAACGGTGCCTCACTTATCAATCCTCTGAACTAAGTCCCTCTAAAGTTCCCACAGCGAGGTCATTCAATAGAGAATGAAAGCTCTCCCACGCCCTGCCAATCCTGGTCTCTCGCGAGTACCGTTTGACCTCACACTAAAAATCATTATTATTCTCGTTACATCAGTACAACCATTATAGCTTACAGTCAATATAAAAAAGATACAATATTACTAACACAACAAGCTAAAGTATGAATTACCATACTAAGCTTCCTCGTTGAGTTGCCACCCTGAGTTGCCACGCTAAGCTGCCTCAATTTCTTGATCCCGAACACTATTTCTAATGCGGGAATTATCCATAATCTCAGGATTACCTTCAAACCCCCTTTACATTTACCCCTTCGTGGAGAGATTTGTTGTTAGACCAAGAAATGTTTGCACGAAAACTTTTCAATCTGATAAACCTTCTCCGTGTGTAAAAATTCTGGCCTCCTTTCCTTCATTAGAACCGTAGTGTTATAATCTCCAGGAAAAAGTAAAATTCTCCTCGATGTACCTGAGCCGAAGTGCCACGACTTATTAGAGCTTTGACAAAGGGACATCGCCCCTTTTTCCTTATATTGAGCTTCAATCGTTCTAGCTTTTTATTATTTGAAATTCTCCTGAAAAGCCTGCTAACCTTCTCAAATACTCATTTTGATTCTTGGTAAGTGAAATTCCCCCTTGTAATGCTTTGTTATGTTCAAAAAAGCAGAAATTCTCCCTGATGCAACTGATTCACCATTTAAACAACGTTTTGACTTGTGGCGAGGGTACATCGTAGCTTTTTTGAACCGTTGGGACATATTTTCCATTCGAAGTTATTGGATATGTCTAACAAAAATTATGGCGCCAAAACTCAAACTTGCTAAAGAAGGAAACCCCTTCTGTTCCCCAGGAGTCGCTTCATAAATGATGTGGCGCTGTCTTTTCAGCTGTCAAAACACTTCCCAAAGTGGCACGTGTACATTTGAAATGATTATAGGAGACCTTGCACGTGTAGTGGTAGGAAACTCAACATACGAGTTACTTAAAAGGTTTTAAACGTCTCTTTTTCAAACCCTTCTCTTTTTTTCTTCTTCTTCAAGCTCCCGTATTCCTTAGAGAGAGAAACTATGTACAAACACCATTATTTACCTAGCTCTTACCTAACTTCTTCCTCCTCTCATCTTTTATGCCACCACCTGTGGTTGTGCTGCTCCACCTTCATTCCTAACCCTTCTTTTACCGATCTTTTTCCCGTACCTAGCTGTTGTTCGCAATGGCCTCCTCAAGAAACCCTTCCACCAGTGCTCCACCTGCCATCTCTGGTGCCGTTGCTGTCCCTAGCGCCGCTGCCTTAGATACTGCTCATCAAGAGCAACTATGCTTCTATCGCCGAGATCCCATATTTGGCAAAGGTGATAAATTTTTTTATGCATGCAATACTTGCCATTTCTCATCCAAGTTCGACCCCTTACTGTTGGGTGATAAGGAAATGGATTCATCAAAGTGAGGCTATCCCTAGTAGAGTCGCCAAATGTAAGAGGGTAGTTTAGAGAAGATGGATGCGTAGCCCCTTTTGAGTACGGTAATGATAAGTTAATTAGCCAAAACCTTGGATTAATTATAGGACATGCACACACAAACTCAATGATGATGAACTCAGTTTAAACTCCTAAATCTCTCGTGTATAAATCATAAGATAGTAATGGACTTAGAAGTAACTCAGATAGAGGGAGAGAGAAGTAAGCACCCTAGATACACCTTGACAGGCAGCCAAACACCCCAACCACCCTCAAGAATCTCTATTAAATATTAAAATATTCGTAACAAATGGCAATGGTGGATGACTAAACTCTCTAGTTTACAATAACTCTCTGTAATGTATATTATCTATAGTAATAACTTCTGAACTCTCAAAAAATATCTCTCCTCCTCAAAGGTGGTTAGGGTCCTTAAATAGCCCCCACACCACCCCCGAGGCAACTCAGTCATCAATGCATGTTAAAGACCTCCCTCATACTTTATGTCATAAATATTAAATACCTGATGCGCTAGTTGTCTCCACGTCATAAACATTAAATGCCAAGACATGCCTTTTTCCTAACCACTGTGTGTCAGGGGGCTGTTGTCATAGAGGTGAGTCACCAACTGCCTGACAGCCCCAAATACCATGGTGGTTTACTCAAGTGCCTGTCTGACATTGTTTAGCTACCTAGTGACATCACCTACAGTTGATGCGACATTAAGTCGAGAGCTGTTTGGTTCACAACTCAACGCTCGATGAAACTCCAAGATGCTCCGCCCAAGGTTCCACAGTCAGGGTTCTTCGGTGGTTTACTATGTGTATCTAAGATGGTCGGACAAGCCCCAACGGTTCCTCACTTCCCAATCCCCCAAACTAAGTCTCTCTAAAGTTCCCACGGCGAGGTCATTCGATATAGCATGAAAGCTCTCCCAGGCCCTGCCAAGCCTGGTCTCTCACGAGTACCGTTTGACCTCACACTAAAATCATTATTATTCTCGTTGCATCAGTACAACTTGTATAGCTTACAGTCAATATAAAAAAGATACAATATTGATAACACAACAAGCTAAAGTATAAATTACCATACTAAGCTGCCTCGTTGAGTTGCCACCCTGAGTTGCCACGCTAAGCTGCCTCGATTTCTTGATCACGAACACTATTTCTAATGGGGGAATTATCCATAATTTCAGTATTACCTTCAAGCCCCCTTTACATTTGCCCCTTCATGGAGAGATTTATTGTTAGAACAAGAAATGTCTGCACGAAAACTTTTCAATCTGATAAACCTTCTATGTGTGTAAAAATTCTGGCCTCCTTTCCTTCATTAGAACCGTAGTGTTATAATCTCTAGGAAAAAATAAAATTCTCCTCGATGTACCTGAGCCGAAGTGCCACGACTTATTTGGGCTTTGACAAAGGGACATCGCCACTTTTTCCTTATATTGAGCTTCAACCGTTCTAGCTTTTTTTATTTGAAATTCTCCCAAAAAGCCTGCAAACCTTCTCAAATACTCATTTTGATTCTTGGTAAGTGAAATTCTCCCTTGTAATGCTTTGCTGTGTTCAAAAAAGCAGAAATTCTCCCCGATGCAGTGGATTCACCATTTAAACACCGTTTGGACTGGTGGCGAGGATACATCGTAGATTTTTTGAACCGTTGGGACATCTTTTCCATTCAAAGTTATTGGATATGTCTAACAAAAATTATGGCGCCAAAAATCAAACTTGCTAAAGAAGGTAACCCCTTTTGTTCCCCAGGCGTAGCTTCATAAATGATGTAGCGCTGTCTTTTTAGCTGTCAAAACACTTCCCGAAGTGCCACGTGTACATTTGAAATTATTATTGGTGACCTTGCACGTGTGGTGGTGGGAAACTCAACATACGAGTTCCTTAAAAGGTTTTAAACGTCTATTTTTTAAAACCCTTCTCTTTCCTTCTTCTTCTTCAAGCTCCCGTATTCTTTAGAGAGAGAAACTATGTGCAAACTCCATTATTTACCTAGCTCTTACCTAACTTCTTCCTCCTCTCATCTTTTACGCCACCACCTGTGGTTATGCTGCTCCACCTTCATTCCCAACCCTTATTTTACCAAGGTTTTTTTTCGTACCTAGCTATTGTTTGCAATAGCTTCCTCAAGAAACCCTGCCACCAGTGCTCCACCTGCCATCTCTGGTTTCTTTGCTGTCCCTAGCGCCGCTGCCTTGGATGCTGCTCGTTAAGAGAAACTACACTTCTATCATTGGGCTCCCATCTTTGGCGGAGGTGATAAATTTTTTGATGCATGCAATACTTGCCATTTCCCATCCAATTTCGACCCCTTACTGTTGGGTGATGAGGAAATGGATTCATCAAAGCGGGGCTATCCCCAACAGAGTCGCCAAGTGTAAGAGGGTAGTTTAGTGAAGATGGAGGCATAACACCTTTTGAGTACGGTAATGATAAGTTAATTAGCGAAAACCTTGGATTAATTATAGGACATGCACACACAGACTCAATGAAGATGAAATCAGTTTAAACTCCCAAATGTCTTGTGTATAACTCAGAAGATAGTAATGGACTTAGAAGTAACTCAGATAGAGGGAGAGAGAAGTAAGAACCCTAGATACACCTTGGCAGGCAGCCAAACACCCCAACAACCCTCAAGAATATCTATCAAATATTAAAAGCTTTGTAATAAATGACAATGGTGGGTGAGTAAGCTCTCTGGTTTACAATAACTCTCTCTAATGTATATTATCTCTAGCAATAACTTTTGAACTCTAAAAAAATATCTCTCCTCCTCAAAGGTGGTTGGGGTCCTTAAATAGCCCCCCACACCACCCCCAAGGCAACTCAATCATCAATGCCTGTGAAAGACCTCCCTCATACTTTATGTCACAAGCATTAAATACCTGATGCACTCATTGTCTCTACGTCATAAACATTAAATGCCAAGACATGCCTTTTGCCTAACCACTTTGTGTCAGGGGGCTGTTATCGTAGAGGTGGCTCACCAACTGCCTGACTGTCCCAAATACCACGGTGGTTTACTCAAGTGAATATCTGACATTATTTTGCTGGCTAGTGATATCACCTACAGTAGATGTGACATTAAGTAGTGGGATGTTTGGTTCACAACTCAATGCTCGATGGAACTCCAAGCTTCTCCGCCTGAGGTTCCACGGTCAGGGTTCTTCGGTGTTTTACCAAGTGTATCTAAGATGGTCGAACAAGCCCCAACGGTGCCTCACTTCTCAATCCTCCAAACCAATTCCCTCTAAAGTTCCCACGGCGAGGTCATTCGATAGAGCACAAAAGCTCTCCCAGGCCCTGCCAAGCCTGGTCTCTCACGAGTACCGTTTGACCTCACACTAAAATTCATTATTATTCTCATTATATCATTACAACCGTTATAGCTTACAGTCAATATAAACAAATATATAGTATGGCTAACACAACAAGCTAAAGTATGAGTTGCCACGCTAAGCTGCTATGTTGAGTTGCCACGCTGATTTGCCACGCTAAGCTACCTCGGCTTCTTGATCCCGAACACTGTTGGTAATGGGGGAATTATCCATAATCTCAGGATTACCTTCAAGACCCCTCTATAATAAGATAACACCATACTTCACCAAGCAAATTCAAAGCATGTAAAACATTTTAAAGAGACCATGTAAGGTGTGTGCATTTAAGGTGACGTAATGAGACTAACATAAAAGGAATTATCATAAAAAGGTATCATTCATTATAAAAATTCATAATTAAGCAGAAGTTGCAAGTAACCTAGTCTATCTGATCATGGTAAGTTACACGAACATGGAATGTAATGGTGTTACGAACATCTTTATTATGCATCCCATATGTTGACAAAAAATGAAAATTCTTTTTGGATCTTTATGAAATATATTAAAGGAAATATATTTGAATTCTTTTTTGTAAGACCAATAAAAATTAAAAACTATATAATTAATTACATATAAAACATTATGCAATAGAGAAACATCTAATACTAGAAGAAAATGCATTATGACTAAAAAATAATAACATGTAAGCACAGCTAGTCAATGGTACGAAACAAAAATACTCATCTGTGAGAGATAACCTCACTACCTACAGGAGGTTTGACACTATTTTAACACCCCATATTTTTTATGATATTAAATAATTATGAGATTAATTATTATCGTTGGATTAATTAAATTAAAAAGGTGAGAATTTAGTTTGTTAGTTAATTAATCCGGATTAAAATAATTATTAACTAGTGTACCAAAGGTTAATAATTATTGATGAAAATTATTGAATATTACTATGTAGTTATGTAATATGAAATTATAGAATTTTATAAATTGTCGTCAATGTGAAACGTGACAGATAGGTATATTATGTCGGGACGCGCGTGTGAGTCGTGTTGGAACTAATTTAATGTATTAAAGAAGTGAATTGTTTTTTTAGTAACTCGTATAGTAATTTTGAGTGCGCCATTGAGTCCAGAAGGGTTGAGATAGACAGGAAACTCTACCCTGGCATTTTATTTGGAATCCGGGGTAGTTTTAGGCCTAACCGGCACCCAGTAGGGGTATTTTTGTCCTTTGGAATTTTGGAGCAATAATATGGACGAAAATTGGGAAATAAAAGATGGATTCACTAAGTTTAGATGAGAGTTATCAGTTCTAAACCTACGAGAGAGAAAAGAGATACAGGCAGAGAGAAAGGTAGAGGAGACTGTTGGTGTTCTTGGTGCCTAACTCAAGAACACACACCAAAAAATATACCAAAGTATAGATCGCGAGACGAGGAATGCACCCATACCCATATCAATAGCGGATCATCCCATCGAAATTATGGCAAGTGTTTAATTCTTGCAATTTATAGGAACAAGCATGTTCATATCAGTGTAGGTGTATTGTATTCACTATTTGATTCATAAGTTTTAATTAAATTGGAGGATTAATGGTATTTATCAAAATGTGGAATTTAAATTAGGATCAATCCCTCATGTATATAGTTTAGAAATCCTAAATTGATGATTATTTATAATGGACGAAATTGAAATTGGTGTTCTTGTATGGAAATTTGATGAAGTGGGGTTTTGAATTGTTAAATTCGGGATTTTGGATTTTGTAACTGATTTCAGATGAATTTCTGTTTCAAAGTTAAGGAAAATCATTTATACATATTAGAACATTAAATAGGATTGTTGTTTTGGTGTTGGGGTTAAGAAATTTATAGGTTTTAGGACTGAAATTTTGAGGAAGACGAAGTATGAACAGTAAAACATAACAGGTCTGGCCAAACCAGATAAAGACCCCATCTTGTTCGAACGAGATGGAGTCTCGTTCGAACGAGAAGGATATTCGTTCAAACGACCTTCTAAATCGTTCGAATGACAGGTCCCATAAAAACCCAGAAATTTCCATTTTTCCCCAAGTCATGTTACATAGTTAGTTGTGTGAGGAAAACTGCCATTTATTAATATTAGCTTAGTGCAGAATTATTTAAGAAGCATTCCTAGGATAATACCTTAAGTATTGAATATGTGAATTAACCTTGGAAATTTTGAGAGTGTAAATAATTGAGTTAATTGCATAAGTAGTAAAGAGAAATATACTACGTGTAGAAATATAAATATGGGTTGGGTGAATCCCCGAATTTTTCTAAGGCTTAAGGAATGCCTATTATTATATATTGATTATTACTATGTGTATAGCATACCTACGCTGCTTGCTATCGGGAGGAGGTTTCGTGCAGTGGACAGTCTTATCTTAGGTGACCCAATGGGGGGATATTTGACTTCTACCCAGAGCATATGAACTTGGATACGTGGTATCTATTACGTAGGATAGTTTGATGATTGAATGGGAGCGTAGGTATGTGTGTGATCCCTTTAGCTAGCGAGTATGCTTGCCTCCAATATTTGTGTTATGAGATTTATGGTTCGTGAGAGACGCCGAACCAGTTGTCCTTTATGCAGCGAGCGATGCACCGGGACATGATAGCAGAGTATGCATTGCGCCAAGTGGTCCTAACCAAGGGGCGCTGGATTTGTATATATATGTATAGGGATGATTTGGCTATATATATATATATATATATATATATATATATATTGTTATACTTGTGAATAATCCTAATGTGTGAAATTAGCAAATATGTAAATGTTGGTAAACAAAGTTACTTGAGGGGATAAAGTATTTACTACTAGAGCAGAGAATATCAAATGTAGTTAAGGGGAGTGAGGTATTAAATAACTTATTGTATGGGCGATACAGGTTCCTCTTATGAGCTATAGTTAGTAGTATATGTCTATGACCTATGTAACAACCCTCGCTTTTGAGAGCCTATTTTATATTAATTTACTGTGTGAAGTAATTATGTAGGAGGGGCTTAATGATAAGCCTCTCATTAAATTATTAAATGAGATTAGAGATGATTAATATTGATAAAAATCCATGTATTTATGCGACTGAGGTATATTATGCGCGTCGGACATATCACGCGTATTTATGTATTATTTACATATTAACTAGACAATATTCTAGTATTGAGAGTTTTGACATATGTTATGGGACACATGCCACTTAAAATAGGACATGTGTCACCACGGGTTATTTGACATGTGGCGACCCACTTGGGTTGGTTTTGCTATAAATAATCCCTACCCCCATACATTTTAGAGAGAGCTTCTTGGGAGAGAAGAGTGACTTTCTTGTCTTATGAGTTTTTAGAGAAAGTTTTACAAAAGAGTTTCAACACCTCCCATCTCTCCGAAAAACCACCACAATGAGTTTTTCGGCGAATAGTACGAACCCACGAACTACGCTGACTTTGATTCTGAGCATAACGGATACGTAGGCGCAACCGAAGTTGCTCAAGTCAAACACGTGCTAAAATCCGATATTTCCCCAAAATTAGACTACTCTCTTATTCATGATTTTTATTGTGTAACGCCTCATTCGTGATCAGAAATGTGGACGGAGATGGAGAAAAGAGGTTGGCAGAAGTAATTCTCTGTTTCAACATTCTATGAGAGGGATTAAACTTTGTTTTAGATAAGAAACCTGATTTATGCATGTTACTATCTTAAATGTTGCTTTACAGTAAAAAAAAAAGCATGTGGTATACATATATTAATATGTAAGATGTGATTTTTCATAACATATGTGTATATTGATTGCTTTGATTATAAGGTATAAACCACTATACCTACTGTTAATCACAAAACACGATTTTGCTTAGTTAATAGAATATTATTATTTCAGGAGCAATGCTGAAGTTTTCTGATATATTGAGTGTAGTTGCTTTTAAAAACCCGAGGGAAGTGAAAGTATAACTTCCCAGATATTTTTATATATTATTTTATAGCTCTTACACGTTAGAGATTGTTGGCATTTATGAGGGCCTTTCATAAATAGACGTTGAAACACACCAAACATGTCACTAAAGTGTGGCTAATGGCCTGTTAAAAGATTGATATGACATAAATAATACACCTAACATGTCACTAGGGCATGGCTGATGGGCTGAGAGTAGTCAAATATATGTCTAGTCAGTCATAAAGTTGTATTGATAGCACGACAACGTCTCACTCATTTTAAGAAGGTTACCGGTGTGACAGACTAGAGTTTGTCCAACAGTTGTAGAAGTATTTGATAAACTGTACACAATATACAAAGGAAAACTCTGTTATGTGTTACTTGTCAGACTATAAAACAAAATAAGGAAGATGTTGATTATTGAGTCAGACAAATGTTATAGCAGGGTTGAATAGGAGGAAGCTCCAATTGGAGTTTGTTTGAAAAAAAAAGAGAGATGAGTTGTAACGCAACAAACATTCACACTATAAATTCCTTTTATTTTGACCCATCATACGTTTACACAAAAGTATAAATCGAAACGAGATGAGATGAGAGCCACCGTGGGATCTTAAAATCCACCAGAATAAGAAAGGTGAGAACCACCATAGGAGCTTAAAATCCGAAGAACCTATGAGATTTTTCAAAATCGATGAACTTGCTCCGAGGAACCTCTACCCGATGAAACTCAAACCTGTGGGAGACCTTTACTGCTACCCAAATCAACTGACCAGCTGCGTACAACCCGATTCAACTTAGTATGTAGGTTTGTATTTGTTTCAACTGACACGTCTGAGATATCAGTTCCAACGGAGTACGTTCCGATGATCCTCGGCTCGATGAAGCTCGGAGTGAATAGTAACACCTGTTCGGAGAAACGCAAATTGATTGAGTTACCTTCTTCGTGTGTAAAGTAGATCTGGCACTTAATGTTCAGGTCCATCGCTGTATAATTTTGCGTGGGATGGATCTATGATTTTGAGGTCCATCGTTGTACGATTTTGCGTGGGATGGATCTATGATTTTGAGATCCTTCGTTGTATGAATTAAGGTGGGGAAACCCCAATTATGATTTAACTGTAGTGTGGTCCCCCGAGGTGCATCTGAAAAAAAAGGGACATGTTGAATATTATCCAAACTAATATTTTAACTGTAAGAGATGAAAATATGATTTAATGGTTACAGCTTATGGTTCCTCGGGCAGGGAACATGTTGGGACTATAATTGATAATATGAGGGTGAGATGGTTGGGGAAAAAAGGGGGTTATTTTTTACAAATAAAATATAGAGATAATAATGCAGTTCTCATAGAAAATTTAATTATATGAAAATATTCATAAGTTACGTTGATGAATTGAAAAGCTTCATTTTTTAGATAGATGAAATATAACGAAGCTTCGATTGAGTATTTTGACATTTGAAAATATTCATAATTATTTATACATCGTATTCATATACATTATGATTCATTTACGAAATATTTGAATATGTTTTAGAACTGAAATTTATCTTAAGATTATATACACCTTTAGATTTATTATGACATGCACCCTTAAACGACATTAAATTGTGCGCGATACACCTACGAGAATCGGTGGTTATGATTCATTTGCACAGATTTCCCCGGACTTTATTAAAATTTTATTTTATTACATCAAATAAAATAAAATAAAGGGGGCATAATGAGAATTTTCCTGAGTTTTACTAACCATTTGCAATATAATATTATTGTGTCAGAAAGATATTATTTTGTAGAGACTTCTGAATGAGCAGATATGAAGCGAGGCTGACATAAGGTCATTGTTCAAAGACATGATAGTTTGAGATACACCCCATGAAATTTAATAATTAGGTTGCTTTCATTTCTTTTCGGGTGGGAATTGTAAACGATATATATAATTTATTTTATTTTATCATGAGATAAAATCAAATGAAGGGGGCAAATGAATATTATGATGTAACGTAGCTTGTAGTCTAAAGCTTCTTCGACCTCATCCACGCCAAGGTTAGACTGATGAACCTTCAGAGTATAGTAACGTCCAAGTAGACTATTACAAAAGCTTCTTCAAATTATTTCGCAAAGAGTTTAAACGAATTAATTAGTTGTCACTCAGAGATTGACAAAGTCATAGTCATCCTTCAAATATGACATCATATTACAAGAACTTTGCGATTATTGTGGTAAGTCTTCTTCAGAAGTGTATTATATTCTAAAAAAACCCGATGAAATTGGTAAGTGGTTGAACCACGTCGTTGTGACTTAACTCGTCCGGAGAACTTGGTCATCGATTCAAATGGACAAAGGACCACGCTCGATTTGACATTCAGCAGGTATGGGCTCCCGTCCTGAAAAGTGATACAGAAGAATGAGTTTATGAGAAATCTTAACAAGCGTTTTCGTTATTAAGTCACCATTATAAGGTGGAGTTTATGAAAAATCTTAACAAGCGTTTTTGTTGTTAAGTCACCGTTATAAGGTGGAGTTTATAGAAAAATCTTAAACAAGCATTTTTGTTGTTAAGTCACCGTTATAAGGTGGAGTTTACGAAAAATCTTAACAAGTGTTTTCATTGTTAAGTCACCGTTATAGGTGGATTTTACAAAATCTTAACAAGTGTTTTCATTGTTAAGTCACTGTTATGGGTGTCACCGTTATAGGTGGAGTTTACGAAAAATCATAACAAGTGTTTTCATTGTTAAGTCACCATTATAGGTGGAGTTTACAAAAATCTTAACATGTGTTTTCATTGTTACGTCACCGTTATGGGTGTCACCGTTATAGGTGGCGTTTACGAAAAATCTTAAACAAGTGTTTTCATTGTTAAGTCACCGTTATAGGTGGAGTTTACAAAAATCTTAACAAGTGTTTTCATTGTTAAGTCACCGTTATGGGTGTCACCGTTATAGGTGGAGTTTACGAAAAATCTTAACAAGTGTTTTCATTGTTAAGTCACCGTTTATGAAAAATCTTAACAAGTGTTTTCATTGTTAAGTCACCGTTATGGGTGTCATCGTTATTGGTGGAGTTTTACAAAAATCTTAACAAGTGTTTTCATTGTTAAGTCACCGATATTGGTGGAGTTTACGAAAAATCTTAACAGGTGTTTTCATTGTTAAGTCACCGTTAATGGTGAAGTTTGCGAAAAATCTTAGCACGTGTATATTCATTGTTAAGTCACCTCTAAACGGTGGAAGAAAAAAAATATATATCTTAACAAAAGTGTATTTTCATTGTTAAGTCACCTCTAACGGTGGAAGAAAAATCTTAAATAGTGTATGTTCATTGTTAAGTCACCTCTAACGATGATAAAAGAGAACGATGAAGTGGTTATTATGAAAACCATAATAATACTTCCACCAAACTTGAGAACGACGAAGTAGTTATTATGTAAACCCTAATAATACTCCCACCAAGCTTGGTAGAGAATGATAAAAGAAGATGCAGAAGTGGTTATTATATGTCCATGATAAAACTTTTTACCAAAGCGGTGTTACGAACAATCACAATAAAATCGTGGATGCATGTTCATTTAATGGAATGGGGGTATACTCATAGTATATCATTCGTATGAAAAGAATGATAATGAGGTCCTTCGGAATAACCTATGAGATCAAAGCCTTAAAATGAGATTTAAGATATGAGATATGAATATGATATTGCGTTATATCATAAAACGTGAGATATGAGGTAAAAGTACATCATCAAGAATAAATGAGGTACGAGATTATTACCCACGATTCACGGGTCGATCGAACATATGAAAATTGACTAAAGTTGTTTCGTACATACAGTCGATATATTTCAGACTTGTATCAATATATCAACTATATGTACGAGGGGGCAAATGTAGGAGGGGAATAATGATAAGCCTCTCATTAAATTATTAAATGAGGTTAGAGATTATTAATATTGATAAAAATCCATGTATTTATGCAACTGAGGTATATTATGCGCGTCGGACATATCACGCGTATTTATGTATTATTTACATATTAACTAGACAATATTCTAGTATTGAGAGTTTTGACATATGTTATGGGACACATGCCACTTAAAATAGAACATGTGTCGCCACGGGTTATTTGACATGTGGCGACCCACTTGGGTTGGTTTAGCAATAAATAAGCCCTACCCCCATACATTTGAGAGAGAGCTTCTTGGGAGAGAAGAGTGACTTTATTATCTTATGAGTTTTTAGAGAGAGTTTTAGAAAAGAGTTTCAACACCTCCCATATCTCCAAAAAACCACCACAATGAGTTTTTCGGCGAATAGTACGAACCCACGAACTACGCTGACTTTGATTCCGAGCATAACGGATACGTAGGCGCAACCAAAGTTGCTCAAGTCAAACACGTGATAAAATCCGATATTTCCCCAAAATTAGACTACTCTCTTACATATAAAATGTTGGAAAATGGAGTAAATATTAATTGAATGAGTTGAAAGATAATATTTACTAGATTGTTGCATATTTACTGTATGTGTATGTAAATATCATCCTGCTAAGTTTTATAATGTCATATGCTTTAAATGACATTTATGGTTTAAATGAAACCGAAACTTGAAATGATTTATAAAATTGTCGGATGCCAATTTAGAGGGCGTAGTTAGTCCCGAAATGTGCGACATAGTCGAAATAAGTGTCATATTGTATTTTTATGTTTCAAACACTTTTGACTGGTTATAACCTAATTGCATAGTTGCGAGTCATTTTAATGTGGTATTAACCATTTAGGTTGGGAATTTAGACTAAAGCCACGATTTAGTCTCACATTTCATTTTATTCTCTTAAGTGTATTTACTAACCTAGAGAGAAAAAGGGAAGAAGAGAATTGAGGAGAAAAGAGGAGAAAAAGAAGAAAATTGGAGATTAAAGATTGGGATTGTTTCTACCAAGAGAAATCTGAGATTTCAACCTCAAGGCAAGTTTTCTACTTTCTAATATGTGATTTAAAATGAATAACTTGTATTGATTGTTGTGTATTGGAAATAATGGAACAAATATGGATTTTATGGTGTTTGAGCCCTAATCAAAGTTTAACTTGATGATATTATAGGTTATGGAAGCTAATAATCATCAAGGATGGTTTTCGGTAGATTAATGTTGTTGGATGTGTGTAAAAATGGAGGAGAAATAAGTTTGGGGGAAAAACTAGGGTTCATAACTCATAGCCCATTCTTGGCAAATTCGCAGGGGCGAATCGATTTGGCCCCTACGACGAATCGATTCGCTAAAGGGTCAGGTTACAGTTCTACAAGCCCGAATCGATTCGGGTTAAGGCCGAATCGATTCGACTGAGGCAGAAACTTGGATTCTTCACTCGAATCGATTCGACTTTGGGCGAATCGATTCGCTTCATGGGGCGAATCGATTTGGCAACCATGCTGTTTTGAGTTATTTTTCTAACTCAATTTTCACCCTTTTTCTTTGGGCTTAGGACTTAGGAACCTTCTTAATTGAA
Organism: Sambucus nigra; assembly: GCA_949130495.1. NCBI lineage: Eukaryota > Viridiplantae > Streptophyta > Magnoliopsida > Dipsacales > Adoxaceae > Sambucus > Sambucus nigra. The sequence goes on along the minus strand of OX422210.1, from coordinate 190,786,357 downwards.
GTAAACTTAGAGTCCTAGAGTCCTAGATGAGTTAGTTAACTACCCTACATTAGAAATGGTTTAAATAGGGCTTATTCCGGGGGTATACAATTGATGTTAGGGCATTCTTTTCCTTTAGTTAATTATTAGGTGGCTAGGAGTTGTAAGGCCATATTGGGAGACTTTAGAGGCTCAATTGAGGTATGATAGTCTTGGTGGTTTGTAACAACGCCCTAAAATGTTTGGAGAATAAATTGAGAGTTTATTTATTCATTGAGGTTGTAAAGATGATTTGAATCACGTATGACTCTGGATAAAATGTGATGTACTTATTAAAATGGAAATGAAAATGAAAATGGTGAATGATAATTTACTTAAACACACCTCTCTAAACCGCTATCATAAGGGAAGTTGTGCGCGTGAGGTGAAGTCCCCTGGTTGGTGAATGCAGGGCGAATATATTCCTAGGCCATATGATCGGTTATTATATGTTTTTCTGCGCCAGTGAAGTAATTCTGGGTGTGGTTCTGACTCACTCGCAGGAATTGTAGGATATATGATCGGTTAATATATTCCTAGGCCATATGATCCCAACATCTTGCGTTGTAGGATCCCAGATTGTCTTGGTGATAGGCCGTAGAAGATGATAGCCATTTCGGGGCGCGCATAGTGGGGAAACCCGGATGGGCGGTCTTAGAATTGTTATATGTATATGAATATAATTATTCTTATTCAAGTCGGACTTGATTTATGATAAATGCCACAAAGAGCATATAATTGTGATTATGTTTCCTGATAAGGAACGGATTGATGAAATGAAATAGTGTAAAATGATGGAGGCTTTTAATCAATGTTAATTATTCATATACTCTTTCATAACTGAATTAAACTTATGATTATTTAAATTGCCTTAGTTTATGCATCGAGTTGAGTAGGCAGATTCTGATTACTATCAATCATGACTTACTGTTCATAATTGGCATACTCTTTATTCATCTGGTGATCATATAAAAAAATGGGTCCTGGCCCGTTCATATTTCTTATTGTGCATGAATCTTATATTCGGCCAGGTGCTCCATCGCAAGGATGCCCGTACTGACTTTCCTATTCAGGTGTTTTTGGGGAGCCGTGATACTTTGCGGATGTTACGAAATATGTTGTTATAGACGCCTTAATTTTTGTACTCTAGTTATGATCGGGTCATTTATTTGGGCATGTGGCCCAGGCTTTTGTATTTGCTTATTGTAATGTATTATGTAACTTAAATTAAACTGTTGTAATACGTTGTATGTGACTGTTGACCGACAGCAGATTCGATCCCCTTGTTGTATATCTAATGTGGATGTAATATAAGTTCTTTTTGGATTTCCACTTTCTTTTCAAATTGGGTTGTTTAAATTCTTTGCTTAACTTATAAAATAAAATTTTGGGCAACCCGTTTTTCTAAAATATAGGGTTGTTATCCCGTATACTTATTATATTATTCTGATGCTGAGAATGATCCATCTATGATTACCATTATTATTGAAGTATCGGGCTGGCCACCCCTTATTTTGGTGTGTGGGTTGTCACAGATGGTATCAGAGCATCAGGTTCTAGAGTCTTTAGGATCTATGCGGACTTGTCACGTTCTACAGTAGCGTTCTTTGATATAAAGCTTAATGTTAGGACTATTTTGTTGCCTATGTTTGCGATCTTCTGCAAAATAGATTGTTTTATATAGTATTCTAACTCTATTATTTCTTTATCTCAGATGCCGCCTAAGAGAGGTCGCCCAACTAGGAGAAATAGAGTTGTAGAAGAGGATATTGGTCCTCCACCGCCTCCACAACCTGGAACTATAAATGCTACTGAGGTAGTAAATATTGTGGCCTAAGCGGTCAATGCTGCTATGACTGTCGTGGTTCAGAAATTTCCACAAGCTCAACAACAAAGGTCTCAGGATGTGCAAGCTCCTACTGGACCTTCTCCATAGGAGAGTGTTAGGGAATCCTTTTTAAAGGGCCACCCCCAAAATTTTAAGGAGGTTCGGATGTCATAGTAGCTAATCAGTGGAAGAAGGATATGCAGCGCCATCTTCGAATGGTGGAGTGCAGTGAGGAAAGAAAATAAATCCTTGCTACTTTTAAACTCGTTAGACCTGCACTACATTGGTGGGAGTCGATGACGACGTCAGAGCAGAGAGATACCATGACCATCAATGATTTTTGGGTTTTATTTGATCGTAAGTACTTACTTCCCGCAGTTCAAAGGTAGATGAGAAGGAAACTTCAGGATGTGGTACAAGATGAGAGATCAGTTGTGAAGTATGAAGAGGAGTTCACTCGGTTAGCAAGTTTTGTGCCGGACGAGGTGACTCCGGAGGAGAGGAGGATATCCAAATTTATTGGAGGTTTGTACTATAGGATACGGCAACATTTGCTGGGCAATCCAGCCTTGCAGACTTTTGGAGATGTCATGAATGAGGCGTTACTCCATTGTCAGGAACATCGATTGTATGTTCAAGTTAGTAAGAAGGATTCAGTTTTGGGGCAAGCTGGGAAACTCGAAGGCAATGGGATAGGAGGAGGATCCTTTCCCTCGCCCCAATCTTTGGGAAATAAACAGAAAGAAAGAGACCCCCAGCAAGGGGACTTGTGTAAACGGCAACGTTTTGGTGAATTCAATGTTGGTGGCAATAACAATAGGCATGGTTAAGGTGGTCCACAACAATAACAAGCAGGTCGGGGTGTTAATGGAGGTAGAGGCCATCCAGGCCAAGGAGTCGAGCAATTTAGAAATAACCGGGGCCGAAATCAGGAGAATGTGACGAATCGATGCTTTCAATGTGGAGAGTTGGGCCATTTCAAGAGGTCATGTCCTCACTTGATTGGGGGACAGCTTCCTAGGGTCCCACACAACCACATGCTCAGTTACCACCACAAGCACCTAATCCGATTGTCCCTCCACAATAGGGACAGCTACAGTATGGTCATATTTATCACATTCAGGATGTTATGCTTCCTCCGGCTCCGCCAGCGCCTCTAGCCATTGAGGGTAAGTTTCTCATTCAGGGTCATAGGGGACGTGTTTTATTTGATACGGGTGCGACACACTCGTTCATTTCTAGAAGTTTTTCTCAATCTACAGAGTTGATAAAATCTGCGGAGAGTACCTTCACTAGTGTTGAATCTTCTATGGGTGATGGTTCACTCATTTTCTTTGTTTGTAAACAATTGGTAACTTGTGTTTTGATGCCGATTTGCTCGTCCTGGACATGGTCGGGTATGATGTAATCCTGGGTATGGATTGGCTAGTGAAGTATCATGCGATAGTTAATTGTTGTGGGAAGAGTATAGTTTTTGGCGTTCTCGAGCAAGAAATGTTTTTAGTGGTTATGCCTCATTCAGAAGGAGGTACGAGAACTTACTTATATTGTATCGCGGAGGAAACTTCTCGGGATGTAGTCATTTCCTTAGATTCTATTCCATTTGTTAGAGATTTCCAAGATGTTTTTCGAGAAATACCGAGTTTGCCTCCGAGTAGGGAGATTGAGTTTGTAATCGATTTAGCACCGGGAACGAGACCGATTGCGAGAGCTCCGTATCATATGGCTCATGTTGAGATGAGGGAGTTAAGGGATCAGATTGAGGACTTGCTAGATCAAGGGTTTATTAGGCGAAGCACGTCACCGTGGGGCGCTCCGGTGTTATTTGTGAAGAAAAGGGACGGTTCTATTCGGTTGTGTGTTGATTACAGAGAAATGAATAAAGTCACCATCCGGAACAAATACTCGTTACCTCGAATTGATGATTTGTTCGATCAACTTAGGGGAGCATTGTACTTCTCTAAAATATATTTGAGGATGGGTTATCACCAGTTGAGGATTCGAGAGAAAGATGTGTCCAAGACTTCTTTCCTAACAAGATATGGATCCTATGAATTTTTGGTTATGCCTTTTGGACTAATCAATGCTCCCGCCGTGTTTATGGACCTCATGAATAGGGTATTTCGGGACTTCCTGGACCAGTTTGTCATCGTGTTCATTGATGATATTCTAGTGTATTCTCAAACAGAAGCCGATAATGCTACTCATTAGCGGTTTGTCCTGCAGAGGTTGAAGGATCGCCAATTGTATGCCAAGTTCAAAAAGTGTGGGTTTTGGTTGCAGGAAGTACAGTTTCTGGGTCATATTGTGACAGCCCGGGGTATTTCGGTAGACCCAAATAAGGTGGTTGCGGTGAGGGAGTGGGGTCAGCCCACGACACCTACCAAGGTTCATAGTTTTCTGGGTTTGGCGGGTTATTATCGCCAGTTTATCAAGGGTTTGTCTAAAATTGCTAGACCTTTGATAAATTTAACCCGGAAAGGGATGAGGTTTGTATGGGATGATTCTTGTTAGTCATCTTTTGACGAGCTCAAGGATAGGTTGACTTCTTCTCCAGTCCTTGAGTTATCAAGGCCAGGATTGGAATATTTAATCTTTACTGACGCATCTCTACAAGGATTGGGAGGTGTACTTCAATAAGAGCGATGGGCTATTTCTTATGCTTCTCGCAAGCTAAAGCCTCATGAAAGGAATTATCCGGTGCATGACTTGGAACTTGCCACAATTATTTTTGCCTTGAAGATTTGGAGGCATTATCTCCTAGGGGAGAAATTTAGTCTTTTCACGGACCATAAATCATTACAATATTTATTTTCACAGAAAGATTTAAATATCCGACAACGCCGGTGGTTGGAGTTTGTGAAAGACTATCAATTTGACATCCACTATCACCCGGGCAAGGCGAATGTGGTGGTGGATGCTTTGAGTAGAAAGCCCGAGGGGGAGTTAGCAGAGGTATGGGAAGCCAAATGGAAGGAGCTTAGTCAGGAGGACACGGTTTCTAGGGCGTTTATGTCGGTGTTGACCATTACGCCTACTATTGTGGCAAGGGTTGTAGAAGCTCAATAATGGGACAAAGGCTGTTAGGACCGCATACGTCAATTGTTGACCGAGGGAGCGATATCCTACTCTATAAGTTAGGAGGGTAGATTACATTTCCTTGGGAGACTCATTGTCTTGGACGAAGGGGATTTAAGACGGTCGTTATGACAGAATCTCATGGGTCTAAATTTTCAGTGCATCCTGGTGGGGACAAGATGTTCCAAGACATGCGTCGTCAGTATTAGTTGGCGGGCATGAAGCGGGATATCTCCGAGTACATTTCTTAATGCACTACTTGTCAATTGGTGAAAGTAGATCATCAAAGACTGACGGGTTTGTTGCAACCCCTGGAGATACCTGTGTGGAAGTGGGAGAGTATATTTGGGTTATCGTTGGATTTCATCACGGGCTTGCCAACGTCGGACTTGATTTATGATAAATGGCACAAAGAGCTTAGAAGATGATAGCCATTTAGGGGCGCGCACAGTGGAGAAACCCGGACGGGCGGTCTTAGAATTGTTATATGTATATGAATATAATTATTCTTATTCAAGTCGGACTTGATTTATGATAAATGGCACAAAGAGCTTATAATTGTGATTCTGTTTCCTGATAAGGAACCGAATGATGAAATGAAATAGTGTAAAATGATGGAGGCTTTTAATTAATGTTAATTATTCATATACTCTTTCATAACTGAATTAAACTTATGATTATTTAAATTGCCTTAGTTTATGCATCGAGTTGAGTAGGTAGATTCTGATTACTATCAATCATGATTTACTGTTCATAAATGTCATACTCTTTATTCATCTGGTGATCATATAAAAAAAATGGGCCCTGGAGCGTTCATATTTCTTGTTGTCCGTGAATCTTATATTCGCCCAGGTGCTCCGCCGCAAGGACGTCCGTACTGACTTTCCTATTCCGGTGGTTTTGGGGATCTGTGATACTTTGCGGATGTTACGAGATATGTTGTTATAGACACCTTCATATTTATACTCTAGTTATGATCGGGTCAGTTACACGGTCGTGTTGCCCAGGCTTTTGTATTTGCTTATTGTAATGTATTATGTAACTTAAATTAAACTATTGTAATACGTTGTATGTGACTGTTGACAGACAGCATATTCGGTCCCCTCATTGTATATCTGATGTGGATGTAATATAAGTTCTTTTTGTATTTCCACTTTCTTTTCACATTGGGTTGTTTAAATTATTTCCTTAACTTATAAAATAAAATTTTTGGCAACCCGTTTTTTCTTAAATATCGGGTGGTTATCCCGTATACTAGTTGTATTATTGTGATGCTGAGAATTATCCATCTATGATTCCCATTATTATTGAATTATTGGGTTAGCCACCCCTTATTTTGGTGAGCGGATTGTCACAACCTAGCTGGGAATAATTTGGATAACTAGGTTTGAGTCGACGTACGCTAGGTGTCCACATTGGTGGAGGGGTGAGGATCTCATGTGAGAGTTCAAAATTGATATGCACATAATAATTGCATTAATGCAATTTTAAATACTTGCTAAAACAAATATTTTTACAAATCGGGCTCTGACCCGTTTCTTGCTATTTCTCTTCTCTTTTGCAATATATATATATATATATATATATATATATATATATATATATATATATATATATATATATATATATATATATATATATATTATACCATGTGTCCAGCCACATGGTCACCACCAGACTTAGACGCGTGGATCATTCAACAGGCTACAACTGTTGTGGAAGTTCTAGGTTATTGATATTATACTCTTCTATCTTTTCATTCAGTTCCCAGTTCATACATTTCAATAGGGCATGTGTCGCCCGTTTCCAGATTAATTATTTCCGAGATTATAATTTCTCATTAGCATTTCTTTTCATGTTGAATTGAATAGTATTGTTTTATTGGTTTTAGACATTGAACTGGAATGATTTATCCAGACTCATTTATTTCAGTATCTCATTCATGTCCAGTATTTATTCTTGTGGTATGAGAATGGCTTATATCTTAAAAAATGAAAGTTATTAATGGATTATTTGGTTATGATTAATTGGGAAAATGTTTTGACAATTAGCTTAATTTTATTAGGTGATTAATAATGAAAATTGTTTTTCGACGCTGATGCTAAGAATGAACCAATTGGATACTATGATTTAATTTAAAAAATGATTGATCACACGGTATTTCATTAGGCGAGGTGTCACAGGTGGTATCAAAGAATCAGGTTCTAGTGTCCTTAGGATCTGTATGACTTTTCTACGTTTCATCTTAGCGTTCTTTGATAAAGAACTCTATTGTAGGATCGTTGTGTTCCTCTATGTATGTAACTTATGTTCTCCTGCTATGAATTATAATTGGTACGACTCATTATACGAAATCATTTGTACTTCGAACACCGAACATCATAGGACGATCATCGAGGACCGTAAGAAGGAGTGCAAGAGAAGAATACGTGCAGAAGACGTAGAGTAATTTGGGAATGATGGTGGTGATAAAAGTCACCATGAGTATTATTTAAGCAAGTCATAATAGAATTATCACTCGGGAATAGTGGGTTCTTTAGGCACAATCATAGGTAATGTTGGAGTGATTTCAGGATCACCTGGTGTAGTCGACGGGGGAGAAATTAGAGGGACTCTCTTGAAAGGTCATCGGTGGAGATGCAGAGAAGAAAGATAGAAAGTGTAACAGACCAATGGAAGTAGAAAATCCAAAGGAAATTGTGTAGAGTGTAGTACAACGACACTTAAAATTTTAAAATTGGAGTTAAATTTGTAGCTCATCGAAGCGACATAAAGTGATTAGAGTCAATCACCACATATAATGAAGAATGTTTGAAATTTAAAGAGAAATTTGGGTACGATTGGACCGTGAGGTCCTCCATTCGATGTTAGGACAGAGATACAAGTGAAATTCTAAAACTTAGCACAGTGAGCAGGCTAGAGAACGATCGTGAGAGATAGGCTGAATTGTGTAATGAATTTTGAACTTGAAAAAGGGGGATCGTGTGTAGAATACAATGTTAGATGATAAATCAATCTAGAATGACTGATTTTGATGTCATCAAGGTTATACATTTGCAAGTTATTTCAGAACTTCCAGAAGAAGTGAGCTATGAGGGTTAGAGAGTCTGGTCTAAAAGTAAAACTAAACTTAATTAGTGAAACACCACATGAGAGTATGCCGAAATAGGGAATTCATTTAGATAATTTCGATTGATTAACTTCCTATAAAGTGGCCGTAAAGTCAATCAGGGCTGTAAAGGCCAACAATAGTTTCAAAAGGCCCGCATAACCAAAGGGACAACGGGAGAACAATTAGGAGCTAAGACTGTCAGTCCGAGGGAAGGACATTCTAAAATGATCAATAGGACCAATGATGGGAAATGGCTTAGGAAGTTTCCCCATGTGTAGAGAGTGGGACTATCAATGTTGAATGTGTCCACGTTGAGAAGTGGAACTGATAAGATTTGCGGATGGTAAACCATGTCAAATAAGCATAACTACTGGAGGAGTGAGTCTTTCAGAGGAGGAATTGGGTCAAGAGAAGTGATCTCAAGGAGTTACAACCCGAAAGTAGCGAGTTCAGGCAGGACCAGCAGAGTCCTCGTTAATAGTAGCATACCGTATTTTAGGGTTGATAGGGCCCAAGATGAAATAGGGTGGCCAGTAAGTCCATAATTGAGGTCTCGAGATTTAGGCCAATGCTTAAATAATGGGTGTGTAAGCCACATAACAGAAGAATTTTTCCCACAACGAGGAGGGGGAAACTATGGGGTGAAATACTAGATGCATAAAGATTGCACATACTCATGGGTCATGTTGTCAACTGCATGTTGGGATCCTACGATCAGGTAGGCCTGATTAAGTTTTGTTTCATCCTTGGAAAAAAAAGGATTATGTCGAGTGATATGGGTGTATCACAATAGATATATGAATTGTTATCACTAAGTTCACGTGGGAGGTGAGTTTAGCGGGTACGTTAGTTTTAACAGCGTGGTTGCAAACATATTTATCACGAGTAACGGGGCTTTCTGATGTCACCCGTGAGTGATCCGGGTGGGCTCTAAAAGCATGTTTTGTTACTATAATTTACTATTGCATTGAGTTAGAAAGGCAGAGCTTATTATGGTAGTGTGTAGTGATAATTATCGAATGTTTGAATGATAGTAGATTAAGCTATAAGACTATCATGCTGGATACTCCGGGTGAGAAAAAATTACTTTAGTGCCACCTGAAATAGGGTTAGGCCTATATATATATATATATATATATATATATATATATATATATATATATATATATGAAAACTTCATGATATCGTAAACTTCAGTGAGTTTGTTGTCTCGTTAGATATGATCCCAATTCATAGGTATTTAAATACCGATGTGATTCACAATGCATTGTGTCATTTATCAAGCAGTGAAATATAGCTTGTTATATATAGTGCCGAAACTCGGGATACTGATAGTGCCATGTTTCATGATATTTTTTTTACAAACATAAGTAGACTTTTATGTTAACATATGAAGATTGTGGGAAGGTACATGTTATGGACTAGGGGCTCTACGTATCTTGACGATCGATAATGTTAGGCAATAATGTATCGGGTGGGTTCCTTATTTGGATTTCTCTTTACGAGACATCCCATGCATGAAACTAATGAACGTCGGGAGTTGGAGAGAAGTTTGGATGAGAGTACATGTGATTCGTACCTTAGTAATTATACATATAATGGAGTAATCGAGGGTGAATAATTCCACTATAGTGTGAGAATATATTTTATTTGTGCAAAAATGCACAAGGCATAGGATGTATGGGCGCCCTAGGTAATTGAACCTTGACTTTGTTTCCATTCAGAACTATGGGATAACGTAGATGAAGATATAAGTGGAGATATCAGGACTTGATTGTATGCTCACGAGAATGGTATTGTATTAGGCAGTAGATTGTGATTGTCATGTGAATTCGACAAAACTTAGCCCGAGGAGTTGAAGTTTATTCCGTAAGATTTGTTAGAGGCTTACGTCTCATGAGAAAATGATTATTAGAGCGGGGGAAGGACCTGCGACACGCGGTGAGCTAAATTCACATGGATCACGGTTAGAGGTACCTTTGAGAGAATATAAGATTTATCATGTTATAAATGACAGTGGTGTTGGGATTTAATGAAGAGAAATATTGCTAAATTAATTTTGCAATGGGTCACCTGTTCGTTGGAAAAGGGTGGACCACCCGAGACCGATAGGGGTTTCTTCAACCGTTAGGGATTCCGAAGTAGGAATGGGAGAGTACTCCCAAGGGTTTTATCGCTAAGGGGGATATGATCCTATATGGGTGATAATGGATCAGTTGACCAAAATAGCTCACGTTATGCCAGTTAAGACTAGTCATACTAAGGGACAGTATGCGCAGATCCTTATAATCAAGATAGTGAGGTTATGTGGGGTACCGGTTGATATCGAGTCCGATTGGGACAAGATCTTTGTCTTTTGATTATGGAAAAGTGTTCATGAGGCTTTGAATACCGAGTTGTGGTTGAATACGACCTATTATCCGCAGAAAAATGAGCATAACAAGTGAACTAATCAGATGATTGGGAAAATAAATTATATGTGTACCCTTGGATCTTAGGGGAGGACGAGAATAGTCCCTTCCACAATTTGATTTTGTGTACAATAACTCATATAAGTTCACTTTTGAGCATGGTGTCAGTCGAGGTATGGCACAGTAAACCTTGTTGTTCTCATGATCGTTGGTTAAAGAAGTGGGAAAAAAATCCTACTGCGAAGATTCGAAATGAGTTGATATCTATAGTATATAATGTGTGTAAAGTATATACAATTCCAATAATCGGCGTGTGTGCAAATCGTTGTGAGATAAGATCGTGTGTATCTAAAGAATAATTAATCTACTAAGGTTTGAATAGTAGAAGGATAGACAACAAATATATCTAAAAGAAAGTTTAAGTAGTGAAACTTTAACGGTAAGAATTGGGTAAGAACCTACGTGACAGGGTAACCTGAAGTTTATAACAAATATAGGTGGAGTGTTTATTATTAAGGGTAATCGATAGCGTACTATATGGGTGGTACGGAGTAGTTCACTTGGGAGCGCAATGATGCGATGCGCAACATATATTCAGCATTATTTGTACCTGGTATAATTTTTTCGAATTTCGGGATGAAATTTCGTTGTCAAGGAGGAAGTATGTAACACCCCATATTTTTTATGATATTAAATAATTATGAGATTAATTGTTATTGTTGGATTAATTAAATTAAAAAAGTGAGAAATTAATTTGTTAGTTAATTAATCCAGATTAAAATAATTATTAACTAGCGTGCCAAGGATTAATAACTATTGATGAAAATTATTGAATATTACTGTGTGGTTATGTAATATGGAATTATAGAATTTTATAAATTGTTGTGAATGTGAAACGTGACAGTTTGGTATATTATGTCGGGACTAATTTAAAGGGATTAGAGAAGTGAATTGTTTTTTTAGTAACTCATATAGTAATTTCGAGTGTGCCATTGAGTCCGAAAGAGTCGAGATAATCAGAAAACTCTAGCCAGGCATTTTATTTGGACTACGGGGTAGTTTTAGGCCTAATCGGCACCCCATAGGGGTATTCTTGTCCTTTGGAATTTTGGAGTAATAATATGGACGAAAATTGGGAAATAAAAGATGGATGCACTAAGGTTAGATGAGAGTTATCAGTTCTAAACCTACGAGAGAGAAAAGAAAGAGAGGCACAGAGAAAGGTAGAGGAGACTATTGGTGTTCTTGGTGCCTAACTCCAGAACACACACCAAAAGCTATACCAAAGTGTAGATTGCGAGACGAGGAACTGACCCATACCCATATCAACAGGGATCAGATAGTCGAAATTAAGGCAAGTGTTTAATTCTTGCAATTTATAGCAACAAGCATGTTTATATTAGTGTAGGTGTATTATATTCACTATTTGATTCATAAGTTTTAATGAAATTGGAGGATTAATGGTATTTATGAAAATCTGGAAGTTAAAGTAGGATCAATCCCTCATGTAGATAGTTTAGAAATCCCAAATTGATGATTGTTGGTGATGGACGAAATTGAAATTAGTGTTCTTGTATGGAAATTTGATGAAGTAGGGTTTTGAATTGTTAAATTGGGGATTTTGGATTTTGTAACTGATTTATGATGAATTAATATTTCAAAGTTAAGGGAAATCATTTATACATGCTAAAACATTAATTAGGATTGCTCTTTTAGTGTTGGGGCTGAGAAATTTAGAGGTTTTAGGACTGGAATTTTGAGGAAGAAGAAGTATGAACAGTAAAACGTAACAGGTCTGGCCAAACTAGAGAATTACCCCATCTCGTTCGAACGAGAAGCAAAGTCGTTCAAACGACAGGTCCCAGAAAAACCCAGAAATTTCCATTTTTCCCCAAGTCATGTTACACAGTTAGTTGTGTGAGGAAAAATGCCATTTACTGATATTAGCTTAGTGCATAATTATTTGGGAAGCTTTCTTAGGATAATACCTTTAGTATTGAATAGGTGGATTAACCTTGGAAATTTCGAGAGTGTGAATAATCGAGTTAATTGCATAAGTAGTAAAGAGAAATATACTACGTGTATAAATATAAATATGGGTTGGGTGAATACCTGAATTTTTATACGGCTTATCAAATATCTATTATTATATGTTGATTATTATTGTGTGTATAGCATACCTACGCAACTTGCTATCGGGAGGAGGTTTCGCGTAGTGGACAGTCTTATCTTGGGTGACCCAATGGGGGGATATTTGACTTGTACTCAGAGCATATGAAATTGGATACATGCTATCTGTTACGTAGGATAGTTTCCACAGTTGAATGAGAGTGTAGATATGTGCGTGACCCATTTAGATGGTGAGTATGCTCGCCTCCAATATTTGTGTTATGATATTTATGGTTTGTGAGAGACGCCGAACCAGTTATCCTTTATGCAGCGAGCGATGCACCGGGACATTATAGCAGAGTATGCATTGTGCCAAGTGGTCCTAACTAATGGGTGTAGGATTTGTATATATATGTATAGGGATGATTTCTCTCTCTCTCTCTCTCTCTCTCTCTCTATATATATATATATATATATATATATATATATATATATATATATATATATATATATATATATATATATATATAGTTATACTTGTGAATAATCCTAATGTGTGAAATTAGCAAACATGTAAATGTCGTTAAAAAAAAGTAACTGAAGGGGATAAAGTATTTACTACTAAAACAGAAAATATCAAATGCAGTTAATGGGAGTGAGGCATTAAATAACGTATGGTATGGGCGATACGGGTTTCTCTTACGAGCTATAGTTAGTAGTATATGTCTATGACCTAGCTGGGAATAATTTGGATAACTAGGTTAGAGTAGACGTACGCTAGGTGAGCACATTAGTGGAGAGGTGAGGATCTCATGTGAGAGTTCGGAACTGATATGCACATAATAATTGCATTAATGCAGTTTTAAATACGTGCTAAAACAAATATTTTTACAAATCAGGCTCTGACCCATTTGTTGCTATTTCTCTTCTCTTTTGCGATATATATATATATATATATATATATATATATATTATACAGGTGTCCAGCTATAGGGTCACAACCAGACTTAGGCGCGTGGATCATTCGACGACCTACAGCTGTTGTGGAAGCTGCAAGTTATTGATATTAAACGCTGCTATCTTTTTATTCAGTTCCTAGTTCAGACATTTTCAGTTAGGGCATGTGTCGCCCGTTTCCAACTTAATTATTTCAGAGATTGTACTTTCTCATTAGCATTTCTTTTCCTGTTGAATTGAGTAGTATTGTTTTATTGGTTTTAGACTTTGAACTCGAATGTTTTATCCAGTTTCATTTATTTCAGTATCTGATTCATGTCCAGTATTTATTCTTGTGGAATGAGAATGACTTATATATTAAAGCATGAAATTTATTAATGGATTATTTGGGTATAATCAATTGGGAAAATGTTTTGACACTTAACTTAATTTTATTAGGTGACTAATAATGAAATTTTTTTTTTGACTGTGATTCTAAGAATAAACCAACAGGACACTGTGATTTAATTAAATAAAGGACTGATCACCCGGTATTTAATTAGGCGAGGTGTCACAACTATGTGTATGCAAGAGATCGGTGTGACAAAAATCATACCTACCAATCTCTTTTGCAACCAAGTTTGATTTCCTAACCCAAATAGGAGTGTAGTTCATGTGCATTGCATTCTTCTTTCTCTTTCTTTTGTTATTAATAGGCTTTGGTTTTAAAGTATTATGTTGAGGGGTGGACAACTTTTGGAATTCTTCAATTAACCTTTTAGATGTGTGGACTAGATACTCAACTTGTTTTGTTATACTCTCCAGTTGGCTATAGTGAGTTGTTGGATCGCGAGTATGATAATCCCTCTCAATCTTATAGAAGAATCTTTAAGATGCCCTGTCCTTTTGTAAAAAGTACGCACATAGGGTTGAACATATTTCATCTTATTGGATTGTTTAAGAGGGTTTATCTTTGGTAAGTTAAGTTTAGGAGTGTTTCTTTCAGAAAAACTTGGAAATAGGTATAGATTCACACTTGGAAGTTTCACCCTTATCATTCCCTATATTTTATATCTTATTAACCTTTCTTCTTATGACCTAGGATTGGTCTCAGAAATAAATTCACCATTCTTCCAAATTTATCCCCAAGAGTGATTTTGACTACATGTGAAACCTCAAGATCTTTCCCAAGTTTGACAATTTTGGCTTCAAGTGTCTCAAGTATCTCCATAGAGTCATGGAGATCTTTCGTGACAAGAGTTAAAGTGACAGCCAAATCATTCTTCTCTCTACCAACCACAATGAGTTTCTCACAGAGAGAAATCTTAATTACCTCGAGTTGACTTACCAAAGCCTCATTATCCTTCGGGGCTTTCAACTCTTTTTTGAGAGTTAATACCTTAACGGTTAACTTCTTATTACGCTTGTGAAGTCTCAGACAACCGATGTAGAGCTTAGAATAGGTGGAATGGAAATCACCTTCTTTTGTATCACTCTCACTTAAACTACAAACTCGTTCACAACCTTGTGAAACTTTAAACTAAACTTCAAGACTGCTATGCATAAGATTTTCATCATTAGGATGTGACATACTCTTGGATCTTTCATATCTAGCCATGAAAGTAGTGAAGTTTCTCCTAGATGGAATAGAGTTGTCTGAGTCTTGGGACTCATTGTCCCTATCACTGACAGTAACATTATATGTTTCTTTGTATTTGGTATGTCTCTTTATCTTTGTGGGACACTCGAATGCTCTATAACCTCATCCCTTACACTCAAAACACATTTTCAAACCATCCTTTTTATAGCTATCATTTTTATTTTTATTTTGATCCTGGTCATTAAAACTTCTTCCTGCTTTATTCTTTTTTTCCCTCAAATTTTGGCTTATTAAATTTGGAATATTGATTTTTCAAAGTTGAGATTTTTTTTTTTTGGCAAATAAATCCATATCATCAGGATTAATATCAAAATCATCAGATTCAAACACTTCCACTTTTTGATCTTTTAAAGTAATTCCCCTATCTTTCTTTCTTTCTTTTATCTTTAGGGAACAAGTCTAACTAATATATTTGGAGATCACCTACGAGCTCTATAAGTTCAAAATGTTGAATGAGTTAAAGACAATGACTTTATCACTAAAATGAATAGGAAGACATCTAATAATATTTTTGATGACTCGATTTTTCTTGAATCCTATCTTCTAAGTTATAACACTAGTTAAAAATATCGAAGATACGTGCATGTAACTCGTTAAATGTTTCACTCTAGCTGATGTTAATGGTTTTGAATTGGGTAGTGAGATTTTAAAGTTTAGATTCTTTAACCACACTCATTACATCGTGGTTAAATTAAAGAATATCCCACGCCACCTTTGAAGTTTCACACATCATGATACAGATAAACTCCTTAGTGGTAACCGCACTAAACAAATCATTTAGACATCTAGAATTGAAGTTAATAAATTTGAACTCATCCTCACTCCATTACTTGACGTATTTTAAAATAGTTGTTTCCCTGACAATAATGGTGGTGGAGGCCACCCTTTTTCAATATCTAACCAAACACGTTCATCGATTGATTTTAAAGAAATTTCATACAGGCTTTTCAGTAAGTGTAATTTTTTCCATCAAAGATGGGGGGTTTATCTGATGAATAAAATTCCATATAACCGCCACAATTCATCTAATTAATTGTTAGAAACAAGCTTTGATACAAAATTGAGATATCTAGTTATATGCTTTAGGTGCAATTTCATTAAATTTACCCAAATTATCAAACACGTGAAGCAAGAACAACAATAATCTAGGTAGGGAGTCTCGTTACTTTCCAATTTTAATCTTGTTAACCTATTTACTAAGTAATCATGAAAGGTTAAATTGTAAATAAAATCAAACAATACACGAGACGCTGATGTATGAGGAAAACTCAAATGGAAAAAACATCGGACGACCCTGCATAGACAAATTCACTATAAATAAGGTTTTATAAGAAGACTCAATTTGACTTACAAACCTTGACTCCTCAAGACCACCCAGATGCATCCTTCAAAACATCTGTTTGTAGCTCCGTGAAATTTAACATGTCTTCACAACAACTCCTTACCTCAGTATCCACCGATAGCCAATATCATCTCCAACCGTGCAGAATTCACTACACAACCACGAACATGTAATGAAAAAAGTATATGTGGGTTTGGATTTGAAAAACTTAGTCATAAAGGATCAAGGATATTTGGTGAGGATTTCCCAAGTTTTTTTGGCCTAGTGAGGCATGTAAAAGGCATAATGAAAACTACTACAGTGCACTTCTATAAAAACTAAGTTTTATAAACATGTGGGTAAGTGTGAAAAAACTGAACAACCCCTCAATTTCTTGAAAATTGCGTTAGGTGATTCAAACAACATGGTAACTCGTTCGAATGACATATCTCATCTCGTTTGAACCAGAATCTAACTACATATCAAATGAGATTCCAATGGAGAAAAAAATGCCTCATTAGTGTCATATTCGAAGTTCGTTCGAACAAGGGTACTAATCTTGTTGGAACAATATTTGAACGAGTGATTTAACGAGATTTATTAATCTCATTTGATCCATGTTGTAACGATATGAAGTAACTCCTTGGAACGACACATCTAGTGTTGTCAGAATGACCTAGGAAAAATCTAAATTTTCAAAACCATTTTAAAAACATTAAAGTCTTAAAAAAAATTCTCCAAATACTAAAAGGGTCATATACCTTTGGGAATGAGTAAGCGGCATGATTTAACCTTTGAACATGACTTGTGCAAATATGGATGCAAAATTATCTTCACTTATAAGCTTGAGTATACGATACCTTAACAACCTACGTGTTTTGACCAACGGAATAATCCAATACAAAAAATTGATATAACGTGGAAATTTCTCCCTACATAGGTTGATAATGTCCCACTACCAACACGTTATTAAGAAAGTGAAAAGGTGACTTTCGGGATGACAGTCGAACCTCATGTTTAGTGTCGGAAAGGTCACTCCCATATAAGGGGAAAATATCATTACCCCCAACTATGTTATGCAAAGACAAATTGTCCCAAAGAAAACTAGTAAATATTGATAAAATCAATAGGATTTTTGTTTAGGGTGATACCAAGGAGAAGAATAAGATAAGCCTTGTTAATTAGGATGAAGTGCGCACCCCCACAAGAAATGGTGGACTTGGACTTTGAGAAAGTCAAACCAATAATTTGGTTATTATCAGCAAAATGGGGTGAAAGATCGTGAATAAAAGGAAACCCATTTGGTATGAGATTATTAGAAAGAAATACAAGGTTAGAGAAAATCTAAAGAGTTAAGTCAAGAATAAAATTTTCCACACTACCTTGAGAAGCATTTTTAGAACGAATGATACTCTCATATATAATACAAATTTGTCAGCGGTGAGCCGAGACAAGGTTGACCTTTATTTGGATAAATGGCATAGTAATAAAAATATCACACCTCCCCCATTACCTCATGGGTTAATGGGTGGTGATAAAATCAAGTTGAGCTCAATTATTATATATTAAAGGTGGGATAAAATTCGTTACCCCCTCCCCCCCCTAGTAGAGAATAAATAAATTAAATTCTTAATACTCATTTATTGGTAGTGGCTGAGAAAATGGATATTTCATGTTAGGGCAGAGTAATAATGGAATCTTCTCTATAAATAAATTTCTATTATAATGTTTTATTTTGAGAGTATGAATTATGATTTTTTTTCTTGGAAGGACATTTGGAACCTCAAAGTTCCAAGTAAACTTATAACCCTCATGTGGCTTATTTTTGAAGGTAAACTTCTTACAAATAAACGGAGGATAATTTGAGGCCTCACTAATAATAGTAACTATGAATGGTGTAAACTTTAAGAGGAATGCAATGAAATTTTTAGATTATGCTTTAAAACAAAATGGACTCTTGTCATGGAAACGGATGAATAGCATGCAGGTTTGCACCTTAGTGTTAATCATTAGTTTTTCATTAAATCAAGGGTAAGAATAAAAAAAATTATTTCTTGAGTTACAAGGATTGTGCTTATTATTACATCTCTTTGGATGGTTTGTAAAATTCAAATTGACCTTTGTTTTAACAGGGTGAGTAACCATCCCCACTTCGCTGTGATAAAAAGCCTTATTTATGATAAAAAAAAAACATTTGGGAAGCCTATCGTAAGAAAAAATACAAGTGGGGTATGTGGACCACTTAATAATAAATTGGTGTCTTCCCGATGTAGGTAAAGTAAAAATTAATTCGAATGGTAGTTCGAATGATAATGCAAGAGACATAACTTTTGATGGCTTGGTATGTAATGAACAAGGTTCGTGGATGGTGGGATATTGAGAAAAATTAAGGGGTAAAGTGGCATGCTTGCAAGAAGATATTAAAATATTTTTTCACAAATTAAAATCACAAAAAAGTATGGTTGGAATAAAGTGGGTATTAAGGAAAAACTCAAAGGTCGCATAGAACCTAATTAATCGGCATACGCCTAGTAATTCCTCATAATTTACTTGCATTTAAATTTCATTATTTAATTGCCATCATATAGTATATTTATATATATTCCTTAGGGAAATTATGTTACGTGATTCTTAAATGAGCTATGTGAATACACATTCTTTAGAAATTGACAAAAATGCCTTAATTTACTAATTATTATTTGAAGTGACTTAGTATTATGGATGGTTATGGAATGGTCAGGGACTAAGTGATGGGGGTTTCCTTATTTGGATTATTCCCTTTGTATTGGTATCCACCGATTGTGAATTAGGTCCTTACAATACTCGGTCACACTTAACTAATTACTAGTTAAGTTTTAACTTAATTAACCTTTGTCAAATAATGAATTAATTTAATGAGATAATTAATTTATAAAGCATGTTCTCTTTTATGATTGACACTTAGAACATTTAGAAAGTCCATTTTTAATCTAAAATAGTTAAATTTAAGTTTTTTGGGTTAGTATATGTGTTGGGCCAAGTTTCAGGCCATTTTGAGTAAGTTTTGGGCTGATTGGGTTAAGGCCATTATAAGGCCTATGATTAATTTCAGGATTTGTGGCTTTTATAACCTAATTAAGAAAATATAAACTCTCATAACATAATTATAAAATAACCCTAGCAACTAAGGATATAGAGGGAGTAGTGAGGATTTAAAACTTGGGGATGTAGAGATTTGATTCATACAATCGATTCAAGACAAGTCTATTTTTATTAGGAATTTAATTAAGTTTGTATTAGAATAATACAACTATATTGGAATATTTAATTAAACTAATATAATATGATTTTTTGGCCATATTTAATCCTTAATCATATATTGAAGAACTAGTGTAGTTTTGATGACGAATCCAGAAATTGAACTACGACTCTATGTTGGGTGAACTTAAAACATTAGATCTGGATTATAATAGCTATACTCTATAAAAACCTTAATTGGATTTGATTAATGGATGAAAATTCATTGGATAATTATATCAATATTGTGAAGAACATATAATTAGCGTTAACTTTATAATTTTTTGTATTTAAACTCTTAATCATGTTATTAATTAATTAAATCATACAGAAACATGTTAGTATATGTTGTATGATGTTCATATATGAAGGAGATGGGTAATTGTTAACTTATAAAGGATTTTGGGATTATTTGGGTTGAGTTTATGCCTCCATTAACGTGATAGGAATGACTTTTAAATCTATAGGGAAAATCAATCCGCCTGAGGGGTGAATCGATCTGGCGTCAAGGTGAAATAATTCGGTTCCAAAAATTTCTCTAAGATTTTTAGGGGTGTTTAAGTGGGAATTTTATAATGAATTAAATTGGAGGACTTCTTGGAAAATTAAAATATGTAGTAACCAGTAGGTTAAGAATACATATCCTTAGTATTTGACCTTAGGCGTTAGAGTTAATATTTATGAATTTAGTTAACTTTAAGAGTATATCGAAATCAAAACAAAAAGAGGTTGTGTTAATGATCCCTAGTGTAGGATTGATAACTGATTTGCATGGCTTATGTGCAATAATATTGAGGGTGTGTGCTCATGGTTAACTTACTATGAGGGATTTTATGGAGCACAAATTTGATCGCAAAGGTATCCCGCTAATTAAGAAAGACTTTACCTAGGTCCTATTTGCCCCGATACTATGTGCTAACATACCCGTCTCCCAAGTAGGACGGTGGGGTATCCTTTCTTATAGTCTTGGGTATAGGTCCATATAGTTTTTATGAACGAGTAGTGATTTCATGCAGTTGATAGGTGATAGGTTTTGAACATCCTATAACTATACCTATTATGCACGAGTGATCCCCGAAGGCATTAGGGATAGGCCTTCGTACTTTTAAATATGGGCTGGCACATAACCCATCTACTTTGGATGTGAGTGATGCATACTCAATTTTTTAACAAATGACAAAATCCTTTTCATTACAGTGGTGATTATACTAGATATGTATAGTTGTTATTCTAGCTTTTGGAACCATGTAACTAATCAACACTTGAGATATGATATAATTATATAAAATGGGTTTCACTTAGGATTATGATTAGACCTTCATCTTTTATTTAGGTTTTTGGATTGGTATAACTTTAAAATAACTAAAATACGGAAGAAATCTATATTATTGTTGTTTCGGCAAAAATTTAATTATATTCTTACTCACGGTAGACTTTATAGGTTTAATCACGTCCGTGGAACTATTTTTATAGGTTCATCTTTCTTAGTTGGATGCCCATTCAACTTACATCTCCAGCTACAACTTTCTACTCTTAGGATGTAGGTGTCGAACTTATAGCTCACTTTTATATTGTGCACTTCCTTTAAGTATTTAAACTTTAGTTTTTGTCTTAAGTTGAGTCTGATTATTTTATTTATGATCATTTACATGGGGTGAATTTTATTTATTCAAATAACGAATATTTATTTATTTGAGAAATTTGTATTCCAGTTGGGAGTGTGTTATTTCATTATAGTTTAGATTAGGATCATAGTTGTTTTTCGGATCGATTTACCATTCTATTTCAATATTGTTATATTTATTATTTTATTTTAGTCATTCTTAGAATGATACAAATTATTTTGACTCTCATAATATTAATGTTTGAACTCGATCAATCTATTTATGAATTTTATGGGTTGTCACACACCCATATGGGGTGTTAATTAAAGAATGTATTGGATTGAAAAAGGTGGTAAAATCTGAAATTACCCACGCTCTGCAATAAGGAAATAATGTTACAGACTCAATGGTAAGGTTTGGTAAGAGTATGATGGGAGACTTGTTAATGTTAGACAATCCTCCCCATTAAGTCTTCCAAGAAATACCCGCTAATTTAAAGGAGTAACCCAAGAAGGTATTCGTCGTTGTTAAGCCTTGATGTCTCTGTGTTTAGATTTCCTGGTGATATTTTGTTTATGTTATTAATTTTTCTGTTAATCAAAACATGAATTTGGATGGAAAAATTAGTTCCGTCTAAGAAAATATTGCCAACATATGTTGTTTAACAAACATAAGTTACATAAAACATAGTGTTCTAGCTGAAATGATATATGTTTTTGAATTCTAAAAGTTAATCACATATTTATTGTTGTTACACTATTTATTACTATCTATTTTGCATACTTATTATTTTTAAAAAAAATAAATTAAATCTCTCTTTCTTTCAGTATTAGGAAATAATTAAAATTAATCTCACATGATTTTCTAGCTTTTAGGGAAAAGTGGGGTACTTAAGCATGGTATGAGTGTAAACAAGACATATTCGAAATGAAATGGTCAAGTTTTGCATTCCGAAGTGTGGGGTGAGTTTTGTAATTTATTTAAATTTATTGGTTCATCGTATAAAACCCAAAAAATTTCATACGTAACTCATTATTTCATCCCAGTTGAAACAACTTAATGAAAAACGACTTCGAGTTTATTCAATCAGTGTCATTTTAACTCATAACTCTGACATTTTTCCATGTATGTGTTGAGAACTTAATACTCTTCATACCCTATATATCTGGTAAAAAAAAATAATTTCCAATATACATTAGGAATGCTCTAAGTGATAAATCCAAAAAATTTGTGTGTGTGTGTGTGTGTGTGTGTGTGCGAATCTATTGTCCCTACAAGCCTGTTGAGGGATATGAATTTAGAATTTACTCATTTGGTGACACTTGTCATGCATAAATGACCTTCTCATGATTTTAAATGATTTTATCTATATGAGTTCATAACCAAGGTGGCATAACCATAAATTTTAAAATATAATCACACTTTTTACCCATATAAATATTTCATGTCCTAAATGGAGATCTAAACCTACCAGTTACTTGTAATTAACGTAATAAAATATGTCTACAAGGGTATTTTATTACTCTTGGGTTAAAACCCTATATGCACCTTCCACAAGGACATGTAGTTGTTTTTCCTCAAATAAAGTATAATAATATACGTATTATATAATATGGAGGTTTCACAAAAAGAAACTACAATGGGGGATTCCAAGATTGGTATAACTACCTATTGAACTACCCACTTTAGCTTTCTAAAGAAGTGGCATTCACACAATCATAGGGGCTGATACAAATAACAAAAGTTCATATCAATCTCAATGTCTAGTTAGTAGCTCTATTCAAATATGTGTATAAATGCAATTATCTATTACTTCTCCATCATAACATTATTCTACCCCTATGACACCACATCTAAAGAAAATAAGGAAATACATATATGCAAGATTGGTGGAAATATAAACAAGAA
Source organism: Sambucus nigra (assembly GCA_949130495.1). Taxonomy (NCBI): domain Eukaryota; kingdom Viridiplantae; phylum Streptophyta; class Magnoliopsida; order Dipsacales; family Adoxaceae; genus Sambucus; species Sambucus nigra. The sequence continues at coordinate 190,763,096 of OX422210.1, read as the reverse complement.
CAAAATCAATAACAGGAACACACACAATTTAATATGGTTCGATAATAGTAACTTACCTATATCTAAAAGAGATATGGAGATAATAATTCCACTATCTGATAAAAATAGTTATAATGGTAGGATCCTACAAGAGCTATGCAACTCTCAGCATCACAATCTCACCTTTAACCTTACTCACTTTATATGCCTCTCTTTTATAAATAGCTCTCTCAATGTCAAATAAACCTCAGTGAGAAACCCCTCATATTATAATATTTATATATGAAAGGTTACATGTGAAAACACCTAAAATACCCGTTTACATCTCGGTCGCCCGCACAGAAGGTCACAAATGTATGTGAATATGTAGAGACTAGAGTCGCCAACCAATTTTGACCAAAATAACAAATTAAGTAACCATCTATGAAAAGATAACATAAAATACTTCTAGTGCATGAAAACCAAACAAAATGTTGGATCGGAACTGTGTTATGTAATAGAAAGATATTAGGCACCCATTCCTCCATTTCGATCTCTCATAGGCAACATAAATGTTCTCATTCTCCTCAAATGTGTCGTGTGTGAAAAGTGAAAATGTGATTGAACATGAAAGTGTGTATATATGTGTGGGAATGAAGTCATCATATCCACATCACGGACAAGATGGGAATGAATCCTTTTAAGTAGATAAGCTAACTAAACAAGAATAAGGTCATAAAAAATGTATAAAATGACTAACATGTGAGTGACACCCCAAAATCTTAATATCACTATGTGAGAGTGAATACGCATATATGGGGCCGTTAAAAAATAATAAGAGTAATAGAAACTAACTACATGGATAGAATTTGCTAAATATATGAATAAAGGCTAATATATAAACATAAACAAAACAAGATACATAAAGGAGGACTCCAATCCCAAATGACTTCGAGATGCATACCTAGCCAAAAAATGGTATGAAAACCCACGTAGTTATCAATTAAACAAAGATTGGGGTTTACCAATATCCGTAATTATATTATCTCCTTGAGTTTATGAAAAAAAATTGTGAAATGTGAGAAAACTTTCATTTGGGAATTATGGTGTAAACCCACCTTTGGGGTTTTTTTATTGGAAAAAATAGACTTGAAAGACAATATATATATATATATATATATATATAATAGAAACGTAGGAAAGGTAGGATTAGTATGAAAATTAGTAAAACAAGCTAAAAATATGCTAAAAACACTAAAATATATGAAATGGAACTTATTAAGCAAATGAAATGGTAATGAGTTTGGACCTTTTCTCTCTTTTGAATTCTATTTTTGAGGATTTTGTGGGTCTATTTTGAAGTATACATGGTGGTGTTTAGGTTGATAAAGGTGAGGCAAGGGTGATGTAATAGAATGTTAACAGAATGTGGTGAGAGTGATGTATGCTAATTTTGAGGAAAATAGTCGCATTGAAATTGAGGTTGAGGTTCCTCTCAAATGAGGCTAGGGTTTATTTAAATAGAATAATACTAATTAAACAAAAACACCAAGTTTCCCCCAGGCTACCGGTAGGGTGTTCAGAATTTCTGGCCAAAGAAGCCTCACCTGTTAGCACATAGGTGAGGCATTCATAAATGTTTTTTTGGCCAGAAAATGTGAACCATAAATCCGATTCAGATGGGATCAGGTCCATTGGAAATAGTATTCAGAGATCTATGAAAGTGTGTTAAGATATTCTTGCGTTCGAGAGTTGACAAGGTTAAATAAGGCTCCGAGAGTGTGCAGTTGTTCTACGATTAGGTAAAGGAGGATCGGGGGTCAAGGACTTGAAAGGAATTTATTTAAACATTAAGGAGGAGTGTGCGATGTTAGAATTGGGTGCCTATATATCCACTCAAGGGGATATCTTAAGATACGTGAAATTGCATCTAAAGATAAACACCCAAATAAAAGTTATGAGTGTTGAGTCCCTACGTGTAGGAACTCATGTGGGGATTAAAAGTTAGGGATGTGTAAAGAGCCTAAGGTGCGTTATGATCATGCTGAGGACATAGGCTTAATTCTATGGGCCGAGGTGTTGAATGCAAGAGTTGTAACCTGATTTTGATGGCGTGAAGATATAGGATGAGTGAAGATGAATTCTGAGTAATAGAATGTATAGGAGGAATGAAGCCTGATTTTGAGGGCTTGCAAAGTATAGGAGGAATAAAGGATAATTATGAGGGCTTGGGAAGTATAGGAGTAATTAATCATAATACTAAGGTCTTGGGAAGTATAGGAGGAATAAATCATAATTTGAGGTCATGGTAAGTATAAGAGGAATGAATTCTAATTTTGAGGGTGGAAGGTCAATTAGAAGGACCAAAAGGATGTATGCCACCAATACGGGGGTCACAGACTAAATTTAAGCACCGAGGCCTAATTATGAGGGAAAAAGGAGTGTGTGATACTAATAGATGGATCACGACCTAATTTTAAGGACCAAGGTTAATTATGAGGATGTAAAGGATCAATATGACCAACATGGGGATCATGGCCTAATTTTGAGGGCATGGGTCTAATTTTGAGAACCTAAAGGAGTGTATGAGATCAATATGGAGATCACGACCTTATTCTAATTATTGAGATCAATTTTGAGTACCTTAAGGATATATGTGTGAAGCACCCTATATCTTTGACTCACTTGAGTCTATATTATATAGGTGCTCATCTAGTTTGGAAATAGTAACAAAATTGAGTCATATGCTTTTCAACCAACAAGCCTTTAGACTCTTCATTACACCAACACTACACCAAGGATCATTTATGTTTTGCATAAGAGATTGCATTATAATATGGGTGTGTGTGAGTTAAATCCCATTAAAATAATTTTTCCATAATTTTTGGGATATTTTAAATAATTTCTAAGATTTTTTAAATAATTTTTAGAAATTTACAATTTGCTTTTACAAATGTTGTGGGCTATTTTCTAATTATTTAAAGCTGTTAAAACTTGCTTGGGTAGAAGCCAAATGCGCTTGATAATTGTGTGTATGAAAATTATATTTCTGAAAGATAAAAAGCACGTGTCTTATATGCCATCTCAGCCTTACATGTGTTAGACTCACAACGGCTGGATTTGTGTTTTCTTTTCCTCACATACCTGTGTTTGATATAAACCCTCAGATCATTTTAATCTATGGCCTGCATGTGTTCTTACTTAATCTTTGTGTTTACATTTAAACCAATCAGAGTCTTTATAATTACGGTTCATTGGTAGCCATCAGATTTACTTTGATCTCTTAAGACTTAATCATGACCATTCATTTGCTTCGAAGTTCCATAGGGCTTAGTATAAATATATGCCATATGTGTTGATATTACAATCTTTTGTTCACTTCACTTCTGAGAGAAAATAAAGAGAGAATAGAGAGAAAGAGAAAGAGAGAGATATGGAGAGAGAAAGAAAGAAGAGAGAAAAAAAGAAAACCCTAGCATAAAATCCATCCAAATCTCAACAGAAAATCATTTCTAAGAGTGTGTTAGTTCGAGAGTTGTGAAGATCATTCCTCTTCCATTCTTAATCTTTTTTCCAACTTAATCACATCAGTTTGATCTCATTTTCTTTCGTAGAAAACTGATATTGAAATTCTGTGATACATTTCACATCTATCTCTCTTAGATTTGATTTCTTATTTCGAGAAATCATAGTTTTGTTGGCTATTTTCAACTTTTATGTTTTCAACCCCTAAACCAACAAAATAGTCTTTTACTTCAGTTTCTATGAAAATTAGGACTCAGATCTAGTTTAAGATCTTGATTGGGCATTTACACTTTCACGTATTTCGCATATTTCACATTTTGTGGAATAGTCTATATATTTTAAAAATAAGAAAGTGTTTAGGATTTTGGCTCGTTTATATAGCAATATTCCCTCTTAATCTGTGGATATATTGAAAGATCCAAAGTTTGATTGTTTCGACTAAACTGATTTTGGAAATCTTTACATATTTGTGATCTGTTTGTAATTTTATTAGCATCTTATCTGTAATTAAGTGTGCGTGTGTGTGTGTGTGTGTGTGTGAGTTGCATGCATGGTATTTAGAGAACATCACCACTTACACTTTCATACTACTACATTGAAAAGTGTTGGTATTGATATTTTAGACTTTTGAGTCAACGTAAAGCTAAAAGGAGTGGAGTTACAAAGCTGAGAGAACATCAACAACATCAGAGCCTTGGGAGAAGTCAGAAAATCGAGAGGAGTTGGTACATTTCTGAACTTAAAATTAGGTCTGATTGTGTGTCTTAATTGCTAAATAGTTTGTAACATATTACTCTATTTTAGTGGATTTTTACTTTTGAGGTGTAGATATCGCCGTGGATGTTTCCCCAATTGGGTGGGGTTTTACCAGGTTAAAAATTGTACTTGTATACTTACTCTTTCTCTCATCCCTTTCTTGAGGCTGTGTTGATTTAATTTCTTTATAAGTTTTGTTTTCAAAACTGGTAAACGTATACCTTAACTAACACATTCATATTGTTTTACACATCTTGCGTTAAGAAATTTGTTTTATGAAAATAGTTTCTTCAACAAATTGTTCGGAGCCATTTAGATAGTTTAATCTTGTATTAAACGACATAATTAGTACTTTTTCAATTGGTATCAGAGCTTTGATTTTTTAAAATTATTTAGATCTCGTGTTTCTGAAATTGTTTTCACAAAACAAAGTATGGACGAGAAATTTGAGAGACTAGGTAACCTGTCCAGGCCCCCTCTCTTTGATGGAACCAATTTTCCTTACTAGAAGGTAAGGATGGTTGCTTTCATCCAAGGGACATTGGGAGATGATGTTTGGGAAGCTATTGAAAATGGTTACACTTTTCCTACCATCCGCTGAAGGAAGTACTGTGAGAATTAGAAAGTTACTAAGTGAATTCACTAAAGAAGAGAAACACCTTCCCTTAAGAATAACAAGGGCAAAAATGACATATTCATGTCTATTAATCAACATGAATTTAAGAGGATAACATTATGTTCTACCTCTAAAGAAGAATGGTACACCCTAGTGACTGCAATGAGGGTGACACCAAAGTTAAAGCTGCTAAAACACAAATGTTAATCCAACAATATAACTCCTTAATCATGACTGAGACTTAGTCATTTAATGACTTCAATATTATATTGATAGACATTGTGACCAACTTGAATGCCAACGGGATTGTGTAAGATAGAAAGGGAATTATTTCTAAAATACTAAGATCACTTCCATAAAAAATTAATAATAAGAGATATGCAATTGAGGAAATGGGTGCTCAAAATCTCACACTTGAACTCCTCAGTAGCAAATTGAGAACTGTGGAAATGGAATTAGAATTTAAGAGACAAATAACCCAGTCCCAAAAGAAACAGTCTACCTCCAATCTTATTTTTTCATCTAAGTTGACCACACCTAACATTGACTGAGAATCTGATGAGGACTGTAATTTAGATAGTTTGGATAATCATCTTGCCTTAATGTCTAAATAGTTTAAGAAAATGGTGAACTTTCAAAATAAAATAGCAAAAAGACAAGGCAAACTTACTTATCCAAACCAATCTAATAATAGGCTTCATGAGAGAAGACAAGAACCAGACCGATAATAATAAGAGTACTGAGAGAGACCTTAAAAATGTTGAATGTTATAGATGTGGAAAGTTAGGACACATGGCTAGTGACTATAGAGTTAACTTAGACAAAATTCACAAACATAATAGGGCTCACCTGTGCAAGACTTGGGATGACTCAAGTGAATCTGAAAATGATGAACCTGAGTCATGTAACACTTTTAACCCTTGTATGTCATTCTTTGCTAAGATAATCTACACTAATGATGATGAATCTGATCATGCTTTATTAACTGATACCGTGCCTACTGGTTTATCTGCATTATTGCTTGAGAATGTTGATGATGATTCAAACGCTGTGTTTATGAGTCAAAGGGAATGCTCTATTCCTGATGTCAATGGGTATGCGATTCCTAAAAATGAACCGCTAGGGGACACTGCATACTGCACACTTAGTGACTCCAACAACGATGACCTTAGTGACATTCACACACTGTACATAAAAACTCTCAAGAAAATCAAAAGACTTGAAAAGATTATCAAGGATCTTACCAAGAAGATAGAAACTCTAAGTCATATGATCAAACAAAATGCTTAAGAGTACTGATAAGCACCCAAAAGTGTCTATTTTATACCCCGAATAGATGTATTTTAGTCGCTCGTTTTTAATAAAAATGACCTTATGTTCGTATTTATTTACTTCTTAAGTCAATACGCAATTGCGGTACAAATAATGCTAAATCAGTGCAATTGCGACTCAATAACAGTCAAAAGCTTGCAACGAATAAATCAAGGAGATCGCGAAGTCTGGCGTCCAATCTGTGCTTGCCCCGATGTGATCCGATGCCCCGAACTAGTTTCGTAACCTTAACCTAACCCAAACTGATCCCAAACCATTCACCGAGCCCTGTGTGTGTTGAGTTTGTACCTTTATCATTTTTCTAGATTTTTATTTTATTTTTATGATTTATTTAGAATTTTTTAGGTTTCATTTTCTAGTTTTCTAATTTTATTTTATTTTAATTTTTTATTAGTTTTTAATTTTTAATCATTATTTTATTTTATTAGGATTAGTTTTTAGGTTTTTATTATTTTATTAGATTTTGAATTCTTTTATTTTAGTTTTATTAGGATTATATTTTTTAGTTTTAATAGAGTTTTATTTTATTTCTTTTTATTTTTTTATTATTAGTTTAAGATGTTAGTTTTATTAGATTTTTTTTAGTTCTTTAGTTTTATTTTGATTTGATTTTTAGATTTTATTTCTTTTATTACTTGAGTTTTTTTTAGGATGTTGTCTTTTTTAGATTTGTTAATTTTAATTTTTTTAATTAGATTAAACACACACAACCCAATTAAACACTCCCCACATAAACTTACACCCAAAATCTTACACACCCAAACACACCCACCATCACTATTCATTATCTTCTACCACCATCACCAAACACTCACATCTTCACTCTCTCTCATCACACCCCACCATCAAAACCACCTCCATTTAACCTCCATAACCACTATCCGATACCACCATTACCAACCCAAAACCCATCAACCTCACTCCCCCCCCCCCCCCCCCCCCTCATCGGACCTGTTCACCTCACGCCGACCGAGTCAACCGCCCCAGCCTCCGACGAAAATCCGGACCTCCAACCCGCACTAGCTCCGATCCATGAACCCGAAACCCTCGCCAGCCTCCACTCCAAACCATCTTGGGTTCTACCCAAAACCGATCGGATCTTTCATGGTCCGGTTCGACCACAACAACTCGAGACGAACCCGCGCCCCAAACCTCATACGGGTATACCCAAATCCAAACTTCCTGCCATATTCGAGTCTTCAGCCAAAATCCCAACAAAATCGGAGTCAAACCGAAGTCAAGAAAATCCCATAAAAATGTCTCCAACCAAATGAAATCGGGGGTCAATCAAAAGATACATGGCAACTCTCATTTAAAAGGGTCTCTCAACAGCAACAAAGAGATACACAGATACAGAGAGAACGGAGAGACAGAAAAAAGAAAAAAAGATGGTAGAAAAAATAGTCAGAAAAACAAAAAAAAATATAGTTTTAGGTCTAGAAAAATTTGTAGGTTCATTTTTTACTTTTAGTTTTGTAATCCAGCCAGATTTTGTGACGAGTTTGGGACGCACGTTTATGCACACAATTGACTTAAGAAATTATTGCGTATCGTATTTCTTACTCTTTCTCTTTAATTCTTGTTTGTTAATTGTGTTTGTGCTAAAATTCTAATCATGTGTGGCTAAACACCCCATTCAAGGGGTGGGGTGAAACGCGCATGTTAAGATGTTTTATTTGAATAATTGTTCGTTGATTCGTTCTAGGCTAATTAAATTGGAAAAAATCACACATTAATTTATGTAACGAGAGTTAATAAATTAATGTTGCAAAATTAATATTTGATTTTGGAATTCACTTAGAGATAAGTATCATTCTTAAATTAAATTATTAATTATGTGTGCGCAATTCAAAGATTCATACAAATTTTAATAAATTGATCTTAGCGGATATTTTATTGAAACGAGTGTGAACCTTAAATTTTTTTATGTTGTGACTACTCCCGATTTAATTGCTGAAAAAGATAAAATTGAATTTAGGATTGACGAGAGTTAAATTTTAAATTTAATATTATTTCGAACTATTCAATTGAATGATTAGGATTTTAAATTAATTTGACTGCGCAGTGTAATCCCACCTCTTGTTTCTTCTCATAAATTCTCAACTAGATTACTTTCTGATTTTTCTTAGTCATTTTAGTTGCACAAATTGTCATTTCCTCCCTTGAATTTTTTTTTTAAAATATAAAAAAAAAACATTAAAGAAAAATTTTAAAAACAGAAAAAGATTTTTAATAAAATTTTGAATTGCAAGTTTTCACGATTACCGTTTCAACGCTAGAAATTGGATTGATATCCGAATTTTCCACGATACTGAATTTTTAACAACTTTTGTAGGTAATTCCAGGAGTTTTGATACTCGAAGTTTGACCGCGGTGAAATTCCAAATCCATAACTGAAGGAAGACACAAATTAAGAGTTATCAAATGGCGTCGTTGCCGATTTCTTGAAGATTGAAGCCCGTGAAGATTTGTACTTTACATTTTTTTATAGTTATTCCTTCCTCTCCCTCCTTAGATTGGTTGTTTAGGATTATTGAGGCCTTGTAATTAATTTGGGTGCATTTTGACACCGATTTATTTTTGTAATATTAATTCCAAAAAAATAAAAAAATTAGCGAAAAGGAAAATCAGACAAGGTAGAGAGATGGCGTTCAAGGCGAGGATTTAGAAGCCTCTCTATTTTGGGTCGGTAGGACTCCCGGGGATGATTGAAGTAGGCGTATTTCTCACCGATTGACTCAACTCGGTCTTCACCCCACATGTGTAAAAACCGTGGGAGGTAAACTCTTTATCATTCGTGAATCTCCTGCAAGCGAGTCAATTTTTGTGTGCTACTTGATCCTATATGCATTTTATTTCAGTCTCGCACTTAAATTGGATGGTTTGATGAATTAATTTACCTAAGACCTATACCGGGTCATTGCAACGAGTAGGGATTTCGTCACCCACTCAATCACATCTCAATTTGCTTGTTACCTGTGCTCTCACTTAAATTAAAATCAATCAACTAGCAAGCCAAGTAGGATCGGTGTTCATTAGGACCCTTTCGGAACGAGACCCTCGTAGGATACTCTAGTGAGTCCTTTCCACCCCTGCAAATCTTCATTCAACTATCTTAAGACTTTTGTCTAGGGAAACTGGGTTTTAAGTGAGGCCGCCCAGTAAAACGAGTTGTGCTTTCTCCAGCGTGGTACCCGATAGTTGTTTGTTGTAGTAACTAGTGTGGCGAGCCTTAACTAGTAAGCCTCTTGTCTCTCGGAAAGAAAATAGGAACAAACTTTTACCGGCGAGGCCTACGATTTCGTGATTTTCTCGCCCGCGGACTAATTAAAATTGACTACCCAATCACTTAACTTGAAGATAATAATTTGGCTATGTGCTCTTTTGGACTTGTTCCATTTTTGTACGTGTCTAAGTTTTTCCTTTAGGTAGTCCAATTTTTGCTCCAACTGTCAATTTTTCCACCATTAGTCCATCCCCCCTTTTTCTGTAATTTTTTAAACTAAACCCAAAACTCCAAAAATATTTTCCTTTTTTTTCGCCTCAATTTTTTCTCACAAAAAATTCCAAAAATATTTTCCATTTTTCCTTCCTTATTTTTCAAAAAAATCCAAAAAGATTTTCTTCTTTTTCAAATAACCAAAAATCCCAAAAAAAAATTTTCCTTGCTTTTATGCCACATTGGCAACACATTGATCATCAATTAACACGTTCCCCTAGTGCTCCATCTCTAAATTCCCCCTTAGGCGATCGTGTTCTTATCGTTGCTCCTCATTTTTCTGATCCGTGTTCTTCTTCAGAGACGCCTAGTTCTCCCATTTCCCCTGGTCCTGTTACCCCACCCATCATGGCCGACGAACGCGCTTTAAGGGACTGCTTTGCCCCGACTACGGCCATTCCGACTTCATGTATCGTTCTTCTGCCCACTCCGGCCGTGCAATTTGAAATTTGCCCCACGACTATTTCTATGTTGCCCAGTTTTCATGGACTTGAACGCGAATCTCCTTATACTCACTTACGGAAATTTCTCACTGTGTGCGCTACTTTCAAAAATCAAAACTTAGACGAAGAGAATGTTTGTCTTCGGTTGTTTCCCTTTTCTCTCCACGATAATGCATCCATGTGGCTCCATTCCTTGCCCTCGGATTCTATCCTCACTTAGGAACAACTTGTTAAGAAGTTCATGTCTAAATTCTATCCCATGAGCAAAACCAATTAAATGCGCCAAGCAATTTAGGATTTTAGACAAAAGCCTATTGAACAGTTTTGTGAAGCATGGGGCCGTTTTCAAGACTATATCAATAGTTTCCCACATCACGGTCTCGAGAAAAGTCGCTTAGTCCATATTTTTTACAATGGTATTATCCCTTCTTCTCGCACCATGATTGAATCAATGCATAAAGGGAAGTTCATGAATTTAACTCCCACCGCAGCCTATAATTTTCTCCTTGAACTAGGCGATGACTCCTAAGATTGGGAGGGCACCAATGCATTTTCGAGATCCGATCCTCCACGTGTAGGGAACACTTATGAGGTCAAAAATGATCCTGATTTTAAAACTTTGCTACACAGCTTACACTCTTTGACTAAAATCGTTGATGCTCTTAGTTGTACTATGTAACAAAATGTTACAATTTCTAAACAAGCAATGACTGTCAACGATTCTAGTCCTTCCTCTTGTGGTGTATGCTTAAGTTAAGATCATTTAGCTCATTTGTGTCCCCTATTGCAAGATGATCCCGAACCCACCATAGCCCAAGCATGTTCCTTTGATACCACTAGGACACCCATTCCCCCGTCGTTTACTTATAATCCTAACAATAGGAATCACCCTTGTTTCTCTTATAAGTACGACAACAACTCCGGTCCTGCCCAACCCCAACAACATGTTGGTGGTCCCCCTGGGTTTCCACACAACCCACAAAGGTAACCTCGTCCTCCTGTCCCGCATCAGTCTGCTCTGTACAATCAATCGCACTTTCCATCTTCCTTTGTTCCCCACGGCGGACATTCGAACAACAATAATCAGCTTGTTCCTGCTCCCCCTCCTTCCTTTGAGTATTCACAACCGCTTAATTCCCAGCGCGGGTTGGTTCCCCAACCATCTTATGCCCCTCCGCCCAATTCCTCCACCTCTTCTCTCGAGAATATTCTCACTTAGTTTATGACCACTCAGACTCAAGCTCTGCAACGACTTTAGCAGCGTTTCAACCAATTCGAGTCTGAGCGAGAGAAAGGTCTTTTTCCCAGTCAACCCATTGCTAACCCTAAGGGGAATGTCAAAGACTCGGCCTACGAGGTTGGTTCCACTTCTAATCCACCCAATTACCAAGCGAATATGAAAGCGGTGTCTACTCTTCGCTCGGGGAACCAAGTTGATAATGGTGTTCATGCTCCCACTGATGTCCCACAACCGACCATACAACCTTTAGCACCTATCCCTAAGGTTAACCCACCTTCTAAATCCCCAGTTCACACTAAGACAAATCCTACTGAGCCCACCTCTGCTTATGTGCCCAAAGCACCCTTCCATCATCGGTTGGCTCCAACTAAGAAAGCCCAACAATTTGATGAAATCAAGAAAGTATTTCAGAATGTTCACATTAACATTCCCTTCCTCATCGCGATTCAACATGTCCCCTCGTAATCCAAAATTTTTTAAGGACTTATGCACTGTTAAGCGTAGGACAAATGTTTCGCGAGATGATTTCCTCACTGAGAAATCTACATCCCTTCTCCATAATAACGGTGTTGTGAAGAATAAAGACCCTGGTCATCCAATTGTCTCTTGCATGTTAGGCGACAAGTTCACTACTAGTGCTTTACTTGATTTTAGGGCTAGTGTTAATTTGTTACCTTACTCCCTCTACCTTGATCTAGGTTTACAAAACATGAAACCTATACGAGTTACTCTTCAGCTTACTAATCATTTCGTGAAAGTACCTAAAGGTATCGTTGAAGATGTTTTGGTGAAAGTTTCAGACTTTTTACTATCATGTAGATTTCGTCATCTTAGACACTCCTACGCCCGACCCTACCAATACTCCTATAATATTGGGTTGCCCCTTTCTGGCCACTACCAATGCCATCATCAATTATCGTGGCGGGTCCATGAATCTCTCTTTTGGCAACATGGCTATCGAAGTTAATATATTCCACCTTATGCACAAACTGACTAATGTCGATTCTATTGATGAGGTGTGTGTGATTGACTCCTTAGTTACTGATATGTTGGACCAAACTTACCCTGACGATCCTCTCCACCAATGTTTGGCTCATTTTGGATCCGACTTTGACATTGATTCGTCCATCTCTGAACTCAATGCCCTGATAGATTCCACTCCACTGATGGACACTTCCTCTTGGGATCCTCCCTTCGAGCCCCTCTATGATGATACTCTGCACTCCGTGGATCATCCTATTCCATCTTTTGAGCATCCTACCACATCAGATTCCTCCACTTTATGCACCGAGAACCCTTCGGACTCTGTTTCTGCGTCTGAGTCCGATGTACCTCCTGTGCCACCTACTAATTTGGAGCTTAAGCCCTTACCTTCCGAGTTGAAATATACTTTTTTAGGCCCCAACCACCATCACCCTGTTATCATTGCTTTCGATTTGACCACTGATCAAGAAGAGAAATTAGTCCACACTCTTACTCAGCATAGCACTACTCTTGGTTTGACCATTTCAGATATTCACTGTGTGAACCCCAATGTTTGTAGTCATCCCATTCATTTGGAGGAGAACGCAAAAACTTCTCGTGAACCCCAACGTCGACTTAACCCTGCTATGAAAGAAGTCGTGCGCGCTGAGATTTTAAAATTATTCGATACTGGTATCATCTACCCCATCTCAGACAGTCAGTGGGTCAGTCCCATTCATGTGGTACCGAAAAAGTCCGGTGTCACCGTCATAAAAATAGTGATAATGAGCTTATTCCCACACGTATGCAAACGGGCTGGCGTATCTGTATTGACTATCGAAAAGCTATATGCTGTCACTCGTACGGACCATTTTCCTCTTCCTTATATCGACCAAATGCTCGAACGTTTAGCTGGTCATGCGTATTACTGCTTCCTTGACGGCTATTCAGGATACAACCAAATCCCAATTTCCCCTGAAGACCAAGATAAAACTACCTTCACCTATCCCTTTGGCACTTTTGCCTATTCTCGCATGCCCTTTGGCCTTTGCAACACACCTGTGACTTTTCAACGGTGTATGATTAGCATTTTTAACAACGTCATGGTCAAACGTTTTCTCAAAATATTTATGGATGATTTTTCTGTGTTTGGTTCTTCCTTCGAGCAATGCCTTTCTCACCTCATTATGGTCCTCAAACGTTGTCAAGAAAAGAAATTGGTCCTCAATTGGGAAAAATGTCATTTTATGGTCAAAAAGGGGATTGCTTTAGGTCACGTAGTCTCTCACGATGGCATTGAAGTAGATAAAGCAAAAGTTGATATAATCTCCTCGCTTCCCATTCCTAAGTCTGTTAAGGACATTCGCTCATTCTTAGGACATGCGGGCTTCTACCGTCGTTTTATAAAGGATTTTTCTAAACTTGCTCGACTTTTAACAACCCTTTTATCCAAAGATGTTCCCTTTGTCATTGATGGCGCTTGTGTTGCTTCTTTTGAGAGCCTTAAATCTTATATCACTTCTGCTCCTATCATTCAGCCTCCTAATTAGTCTTTACCCTTTGAGCTCATGTGTGACGCATCTGATTTTTCTCTAGGTGTTGTACTTAGTCAGCGGGTTGATAAGCGCCAGCATGTCATTTATTATGCTAGCAGAACCCTCTATGACGCTCAACTTCATTGTACGACCACCGAAAAGGAGTTTCTAGCTGTCGTATTCGCACTCGATAAGTTTTGATCTTATTTCATCGGTTCCCCTATCATTGTTTACACTGACCATGCTACCCTACGGCACCTTCTTCAGGAGAAGGATTCTAAGCCACGTTTGATATGGTGGATTGTCTTGCTTCAAGAATTTGATCTAGAAATTCGCGATAAGAAAGGGTGTGAAAATTTGGTTGCTGATCATCTCTCCCGCCTCACTGTTATGTCTACATCTGATCCTGTCCCTATTTCGGAAACATTTCTCGATAAGCAACTTTTTGCTCTTTCCATCGCTCCTTGGTATGTCGATATTGTTAATTTCCTTGTTACCGACCAACTGCCCAATCATTGGTCCAAAAAAGAGCGTTCTAAGTTCATGGCCCATGTGAAATTTTACTCTTGGGATGAGCCCTTTCTTTTTAAGTATTGCTCTGATCAAGTCATTCGTCGCTGTGTTCCTGACCATGAACAGTCTAGTATACTCTCCATTTGTCACGATGGTGCCTGTTGTAGCCATTTTAGCTCCAAGAAAACTGCCACAAAAATTTTAGAAAGTGGTTTTACTGGCCCACTCTTTCTCGAGATGCCCACCACTACTGCCAGGCTTGTGCCAAATGCCAACAATCTGGGAGTATCTCTCATCGTCACATGATGCCCCTCATACCCATTCTCATCGTCAAAATCTTCGATCTATGGGTCATTGATTTCATGGGTCCTTTTCCCTCTTCTCATGGCTTCCAATATATACTAGTTGTGGTTGATTATGTTTCCAAATGGATTGAAGCCATAGCTTGCCGCACCAATGACCATCGCATTGTGGTCCAGTTTCTTAAGGAATACGTCTTCACACGTTTTGGAACTCCCAAAGCTATCATCAGTGATGGGGGTAAACATTTTTGTAATCGAGTCTTTGAACATCTCGTCAAAAAGTATGGCGTTACCCACAAAGTTGGTCTCTCTTACCACCCTCAGACTAGTGGTCAAGTTGAGGTTTCCAACCCGTGAAATCAAGCAAATCTTAGAAAAAACAGTTAATCCTAATAGGAAAGATTGGTCCTTATACTTGAATGATGCTTTGTGGGCATACCGTACTGCTTTTAAGACTCCGATTGGCATGTCTCCTTATCGCTTGGTCTTTGGTAAACCATGCCACCTCCCTGTCGAGCTTGAACATCATGCTTATTAGGCTGTCAAAGCCCTTAATTTTGATATCGATGAGGCTGGTATTCATCGAAAGATCTAACTTAATGAATTGGGGGAGATACGAAATGATGCCTATGATTTGTCCAAGAAATACAAGGACAAAATGAAGTGGATCCATGACCAAAGCATCCTCCGCAAAGAATTCCACCCTGGTCAGAGAGTGCTGTTATATAACTCCCGTCTTCATCTCTTTCCCGGGAAGTTAAAAACCTGTTGGTCTGGTCCCTTTGTTGTTGAATCTGTTACTCCTTATGGTGCCATCACAGTTCAAAATCCTACGGATGGTAGCTTATTTCAAGTCAAAGGTCAATGATTGAAGCCTTTCTTAGAGCTAGGCCCCTCTCCTATTGAAGAAATTGACCTTGTTGATCCCATTTATGAAGACTGACTGTTCAGTATTGTTTGGGGGTGATTCTCATCACCTAATTTTTTCTGCCACCCGTGCTTTCCTAGTTCCTATGCTTAGGGTGAGACTGATTGAGTCTGGCTGAAGACGTTAAACTTAGCGCTACCGAGAGGCATCCCGTCGTTCATTATTTATGAGTATCATTCTTATCCTATTTGGGGGTGGTGTTTCACACCACCCAATGATTTTTACATGCTTTATAGACTTGTGCATACTTTTGTATCACCTATGTTCTTCAGGTTTCATCCCTGCTCCCTCAGGCGGTACATTTTCACCAGTGATCATTTATGGTAATATCTTTCCTCCCTTGTGCTTTCATTTTTATATATGGTTTTAAACATCGAGGACGATGTTCTCTTTTGTTTGGGGGTGGGAAATTTATCAAAATCGTACCTCTTTTGAAAATTTTCAGAAACAAGTGCTTTTAAACTTTTTGTGCAGTTAAATTTAAATTTTATGACATGATTTGTTTGTCATCCCGCTTTTAGAAATCTCGGAATATATGTGTTTGACCCAAAACTTATGATTTTAACCTTAAATTAATTAATACCTCTGAAAAGCATACTTGCATCATGAATTCCTAAATTCGAAAATTTTGCATTATCACGTTTACAATCAAAAGTTGAAGAGTAAAGATATTCTCAATAAAACCTAAAAAGATCACTAGTGGCGACTTAAACCCGTGAGATTTGATCTTTTCACCTTCTTGAGGGTTTTTACGTATCTTCGAGTCACAAGTTGACTCAAATTTCTTTGGGTACCACACTTAGTCATTGCATGGTCTCATTATTTTTCAATTTTGGCATAATCCCTGAGAATGACATTACTTTCGAGTTGTAAGAAACATGTATCTTGTAGTTTGTCCCGAGCATTAAACCGATTTTTCCATACACTTACCATGTTCTCTATCACATTATCATTACCCATTATCATTTTTCATATTACCCTCATCCATATGTCCCAAATACCATCCATCATTGCCATCATTTTTTAGAAAAAGAGTGTTTGAAATTTTCCATGTAAATTGTCTTCATTTGTGCTATGAAAAGAAAAATGTATTGCAAAAAAAAAATTCAAAAAAAATGAAGTCATTAGTTATTCTTGTATTAAACTCTTCTCAAAACACCCCATCATTCATCTTCTTCATTTTTCATTATCCCCTCATACCATTCATAAACCACATTTTCACCTTTGGTAATGTGTTCGGGCAAACGAAAAGATTATATGGTGAATAACTCGACATTCTCGACATAGTGGTTAACATTCCTTCATGAGATCAGATTTTTTCACGTATCCGTTTTTTCATAAAGTGTGTGAGACGTTTGACATTGCTTACAATTACTCACATCCTCACACACTCGAGAGATACACTTACCCAATTCTCAGAGAGTTCGATTCAGAGAGATATATCCAGTGAGAATTGAAGTCAAAGCGTTTATTCTATAAAGGCGATCTCGGAATTACTCTAATGATACTTAAGATTACTTCACACTACACATGCTGAGTTTTAGGAAGGATTACGCTTTTGGTATTAAGTAATTTCATATCTTATTTTGATAGTTGAATACGATGTTACTTGATGTCCTTTTAAAGTTGGGTTGTATAGCATTTAATCATCTACTCAGATACTGTATTTAAATAAGTTTTTGAATTTTGTGGGTACATTCACTACAAACCCTCACGAGACACCACTCGTCCTGTAGGGCAACCTATAGGTTTAACGGCTTGTTGCACATGCTAAGTGCAATCGCCAGTGCTTGCGAAAGTGGCACACTTTTGGTTACTTATCTTTGTTTTCTCTCTAATTTTTGCTCGATGACTAGCAATGTTCTGTTTGGGGGTGGTGTGATAAGAACCCAAAAGTGTCTATTTGATACCCCGAATAGATGCATTTTAGTCGCTCGTTTTCAGTAAAAATGACCTTATGTTCGTATTTATTTACTTCTCAGGTCAATACGCAGTTACGGTAGAAATAATGCTAAATCAGTGCAATTACGACTCAATAGCGGTCAAAATCTTGCAACGAAGAAATCAAGGAGATCGCGAAGTCTGGAGTCCAATCTGGGCTTGCCCCGATGTGATCTGATGCCCCGAACTAGCCCCGTAACCTTAACCTAACCCAAATCGAGCCCAAACCATTCACCGAGCCCCGTGTGTATTGAGTTTGTACCTTTATTATTTTTCTAGATTTTTATTTTATTTTTAGGATTTATTTAGAATTTTTTAAGTTTCATTTTCT
The DNA here is from genome assembly GCA_949130495.1 of Sambucus nigra. Lineage (NCBI taxonomy): Eukaryota > Viridiplantae > Streptophyta > Magnoliopsida > Dipsacales > Adoxaceae > Sambucus > Sambucus nigra. The sequence goes on along the minus strand of OX422210.1, from coordinate 190,745,214 downwards.
AGTTTTCTAATTTTATTTTATTTTAATTTTTTATTATTTTTTAATTTCTAATCTTTATTTTATTTTATTAGGATTAGTTTTTAGGTTTTTATTGTTTTATTAGATTTTGAATTCTTTTATTTTAGTTTTATTAGGATTATATTTTTTAGTTTTAATAGAGTTTTATTTTATTTCTTTTTATTTATTTCCTTTTTTTCTTATTATTAGTTTGAGATGTTAGTTTTTTTTAGTTTTATTAGATTTTTTTTAGTTCTTTAGTTTTATTTTGATTTGATTTTTATATTTTTAGTTTTTATTTCTTTTATTATTTGAGTTTTTTTTAGGATGTTATTTTTTTTGTTTCGTTAATTTTAATTTTTTTAATTAGATTATTTTAATTTTTTTAAGGGTACAAAATAAACACACACAACCCAATTAAACACACCCCACATAAACCTACACCCAAAATCTTACGCACCCAAACACACCCACCATCACTATTCATTATCTTCTACCACCATCACCAAACACTCACATCTTCACTCTCTCTCATCACACCCCACCATCAAAACCACCTCCATAACCACTACCCGATACCACCATTACCAACCCAAAACCCATCAACCTCACTCCCCCCCCCTCGTCAAACCTGTTCACCTCACGCCGGCCAAGTCATCCGCCCCAGCCTCCAGTGGAAATCCAGACCTCCAACCCGCGCTAGCTCCGATCCATGAACCCGAAACCCTCGCCAGCCTCCACTCCAAACCATCTTGGGTTCTACCCAAAATCGATCGGATCTGTCATGGTCCGGTTTGACCGCAACAACCCGAGACGAACCCGCGCCCCAAACCCCATACGGGTATACCCAAATCCAAACTTCCTGCCACATTCGAGTCTTCAACCAAAATCCCAACAAAATCGGAATCAAACCCAAGCCAAGAAAATCCCATAAAAATCTCTCCAACCAAATGAAATCGGGGGTCAATCAAAAGATAAAGGCAACTATCATTTAAAAGGGTCTCTCAACAGTAACAAAGAGATACACAGATACAGAGAGAACGGAGAGACGGAAAAAAGAAAAAAAAAAGGGTAGAAAGACAAAAAAATATAGTTTTAGGTGTAGAAAAATTTGTAGGTTCATTTTTTACTTTCAGTTTTGTAATCCAGTCAGATTTTGTGACGAGTTTGGGACGCGCGTTATGCACACAATTGACTCAAGAAATTATTGCGTATCGTATTTTTTACTCTTTCGCTTTAATTCTTATTTGTTAATTGTGCTTGTGCTAAAATTCTAATCATGTGTGGCTAAACACCCCATTCAAGGGGTGGGGTGAAACGTGTATGTTAAGTTGTTTTATTTGAATAATTGTTCGTTGATTCGTTCTAGGTTAATTAAATTGAGAAAAATCACACATTAATTTATGTAACGAGAGTTAATAAATTAATGGTGCAAAATTAATATTTGATTTTGGAATTCACTTAGAGATAAGTATTATTCTTAAATTAAATTATTAATTCTGTGTGCGCAATTCAAAGATTCATACAAATTTTAATAAATTGATCTTAGCGGATATTTTATTGAAACGAGTCTGAACCTTAAATTTTTTTATGTTGTGACTCCTCCCGATTTATTTGCTAAAAAAGATAAAATTGAATTTAGGATTGTAACGAGAGTTAAATTTTAAATTTAATATTATTTTGAACTATTCAATTGAATGATTAGGATTTTAAATTAATTTCGCTGGGCGGTGTAATCCCACCTCTTGTTTCTTCTCATAAATTCTCAACTAGATTACTTTCTGATTTTTCTTAGTCATTTTAGTTGCATAAATTGTCATTTCCTCCCTTGAAAATTGTTTTTAAAATATAAAAATAAAGGACAATGCTACAAACACCAACTCCCAGTACCAACCCAGTACCGATTGTGCTTTAAATGCATTGTACTATCATGGGACCCACACTTTAATACATGGGACCTACACTTTTGTACAATCATTTAAAGCACATTCGGTACTTAGTTGGTACTAAGAGTAGGTGTACATATCATTATTCAAAAATAAAACATTAAAGAAAAATTTTAAAAGCACAAAAATATTTTTAATAAAATTTTGAATTGCAAGTTTTCACGATTACCGTTTCAACGCTAGAAATTGGATTGATACCCAAATTTGCCACGATAATGAATTTTTAACAAGTTTTGTAGGTAATTCCAGGAAGTTTGATACTCGAAAATTTGACCGCAGCGACATTCCAAATCCATAACTGAAGGAAGACACAAATTAAGAGTTATCAAGTACACTACTCAATGTCTAACTCATGAGAAAGAGACTAAAATTTTTGAATAAAAACGAAAAGAGTTGTCTAACTCAAATAAAATTCTGGAAAATAAATACAAAGGAATGTTCTTAGAATTGGAACGGACAAAAGAAAAGACATCCACAATTTTCAAAAAATTTGTAAAATTTGAAAATAATTCGAACTATTTTGAAGATTGTGTTGCTGAAAGTAAAACCAATTCCGATGACAGAACTGGAATAGGATTTTGTCCCAACTCTAAGACACTAACTAAAAAATTTGAAACATTGAATTTTGTGTCTGGTCGCAAAAGATATATCGAAACTTGTCCAGACTTTCAAGGTTTGAAAAATGAGTTTGATATAAAACAACAGAAGTTACACATTGGTGAATCAAGTAACTCTAAGCATAATGTTGAACATAAGGCTAAATATGTTTTCCCCCTATTCGACAAGATGATTCATTATTTTATCCTATGCCCCCTAGGAACAAGACTAGAACTCAAAACCTATACAAGACTTTGAATAATAATTTTCCTAAGGTTATGAGTTCTACGTGCCATCTTTACTGCTCCTATTGTGACGTTTATTGATATTCCCTTGATGGTTGCTATTCCAAACGTCTATATAATCCAGTCTATAACTCTCATGTTTGACATAACTTTAACTATTCTAGGAGAAGTCGAAACATCTATGTCCTTCCTAGACAGCCAGACAAGAATTATAACTATCAAAATAGAAAGAGAATGACTAATACTAAAAGACCATCAATAAGAAGGAATCCTAGATTCTTTTCTAAACCAATTGCTCAAACTATTTATAATATTAATAAATATGTGCATAAATCTTTTAAAGAAAAGACAGAAGCTCGCAAGTTTTATCAAATATGAGCTAATAAGTGCAAATTGAAAACTAGAGAAATTTGGCTAAAAAAAGATGATCTATTACCCCAGTTGAAATTCAACATTGTGATAAGTGCTTTTAAAGCTGAACACACGACAACTGGATAGTATTTAGACTCTGTATGTTCCAAATATATGGTCGGGGATGATTACAAACTTTTAAACAAAACTATTTCTCCGGGGGGAAAAGTCTTGTTTGGAGATGGTGTATCAGCCCGGATTATTGGTAAAGGAACACTCCATGAAGAAGGATTACCCATTCTTGAAGATTTTCTCTTGGTAAAAGGTCTAAAAGGCAGTTTACTAAGTATATCACAGTTTTGTGACTCAAATCGTATTGTCACTTTTTCAAAGAATAATTGCAAAATTTTAAATGAAAAAGGTGATTACATTATTACAGGAATCCGTACTCCAAATAACTGTTACACTATCAATCCAAGTATAGATGTTTGTAACATTGCCAAAATGGATGACAATGAGATATGGCATAATATGTTGGGTTACATTAATTATGATAGTCTTAGCAAATTGTGCTCCCAATAGATAGTTAGAGGTCTTCCTAAGATCAAACCAATTTCGAACAGCATATGTGGTCCCTGTCAAGAAGGAAAAATTATTAAGGCTCCCCATAAGAAATTCATAGAAGTTATATCCAGTAAACCTCTAGAACATCCATATGGACCTAATGGGTCCTTCTCGTACTGTTAGTCTTTGCGGTAATAACTACATACTTTTTATGGTTGATGACTTCACTTGATTTACATGGGTTGAGTTTTTAAAAAACAAATCAGAAACCTTCCATAAGTTTTTAAAAATCTTAGTTCGTATAGAAAATGAAAAGGATTTCCAAGTAGATAGAATTCGCAGCGATAGAGGAGGAGAATTAAAAGATTCAGGTGTCATCGAATACTATGACTATAATGGTTACAAACATGAATTTAGTGCTCCTAAGACACCTCAACAAAATGGAATTGTTGAGCGTAAAAAATGCACTCTTGAAGAAATGTCCAGTGTGATGATTCATGCAAATAACCTACCTAAATATTTTTGTGTAGAATACATTCGTGCAGCCTGCCATATAATCAATTGTGTTTACTTAAGGAAAACTACCAAAAAAACATCCTATGAGCTTTGGTATGGGAAGAAACCTAACCTAAAATACTTTAGAACCTTTGGTATCACCTGTTATGTTTGTAAGGACAGAGAACATCTGTCTAAATTTGAAACCAGAGGCGATAAAGCCATTTTCTTAGGATATTATCCAAATAGTAGAGCCTACCGTGTCCATAATCTTTATACTAAAACCATGATGGAATCCGTTAATGTTGTTTTAAGTGACACTAATGTTGAAAGTAAGACCAAAGAACCAACCACTGTGGATGAGTCCGAAAATATTTTAAATTATGACTCTCTAGGAATAGTTAAATCTTTACCAACTAGGACCCCTGAAGTACCTAACCGAGTTTCGAAAGATCATCCTTTAGATAGCGTAGTTGGTAAACCTACTGAGCCTATTCGTATAAAATCTCAACTTCGTAACATTGCTTATTTTGTATGCTTTGTGTCTCTTATTGAGCCAAAGACTGTAAATGAAGCCATGAATGACACTTTATGGATAAGTGCTATGCAGGAGGAACTTCTTCATTTTGTCATTCATGATGTATGGTATCTTGTACACAGGCTTAAAAATAAAAGGTTGTTGACACACGTTGGATTTTTAAAAATAAAACAGATGAATCTGGGATGATTATCCAAAATAAAGCTAGATTAGTTGCCCAAGGCTACTCTCAGATTGAAGGAATAGATTTCGAGGAAACTTTTGCTCATGTCACTCGCCTCGAATCTATTCGCATACTCTTTGAAATAGCTTATCATTTGATTTTAATTCTATATCAAATGGATGTAATTCTTCTTTCCTTAATGGAATCTTGACTGAGGTGTAAGGACTTTTTTCTCATGTCTAACATGTTACATTTGTGTATGTCGTACGCCGCTACATTTGGCATGTCATCTCACGATCTCACATGACGGACTCAATTCAAATTTTGGGAATCAAGCATTTATCATCTCCATCATGTGTCCCACATCCTCCTTAATGACTTCACGTTCCATGATTTTAGGGATTTTATGCAAGTGGTACGCAAGCAAAGTCAAAACAGTGAAAGAAGGCAAGATAGGAAAGTTCAAGGGAATTTTGGTAATTTTACAGTCACCGTACGGAGTTCCGATCAACTGGAACTTGAAGAGCTCAACGCCATGAAGGTACTGGAAGAAACGACACCTCAATACGAGCTACGGTGAAGAAGTTATGGCCATTTGAAAATGGAGAAAATTCTGAGAAAAGACTTGGAAAGACGTTTTTGAGAGTTCTATTAGCTCAAGTCTTCATATTTTTGAGTCCCAAAACTCATGTTTGATTCACACCAAAATTCTCATATACTTTTGTGAATCTTTGGGAACCCATAAAACACTTTGTTTTTGTTCATCTTTCGTAGAGTGCGTCTCTACACCGTATGGCTGCGTGTCATTGAGGATCTTGCTATGTGAAGATTCTTTACTGAAGATTGGGCTGCGAGTCCTTGGAGGGTGTTGTGTGTATTCTCTTACTGAGTTCAAGACTGCGTGTCTTTGTGGGTTGGCTGTGCGTTGATCCATTGCGGATTTCTCTATGTAATTGTAAGTTGTGATTTATAAATTCATAGTGAAATAAAGGTTTTACCCGAAAGGGTTTATTTTCTGAAATCTGTGTCTCAACATATTTACTGTGTCCCATGCTTTATATTTGATAGGTTGATTTAGATGCCTGTTTAAGGGCTGAATTTATTTGATTTAAAAGTAGACCCTAATTAAATAAGGTTTAATTGGATACTTGCAAATTAATCAATTATCACACCGCATTTACACGCTTTTACAAATTGGTATCAGAGTAGGTTGCGCTAATTTATCACGTATTCCTATTTTCCGCAAAACCGTGTGATATTGATTTTTTTTTAAAATCAAGTTTGTGAAAAATCGCAATTTTTTCAATGGAACGTTCATTTAATAAGGTGCTTATTTTTTATGGGAATAATTATGCCTATTGGAAAGCTCGCATGAAATATAGTTTAAAAGATATTGACGAGCGTGTTTGGTTGCTTTGCGAAAATGGGTGGACTCCTCCCACGGTCACCGTTAATAACGTCACCTCTTTAAAACTCGTGTCATCCTGGACCGAAAATGATTATAAAATGTCTAATTTTAATTCCCGTGGTCTGAGTGCTATTTCTGGATCTGTCATTCCTGAAGAGCTCCGCCGAATTATGACGTGCACCACGTCTAAAGAGGCTTGGGATGTTTTGAAATTGACACATTAGGGTACAAACGCGGTTAAAGAATCAAAATTACAAAATTTGGCCACCCAATTTGAGACTATCACCATATTTGAGTCTGAATGCTTTGATGATTTTTATGCACGTTTGTCGGACAATGTTAGCACATGTTTTAATTTGGGTGAGTTGATTGATAATACGCGTGTCGTTGAAAAGATTTTGAGATCTCTCCCAAAGCGCTTTATTCCTAAAATCACTGTTTTGAACTCTTTGAGAAATTTGAAATCACTGAAGTTGTAAGAACTTGTAGGAGATCTTCAAATCTATGAGATTTACATGTTTCCCAAAACCATTAAGGCTAAGGATAATGGCATTGCTTTAAAGACTCAGTGTAAGAAAAAGAAATAAAAAATTTGTGAGTCTGATTCTGAGGAAGACTTTGATTTTAATGATATGGCCTTGTTTGGGAAATATTTTAAAAAATTTCTTAACATGAACAAAAATAATTCTTCCAATAAAAAGAGATTTTTTGAGAAAAATAAAAAGAAAGAAAAGGCCAAAGAAAGCGGTGAGAGGGAAAAAGAGAATGACTCCGATGAGGAGTGTGAGGAAGATTTTGAGAACGTGACTTGTTTTGAATGTGGGGGTAAGGGGCATAACTCGTTTGAGTGTCCTACGTGGCTTAGAAAGAAAGGGAAGAAAGTAGACATGCCTGCCACACTTAGTGATAGTGAGGGAGAAGAGAGAGATGAGCCCGATAAAGGTTTAGCACATGGGATGGTTGTCTCTTTTTCTAGTCGTGTGAGCACACCCACTTTGTCTCACGAGAGTGCACACAAGAGCGATGATAGTGATTTGTGTTCTTCAAGTGAGGGAGAAAGCGAGGAGGAGAGTGGATATGAAAGTGAGCTCCAAAAGGCATTTAGATATTTGTACACCGAGACTTTGAAAACAAAGAAGTATGATAGGTATTTAGGTGGCCGGGTTTTAGATTTGGAGAGAGAGAATGAGGTTTTAAGAAAGGAGAAGTGTTATTTGACCAACACGTTGTCTAGTCTGACGACACGTGTATCCCAACTCGAGAGTGATCTAGAACGTGCCAGGGAGGTCAAAGTCAATTTTGTGAACGCACCTAAGAAGGTTGAAAAGGTGGTTCATAAGGGTAAAGGTGAGAAGTTAGGAATAAGTCATGATGGTGCTTCTACTTCCCAATTAGCACCCGAGCCGGTTCCCACTTTAGTGTTTGATTCACGTGAGTCTCACCCTAACCCACCTGGGAGTCCCATTCCTATTAGGAGAGTGTGTCCTAGAGTTTTTGAGAGAGGTGTTCCTAGGCTCATTTATGTTTGTTCACATTGGAAGAGGAGCGGTCACCTTAAGGAATTTTGTTTTAAGTTGGGCTATGTGTCACGTTGTGGTACTACACGTGTTTCTGCCACACATGCACCCACATATGATACTTTACATGCTCCCGGAGACTACATAAGAGAGTTTTCACATTTAGGTGAGCAAGTTAAGTTTTTGGTCAAAACTTCACAAGATTTGATGGAGGTTTTTCATAAGTCGGTACCACCTTCGAAAAACCCCTCCGCACCTAACGTTTGAGGTTTGACTTGTTTACTAGCATAGGATGTTTTTCATGATGACATTATTTGCCTATTGCTAGTATGTATCATTTTTGTATAATTCATTTTTGCTTTTGAAAATTTTGGAAAAATACAAAAAGATTTTAAAAATCCAAAAATATTTTTGTATTTCTTTTGCACCGTTTATGGATGGACACTTAGGATGACCGAGTCACAACATCATTCCATTTTTTTATGTGAATATCTGATAGTGTTTTGAGACAATAGGTCAATATATCCTTGTGCTTTATAATGTTTGGAGTCATTAAGATATAATTAAGTGTTACTTCCTACATGTTTGACTCATGATTTCCTTTATTGCACACATGCACGGATTTGTTTGATTATTGTGATTGTCTTATCACATGTTGGTTGGGTGTTTTCACTTCAATCATGTCCTTTAAAACGAACCAAGTGCGATACATTTTGATAAGGAAATTATGCATATAAGAACCATTTTGTGAGTTTGTGTTCTTTATTTGAAAATGGGGAAGGGCTGCGAAAGTTTTTTTTGCCTTTGCGAATACTAAGCCACCATTGAATTGGACCTAAAAAATGGAGGAATTTTATTATCTGAGGTCCAAAGAGGTTTAAAAGAGCTCGAAAAAATTTAAAGGCAATAAAAAGAAAATTCATACCAATTATGGGCCAATTAGGTTTTTGCATCAATTCTCTGAAGTTTAAGAATTTAATTTATACACCTCTAAAAGAAAATATATATGAGGAAGTTTGGATGGAGAATTAAAACGGGTTTGCACGTCCTTGAAATTCTTGAAAATGCGCTACATAGTTTTGGATGCTATTGGTGTGTAAATCACTTTGACTTTGAATTGTTGATTTGCATAAGACGATGTCATCTAAATTCAACAATTTTTACACCTAAGGATACTTTTGATGTTCATTCGTTAGGAGTTCACATATGCATCGTGCACGTATGATTGATTGAGTTGATTTATCTATCGAATGTGTTCACACCCATTCATTCCATTTTCATGACTTGGTTGTTTGAGTTTTAATCCATGGTGTGATTTTTGTGTCATATTTTTTTGTATCTTATTTTTGTGCGAAAAATTTTAAAAATTTCAAAATAGTTTGTGAAATTTTTTTAAGTATCTCTTTGCAAGAGCGCGTTTGCCATCTGATTGATGCCTCGTTTTGAATACCGTGACACCCCGACTTTGCTTGTTTGAGTTATTCTTCTCATTTGTCTATTTGGGGACATAATAAAAAGGGGAGAAAGAAATATCATTTTATGGAGGAGTTTGAATTTTCGGGGAGTTTTTGAGATTCGACTAATGCTTTCATCATAAATTGGTATCTATGTTTATCTCATTTCAAACTCGATACATCACATGGTATTTTTCTTTATCTCATGTGTGTAGGTACTACATTGATGATCATTGAATTGCACACCCTGATGAGAAAGGCTTTGAGATTTTTGAAGAACAAACGATGAAGACTTATTCATTTGTATCTTTTCAGTTTTGGGTTCATGGGAGGGTAGATTTGTATAGGCAATTTGTTATTTGATAATTCGGATATTTTTATGTATGTACCGGCATAGACATAGGGGGAGATTTATAAGGACATTTTTCTCATGTCTAACATGTTATATTTGTGTATGTCGTACGCCGCTACATTTGGCATGTCATCTCACGATCTCACATGACGAACTCAATCCGAATTCCAGGAATCGACCATTCATCATCTCCATCATGTGTCCCACATCTTCCTCAACAAATTCACGTTCCATGATTTTAGGGACTTTATGCAAGTGGTACGCAAGAAAAGTCAAAACAGTGAAAGAAGGCAAGATAGGAAAGTTCAAGGGAATTTTGGTAATTTTAGAGTCACCATCTAGAGGTCCAGTCAACTGTAAAGTTGAAGAGATCGACGCTACAAAGATACTGGAAGGAACGACACCTCAATCCGAGCTACGGTGAAGAAGTTATGGCCCTTTGAAAATGAAGAAAATTTCGAGAAAAGACTTGGAAAGACGTTTTTGAGAGTTCTATTAGCTCAAGTCTTCATACTTTTTAGTCCCAAAATTCTCATATACTTTTTTGAATCTTTTGGAACCCATAGAACACTTTGCTTTTGTTCATCTTTCGTGGAGTGCGTCTCTACACCGTATGGCTGCGTGTCATTGAGGATCTTGTTGCGTGAAGATTCTTTGCTGAAGATTGGGCTGCGAGTCCTTGGAGGGTGCTGCGTATATTCTCTTGCTGAGTTCAAAACTGCGTGTCTTTGTGGGTTGGTTGCGCGTTGATCCATTTCAAATTTCTCTATGTAATTGTAAGTTGCGATTTATAAATTCATAGTGAAATAAAGGTTTTACCCAAAAGTTTTTTTTTTCCTGAAATCTGTGTCTCAGCATATTACTGTATCACATGCTTTATATTTGATAGGTTGATTTAGATGCATGTTTAAGGGCTGAATTTATTTGATTTAAAAGTACACCCTAATTAAATAAGGTTTAATTGGATACATGCAAATTAATCAATTATTACACCGCATTTACATGCTTTTACATGAGGAGACCTACGTAGAACAATCCAAAGGGTTCATTGACCCTCATCATCCAAATTATGTCTATTGCCTTAAAAAAGCTCTTTATGGGTTAAAACAAGCTCCTAAAGCTTGGTATGAACGTCTATCCACCTTTCTTTTAGACAACGGTTTTAGGAGAGGAGGGAATGGACAAACCTTATTTGTCAAACATTTTGACAACAATATTACTATAGCCCAAGTTTATGTTGACGATATCATTTTTAGATCCACCTCTCCTTTAGAAGTTAAGACCTTCTCGGACATTATGCACAAAGAATTTAAAATGTCACTTATGGGGGAGTTACAATTCTTTTTAGGACTCCAAGTTAAACAAAACTCATATTGCTTATTTGTATCACAATCTAAATACGCTTTAGAGATTGTCAAGAAGTTTGGCCTAGGACTCCTATGAGTACTTCAGTCAAACTTTCAAAAGATGAGAATGGTAAATCAATTGATTCCACCTTATATCGTAGAATGATAGGAAACTTACTTTAACTTACAGCCTGCCAACCTGACATCATGTACTTTGTTTGCGTGTGTGCCCGATATCAAAATAATCCTTAAGAGAGTCATCTATTATGTGTTAAGATAATTATCAAATACATTAAAGGAACTCTAAATTTAGGACTTGGGTACACTAAAGACACTTCTAGTACTATAGTAGGTTACATCGATGTTGATTGGGTCGGTTGTTCCGACGAAGTAAGAGTACTTTAGTAGCATGTTACTACATTTCTAACAATTTGGTAGGATGGAGTAGTAAGAAATAAAAGTTCACTTCCTTGTCTATTGCCGAATCCGAATATATTATCGCAGGAAGTTGTTGTGATCAATTACTTTGGCTAAAACAAATGCTGAAAGATTATGGTATGATTGAAGATAAGTTACATTTCTATTGTGACAATCAAAGGGCGATCAATATTTCTAAAAATCCAGTTTAGCACTCTCGTAGTAAACATATTAAAATCAAATATCATTTCATATGCGAGTTAGTTGAATATAAGGAGTTAGAAATTAACTACCTACCTATTGAATTGCAATTAGCTGACTTATTTACTAAACCATTAGATTATCTTCGATTTGAATCTTTACGCAAATCTATTGGTATGGTTATGGCAGAACATTGATTTATTGTTTCATAGTTGTTTTCTTTACCCTTTTCCATTTGAGAGAAAATAAGGGAGAAATTTGAGTCTTCTTTGGACATCTTGTTGTATTCTCAACTAAAAAGCTTTATCTTAGTTATCTTATTTTTTGGAATTAGTACCTTCATTTACATCAGATTTTTGATAGGGTATTGGTCTGTAATTAGTTCAGTTATGTAATTTTCTCTTTCTAGGATATTGGGTAGATACAAATTTTGTATAGGAATAGGTTTTTCTTATTTCTTTTGTATCCCTATGAGTCCTCGATGACTCAAAGGAGACCTTATCTCATGTTTCCAAAGGGGGAGATTGAAGTACCTATATCTTTGACTCACTTGAGTTTATATTATATGTGTGCTCATTTAGTTTGAAAATAGTGACAAAATTGAGTCATATCCTTTTCAACCAACAAGCCTTCAGACTCTTCATTTAGAATTCCTCTAATAGTCCAAAGGTATAAACATCAACACCACACCTAGGATCATTTATGTGTTGTATATGAGATCGCATTCTTCATAATATGGGTGTGTGTGAGTTAAATCCATTTAAAATAATTTTTTCATTATTTTTAGGATATTTTAAATAATTTCTAAGATTTTTTAAACATTTTTTAGAAATTTAAAATTGGCTTTTACAAATGTTGTAGGATGTTTTCTAATTATTTAAAGATGTTAAAACTTGCTTGGGTAGAAACCAAATGCGCTTGATAATTGTGTGGGTGCAAATTGTATTTCTAAAAGATAAAAAACACGTGTCTTATACACCATCTCTGCCTTACACGTGTTTGACTCACAACGGCTAGATTTGTGTTTTCTTTCCCTCACATACCTGTGTTTGATTGTAAACCCTTGGATTGTTTTAATCTATGGCTTACATGCGTTTTTACCTGATCCTTGTGTTTACATTTAAACCAATGAGAGTCTTTATAATTACGGTGCATTGGTAGCCACCATATTTACCTTGATCTCTTAAGACTCAATCATGACCATTCATTTGCTTCAAAGTTCCAGAGGCTTCCATGGCTTAGTATAAATAGATTCCATATGTGTTGCGATTACAATATTTTGTTCACCTAAATTCTGAGAGAAAATAAAGAGAGAATACAGGGAGAGAGAAAAAAAGAAAATCCTAACCTAAACTCCAGCCAAATCTCAACAGAAAATCATTTCTGAGAGCGTGTTAGTTCGAGAGTTGTGAAAATCATTCCTCTTATGTTCTTAATCTCTTTTCCAACTTAATCACATCAGTTTGATCTCATTTTCTTTCTTAGAAAATTGAGATTGAAATTCTGTTACACATTTCACATCTATCTCTCTTAGATTTGATTTCTTATTTCGAGAAATCATAGTTTTGTTGGATGATTTCAACTGTTATGTTTTCAAACCCTAAAACCATTAAAATAGTTTATGATTTCAGTTTCTTTGAACATTCAGACTCAGATCTAGTTTAAGATCTTGATTGGGATTTACACTTTCACATATTTCACATTTTGTGAAATAGTCTGTATATTTTCAAAATAAGAAAGTGTTTAGGATCATGACTCGTGTATATAGCAACATTACCTCTTGATTTGTGGATATATTGAAAGATCCAAATTCTGGTAGTTTCGATTAAACTGATTTTGGAAATCTCTACATATTTGTGATATGTTTGTAATTTGATTAGCATCATGTCTATAATTAAGTGTGTGTGAGTTGCATGCATGTGATTTAGAGCACATCACCACTTACACTTTCACATTATTACTCTAAAAGGTGCTGGTATTGAGATTTTGGACTTTTGAGTCGATGTAAAGCTAAGAGGAGTGACGTTACAAAGCTAAGAGAACATCAACAACATCAGAGCCTTAGGAGAAGTCAGAAAATCCAGAGGAGTTAGTTCGTTTCTGAACATAGAATTAGGTCTGATTGTATGTCTTGATTGTTATTTTTACTTTTGAGGTGTAGAGACCTCCGTGGATGTTTCCCCAATTGGGTGGGGTTTTACCACGTTAAAAATTGTACTTGTAAACTTTCTCTTCCTCTCATCCCTTTCTTGAGGCTGTGTTGATTTAATTTCTTTATAAGTTGTGGTTTTCAAAACTGGTAACTGTTTTACACATCTTGTGTTAAGAAATTTGTTTTAAGAAAAGACTTTCTTCAATAAACTGTTCGGAGCCATTTAAATAGTTTAATCTTGTATTAAATGACCTAAGTGGTACTTTTTCAATGTGACCATCAAGGGATTTTTGGCCTAATGTTGAGGTCGTAGGTATCATTACGAGGATTTAATGGATGTATGCGCCCAATACATGGATCGCGGCCTAATTCTAAGGGCCAAGGTCTAATTCTAAGGACTTAAAGGATTTATGTAATCATTACGGAAACCATAGCCTAATTCTGAGGGGACAAGGTCAATTCTAAGGACCTAAAGGAAGTATGAAATAAATATGGGTTTCGCACCCTAATTCTAAGGGCCTATGTCTTATTCTAAGGACCTATGGTTTTAATAAGTTTTTATCACGATGACAAGCCAATGACCAGAGAGTGAGTTATTATAAGGGAGCCTCAGGCAAGTAAGTTAATTCTTGTTTTTTCTGGATTTAGATATACTATTTTTTATTTTTTGAAATTCTAAAGATATTATTGAACCTATTTGGACATGTATAATTTGTAAAGGGGTATCTACGGCGTACATCCGTGCTCGGGGATCGACCAAGGTGAAAGCTATTTAGAATCACATTCCTAGTGAGGTGAATAGTCGGCTTTGGGGATTTAGTGAGGGTATTGGACACATATCGGCGTGGGGGACATGACGGTGATTCCTTCAGATGTCTATCATATTCTTAGGCTGCCATGTGAGGGAACACAAATCGTGGTGGATCGGTTTTTTTTGTTTGACGAACACGACGATCGAGACAGCAATAGAGAAAATAAACAGAGTTAGCTCAGAGGAGTCAGTGACCTTATCTCTTATGAAGGGCACCCTGTGGGGGTGAGTGGTGAATGTGGAGAATGGTCAATATGTGAGGCAGGAGGCACGCCTATTTATACTGTTTCTGTTGGGTAGTACGTCCATATTTGTTTCCTTCTTTTCTTGCACGATTTCACACAGATCCGCTACTCTATGACTGGGATTAGAAACATTGTATGCCACCTTAGACATCTTCACCTGTTATTGTCAACATACTTTCACTGGGTCATGTTACCTAATGGAAGTACTTTTGTTTTTTTAATTTATTTTCTCATTTGCCTTTGTAATATTTTGTCATAGCATTTTTTAGAGTTTTGTCTTCTTTTGTTTTTTAGGTATGGTTCTATGAAGTGGTTTGTGTCCTAGGATGAGAAGATGTAGGAAGTATAACAGGGTGTCCATTACTTTGTCATCCTATAAGGATACGAGGGTTGTTTCGAATGCCTTGACGAACGAACAGTTTGGTTTTTATTGCCTATTTTTTTTATACTCCTATATTCTTGAATTGTATTTTGATTCTTTTATTTTTTTAATAGATGACATATAGGGTTATTTGTTTCCATGCTCATATGTATCGAGTGCAATCGCACGAGGTTGGTACGTGATTAGTGTCACATATTGCATTTTATAACCCCTTTTACCATGCCATATTGCACTCCCATGCTCGTTAAACTCATGTTTTATACTCATTTATGGTATAACCTTAAATATTAATCGTTCATTGTCTGTGAACGGTTTATTTGAGCATTTAAAGGGTTTACGATGCTAATGGTGAAGTCGGGAAGCAACCAAAGAAAGAATCATTCACATACGCACTTTTTGGGGCAAAATGATACATTCAAATGACCAATTTCGGACTCGGACTCTTCACGGAAGTTATCGGCCTTTAATCAAGGAAAGTTTGGGTTCAAAATACATGCCGATCTGATCTAAAATGAAGAAATTATGACCGTTTAAAGTTGAACCCTAAAGAAAATCAAAAGTCAAAGCCTTGGGTCAAACCCAAAGTCGGACCTTATGACCCGAACACTATTAAAATATTGTCAGCATTGAAATGAGGGCCACATCAGTTAAAACATTGCATCAATCTGATGTTGTATGAGGAAGTTAAGAAGTTTTGATTTTTAAATTACAAGTAATGAAATTTGGGTTCAAATAAACTGTATATACTTTGGTTGTATTATATATATTGAAAGACTGCTTGGCTCACTGGTTGGGAAGGACGCGCATTTAGGGGGAGACTCAGGCTCAAGTATCCCCCAACCATATTTATTTTCAGTTCACACCTCTGATTTAAAGGCCAGGCACGCGCTACATGGCAGTGCAATCCAGCGACATTAGGAGCGCCATGTGGCACACCTCCCCCCCCCCCCCCCCCCAAGAGAAGCCTCACGCATCGCGCGCCCAGGCCTAGCTTTTGCCAGATTGTTTTTGCACGTGCACTTCCACTTCCCCCATTCCTTTATTCTCTTTTCACTTTCCATATTGTTTTCACCAAGATTTTTCTACAAACTAAATGACACCATTCTGATAATGTGGCATAATTTAAAAAGATTAAGAAAAAAGTAAGAAAAGCAAAAGATTTGTTAAATAGCAAACAAAAGCATCCAAAATTTGTGCCCTTATTTGTTCCCTCGGATATCCTTTTTGAATAATTAAATAAAATCCACCATAAAATATTATATCCCATTTTTACCCTCATCTAAAATTGGTCACCTATAAAAAGGTCCATTGGGTTCATTATTTGACGCACCGGATAGTAGACAATTGACACAAAAAATTAGTTGTATTCCTGTTAATAGTAATTTATTTCGTCACCTGATTTTAATATGAGGACTTTGATCCCGTTGTTTATAATTTGTTTTGTTCAAGATTACGAGATATTAATACAAGGATTTCGGTGGATTTTCAACATGTCATTCTATAATATTCTTATACATATTTATCGTCCGCTCAAGTGAGTCATAATTATCGTTTTAATAATTGTTATCAGAATGAACATTTGTATTTACGTTTCAATTGTTATTATCGTCATGTTAAATCTGAGTAGATAATTTTATAACGGTTGCAGTTTATTAACCGACATAGAATTCGTATATTGTTATGAATTAAATAATGTTTTAAAATAAAATCTTAGAAAGTAAGTTGAAATGAATACGCGGTGACTTCATAATTAATGTAACACATTAATTATTGTTGATATCTGAATACATCTTTCAGTGTGCTTTTGAACTTATTTTTGAGAAGTTTAGCAAAATTTTCATTTTTAATATAATAAATTTTTCTTGTAATTAAGTTTATAATAATTACAACTAAAGTGGGGGATTAATCTACAACGTTTGTTTTTCTCATAAATACAAAAATCCCATTTCAACTTTATTGATGATCTTTTCACAAGACTTATAAAAATTTGATTTTTGTCCATTTTTCTAGAATTAATCAAAAACAACAACAAATCATCTTTTCTTATTTCTTTTAGAAATTTCCTTACGAATTCAATTGGTATTAATTACGGCTTCTCAAATTTAATCTCTCTGGATACGATACCTAATTTTTCACCATACTCGTTAACCATTAAGTTGTGGAAATTGATAAAGTGTTTTCGCAAAATGAATCGCTGATATTACCTCTCACTATAACCTCGATTAGAAAGTGATCGTTGCATATTTAAAAAAAAATCCAAAAAGCACTTACTGGGGATTGAAAAAAGATTATAATAAAACTATTTTAGTTTGTATTTAATTTTCCTTTTCGGTTGTAATTAAGATGTTATAGGATTAGTCGACTAAGCTTAAATTCCGAACAACAATTTTTCAAGTTGGATCTTGACTCATCTAGTTTTAGTCATTCCTAATTTTGGAGACAAGCATCCTCGTCCAACTTCCCATTCACCCTCCTTACATCATCATTATTTGAACCATCACTCGTACCATTTTATGTCGACTCATCGGATACACTACCCATTTACCACCTCGAAATAACCTAATGGCCAATTTCTAAGGTAAGTACTGATAACTCTATTTTTGTGTGTCTTCCTTGGATATGGATTTGGAATGTCGTTGCGGACAAACTTCGTGTATCAAAATTTCCTGAAATCACCTACAAAACTTATTAAAAATTCAGTATCGTGGTAAATTCAGGTATCAATCCAATTTCAAGTGTTGAAACTGTTATCGTGAAAACTTGTAACTTCAATTTTTATAAAAATAATCTTTTTGTGTTTTTAATTTTTTTTAATATTTTTTTTAGTTTTATATTTAAAAACAAATTTCAAGGGAGGAAAGAAATGTTTTTGCAATTAAAACGACTACGAAAAATTAAAAAGATAATCTAGTTTAGAATTTATGAGAAGAAACAAGAGGTGAGATTACACCACGTAGTCAATTTAATTTAATGTCCTAATTAATCATTTGATACATTCGAAATAATATTGAATTTAAAATTTAACTCTCATTACAATCCTAAATTCAACATCAATTTTTTTAGCAATTAAATCCAAAATTTTCACCACATAAAAAGTTAAGATTCATAGATGTTCTTACAAATTATCCGCTAAAATCAATTTATAAAAAATTATACGGATCTTTGAATTGTACACAAGGAATTGATATTTGAATTTAAGAATAGACCCTACGCCTAAGTCAAATCTAAAAATCAAATATCAACTTTCATCATTAATTTATTAACTTTCGTCACATAAATTAATGTGTGATTTTTTTTCCAATTTAATTAGCCTAGAACACATTAATGAAAAATTAGTTCATTAAATAATTCAGCACGCACGTTTCATCCCATCCATTAAATAGGTGTTTAGCCAAACATAATTAGAATTTTAGCACAAACACAATCAATAAACAAGAAATTAGAGAGAAAAGAAAGAGATACAATATGCATTAATTTCTTGTGTCAATTGTGCTTAAACACGCGTCCCAAACTCGTCCGAAAAACTGACTGGATTACAAAACTGAAAGTAAATACTGAACTGACCAATTTTTTCTAATCCCAAACTAATTTTTTTTAGGATTTCTTTTTACTATTTTTCTACCCTCTACGGTCTTTTTTTTTCTTTTCTTTTTTTCTGTCTCTCACGTTCTCTTGATGTCCCCCTTTTTTTGTATCCCAGAGTCCTCTTATAAGCTACCATCCCACTATCGTTTATAACCTGTACAGTTCCACAATTTTTTTTCTTTATTGGGTGAGATATTTGAGGGATTTTGTTTTGGATTTGTCAGGTGGCTTTAATCCCTTGTTTCATGGAGTGCGTTTTTTTATTTGGCTGACAAGGTGGCTTTAATTGAAAATGGGTTCTTATTTTAAAGGAGATAAAGGCAGGTGGATGGAAATCAGGTTGGGTGTTGGGGTTAGAATAAATTAGAAGACATGTGGGCTATTGCTTTGTTTTATTTTGGCTTTTGTTGTTTGGCTTGGAAATTTGGCAGGGGAAGAAATCGATTTGTGTCCATGGGTATGGTTGTAATGGAGAAATGGGTTTTGGGTACGAGGTGAACTCGGGTTCGTTTTACTGGTTTGAAAAACAGGTTGGATGGTCCGGTTTTGTTTTTCGGCTATGGATTAGAGGTGGTCACGAGTTAGGGCCGGAGTTGGCAGCGACGGGAGCTCGGTTTTTAGGGAGTCAGAGGTGATGGAGGTTTAGTTCGATCGCGGGTTTGGGTTGGACAGGGGACTAGGAGCCGCCGGGTTTGGTGCGGTTTCGGGTTAAGGTGAAGTCGGGTGGATTTTGATTTGGGTATATGGTTTTGTTGTTTATCTATAGTGAGAGGGGTGGTATGGTGCTTTTGTTACTGGGGGAAGAGAGAGAGGGTTTATGGTGGGTGGGTGTAGAAGATGATGGAGGTAGTCTTAGGGTGTAGTGAGGTATAGGGAAAAAGGGTGAGGGTGAGGGTGAGGGTGAGGGTTTGAGTTAGGTGTAGGCTAGTGTATGGTGTTTGGGTGTGTGAGTGAGTGTAGAATAGTGCGGTGTGTGTGTTTAATTTGGAACGTTAATAAAATAAAAATAAAAATAAAAATTAAACTAAACTAAAACTAAAAATAAAACTCTCTTTAAAAAAAAAACTATAAATAAATAAGAACATCACGACACACAATACAAGCTTTAAAAACTAAATACGACTCAAATAAAAATTAATAAAACAAAACACAAAAATAATAAACTAACTAAAAACTAAAAACAAACAAAAATAAAGGAGAACAAATAATCGACGTACTAAAAAAATAAATCCTCTAAAAATAATTAAAATCTATTAAAAATAAAACTCAAATAAAAATAAAAACTATAAAAGAAGTAAAAATGAAACCTAAAATCCTAAAAATATAAAATGTAGCAAAATTAAAAATAAAGACTACAATTAAAAACTAATAAAAATAAAAATAAAACTACAATAAATAAAAAGAAATAGAAAAATATGCAAATAAGTTCTAAAAATCATAAATAAATCTAAACGACTCAAAATAAAAATCTAAAACAATAATAAATGTACAAACTCAACATACACTGGCTTGGGTGATGGTCTGGGTTCGGTTTAGGCTTAGGTTTGGTACGGGATTGGGCTCGGGACATCGACACTCACCAGAGAAGCTCATAAATGGACTTCAGACTTCGCGGTCACCTTAATTTCTTCGATGCATTATTTTTGACCGCTATTGAGTTGCAATTGACTTGCTTTAGCATTATTTGATGTTGCGACTGCTGTTTGACCTGAAAAATAATAAAATACAACATAAGACCAAATTTAATTAAAACGAGCGACTAAAATGCATCTATTCGGGGTACAAAATCAACATTTTTGGATGCTTATCAATTGCAATGTGAATGAACCATAAACTTTGGGAGATTATATCCATCTGGAGATAATTACGGCCCCAGGACATATTACATGCCCTTGTAACTCTGGGATATTCCGTTTACGTAACAACATGATTAACCTTTTGTAGACTTATCATGGAGTGGAAAATAAGAATCCTTATAGTCATATAAGTGATTTATGGAAGTGTGTAACACTTTCTCCAACTAAAATTGTTATTGATGATACCTCAAATGATATCAACACTTAAACTTGTAAGGGCTTAATCCAGAACATCTCTAGTGGTGCAGTAATGGTGATAAACATGTGTATAAGTGAAGAAAATGATGAGGATAAGAGGAATAGACACTAGCATATAAGTGGTTCAGTCATTGGCCTACTCCATTGTGCAAGTGAGTGTGATTTTCACTATATAAATGGGCACTAATGGACTGAGTAATGCAACGCTCACACTTTCTCTCTCGATTATAAAAGAAGCAAAGCTTGGGCTAGGGTTTGTAATTTTGGATCCTTTCTTCTGCAGAAGAAGATGATTTTAAATAGTTATTGGGGTGTACAATGAACTACTAAGCATGCCTAAATAGTGAATTTGTTGAGACATCCAATGAGGGCTTGGCACCTATCCTAGGCATGGTCACGTAATGATGATGAAAATATTCCCCTCACGTGCTCCTATGATTTCGTTATAACTACTTTTCCACATAAGATGATCACACCAGAAACTTGTTACTCACATGGACGTGCGTCACCCTATGAAGTCTTGGCCTAACTAAGGATGATATGTCAGGTATCCTTTTGAAGAAACTGATGATCAAAGCGTAAGTGTGGTCTTGGTTGTTTGGAGGTGCCAGGATGAGACGAGACTAATGTCTCGACTGATGCAGAGCCAGTAGGCCTATTAAGATGTCTCGATTACTAGGAGATGCTAGGAAAAAATGAGGCTCATGGAGCTAATGAGTTGATTGGAAGGTCCCTTCCTTGAGACTGGTTACCGTTGAGATTACTGGAAGAAGGAAACTATAGGATACACATAGTCCTTATCATGATGGTTTGTGTGGTCATCCTTGGCCAAGTAGGTCCTAGGACGGGAAGAGGTTATATTTGGGTATATCAATCACCTCATAATGCTTAGTCTTAGATGTGAGTAAAAAGTTGAGGGGAAAAAATGTTCGAGGGCAGAAGTTGATGAGACGACTCTAACTGATGGCTGAGATGTGCTTTTAAATCTAAGGTCTAAGATTATGGACAAGAGCTGAAGTGACACTTGGCATACATCTTGTGCTTTAGCGTGTTGTCCAAGGTTGGAAGTTGCAGGCCTGTTTAGGAAAATGTTCCCTGATGATGGAAAGCCTTGGAAGTTGGGCCTCATCATTGCCACTATTTAAAGGTTTTTGAAAACCCCTTTTCTCTTTCGTTTTCAATTTTCTCACGTTCGTTCTCTCTTTACACAACAAACTCTTCTGCTTATTTTCTCTCCTATGTCTAAGGTTTTTCGACGAATTTTAGGTTTTTTAGGCATCAACTTCATCCACCTCCTTTAAGTTTCCTTCATTTTCTAGTTAGTTTAAAGCTTTACAGGTTTTTTGGTGGTTTTACAAGTTTTCTAGCAGCCTTAGCCCATGGTTTTTAGGGTGGTTCAAAGGTTTTTAATGGTGGTTTTAGGTTAGGACGATAGTTTTAATCTCCTCCCCACCTTTTTTGTCCCTTTTTTCCACTATGGGTGTCGTCGGAGCTTCTCCGGCCTTCTTCTTCGGTGGCATTTAAGCCGTTATTATTGATTATTCTTACTTTAAATTGTTTGACTTCCCTTGTTGATATGTAGGTCAAACCCATTGAATATTTAAAACTTTGTATCAACTTCTTGACTAATTTCCCCATTTTGAGGGCCATCGTCTCAGAGAGATACGTAAGGGTGAGGCCAAGACTGAGGCTAAAAGAAAAGTCAGGATTGGCCTTACTCGTCCTATAATCTCATCCCTCTAGTTTTCATTCCTCCTACCATTCTAGAGATTAGCAGGACTCAATGAGTGAAAGATCGTCCAAGAGTGAGGGAAGAATTGAGATCTCATCCTCAGGGGGACATAGTCCCTCTGCATCCCAGGTGTCGAGTGAGGCCAACACATTTGAGGAAGCCATGGAGGTCCCCACCTCTCATATGGCGAACACAAGGGCCAAAATTTTTAGGGAGGGAACCCAGTCCATTGGGACTTCGGTCCTTGAGGGGATGAAAGTTACCATTGCCCAACCCCCAATCCAATTAGTCTTTCCCATCTCTTCCGTGATCGAGGGGTAATTTCAATCTAGATTTCCATGTAGAGTACCAGTCGTTCATACCGTTGATTCTAGAGACGAGGTCGAGGAAACACTTGATACATCTTCTGCTTAGACTTTTGAGACCATTATGGGGGAAGTTGACCTCCTATATTAGAGGCATATTTATGGTATCAACTCTGATATCAACATGAGAGTTCTCGATGAGTTTGAGAGGGCTTTTAACGGACAAAGAAGTAAGATTATCGTCTATAAAAAATGTTCAAGGCCGTCTTCCAACTTCCCATCCACCCTAATGTGCGGGCTATCCTTACCAGTTTGGGCCTGGCCCCATCCCAACTCTCTCCTAATGTGTGGAGAATCCTTCTCGACTTTATCTCCCTCTGGAAGTTCTACCATAGCGCTGATCTTCTAGTTAGAATTTTCAATGGATGTTACAATGTTTGTTTTACCAAGGTATAACCTAGCTACTATCACTTTATAGTTAGGAAGCCGAAAAATAAGGTCTTCTTCATTAACTAAATGTCCAACCACCACTGGATGCCGAGATACTTCTTCATCTCTGGTGGAGTTGGAATTTCCATTCGACGTTTCTTATTCTGTATCAGAGCCACGGGTTCTTCAGAAATGGGACAGGCCTCATTGTCAGCAAAACTTGACCCCGACCTGAGCGTAGATGACATGGATAAGGTCAATTAAATTAGTGTCCAAGGGAATGACGATGGTTTGGCTGAGTTTAATAAATTGATGACCCCCTGAGATTCTGGTCGAGACGGGGTTGGGTGTTGACCCCCTGACTGAAATTATAAGTTTTTTCTTCAATTGTAGTCTCACCTTTAACTAGTTTCTAATGTATCCTTATTTTGGACTATAGTGTCATCTGTAACTTTCTTTTCTTTTTACAATAAACTTTTCTAAATTATTTATAGATCAGCTGGATAAGACTGTCAAATAGATTTGGAAAATGGTGGACCCCAATCTATCTACTATGTTGAACCAGTTAAGGAGGAAGACGTCTCGTCCCCCGTAGACTAAGAAATAAACAGTGGGTGACCCCAATAATATTGATGCTTCTCAGAAGAGGAAGGAGGTGGTGGACGACACCAATGCTTCTCGGCCTCAAAAGAAGTACTAGAGGGACGTCCTCGCTGCTAGGGGGCTAACCGGGAGATTCTCGTATCATCCGATGAAGCTCTTACATCTCATCTCACCCAACTAAAACTCAGTGACGAGACATTGATAGATGATGCCTTAAGAATCCAGGCATCTATTGCTTCAATGGTGCCGAGAGTTGATAATCATTTCTTGAAAGCAATGGATTCCTCCCATCTCATAGAGTACAATGTCCACAGGGCTGCCTAGGTACTCATTTCTGACCTTGGTTGTCTTAAACTTTTATCTTTTGAAGTATTGTCTTATACTAACCCATTTTCTTTATCCTCTTGAAGTCTTTTTTTACCCTCTCTTGTCTCGATGATTGGGTGGAGAAGAGGCTTCCCTTGATCCAGAAGGGAATGTAGAGAATGGTTTAAGGGAGGATCTGGCCACCAACGACCGTGAGCACGAGGAGGCCGAACAGAAGCATTTGGAAGATCTGAACAAACTGAAAGACGAGTACAACCATGTTTTAAGGGTCTGGTCAATTAGATAAGGCCGACATAAATGCAATTGTTAAAGTGTCCATAAGTGAGGTGAAAGTGGAGGTCGTGGTCGATTTTAAAGCTTTAGAGGTGTTAGGGGCTACGTATTTTAATACCTCGAGAGAGGCACGAGTACGGTCAGTCTCTAGTCCATCCTCAAAAAAGCCAAGGTTGGTATGCTAACCCCCTAACACTTTGAGGGACTGGACTTCACTGATGACTTACTCAACACTTCTTTTACCAAAGTATAAAATGTTGAGAGTGCCCCTGCTAATGTTACAAAGAAACTCATGATAAAAAATAGTGATCTCAACACGACCATCTGTGGCCTTATTTGACCTTTATATGTAACTTTTGAATAACTTTTATTGGAAATCTAATGTTTATCTTTTTAGCAACATGATGTCTGTATCCTCATCTTGACTTCATATTTCTTCAAATTTGGCTGTGCAATGAATGCAAATAATCGTATCCTTTTTGCAACTCTTTTTATTATGATGTTGTGTTTGTCTACCTTGAGTTTGCTTTACTATTAACAACCTTGAAATCTTTTGATTGGAGATATATTCGCGTCCATAGCCAAGAAATAATTCAACCAAATTTATTATTTTTCAAACAAGAGACCACCAAATAAACTATGTCTATCTCAAGTTTACTCTCGTCCTTAGCTGAGAGATAATTAATCAACTTAATGATTTTCAAATTTGAACTTCCAAAGTTCACTCTCATCCTTTGTCGAGAGATAAATAACCAACGTAATGATTTTTGAATTAGAGACCAACAATTTATTGATGTTTATCTCATGTCTACTATCATTGTTAGCCGAGAGAGAGATAACCAATTTAATTGTTTAAATTAATAATGTTCATCTCATCCTTAGGAGAGAGATAAATAACCAATGAATAACCAAGTTAATGGTTTTGCAATCCGTATTCACCAAATTAATGATGTTTAAGGTAGTATATCACCAAATAAATGGTGCTAGTTTAATCTCATCCTTAGACGAGACAATTTAACCAACTTAATGATTTTGAACTAGATTGTGTTTTTCACCACCTTAGTGATGTTATCACACTATTCCCCCCTCTTGGTGTTATTGAGAATCCATGGGTGAGACGAGTCTCACATGATTTCTCGTATCACCGAGGGTGAGTCAATACTGATCCACCATATGAATGTTTTTTTTTAGATTTGGACAATTTGAACTATGCACTTGAACAATTCATGAAAGAATAATATGAGGGAACACTTGGAATTATTTTCATTCATCATTTTAAATTTTTTAAATACAACGAAGATTACATAAACTGAACTGTGTACATGAGACTAATGGTAATATCTTTTCAAATGCTCGGCATTCCATAGATTGGAGAACGAATCTCCTTTTAAATTTTCTAACCGATATGTACTTGGGGCAACCTTTTCGGTGACCCTGTAGGGGTCGTGCCAATTTGGGTGCAACTTGTTTGGATTCTTACAAACCATTTTCAAAACTAAATCCCCCACTGCTATTGGCCTAGTTCTGATTCATTTGTTATAAACTTACCCGTCCTCTATTAATAAGCTTCCCATCTCACTTTTTCATCTTCTCGTCTCTCCTTAATCAGGTCCAAGTGTAGTCAACGCACCTCAATTTGGACTATGGGCTATATGTTTGGATCATATGACTTATTAGGCTGAACTTAGTATGTATTACGACCTCTAATCCATAGGCAAGCATAAAAGGGGTCTCTCATATCGGTGTCATCTCTGTTACCATATATGCCCACATGACGACATGTACCTCATCTATCTGCAAACCTTTGGCATATTCTAACTTCTTTTTTATCCCGTCCAAGATTGTTCTATTTGTGACCTTTGTCTGGCCATCTTCTTGAGGTAAGCCTGACACTGAGTAGAATTATTTTATGCCAACCCTTCCACAGTAAGCCTCCAGGGACTTATTTTTTAATTGCTTTCTGTTGTATGAGATCGTTGTATGAGGCACACAATATCTGCAAATGATATTCCTCCAAATTAATTTGAAGGTCTTCATCTCTGTAATGGAGATCATGGCCCCAGACTTTACCCATTTGGATAAATAGTCGATCGCTATAATCAGAAATCTATAGCTTCCTTTGGCTCTAAGTAGATGTCCCACAAAGTCAATCCCTCAGACTGTAAATAGCTAAAGGGTTATGATGGACGACAAAGCATAATGAGGATGATGAGGGATATAGGCGTATTTTTTGTATTTATCACATTTCATCATGTAGTCGGCCACATCCTTAGCAAGGTTCGGCCACCAGTAACCCTATATTACCATTCATTTTACCAAAGACCTTAACTCGACATGACTGTAGCATGACCCCTCATGCAAATCTTTTAAACATACTACATCTATGAGGGGTGGACACATCGTAATAAGGGAAGAAGAAAACACTTCTTATATAGGAGATCTCCTATGATGGAGAATTTTTTTGCCCTGTATCTCAGTTTTATTCTCTTAGACTTTGATTATGGCAACTCCCCGCATCTGATATATCTGATGAGAGGGTCCATCCAATAAGCTCTCGAATCTAAGTTCAAATAGAATACAAGTTTCCCATCATCTTCCTCCATACTCTGTCTCTGCACTATCTCAATTAGGACAGTTCTCCTAATTTCTATTCTTGTTACTGCTGTTAACCTCGCTAATGTGTCGGCTAGGCTATTATCAAGTTGAAGGAATCTTTTTACCTTT
Source organism: Sambucus nigra (assembly GCA_949130495.1). Taxonomy (NCBI): domain Eukaryota; kingdom Viridiplantae; phylum Streptophyta; class Magnoliopsida; order Dipsacales; family Adoxaceae; genus Sambucus; species Sambucus nigra. The sequence continues at coordinate 190,718,001 of OX422210.1, read as the reverse complement.
ACTTCTCTAAATTACACCAATACCCTTTTCACCTTGGCCAATTCTTTGTCCATCTTCTCATCCTTTGCTTCATAAATTCCCAGAATCCAGTTTACTACCATTTGGGAGTCACTGTAAACTACTACGTAGTCAACATTTAACACTTTCACCAAGGATAAACTTATAAGTAGAGCTTCATACTCAAACTCATTGTTGGAGGCTTTGATTCTGAACCTCAATGCATACTTAATGTCAATCCCATTTAGAGCCGACAGTATAAGCCCTGCCCCACTGCCTCTTTCACACGACAAACCATTAACAAACAAACTCCAAATAGGACTATCGATCATAAAAGACCCTTCACCCACTGCACCATTTTTAAATGAAACATCTTTTTTTGTAAGGTCGGCTCACACACCATCGTCCATGGACGGACCTACTATTTTTTTCTTTGTCAAAACTTCCATCCCGTCTTCTTTTATATTGGCATCATCCTAAGTGAACTCAAGCATAAAATCAGCCAACGCTTTCTTTTTAATTTATGTTCTTAGCTGGTATATGATGTTAAAATCACCTATCTCAATTGACCAGGCTATCAACCTACCTGACTTCTCGGGTTTATGGATGACCTATCTCAAAGGAGTATTAGTGAGCACCACCATAGTGTGGTATTAAAAGTAAGGCTTCATTTTTCTTGAGTCATACGCTAGCTTCTCCATCCTCGAATATTTTATCTTAGCCCCTTAAAGATCCTTACTGTTAAAATAGATAAATTTCTATACCCCTTCGTCATCTCGGACGATGGTTGCACTGATTGCAGACTCTAACACTGCTAAATACAAAATCAATTGTTCTCCTTGAACTGGCCGAGACAAAAGCCTTGTAGAACCCAGATAAGCCTTAAGCTCTTAAAAATCTCTTTAGCACTCTTCATTCCATTAACATGTTTTCCTTAAGATCTTGAAGAAAGGTAGACACTTGTTTGTGGCTCTTAAGACGAATTTGTTGATCGTAGAGACCCTCCCTATCAGCCTTTACATGTCTTTGATTATATTTAGAGTCTTCATCTAAATCATTGCTTTGATCTTTTATAGGTTTGCCTCTATACCGATCTGGCTGACGATAAGGCTGAGAAATTTACCTACACCCACGCCAAACACACACTTGGTTGGGTTTAGCTTTATTGATAAAGATCGATCATATCAAAGGTCCGTTCAAGGTCGGCCACATGGTCCTCGGCCTTGAGGCTCTTGGTTAGAATATCGTACACGTAGACCTCCATGGTCTTACGAATCTACTCTTCAAATATCTTATTGACCAATCGTTGGTAAGTTGCCCCCGCATTGTTAATATTGAAAGGCATGACCTTATAACAGTAAGTTCCTTTATCAGTGATAAAGGAAGACTTTTTTTAGTTAGCCTCATCTATGAATATTTGATTGTATCTTGAGTACGAATCCAGGAAACTCATTTATTCATGCCCTGCTATAGCATCAACCCTCTAATTATATGAGGCAGAGGGAGGCTATCTTTTGGATAAGATTTGTTTAGATCTGTGAAGTCGACACACATATGTAATTTTCCATTAGACTTAAGGACTATCACAACATTGGACAACCACTATGTGTAGTGCACCTCTCTGATGAACTCTGCTGAGTGGAGCTTCTTAACCTCTTATAGGACGACTCCGTACTTATCTATTGCATAAGCTATAATCCTTATTTCATTGGCTTTAATTTATCATAATTGTTCAATTTGCAGGAGATGACCTTTGGGTTTATTCTTGGCATATATTTATGGCTCCACAAAAATATAATCTACCTCTTCCTTAGCAACTCTATCAGTTTTTGCTTCACCTCTTTTTTTTAGCAAAGAGTCGATTTGAATGATTTTTTTATGGCTTGTCCTTATTAAGGACGATGGATTCTACCTCTTCAGTTCCTTCACCTTTCTTTAGCTTCTTCTTATCCCTTAGGTTGAGAGTATCAATATTGTATGGGGTGGTGAGTTTTTTGTGGGCCTCCCTCTACTCGGCTGAGTTGAAGTAACATTCCCTAACCACTACTTTATCACCTTGGACTTCCCCTACCCCATAAGGGGTCGGGAATTTTACCATGTAGTGTAAAGTAGAGGGAACTACTTTAAACTATTTAAGAGTTACATGACCAAAGATGATGTTGTAAGTCGAGAATACATTTTCATCCATGACAAAAAAAATTGGTTTCTTCATTAGTCACATTAGTTAGGTGCCCATGAAAAACTTCCATATACAACCCTAGAGGATGCACCTTCTTTCCACTAAATCCTATCACGGGTTGATGATACGGGATCAGCCTCTTCTTTATAAGCTTTAGTTATTTGAAACACTCCTAAAACCTAATGTTGGTTGAGCTACCATCGTTTACTAAAATCATAGATACATTATACCCATGAACCGTAGTGATGATAACCAAAGGGTTGTCATGGGGGGACAAGATTCGTTTAAAGTCCAACTTTAAAAATCCTACCATTAGAGTATTTATATCCACTTTCTTGATCTTTCTTGGTTTCGACTCAGAGGTTGTTGGGTTGACTTCCATCTGCTTTGGTGATGATTTGGCATCTACTACATGTGCTGTGCAGTCGACCGACTTCGACCCTCAACCATCCATTCCCCCACTAATCATCTTGACATTAAATGAAATCATATTTCAACATCCCTTTAGTTATGGATTTTTTTATGGGAGATCAGGGTCGTCTGCACCATAATCAGACTCTTTATCCTTCTTATCGGCCTGATGTCGTTACCTCAGCCTCTCATCTCTCGGACCACTGTGTCTCCTTTGGGTATCATTTTTGGAACCACTTTGGTCAATGTACCTTTGAAGCTTACCTTGCCTTAGCATTTTCTCAATCTCATCTTTTAACGCATAGCATTTTTCGGTAGTATGGCCATGATCTTGGTCAAAGTCACACCATTTTATTTTTTCTTTCTTATGAGGAGGATACCTCAGCTTTTTGGGACATCTCAAAGCTTTATCATTCTTAATATCATTTAGAATTAAATCAGGTATTATCATAAGAGGAGTGTAGTCAACAAAGTTGTTGTCAGACGATCTTTTTTCCCCATCCTTTCCCTTAGCTTTATAAGATTTACTTACACCAACTTCTTTGTCATCCTCCCCCTTAGTTTCCATGGGCTCCTACCCATTCATAACTCTCCCAGCCATATCCAGGAGTTCAACCATGGATTTTGAAGGATCTTCAGCCAACTTCCAAAGTAATTTTCCCTTTCATAATCCACCCAAAAGGGAAATCATAGAAATGTTCTCCTCTTAGTCTTCAACTTCCAGCTTCTCTTTGTTGAATCTTTTAATATAGTCTCTAAGAGACTCATTATTTCCTTACTTTACATACAACATAGGGGTAGCCTTTTTGGGAGGCTTCACGCTAAAATATAAGTTATGAATGAATTTCTCAGCTAGTTTCTTGAAGTTCTCTATAGAGTTCTTTGGGATAAAAGTGTACCATACATGAGCTGCATCAGTAAGAGTATCGAAGAATGCCCGATATCTCATCTCATCAAAAACTCAGTAGATGTCGACAGTGGATTGGTACATCTTGACGTGGTAAAAAGGGTTTATGCGCCCATTGTACTTCGGTGTGACAGTCAGTGGCTTAAATTTAGACCGAGTTAGATAACTCATTATTTTTGCAATAAATGGAGACCCTTTCATATACCCCATTTACATGGGGTCTCGGCTTTTCAAGAGGTCGGCGATTTTTTCCTCTAGCCTCTGAATGGGTCTACTCCATGGCTTCTCGACCGTTGACGCATTATGTCCCTTAGTTTCCATAATATTATCCCCAGCTCCTTCTTCATCGGTTGGACATTGCACAGGTCCTCTACCAGCCGTCCTTTAATGGATGTTAAATTATCTTTGTTCCTCCTCTTGGCCATGTGGATGATGATGGTTAGCACATCCTCCATTTCCCTTAGAGCCTGTAATATTGCATGACCTGGAGAGTCGATCTCGTAGGTCACTAACTAGGCCTAGTCGATCAAGAGTTGATCCTCTACACAATCTGTCCAATGTTGAAGCCCGAGGTTGTCCATCTCAGCTCATCCTATCATCCTTTCTTCTTCTAACTGGGACTGGGTGCACTATATTTCTAGAAATATCATAGGGCTCCTAGTACTGGTCCTCATTACATCACTAGTCATCTTGAAATTCCTAACCTTGTCTTTCTTGGCGCAATTGCCTAGGTCATCCTCGTATCTATATCTTTTCTAGTGTGAATTTTTTTTGGGCGGCCGATGGTCGTCCCCCTGTCACCTGAGCTGTTTCCCTGGTGTTCAGAGTTATTCTCTTCGCTGTAATGCTGGTGGGTCTAGATATCATAGTTTGACTAAATGTAGTAAGTTGTTCTTTTATTTTATGTTGTTTAGCTGCCAGTGAGCGTAGCGTTCCCGCATGATGGTATTAAGAGTCCCCACATGATGGAATATGGTCTCGATCTTGGGAAAAATTGATCCAAGTCTCAGCATCGAGACAAGAAAAGATATAAACCAGCTGCGTGGTCAAGGAGGTCTCATAGTTTATGGATTTGATAACTCCTTATTGAGTACACTGGCATGGGGATGGGCCCCTAACTAAATTTAATAAGAAATTATCTTGAATTTTTTAACTTTATTATTGCCTAATTTTTCTTTGACTTCAAGTAGTCTGATACTAAGTCCTGTGTTATTTTTTACAAATTTTCTAGGAATAATGAACTCTGCGTGGGAGATGGTGCCCCAATAACTAACCATCAAGTAGGCCATATCTAGGAAAAAACTACTGCGCTGACACAAAATCGACAAAAAATTATCACTGTCGGACCCTCTATTGCCAAAGGGTCAAAAAAGAGAAAAGATGCTCCTTGGGATACTTTTGCTAATCCCCCTCCCTAAAAGAATAAGAAAGACGCCCCTTCGAGCAAGAAAAATGATACCCTTTTAACAATCAGGGATGGTACTTTAGCTGGTATATGCTTAGCCCAGCTAGGGATGAACACCGACTCCCTTCTAGGGAGTCAGTTGAGGGCCTAAGTGTCCATAACTACGATTATCCCTGAGTGCGACAATCTTTATTTTGACGCACAAGAGCCCTCTCGGGTCTTTAATTTTGTGCTTTACAGGGCTACTTAGGTAAAGTTTTTTCCTTGATATCTCAACATTCTTTAAGTCTTGTATCACCTTGCACGAACTCGTCTTCTGATATTATAGACTGTCATAGCCCTTCAATATATTCAACTCTGGATAACCGAGGCCGATAAAAGGTGAAGGTGGTTGAGAATTGTCAGACCGAGGACAAAAATTTGAAATAGAATCTCAATGAATTGAAGGCTAATTATGAAACCAAAGCCCAGAAGCAGAGTGCCCTCCATAGAGAGAGGATGAAAAACTTGACGGTAGAGTTCCTTGCAAAGACTGAGGAGTTTGGGAAAAATATCAAAGAACAGGAAGAGGATGAGGCTGATAAGTTAAAGGTGGCGGCCAAGAAGTCTATGGTCGACTTTAAAGAGTCAGAGAAATTTTTTGGCCATGCCATCCAATATATAAGAAAACCACCGAAACTTCCTATCACCGAGTATCTAACTAGTGTTATGAGATGGCGACCAATGACCCCTAATTGGCCGAAATAATCAACTTGTTGAGCTTTGCAGACCCGAGAAGCATCGAGGCTCTCCAAAAAATCCAGTTTGAGGCTGAGACTATGGCTGATGGTGCTACAGGGGATGATATAAAAGTTTTTAATAAAGATTCTGCTGACTGGGTTGGCGATGAAGAGGATAACACAGCCGCTCAGGGTGAGAATTCGGCTGGGGGAACTGTCACAGAGCCTACGGTCGTCGATACTTAAACATAGATTTCTCTATGGGAAGTTGTTTATGGTCTTTCAAGAACTTATTTCATAGCTTATCCATTTTTTACACTTAACAATTTCAACCTTCTATTTGTAATAACTTATTTAACTTTTTCACTAATTTTTCCCTGTAGTATGATGCTATTTTTTTAGGTTTAGCACCAATTGTAGTGTTTGAATTGAATATGAAGTATTTTATTAACTGTTCGCACTATAAGACACCGTATTTCATGTTTAAAGGAATGTCACCAAATTAATGATGTTAAAAAATTCAATAAACTTCCATCCTCTCAGTGTTTTCGGAGTGAATTCTCGGACCCGAGACACCTCAGTCACTCTCATACCTCGAAGATAAAGTTTTATTTATCCACCATAATTGAATGATGCTTTAAATTTACCATACTCAAATTATTTTATTTGGTATTCACCACTAAAATGATTTTAAAGGACCTCCATCCTCTCAGTGTTTCCAGAGTGACTTCTCGGAGTTGAGACTCCTTAGTCACTCTCATACCACCAATAGAGAGATTTTATTATTCATCATAATTAAGTTATGTTTTAAATTACCATACTCAAATGATTTTATTTGGTATTCACCACTAGAATGATGTTAAATCACCTCCCTCATCCTTGTGTTTCTAAAGTGATTCTCAGAGCTTAGACTCCTTAGTCACTCTCATACCACCGAGAGACAGTTTTAATTATTCACCATAATTAAATGATTTTTAGCACATATTATAAATATAAATTTAATGAAAGGAAAAGATGAGATAAAACTTGTATATTTCACATTAAACTTCATTACCTTTACATATAAATTGTATGGTTTCCTCTTATCATTTGAATTGAAATGAACATAAAATAGAATTTAACTCAACATAAAAGCGACAAACTACTGATAATATTTCTTTAAGTGGTTCGTAATCTAGGGATTGGAAAACGGTTCACCCTGAAGATTATCCAACTGATAGGTTCCAAGGATGACCTTCTTTGTAACCCTATAAGGACCATGCTAATTGGTGTGAAGTTTATTTTCCTTTTGCATGGCCTTCTTAAGTACATGTCTCCCACTATAATAGATTGGGACTTAACTGTGTTATTATAAAACGTGGTAGCCCTTTGCTAGTAAGCTGACTGTCTGATTGTAGCCCTTTCCTAATATCTATTTTAGTGGTCGAAGCTAGTCTCTCCAATTCATAAGCTCTTTCATTTTCCAGTCTTAAAATTTTGTTCATCTTGACTTTATTAAAATTCCTCAACATATTCTTCACTCTGAGTAGGCACTTATCTATTTTTTCATCTTTATCCTCATAAATTCCTAGTAACTGATTGACTATCAACTAGGAATCACTGTGAGTTATTATCTAGCCGTCATAAGTTATTTGTCTAAGGAAAGTCCTATAAGTATAGCTTTGTATTCCAATTTATTATTTGATGATTTAAAATTGAACCATAAGGCATACTTAATGTCAGTCCCATCTAGGGCTGAGCCGATAGTATCAAGCCTATACCGCTGCCACTTTCGCAAGATGAGACATCCACAAAGAGGCTCCAATTGGCCCTTCTTTTTATAAAAGGGCCTTTATCAGATGTTCCTTTCTTAATAAAAAAGTCTTTTTTATCACACATTTTGTTCAATTGGTTGTTGTCTCCTCAACCACAACATTTTTCTAAACAACTCGTGGCGTCTTGACCACTTTTATTGATGCCTTCCCTTTTATTGTACTTCTCGACAGATAGACGATATCAAACTCCCCTAATTTTACCAACTAGGACATTGACCTACATGATTTCTTAGGTTTATAAATGACTCGTCGGAGTGGAGTATCGGTCAACACTACCATCATGTGTGCTTAAAAGTAGGGCTTTATTTTCCCTGAAGCATGGATCAAGGCATATGCAACATTTTTCATCTTCAGGTAGTTCAACTCTTCCCCTTGAATAGCCTTGTTATTGAAGTAGATAGGTTTTTGAACACCATCATCATCTCGAACAATGACTGCACTCATGGCCAACTTTGAGGTGGCTAGATACGAATACAACTTTTTCCTTGAATTGGTCAGGAGAGGAACATAGGGGAGCCCAGTTATGTTTTTAATTCTTGGAATTCCCTTTCGCACTTTTCATCCCAAATAAAGTATTTCCTTAGGATTTTAAGGAATGGAAAACATTTATCGGTTGCTCTAGAAATGAATTTGTTTACGGTTGTTACTCATCATGTCAACCTTTGGATGTCTTTTATGGTCTTCCATATCTTCATGTTAATCAAAGATTTTATTTTGGCGGGATTTGTTTCGATTTCCCATTTGGTTGATAATAATGCCTAAGAATTTCCCATCTCCGACACCGAATACACATTTCATGGGATTTGAATTCATTCTATATTTTTCCATTATGTCAAAACAATTTCTTAAGTCGGCCACATGAGTCTCGGCCTTTAGACTTTTTGTGAGCATGCCATCTACATATGCTTTCATCGTCTTTCCAATTTGATCTTCAAATATTTTATTGACCAACCTCTGATAGGTTTCCTTTACATTATTCTAATCGAAGGGCATCAACTTATAACAATAAGTTACCTTATTTGTAATAAAGTAAGTTTTCTCGTCATCATCACCGTGCATTAAAATTTGATTGCACCCGGAATAAGCATCCACATGCTCATAATCTCATGACCTGCTATCGGATCTACCATCTGATTTATCCAAGGTAAGGGAAAACTGTCTTTCGAGCGTACCTTGTTAAATTTCGTGAAGTCAACACATATTTTTCACTTCCCATTCGATTTTGGAACAATGATGACATTAGACATCCATTCTGGGTATTCCACTTCTCGAATGAAGTCTGCAGTCTGCATCCTCTTGACTTCATCTTGAATGACATCATATCTATACCTAGAAAAGGTTTTTTGCCTATGATTTACTAGCTTAGCCTTCTTATTAATGTAGTGAGTCAGTAATTTCATCATCTTGTGTACGGTGAAAGGCACGACTTCAAACGCTTTGAGTGATACTCTCCCCAGAATGATGTTGTAAGTTAAAAAGATATGTCCATCCATCATGAAGCAATTTATTTTCATGGTCAGGCATCTCGTCTTGTTTCCCATGAACACATCCATCTGATAAACTCTAAGAAAATGCACTTTATCTCTACTGAATCTGATTGGATGTTGATGGTAGGGAACCAGACTTTTCTTTTTTAGCTTCAAGACTTTAAAATAGTCCCAGAACATGACATTTTCCAAGCTTCCTTTGTCGACCAATATGCGAGACACATTATAGCCATGAAATCCTGCACTGATTAATAGGGGATCATTATTTAGGGACAAAATATCCTTGAAGTCTTACCTTAATAATACCACTAAGATATGAACCATGTCAAATTTCTTATGCGTGACAGGCTTAGCTTCAATCTCGACTGAATTGACCTCGACCCTTTTTGGTGTTGTTTTTTCTTCGATGACACGAGCCTTTCTATTGTCTGACTAAGCACCTCCACCTGCCTATCCTTCGCAGATCATTTTAACACCAAATAAAATCATACACAAATTACCTTTTACCGTAGGGAGCTTGACTGGAAGATTGGGATCATCCTTGTCGCTGCCATCTGATTGTTACTCATTCTTGTTCGCCTGAACTTCCTTTCTCGGCTTGGTATCCTTTCTTTTGCCTAAACTTCATTCGATTATTGGGGTATAGAATTCATGGGTCCATTCCCATAATCCAAATAGTTTTAGTACATGGCTTAGACTATCTAAATCTCAAGCAAGGCCCTTAGTGAGGGTACCTCGAGTTCTATGGGTAGGTATGCTTTCACAACATAAACTAGTAAGTAGGAGGTGGACCCAATGGAGTTTCACTCTGTAGTACGGTATCCATTGAGGGTGTATGAGTGTTTATCTGACTAGTCATTGTAGGTTTTGGTGATCTTGCTAATAATTTTTTTGATATTTTTGTTAGCAACTTCGACTACTCCGTTGGTTTGAGGATGATAGGGGGATGATTTGTGATGGGTGATACCATACATGTGCAGTAGGTTTGAAACATATTTATCAAATTGAGACCGGTTTTCTACTAGTATCTCGTGAGGCATGCCGAAGTGGAAGATGGTATTCGTCCGTATAAATTTAGCCACTTTCTTTGCGTTTATAACTATGTAAGATTCAGCCTCGACCCATTTGCTGAAATAGTCAAGAGAGATAAGATGAACTCATGCCTCGTATAGGCATTGGGACTTACCATCCCTATGATGTTGATACTCTAGGTTAAGAACTAGCATGGCTAGGTCATATAGTACACCAGTTGAGTAGGTAGATTTTTTCAGGGTGATTAGATTTGGCATCTGACCTCTTGACGCAGTATGTACAATTTTTTCGTATGGTGGTCCAGTAGTATGACTGTCAGAGAATTTTTTTGGAGAAGGTGTGACCATTCATATGCACGACACATTCTCTTATATGGATTTATCAATGATTTCAAATATTTCATCCTTCGTAATGCTTCAGAAGTGTATTCCGTTAAACCCTTTCTTGTAGATCCGACCTCCACATATAATGAACCAGGTTTCCAGTTGTTATGGGGTAATCCAATCATTGGATGAGGCTTCTACTAGATGATATTTTTTTCTGAAGGAGGTTCTAAATATCATAGTACTAGATTATGAGTGCTACCATTGTTCCCTCAATAACATCGACCTTAGGGCAATACGAAGGGGTGTTCCAATTGTTTACGTGAACGTAATTTTATAGTGACCGCCATCATGTCTATTATAGAGCCTAGAGTGTAAAGTTCATCTTTGAAGTTATTTTTATCCCTTGTAAGGAAGTCAAATTTTAGATTTTCAAATCGAGAAACTACCTTTTCTATATAGGCATGCTATGGTTGCAGTTTTTCATCTTGAATCCTCCATTTGCCTAGTATTTGACTGATAACTAGGCTATAATCTCTGTAAGCTTGTAGGTCGGTGATCCTAATTTCTAAGGAAAATTAAAGAACTATGATGCGAGCCTTATACTCATCTATATTGCTAGTGCACTCATATGTAATTTTGATATTGGTGGGGAGTAATCATGATTTGGGGGATAAAAGCATCATTCATATGTTAAATCCTTTTTCGTTGGATATACCGTCGAAGTATAATTCTCAATTTTCTCTATCGTTTAGCATGAAGAGATACTCATCTAGGAATTTTGCTTCATTTTCTTCCTCGTCTAACAGGGGTTGTCCTATGAGGAGTTCAGAGATGGATCGTTCTTTAGTGACATTTTTTGTGATATACGTGATCTCAAACTCAGATAGCATGAGAAGACATTTGAACATTATGTTAGATAGAGTGGGTTTCTTAAGTAAGTATTTTAAGGGGTCTATTGTCGAGATGAGTCTTATGCTGAAAGACATCATGTAGTGGTGTTGTTTGCACCTAATCCATATGATGGACCCACCAGACTTTGTTAAGATGGTGAATTCGAGATCATAGGATATGAGATTTTTCTAACATACTATATGGAACATTCCCCTCGATAACTCATAATATATTGTGCCAACATGGCTCTGACAGTCGTGTTAGTTACTATCATGTAGAGGATAAGAGGTTTCCCTAGTTGAGAAAGAACTAGTACTGGTGGGTGAGTTAGGTATTCTTGTATTTTTTTGAGTGCCTATTGTAATTGAGTGTTCCACTCTTTTGAGGGGTCCTTTTTGAGGATTTATAAGATGGGTTCACAGATGGTCATAAACTAGGTGATGAACCTACTTATGAATTGTACCTGGCCTAGGAATATTTAGAATTCCTTTTATATTTTAGGTGGGGGCATTTCCCATCTGGATTTGACTTTAGCATGATCTACCTTAATTCCATCCTTATCAACTATAAATTTGAGTACTTTTCCCTTAGTTACTCTGTGTGACACCCCTACTAATTAAATACCGGGTAAATACTCCTTTATTAAATTAAAATCAAAATGCCAAGTTGGCTCAGTTAATAGCATCACTATCGAAAACATTTTATTATTACTAACCACCTAGTATTTAAAAAGTAAGTAGTCAAATTTTAATTAAAGTCTGATTAACATGCAGTAAAAGATTTAAAACAAGAATAATATCACCATTCACCATAACGAAATACTAGAGCAACCATCACATGATATAAATAAAACCGGAGGAAAAAATCCTCACAACAAATCCCACAACTGAAATAAGAAATGAAGTACTGAATACTGAATTACTACATGCCAAAGTCGAAAAAACTGAAATGGAAATGTCTCTAATAGAATTTGGGCAACATGCCCTACAACTGAAGAATACTGAATATGGAATCCAAATGATAAAAGCGTCTAAAAGCAAATCCTTGTAGCTTCCACAAACAGCTACAACCCATCACCTGAATGAGTATCCTATGCATGGTGTCCTTGTGGCTGGGCACCTAAAATGGTTTTACAAAAAAATAGATTTGAAAGCAAACGGGTCAGAGCCCGAATGTGGAGATATTTTAAAAACCTGCAAGTGCTTTAAAAACATTTAAAACATTAAATTCAAAGTACATGTTAGGACATGCACTCACATGAAATTCTCACCTCTCGTCTAACTGTGCACTCCTAACGTAAGTACCCATCTAAAATGACACAAACCACTAGCTAAGTGACATCATATCTAGCTAGACTGTCATAGGTTCTACCCTTATTACTCGGTTCCCATTAACATAATACCGATCTCAATTAAATAGGGGACTTAACGTAAATTCAGGTTCTCATATAAAAGTAATACAACTTGTTATAGGTTATCCCTCTTATTTTATTCCATAGTTATACACACAATACTATATGAAAGTTCTCATTTTACTAAGTGTATATTATCACGTCATAAATATACAATACAAGCACCCCAAGCCTAAGCTGTGGTGCACACATACTCTGCTATCCATCCCGCTACATCACGTACATAAGGATCACACATTCTGAATCTCTCAGGAATCGTTCTCAGATAATAACATCACAAATAATGGAGGCGAACACAGTCACATCACATGGGTCACGCACATACCTACGCTCCCACGATCAGCGGACTTATTAACATCCCAATAAGTCTTTCTCTGACCTATGTTCATCGAGGTAACCAGTCTAAATCCGGGCAACACAAGGATTAGAGGGCCCTAAGCGAACGCAAACCTCCCGTGATAGCAAGTATGGTAGGTATGTCATACACACAAATCATATATCAATACTAAGTAAACGCGCATCTTAGTAATCACCGTAGTTTAATTGTAGTACATATCGCCTTCTCGTACTAACTTATAATTTATACAATTTATATAATCCCGTTTCATAATTCATACACGCCATAATTTATTCTCACGTCGTAGTAGGCACTCACGTCTCGACTCAAAATGTTTATTTGATTCGTTCCACAATTATATAATTTACTCCTCATTATATCCCAAATGTCCCAAGTATACCAATACATACTCAAAGGAATGTTATCTCTATCATCGAACAAGTTTACGGGACTCCCAAAATCAAAACAGGCCAAAAAGGCCTAAACTGCCAGCTCGTTAGAAGTCTCGTTCGAACGAGGCTGTTCGAACGAGATTCCGTTCGAACGAACTGGTCTATCTAACAAGATCTCATTCGAACGAGATTATCGAATGAACATCCCTCTCATTAGAACCCCAAACTTTCAACTCGTTAGAATCTCGTTCGAACGAGCTCGTTCGAACGACCCGGGTAGGTCTTCTAACGTGTGACCAAATTCAAGCCCAAAAATTCTATCTCGTTTTTCACCAATTTTAACACCTCAAATCTCAACCAAAATTCGTCCAATCAATTTTTTAAGGTCTCCTATCATCCTAAAACATACTAAGGTCATATACTAACATCTTTTAAGGAATCAACACATCCTAAACATCATTAATTCATCAAATCTCTACCCTTTCCCCCAAATTTTCAAGAACATAAACCCTAGAATTTTAAATCCTCAATAAGTCCATTCTAGATCCATTTTTGTTACATCCAACATATATTAACATCAGAATAATCACCTCCATACTATTCTACATGCAATTTGTCCTCAAAATTCAAGTTCTAAGTCCAATTAAAATGGGTTTTTATTGAAATTCCAAGAACAAATGTAAATCTTTCAATTTATTTAACATGGAAGAAACATTCTATGAATTAAATAGAATCAAATCACTTGCCTCGAGTGTCTCTGAATTTGGTGTTGATTTGATGAAGCTTTTTCTGCAGAATTCCTTCTCTCTCTCTCTACAAGCATTCTTCTCCAAAGGTGGCTAGGGTTTGTTTAGGAGACTTAGAAAACCAATTTTAAAACTCCCCGTAGTCTTATGGGTCAATATGGGTGGTAGTGGGTTTAGTGGTTAGTTACCCAAATCATATTACAAATCCTAATTTTCGTCATTATTAAATCCCAAAAATACAATATTACCAAACTACCCTTATAAGATGCCGGTATGGCCTAAAAATACCCCGGGACCCAAACTAAACCACCGGCTAGTGTTTTCTGACTATCTCGACCCTTCTGGACGCGTTGGCGCACTCAAAACGACCATACGGTTAATAGAATTTAAATTCACTTTTATAATCAAAATAATTTTATCCTGACGCGACTGTCTCACGCGTCCCAATAAAATGTCCAAATTACCGTATATCAATCTCACAACAAATTTCATAATTCAATATTCATATATCATCATATATACTCAATATAGTCAAATACCAACTCACATCTCGCTAGTATTTTATCCGGATTAATTCCCAATTAATTCTCATTTAATTAATTAATCCCAAAATTAATATTGCCAAAAATACGGGGTATTACACTCTGAAGATTCATTTCTATTGATTTAGCCTCATTTTGAAGAGGCATAATCTTTGGAAGATTTTTTGGAGTGCTAGGACGTGTCCCTCGCGATCCTTGTATTTGATTATTATATCTTCCACATAGACTTTGACTTCCTTATTGATAAGTTTATGTAGGATGGTTTTGGCTGTGCTCTAGTAAGTTACACCAGTGTTTTTAAGAATGAAGGGCATGAATGTGGAGCAGTATATCCCCCAAGGGTAATGAACCTAATCTTCTTCATATGGTTAGTGTGCATTTTAATCTGGTTATAGCCTACAAATATGTATACAAAGGATTTGAGTGCGTTTCTAGAATAATAGAATAATTCGATGTGTTCTTGAGGGAAATCATCATTGGGACAAGCCCAATTGACATCCCTATAGTCCATGCAGATTCAAACTTTTCCATTGATTTTCGGTACTAGCACGATATTGGATAGCCAAGTAGGGCAATTCATCACTCAGAAGAAGTCGACATTGAGTTGTTTTTCCACATCCTCTTTAAATTTTAAGGACCATTCATGTTTATCTAGTTGGTCGAGATCTTTTGTCTTAACTTTAAAATTGATACCGAATATGAAGTCTCAGATGATAGGGGCTTTAAAAGACGTGGATCCTTTCTCTTATAAGAAGAGTTATTTTCCCGAGTATTAATCCCATTATACCATCATTTCGCAGAATCGAGGGTTGAGGGTGAATTCCTCTCTAGGATCTTAAAATATGTTCCCTTTGGTGATGAGGAGATGGTCCAGGCAATCATTAATTATTTATTCAGGCAGGTCAGTATAGTACACATTATTGGGATTGGATTCTAGGGATCTCAAAGTAAGCTCTAATAAACCAAAGGTGGTGTTTTGCATGGGAGGCGTCGATCATGGATCTATTACCTATGAACGATTGATGTCACCTAGATAGTTGGTCTTTATCATATTGATGATACCCAAGGGGTAAACCTTGATTTCCAGTCTAGGGTGAGAGGCTTGGAGGAGTACTCTATGTTATCAATCGTATTCTAACTCAAATAAGGCTTGGGAAACCATATCCCTTTGGTTCTCATAGAGTTAGTTTACCTTTATTATGGAAGTTTTGTATTGGAACTATACTTGATAGGTCCAAAATTGGTCCTTATCTTGACTTCTTAAGTGATATCTGTTCGAACGTATAGGGATCCTATCCTTGGCTCCTCGTCATATAACATCTAGTGACGATCTTTGTATCTCTAGAAAATATGATCATTGTCCTGGAGGAATATATATTCCTAACTTATCTATACTGGGGCACTTGGGTATCGGGGTGTCAGAATCATGGGTTCTCTATTTTGATGACTAGCAGATGTGTTGCTTCCATTATTTATCAGAGAATGGAGTAATGGTGAACTAAGAGTGTGGGGTGAGGGGGTACTTCCAATGTTTTCATGTTCGAGAGGGTGAACATGTGCACCTTTAAGGTATATCCCTCCCATCTAGTGGACTGGATAGGTACTTCAAAGGTGATGTTCCCTGTTGATCGAAAGAATTCATCATATATATCTTCTAATTTAGTTGAGTGATAGGTCTCTTTTAGGAAGGGGCAATAAGTTACAGATCTTTGGTGATCATGAATTCTATGACTATGAGGAGGTTTGGGTCGTAATGATTAGTCTATATGAAGTGTATGGACATTATGAAGAAGGTCATATGGTATATGATGGGATTATTCTCGATGACGATTTGTATGGAGGGTGATGGTGTGCCCAGGGGAGTAGTTCTATTTTTTGGAAGGAGGGATTTTTCATCATCCTCATCTTGTGATAGATGGGGACTATCAAAATAGAGGGATCAATGTTTGTGACGAGAAAGTCTAATAGGTCATTGGTGTGAGGGTTATGATGATATTGAAAGAGGTTGTTGGTGAAATTAGGCTTTGATGATATGAGTCTTCCAACATAGATGAGGTCCTAGATAAAATATATTAAGGCCCCAAAGTTATAGGTGATGTGACCAGTCCCCTGGTGATATTCACAGTGTGAGTCAAATATCCAATTTTTATTCATAATGGCTGGGAGTGGTCTAGGGTTAAGTGGTTTGACAGAACCATCTAGCTACAAAGAACCAAAGACGTGACTGAGGGGTACCTATAAATTAATTAAATGTCTTGTCTAGTCATAAACCTCTTTAGGGGAGGCATAACTAGATCATTTTTAGGAGGGGCCTTAGTTGGATGGTTGTGGTAGAGGCTACCATGGTCGGATCAATATGTACAACCGGGCATGATCATGGTAGTAGACTGACTGCGAGGGTGGTGATATGAGATGTGGAAGCTCTAGGCGGGTCTTACGGGTGGATAACTGATTGGTAGTGCCGCATGACTCCTCCATAGTAGCCTTGGTGGCTAAACGATCTTCAATCTCACACCCTATATAATTATGGGCTTTGAAATCAGGGATCCAGGTGAGCCTAAGTTGACTTTTCACTTCCCTCTGGACGTTTATAATTTTGATCTCTATGTGGTCCCACTCTATAGGATGATTGACCATCTATACGCCATTTTCTTTTCAGCTAGTGATGAAGATGCCAACTGCCTCCCCTTCCTCTCGTTTTACCATTTCTAGATCTTTATGTGTGAAGACCATTTCTTCGATATATTCTTACTACTTCATGAAAATGCTACA
Source organism: Sambucus nigra (assembly GCA_949130495.1). Classification (NCBI taxonomy): domain Eukaryota; kingdom Viridiplantae; phylum Streptophyta; class Magnoliopsida; order Dipsacales; family Adoxaceae; genus Sambucus; species Sambucus nigra. The sequence goes on along the minus strand of OX422210.1, from coordinate 190,700,633 downwards.
CACGACATCCTATGCATTGGTAGTACCCTCAGGTTTGAGGCCCATGTACCAGGTGAGGGCCCATGCTGCCAACTTTGTTGAGAACATCCTTTATAATGTCCTAAGTCCACAATTTGAACTTGTATTTGAAAGTGGTAGTTGGATAAGTAGGTGTTTGGAGACCATAACCCTTTGTAGGTTTTTAAGACTAGCATCTTGAATTTGTTTGCGAGCCAGGATTTAGGATAGGGGTCCATGCTCTTGACATTGGTAAGCTCACCTACGGTTTGTATTATACTGATGGAATCCTAAAGGAAATGTAGTTAAGATTAGACTTACGTTATCCCCTAGTTCAGTGGCGGGGGAATGGCTTCTTTGACTGGTGAGGGCCACAGATTCAGCTCATAGAGGACCTTGGAATGTAGTGTTTGGGTAATCTAGGTACTGATGGTAGATCTCAAAGTAACCATGATGGGGGAAATAGTACTTATAGGTGGGGAGCGCTAATTTTAAAAGGGTAATCAAGAGCTAGAGTTGGAGTAGGCGAATACTAGAGGTTGGTGGGAATGCCCTCGACACCCATCGCATATGGTATACTAATGTTGGGTATGGAAGGAGGGAGGACATTCTCTCCTGTTGTAGTGTGGGTTCCCTATATTCGGGCTTGGGTTTATCCTAGTGACTTTATTTCAAACAATTTGGTGTTCTAAGAAGTAATGATGTCCTCAAGTTGTCTTAGAATCTGGTTAATAGTTGATGGGACCTAGTCATCTTCGATAGATATGGATTAAACGATAGTGAAAATATGGAAATCATGGGTATGGAGTTCACTGATGAAAACTAAACGACCCCACAATGTGCAAACTGTGGTTTTGAGAATAAGAACTTAGTGTAATTCTTCTGCTAAGTGTGATAACAACAGAAAAATTTGGGGCACTTTCGTTTATTTTTTTACAAACAAAAGGACTGCCAGTAGGATAATACATGTGGGGAGAAGGACACACATATGCAATTATTTTATCTATTTTTAATGGTATTTGGACGTCATTTTGTTTTTTATATTTTTGGTTAGGTAGTATATTCTGAGGGGAAGAACTGAATAGAGCCCCGTTGGGTTTGTGTGAGAAGGGTTGAGCTCTCGTTTGGTTAGAACGAGGAGCGAGAAAATAATTGACTAGGCTCTATTACTTTCCTAAAATAAAAATGTGGTTAGGGGAATCCAATGTAAGGGACCTCTGTTTTGGAGATGACTTTCAGCTTTATACTATTTGTGTTCCTCATAGGAGGGGGAGACATTTAGCTTGGAATTTAAGGTGTTTTGGACCAGCCTCTGTCCGTCTAACAAGGATTAGGAAATTTCTTCAAAGCAATTGACCCGTAAGTATCTTGTTCTTTTTGCGTAATAGGGTGTGTTCCTAGAGATTTTTCTATATGCAAAGGAGAGACATGACTCGATTACCAGAGGATCACTTTCATTGCCATATGTCATAATATACTGAGTTGCTTGGCCAGAGAAACCTTTAAGTTACGTGTGAAACCATTTTATCATAGTACAGGCTATGAAAGCCTATTCGATATATTTTAGTACTAAATAAATTTCAAACATTCCCTGTCACTGATACTTCAATATACCACAAGGGTGGAAGAAAAGAGTGAGGAAGCTCTTGGCGATTAGCATTTTAGGGAAGTGAGGACTTTTTGAAAGTACGAGATTTATTCGGGGAATTGACTTTTTGAAAGTATGAACCTCTCTTTTAGAAAGAGGCGAATTTTTTGAAGTACAAATTCTTTGTTTGTAAATTAACTTTCCTAAAGTACGAAATTCTTTTGACTAGTTGCTTTTGTGAGCCTTGAGGGTATATGGTTTAAACAATATGAAAATCAAGACTATCCAGTGCATGATGAAAACATGTAATCTTTAACTTTTATATACTTTGATGTTTATTTTATCGCGAGTTCCTTGGCCCTCACTTATATATTTGAAAAGTATACAATTATGTACATGGGACCTAAGCATGTATGTACGTTGCATTTCGATAAAAAAAATATTATCCGCAATAGAGTCGCCACTGTGGTGTTGCGGTTCGCTAGCGAGGTGTGATGACAATACTGCACTCAGGGGAACTTCATCATAGGGATATGAGGAATAATCGTCTCCTGATTTTTCATATCCCCTCGAGGTTGGGTTATCTCTTTGAAGTTTTTGGAGTTGTTAGTGACTTTACCCTAGATTTTTTTTTACACCATGTCAAGTTTTTTGTGCACGTTCCTTAGTAAGTGTGACTTTTGTGTGAAAAAAAATGAGGTTATGTCGGTTGCTCAAAATGGCTAATATGTTTTACATAAAAATAAATAAAAAGGTTTGGGTTAATCCTAAGGTAGGTTATAAAGTATGTTATTGGTCTATATATTCTTATTGTGAGGGTTCAGGAATCGGGTTACGAGTGGAGAAGGTGTTAGACATGCCACTTGTTCTCTATGCTTCCTTAATTCTATGCTTGTTATTGATATTTACATTAATTGTTCACTTTTTAGTAAATTTTAAATGGTTTTTAGACTTTATCGTGAGGGTCTCTTAAAAAGTAGATAGGTGCTCAGGTTGGAAAATGGCATCAGTAAGAGGTATACTAACACCACTTCATCTAGTATAGGTACAAAAGACTTGATTGTGCATGACTTAATGCTTTTACATATATAACAGATGCCTTTATTATGTGTATGGATTTGATATAGTTTGATATATCATTCGAGGTTTGAGGAGAGATAGAAAGGTGAGAGATGGGTGCATCTCTATCTTATGATTAGTGTATATCGGTTTTCACGTTTGGATGTAAGGATATGTTTACGAGGTTACTCCTAGAGATAGTTTGATATTTGGTTATTTAGGTGCAATGGGTGAGAGATGGATCCATCTCTATAGAGAAAATATATTAAGAGACATATTTTCTAGGCTCAAGCTCACGAGAAAGACTCGGTATTGTGCCTACGTGCCCAATAGGACTTGGGATCAAAGCCTACGTAGTTCAGTCATAACATGTGTTCCAACGTGATGTCCATTCAATTGCGGGACTTGGCTTGGAGTGGAGAGGGATAGTGTAGGGAATATTAGAAAGGGCATGGACCCATAGATGTTCGATATTGGCACATAACCTCATAATAACTGGGTGATCACTAGTCGGAAGGAGGCCTTTTGACAAGTTTAGAGGTTTTGAAGAGGGAGGAGATGGGATACGAAGAGGGTAGTTTACATCAAGTATGTTATATTCTATTACGGAGAAGCATGATGAAACACTGCATCTTGGTATTGTGATTAACTAGGAGAAGTTAGGGGAGTTTAGGACTGGAGATGGATGCATCCCACGTAGGTAATACATCAAGAGATGTATTTTAAGGCTTGGTCTTCATGAGTTTTGATCGATATAGTGCCTACGTACCCAAGTAGACTTGGGTATGTAGTTCCAACAGAGGGGTTGGATAATATATAGGGGTGTTTGTATTGTATTTTGAGGGTGTTGGGCTAGATATGGAGGCATCCCTAGGAAATAATACACTAAGAGACGTATTATAAGGCTTGGGCTTTACGAGTTTTTCTTGGTATAACTTCTACGTACCCAAGGAGACTTGGGATAAAATCCAACATAGTTCACTTAAACAAGCCATATTTTATAGGTGTAGGAAACAGGATATCGGGTATACAAGGTACAACTGTGCGGTATTTATGTACCCTAGTCCTTAATGTAACATTTCTATTGTGTTGGATTGATATACTTGTATGTTAAAATGATACTTTAATAAAATGCAAATTTTTGAAAAGTATTGAAGTGAAAACACATATTCTGGGTGCCGCCGCCTTAACAGGCTTAGTTTACTCAGAGAATTGGTGAAAGTAACCAAATTTTAGACTTTGGTCGGCAAAGTTTCACGCTGGACATAACTTAATGGCGCTTTCCTAAGAACATATTTTGGAAAGTATGTTTTCATGTTTGTATTTTGGAATCATGTCATTTAATCTGTAGAAATTTAACATACGAGTATGTCAATTCATGACACAAGCAGAGGTGATGGGTTAAAAACCAGGCTTAAACAATTATAAATGTTGAAAATTGTATACTCGATGTTAACACGTAAAATTGGTCTATGGATTGATGTCATAGCTCAATACACTATTATTAGATCCATTAATGAATAAGAGACAGTAATATAATAAATGCTTATCTAAAGGAAATATCATAGAGAAAAGATGAGAGAAAAGAGGTGGAAACTGTGTTTATGTGGTTCAACCCAAGATGGTGTCTACATCCACAACTCTAGCAGTGATTGTATTAGATTTCGTGGGCAAGATCCATAGATAAATGGATGATAATAAGATCTCTAGTTCACTAATGGGTATCATAACAGTAGGAGTTAATCTCTCAAAACCCTGTGATTAGGCATTTTTCCGATTTATCCATTTAATTTAGAGGCTTTTATCACTTCGGGTGATGTAAAATGCATTGATTTATCTCATATCTGTGATACTGACATCTTCTAACAAGTACCCTGAGTTTTTTGTATGCCTCATAAATTTTACAGGTATTTAATGCATGAGAGAAAGAAAAGAAGAGAATAAAAGTCAAAAAGGCAAAAGAGTAATTTGCAGCCGTAATCCGGACGAGGACCCAAAATAAAAGTTGAAGACAAGAAACGACGTCCAAATTCGAGTCTCGGAGCAAAAGTTATGAGCCTTGAAAGATGCGAGACAATCATGAGACATTGATGATAAAGTGAAGAGAAATTGACCCAAGGACCCGGACCGTTCCGAATTTCACTATAAATGAACCGATCCGACGCCTTTGAAGTCACTGTATAAGTCTTATGAAATGGACCGATATGGGTTCCATAAACAATAAACCAGTCCGGACCCTTAAAACTCATTGAATACCCTGCATGAAGTGGATCGATCCGATATTAAGAGAAAACGAACCGGTCCAGTATACACCGAACCAAACTTAAATATTAGGCCGACCGATCCGGAGGATAAATTTTGTAATTATCCTATTTTCTAGCTAGAGTCTTGCATGGATAAAACTCTTGTCATTTCATAGGTTATTGATTTAAAAAGAATCCTAGAACATGAGAGAGCTTCCTTTTACCTAGTTTTAGAGAGAGAAAGTAGAGAAGAACCCTAGAAGCTCACAATTTCAGTTGTTAATTCTCAATTAAAATTTATTCAGTAAAGTTGATTTCTTTCTCTTCTCTATTATTTGGTTTCAATAATTCTTGCATAATTAGTTTATCCCCAATACGTATTAAATCTTTATTCTTCTTTTGAAGTAATTTCATCATGAGTTCAGTTGCATGCATCGTAGAAATCGTAGTTTTTGTTTATTGCACCATGCTAGGGTAGACTTTTAGGGATTGGGATGTACGAACCCAACCCGGTATTGTTTGCATGTGTGTAAAATTAGTTCCCTGAATTAAGTAAATGATATAATCTTATTTTGCAGTGATCGTGACACCCCGCCTAATTAAATACCGGGTGATCAGTCCTTATTTAAATTAAATCATAATATCCACTTGGTTCATTCTGAGCATTATTGTCAAAAAAATATTTCCTTACTAATTTACCTAATAATTAATTAAGCTAGAGTCAAATACTTTTTCCATTTTTAATTAAACTGAAACCATTCCATAGAGCTTAGGAATAATAGTAACAACATCACATCACAACTGACTAAGAATAAGAATGACTGGAATAACTCTCTAGTTTAGATATTTCTTTACTATCAAATAAAACCAAAATCAACAGTACTAACATAAATGATTACAAATAGTTTGGAACGAAAATGAAATAACTAGAATCCTGGGCAAGATGCCCTAAATAAAAGTAGGCACTACAGATGTATGAATCAACAGAATAGAAGCATCTAAATAAATCTTCTTCTCCATTAACATCTATAACCCGTTAAGATATTCATAATCTATGCTGGCATCCCTGATACTAGATACCTGATGTACAAGATACAATAGAGAAGAGAATATGCAAGGAAATGGGTCAGAGCCCGATTCTAAAAGATTTAAAAATAGCAAGTGCTTAACAAGTACAATTAAGCAGGTATTATTTACATGTTAGATTCTCGGGCTCCCACTTGAGAATTCTCACCTCTCATCTAGTGTGCACGTCTAGCGTACCTTAACATCTCCCAAATTACGGTTTTCAATTTTTTATTCTAACCATATCATTTCCCCGTATTTCCCACATAATATGTATGATAATTAAACATGTTCATTTCTATTTATATCAACTTTCACAGCTTTAGGATTAACTATTCACTTACTTATTTCAATTTGATCTTATTATCCATTTTTCATCTACAATTTCACATAGTAGATTTCATCAAAAAATATATATTTTAATTTACAAATTTCACACAATAGATTACCTCATATCTATTAAATGCCACACAATATATATATATATATATATATATATATATATATATATATATATATATATATATATATATATATATTCACTCTATAATATATACAATGTTGCACCCTACTAGACTTAGCTGCAGTGCATGCATACTCTATTATCATATTCGGGTACATCTCGCACTGTTCAAGGGACTGTTGGTTCAATATCTCTCATGAACCATAAGTCTCATATCACAAATATTGGAGGAGAGCATACTCCCCAGCCAAATGGGCCACACATATACCAACACTCCCATTTAACCGTCGAAACTCTCATTCTCAACTGATAGCTCATGTCCAAGGTCCTATGCTCAGGATACGAATTAAAATCCTCTCCCCAAGACACACAAGGATATGACCGTCCACAACGCATAACCTCCACCCTGATAGAAAGCAGTGTAGGTATGCCATAGACATAATAAAAACAATATAGGTATTCATCCCACCTATATATAATACCAATAGGGCACATGCACAAACCATATAAATATTTCCATACGTAGTATATTTATTTCACATATACTACGTATTTACATACTATGACTTTACTTCTCCAATTATATTCCCGAGCTTCACTCATCACTCGAAGGGTAATCATTTAATTCTCATATAAATTCAGTAGGCAAAAGTACACGCCCTACTAGTCCATGACATCAAAACTCTCGAATTTCTATGAATCGATATTATCTTCAATTAGGTTTCTTTCATGATAATCCCTAATTCAGTTACCCTTTATTCCATCCCTAGGGTTAATCTCAAATATTCCTAAGGTTATTCTGGTAATAATAACTCCCTTACCACAGGTACTAACCTTAAATCATTCTTTATTCGATTTAAACCTCAATTTATATATTCTTCCACTGTAACGAATTCAATTCACACTCGTTAATTTCCCCCATTCCATCCCATACATGATAATATTATTCGAGTCTTAAGTATATCCTTCTTCCTTCTCTAAGTCTCAATTTGTTCAATTAATCATCACCAAATATTTCTCAAAGTTGGGATTTAAATAAATATTCAAAAAGAAATAAATCACATTTCTAGGGGGAGTCGATCAATCGACTTTTCCTGGTCGATCGATCGACATTCTTGAGTCGATCGATCGATCAACCAGATAATTGCACAGATTCTGCATATGTTTCCCTACGGGTTTTACACTTTTTCATCATCAAAACAATTATCAATTAATCCCAAACTCCTCATAATTCATCCCACATGATATAGAAAGGTATATAAATGATCTCTAATTATCCCACAACTTAAAATCATCAAGAAGTTTGGATTAAAAAGATATTATTTCTCATAAATTCTAAAATTATCAAATTTTATCATTTCTCCAAGAACAACTTATAAACTCAAATTTTCTTCACCAAATGATTCCCAATTTCATGGATTAAAACATATATTTAAAAACAGATTTATCCTTCATAATTCTCATTTCAAGGATTCATAAAAAATCATCTTAATTCATATCACTTTTCAAAATTTTGTAACCAACCTAACATGGACAATATACATGCTAAAATTTGAAATAGTTAATCACTTTCCTTTAGATTGTAGGTCTGAACCCATTGAAGAAGAATTATAGCCTCCACAAATTTCATTCACTCCAAGTTTGTTCTTGCACAAATTCTTCAAATCCTCCCCATAGGCTCTTGAAATTCTTTCTCATTTCGCTCCATTTTCTCTCTAACTCTCTGTATAATTTTCTTAATTTTATGAAAGTGACTATTCCCTAACCCCAACCTTTGATTTTAAAGGTGAAATCCCATTTTTGGCTTTTCACGTACCATAAAGAAGGCAATCTTAAGACCCAAACATAACTCTCGGGTACTTAATTTTGACAATTTAAACCCTTCCGTACACTTTGGCGTAGTCAAAATGGCCATTCGGATGGTGTAAAAATAATTTACTTTTCATTCCATTTAATTATAGTTCCGATACGACTCACAATGTTGTCCCAACTTAATTACCAAAATTTTAGTATTCATCACTCGTAATAATTTTATAAAAATCACTATCATCATATATATTACTTTGAATCACAGGTAATATTCAACAAAATTCACATATTACTTTATTCTCGAGTAATATTTAAATCCGAATTAATTTTCAATTATCCCACAATTAATTCTAATTAGTCCCATTTTAAAAGTCCTTAAAAATATGGGGTATTACATACTTCCCTCCTTACAACAAAATTTTGTCCCGAAATTCAGAAAAATTGTACTAGATACGAACAACTCTGGCTATATGTTGCGCATCGCCTCCTCGCGCTCATAAGTAAACTACTCCGTACTGCCCATACAGTACACTATTAAATACCCTTAATAATGAATACCTCACGTATGTTCATTTTAAACCCCAGGTTACCCTGTCACATAGGTTCTTATCCAAGCCTTACCATTTAAGTTTCTCTACTTAAACTTATTTTAGACATTCACTATTTAGCCTTCTACTATTCACACTCTAGTAGATTAATTATTCTTTAAATACATACGCTTTCGTCTAGCGTTGATCGCACATAAGTAGATTATTTGCCCAGTATACATTTTTCACACATGATATACTCTAAGTATCAACCCATCTCTGATTTTAGCAATAGTAATTGGTCCTTGCATTCAACTAACAAGAAGGTGAACAACGAGGCTTACCGTGCCATGCCTCAACTCACACCATGCCCAAAAGTGAACGTGTATGAGTTATTGCACACAAACTCCAATAGAGGAAGGGATTGCTCTCGTCCTCCCATAAGATCCACAGGTACCCATATAATTTATTCTTCAAATTCTCATTAGTTTGCTTGTTTTGCCCTTTCGTCTGCGAATGATAGTCCGTACTCAATTGTATCTCGGTACCTATAGCCTTATGAAAAACTTTTTCATAATCGAAAGATAAGAATCTTGTCCCAATCGGACATGATATCAAATAGTACCCTATGTAACCTCACTATATCGGTTATAAAGATCGGCTCATACAATATCGAAGTATGATCAGTCCTAACTTCCATAACGTAAGCTACTTCGGTCAACCGATCCATTATCACTCATAGAGGATCGTAAGTCCCTTTGTGACAAAATCCTTGGAAATGCTCTCCCATTTCTACCCAGGAATACCAAACTATTGAAGAAACTCTAACTAGTTTGGGATGGTCTACCCTTTACCAACAGACAGGTGACCCAGTACAAAATAAATTTCGTAATATTTTTCTTCATTAAATGCCATCACCACTGTCATTTATTACATGATACATCTTATATGCTCTGAAATGTACCTCCAACTATGATCCATGTGACTTTGCCTCTCCACGTGTCATAGGTCCTTCCCCCTAATCTAAAAGTCAGTTTCTCGTGAAACTTAAGGCTCTGACAAGTCTTTTGGAATAAACATTATCTCCCCTGGATAAATTTTATCGAATTCACATGACAATTATAATCTACTGCCTGATACAATACCATCCTCGTGATCTAAAAATCAAATCCTGATATCACAACTTTTATATTCATTTACCTTATCCCATGTGTAGACACCCCATTATATCACCTCATGTAGTACTACGAACCTAGGTCATATTCCGAATACTAACCTAGAGGTCATTGAACACTCCCAGGCTCCGTTTGACCCTAAATCAAATTCTTCATCTCGACTGAGACTCAATGAATCTTCAAAGGGAACTAAAACCCCTTTTCAATGGTCCACCCTGGGCATGATTCTAACTTACGGTGCGGACGAGTGACTCGTTCTCCCTCAAAACTTGATTAGGAGGCCACCGGACATTCTCGGGATCTATTTGACCAAAGTCAACTCTTCAGCTCGATTGAGACTGAATGAATCTTTAAAAGGAACTGAAACCTCTTTCCAATGGTCCACTCCGGGCCCAATTCTAACTTACGGTATGGACAAACGATCCGTTTTACTACGAAAGGTCATGGAATGCTTCCAGGTACTGGTTGACAAAAGTCAACTTCCCAAACTGAGTCAAACTCTTTGGAATGTCGAAGTTCATCTCCTAAACTTTCCAACGGTCTACCCAATGCGTGATTTAGACTTACCATGCGGACGAACGATCCATTTGCATTCGACGATCCCCTTTCTAAAGGACTGATGAGCGCTTCTGAGGCAAATTTGTCGCAAAGTCAACTCCCGGACCCGAGATAAGCGCAAGTACTTTCTAAGGTCCCTAAAGTAACTTTCTAGAGGTATTCCCCATGTGCGATTCGGATCAATGATTTGCGTTTTACGATCGTTTTTCCAAATGAATCTGAATGAGACTGCCAAACGACAGGTTCAAAATCCTGCCTATCGACGGTGTGCCTAAAGACACATGTCGATTGGCAGGACTAGACCTATGCCGATAGGAAATACCCTGGGCCTCTAAAAAGGAGGGCCTGACCTCATTGCAAATGGATCCCATATCTGAGATCCATCACTCTCAGCAAACTCAAAAAACCTCTCTAGAAGTCCACGTGACTTCTACATCCAAATCCTGTTCCAACCCTCACTTTTCATCATCTTTTACACCAAACTTGGTGAATTAAATATCCATCATCATCATCCAAGTGAAAGGGCTGCTCTCCAACATTAAAGATCAAGCTGGAGATCTTCGAGAAGGTCCAACTTTCTCAACTCTCTTTAAATTCTCGTAAATTCGCATTAACTTGTTTTATTACTTAGCACTTTTCCTTCCCATCTCACATATCCTAATATACGTTTTTTATTTTCGTATTATTGCACATATCTTTTTTTCATATAAAAAAACCCAAAAAACAAGAAAAAGAGGGTTTGCTCATAAATTCCAAACGGGAATTCCCACACTTTTCTCATACTTTTCTCACACTAAAACACCTTTTCACACACACACACACACACACACACACACACACACATAAGAGAAATCTCCAGTTGGATTTATGGAATAAACCCCACCCCTCATTTTTCATATGAGCTACGCGTACTTTAATGCCTCTATAGGCTACGCAGGCGTCTCGGGGTAAAACTCGAGACTTGAGACTCGAGTCCTATTTTTTTTTCCAATTTTCTATTGTCTATTTTTCTCATTCTTTAACTTAATTCTCTTAGATTCTACATATTTACGTATACATATATTTGTTCTTAGTGGCGTATTATTCCATACGCGTTATCGTTCCATTATAACGATCAACGCAAGGATAATCGCATAAATCCTATTTTCTAATATTACTTTTAATAACATTCCTACAGATGACTCGCTTTATATCTTTTATGATACAAGTCGATGATTCCTATCTCCATTACATAAACACATGCACACATATCACGGAGAAATAGATGAAAATAACAACAAATCCATGAGAGACTGCAAAGGCAGAATGGATGCCTAACACCTTCCCATTCTGTAACTTAGCCTTCGAACTATACTCGAATGATTTTTTGGTTTCATATGTATTAGTATGTCTTTCATGATTTCCTTCGGGATGGCTCCACCTTCTTTTGTCTATTTTGAGCAAAATAGACTGGCGACTCCGCATCTTTATATTTTCACCTCGCACATCGCCGACAATGGCCGAAGAGCTCCCAAGAGGGATTCGCGAGACCAAGATCCTCTCACCAGACCTTCTCTCTCTCTCTCTCTCTCTCTCTCTCTCTGCGAGGATCGGGGATGGCGATAGTGGCGACTCTACTGGGGTTTTTGTTTTGAGGTCGAAACTCTATTTACATGAGTATTTGTTGATATATTCCTCTCTCTTATGCTCACTAAGCACACACCTTCACGCTCATATATGTCCATGCTTAGTGTAGATTTGCTTCTCATAGTCATACTTACCCCCTGTTTAGCATGATGTTTATTACGGAAAATATACATCTCTCCATAAGATACTGATAAAAATATCATGCATTTTGCACACTACTCCACCGAAGAGCATAGCTATTGACCAAAATTTTCCCCATAACTGGAGGGTCACTTCGTGATGGGCGCTAGTCCGGTAGGGAGCAGTTAACCTAAGCGATATGACTCTCACCTTCTATTGTCCAAGTACCTTTGACGTATATCGAACGGTTCCCTCGCATTGTACCGCTTGACCGAAGTCATTACGAGAGGTATATCTCAGGGAATTCTTTCACGTACGTCAAGTATATCGAATTCTCTCTCACACATACTGTCCCCATGAGGTATATCGTGAGGCAATTTATGTACACTCATGTATATCAAATGGCTTGTCCACATGTACCGACTGCTCTCAAAAGAAAGACGTATATCTTGGAAGCCATGCCAAAGGGGGGAACCTTTTCCAATTAACCCAATAATACTGCATACCCGCATATAGGCGTCAGACCTAGGTCACTCATATTAATTTGTCGGTTTCCGCCAGAAAATCTGTCGAAATGATGGGTCGGCATGCCGCCCAAATTCTCGAGAGATTTCATCTTTTTAAAAATGGGATCATTTCCATGAGCTTGGTAACAAGTCAAAGCTTTTCATATCTTAATTCAAACTCTAATTTTTCCAAGCTCGGGTCCCGTTCGACATTTCCTTCTTGAATTTAGGTAAACTTAACATAAGAGAGGACATAATAATTATAATAATCATGCTGAGACCCGTCTCCCATTCATTCTCTCCTCCTTTTATCAAAAATACCTAAAAATGTTATATTTCTCCTTTCTTTATCAAAAATCCAAAAACATTTCTCCTATCTTTATCAAAAATCCAAAAATATTTTGTCTTCTAATATCAAAAAGAAAAATAAATGTCAAAAATATTTTCATTCCTTCTTAAAAAATAAATCCCATATTATGCCTTCTCAGGTCGATTGCAGGCCCTTGACCTGGCTCCTTATTGGATTCAGTCTTCAGTCAAATCACCTCGGAGTTCTGTTCGTTCCCTTGCTACTTCTTACGAGCCCAAAATTCATCCGCTCTCCATAGAGAACACATATCGGGTTGTGCAGCCAGATATGACGACACTCTTAGCTCAACTCGTATCCAAGATTGACAACCTACAGACTAAAGTCAATAAGATGCAACGAAACCAGGTTCTTGTTCCTCAAGAGCCTGAGGTTCTATGCCCTCGTGCTATGGGTCCACCCGAGCCTATCTGGGTTCCCGAGGAGTATCAGCATGCTCCAGTGCCCCTCCTGCTAATGGGCCGCTGCCTTCCTAGCTTCCTATGACAAACCTTGCCTAGCCTAGGGTTAACTTTCCTATGATCATGGATCCAAAAGAGGAAGAGTTGAAAAAGGTCAAATAAGATCTCAAGATGCTAACTAAGAATTTTGACCAAGTCAGAATCTCTAGAAGTTACATGGACTACACCCACATGTCTCCTTATCTTAAAGTGAGGTTACCCGAGAAATTCAAGATGCTGAATATCGAGAAATTCGAAGGGAGTGGACCCCTGATTGTTCATCTTCGCAGTTATCACCATTCTATGACTCTCATAGGGGCTTCTAAAGAAGTGATGGCCCAATTATTTCAGTAAACTTTGAAGGATAACGCCCTCCGATGGTGTTTATCTCTCGAGGAGTCAAGAATCCATAGATGGGAGGATGTACCCCAAGAATTCATGTCTTAGTACAAATACCACGAAGAACTTTAGGTCACCCGTCGTGATTTAGAGCCGCTTAAACAGAACTCTGTGGAATCAGTCATTAACTTCATAGCTCGATGGAGGGAAAAAGAAGCCACCATGACCAATCGACCATCTGAGGAAGAATAAGTCAACATAGTGAAGAAGAAGTTCTTACCCCATGTCCGAGAAACAATGGAGGGCAATACTATCCCCACTTCCGAGTTCTCAGAGAAGTAGGAGTAGAAATCGAGGAAGGTCTTGCTGAAATAGAAGTTGAACCAAAGAAAGTGTCCAGATAGTTCACTCCCAAAAAATATGATAAACCTATCAATGCTGCAGTATCAACCATCAATAACATCTCTCAACCAACCACCTCGTGGGCACCAAAAAGCCTCCCCGTCCCTGTCCAAAAGGAATACACCGAACTCCATGTGCCCCTCACCAAAGTTTATCAATCCATGTTAAGCCGGAGCCTTATCAAACCCTTGGACCCCCGTCCATTGCCCAATTCATTCCCAAAAAACATCAAGGCAGATGCCCATTGTGCCTTTCACAAAACTGTTGGCTATACCACCAACCAATGCTTCCACCTTCGAAACATAATCCAAGGTTTTATTGACCGGGGTTCCATTGCCCCACCCACCAATCCTAAGCCAAATACTACTGACAATCCACTCCCAAATCATGCCATTGCCATCTTCCTAGAAGAGAATACATTATTTGATCCCTTAACTCAAATCACACCCATATACTCACCTAAACCTCTCCTAACTTGCCTGTATTTCCTCTTACACCCTGCTAGCCTCGCTGACCAAGCACTGTCACTCCTTAACAGAGCATGCATCACTATTCGTACCCGTTCTGACAATGAAAATATGGAATTATCAGAAGTATTAAACCAACTCCTAGAGTTCGGACTGAAATTTCTCCCACAAATGATCATTGATTTCTAGAGGTTCAGTATGCTCTTCTTGTAAGAGAGAAAATGGGCCCGAGAGTCATACAGTTGGGTGGTAGCAACCGATGAAGTCAGCCTAGATGACGTTGTCCAAATCTTAGCAGGATTATTTAGGCAAACCAATAATATTTGCAGTATGATTGAGTTACTTGATACTCTAACATTACAAGGGCACATGGTCCCTTCACCCTTACATCTCCCCGCAAAATGGGAGAACCTATATGAAGAAGCCATTGAAGTCGTAGAATGCATTGATTTTACATGGAAAGACAGAATTGTTACCACCGGTTGGGGGGAAGAATTTGAAAATTCAAATGGAGAGCAAGCTTCAGGGAAAACTGGCCCGATAGCCAACATGTGTGGGATTATATTATTCGAAGAACTCCTTGGAGAAATAAACAAGGTGGTAGAACAACCCAAGATTGACGAATAAACTAGGTTCATGTTCTTCCCTTCTTCAGTAAATCACATAACCAGATCAGGGAGGCATTACCAGATCCCAAGCTTACTACCATCCAATGACAAAGGGAAAGGTGTTAAAAACCTTCCTATGCCAGATATAACCCTAGAGGAGAGCAAGATCCTTGATCAACTGAAGAAAAATCAAGCTAACATTACTGTATGGGGACTTTTCATGTCTTCCCAGCTGCACATAAATACTTTGATCAATCTGCTCACTGGACCCACAGTTTCTCTTTCTACCACACCAGAAGAAGCGATAAATTTAGTCGGATCCTTGACCTCTACCCGAATTCTATCCTTTTTCGAAGAAGAAATCCCCAGAATTGGACCAAACCACAATCATGCACTCAACATCTCCGTCGAAGTTATAGGGAAGATCGTACCACTCTCTCTTGTCAATAATGGATCCGCCTTGAGTGGACCAAACCACTCTCTCTTGTCAATTGCTTAGGACTAAAGGAAAGTGACCTCGCTCCAACCTTTGTTGTTGTACGTGCCTATGATAATACCCTTCGGGAAGTGATGGGATCCATAAAACTTGTAATAGGGGCTGGCCCTATAAACCCTGTCATTGAATTCCAAGTTTTTTACATGCCAACTTATTTTAACCCGTTGCTTAGACGATAACCTTGGCTCCACAGCATCAATGGTGTGTCTTCCTCACTCCATAAAAAATTAAAGTTCTTCACTGAAGGACGAGTCATCACCATTTTGGGAAATGATGACAATACTGAGAGTGTAAGTACCAGCAATCCAATCCTTGAGATAAAGCACATGTCAAATGATGTGCTCCTATCAGGATTCCGAGTTGATCCACTTCTACCCTCGGCAGGGAATAATTTCATTGAAAGGGTTTGTCCAGAATACGACTCTCATGACAATTTAATGTGATTCAAATGTTCAAAAACATGCACTTCATGCCCGGACTGGGGCTAGGACAAAGACAGCAAGAGATACTTGAGCCCATTGTGCTGAAAAAAGCTTTCCCTCCTTGTGGTTTGGGGTATCAACTATCAGAACAAGAGCTCAGAATAATCAGCCAGTATCGACAAAAGAGAAGACTAAACTGCATCCAGACTGTCCTAGATGACTCCTTGAATGGAAGATTCATCAAAAAGGCCAAAGACTTCCCCTTTTGCGACTTTCCGGAACCATGGTATGAGCATACAAATAAGAAGATGAAGCCTATAATGGAGATATTTTTCCAAGATAGCTACCTATGGGCTAAAAGTTCCAAACACCATGTACAATCGCTCATCAAAGCTACCAAAGATTCTGAGGGAAGTGACTCCGAGGATTCGACACTGGTGCTGACACTCTGCATGGTTCATTCAAGCACTACATCACTGGATCCATCCCACCTGATTAAAGCTGCTTATATACATCTCCTTAACTCTCATGCTGAGCCAGTTTTACCTGTCAAAATCCCACTTAACCCTAATATTTACCCCATCTCTTCTTCTGTTGTCTATCCTTGCTCAAATGTAATCGAGACCTCCTTTGATGAGGTTCACAATGTTGTTTTTCCTATCAATGAAATAAATGAAGATTTTGAGTATCTTTTTGTGCCTTACATTAATTGTTTAGATTCTAATCAAACTTTTGATGATGATGATTTTCCAAATGAATAATTCTTAACTGATCTAAATAATGTTACTAACAAATAACATGACCGCGTTCAAGTTAACGAAGAAGAAATTGTTGTTGTTAACGTCGGTTCTAAAAGCTAACTACGTGATATTAGGATAGGGGCTACCCTTGACGATCTTGAGCGCGCACAACTCAAAGAATTACTAAAGGAATTTGTGGATGTCTTTTCATGGTTCTACGATGATATGCCCGTCATTGAACCTCAAATAGATCAACATGAGATCCCCACTCTTCCAAATTACAAGCCGATTAAACAAATGTTAAGGAAGCTCTGCATCGAATGGTCACTCAAAGTCAAAGAAGAAGTGGTGAAACAGTTGAACGAGGGCTTCATCCACGTGATCAAATATCCCACATGGCTAGCCAACATAGTGCCTTTGCCAAAATCAGGAAGGAAAGTTCGGATGTGCGTAGACTACCGGGACTTCAATAAAGCCTCTCTCAAGGATGATTACCAACTATCCAATATCAACATGATCGTGGACAACACAACCAGTCATGATCTCAAATCATTCATCGATGGGTTTGCCGGATACAATAAAATCAAAATGCATCCAGATCATTAAGAAAAGAAAGCATTCATCACCCTGTGGGGAACCTTTTGCGACACTGTTATGTCATTTGGTCTCAAGAATGATAGGGACTACCTACCAGAGGGCAGCCATAAGCATCCTACATGATCTGATTCACAAAGAAGTCGAGGTCTATGTGGATGATATGATTATGAAATCCAAAACTAGAGAAGGCCATGTTCTCGCTCTCTGGAAGTTCTTCGAACGACTACGACGGTATCAGATGAGACTCAATCCACCGAAATGTGTCTTCGACATTACAAGGGAAAACTCTTAGGATTCATGGTTAGTGAGAAGGGGATAGATGAAGATCCTGTCAAGTTAAAATACATACTTGAGATCCTTGGGAAATTGTAATACATCATTCAATTCATCAGCCAACTAACCTCCATCTGTGAACCTATTTTCAAACTCCCTCGAAAGGATTCAACCAAGGTTTGGAACGAGGACTGCCAAGAAGCCTTTGATCGATTCAAATAATATCAGACCCAATCTCCGATACTCATGCCACCACAGCCTGGTCTCCATTTACTCCTATACCTAACCATAGCCGACACTACAACCGGGGCTTTGGTAACCCAATACCTTGAAAAATCCTGCAAAGAAAGATCCATCTATTTTCCCAATCGCGTATTGACCGGATACGAAGTCAACTACACTGCTTTAGAAAAGGCATGTGTCGTACTTGTTTGGGTCACCCAAAAATTACTACACTACATGCTCTCCTTCCCCATTAAATTTGTATCCTGAATGGACCCCATCAATTACCTTCTTAAGAAAACTGCCTTATCCAACTGAATGGCCCGATGGTTGATGATCCTAGCCGAGTTTGATATCGTGTACGTCATGCAAAAAACCATAAAAGGAAGAGCCATCTCTGACTACCTCGTTGAATACACCATGGAAGAAGCTGATGTTTGGATCTCTAAATTCTCAGATGAAAACATCCTTTGCACTGCTCAAGACAACCTTCGATGGCAGATGTTCTTCGACGGCGCTGTCAACAAAAAGTGATATGGCATTTGGATACTTATGATTGCCCCAGATGACTCCCATACTCCCATCGCTATCAAATTGCATTTCCCTTGCACTAATAACATGAATGAATACGAGGTGTGTATGGTAGGACTCAGAGTTGATCTCAAGAAAGGTATCCAATGCCTAGATGTCTATGGGGATTCTTCCCTCATCATCAGTCAAGTGCTCGGAAAATTGAAAGTTAAGGATGGGAAACTCCAACCCTTCCATGCCCACTTAGAAGAACTAGCCTCCCAATTCCAAAATATCACCTCCACTACCTACCTCTAACAAAGAATAACCTAGCCGATGCCCTTGCTACCTTAACCTCCATAGTCGACATGCCTGAAGGAATAACAATGCCCATTTCCTAGTTCAATAGAAAGATAAACCAACCCACTGCTACCACATTGAGCTCATCACCAAAGAAGATTCGAGATAGCCAATTGCTGTTACTATGATATTGGGCACCTCCTCAAGCATGGTAGGTATTTTGAAGTTTCCAACAAGAAAGACTGAGAAACCCTCTGAAGACTGGCTGCCCAGTACATCATCTGTCACTAAGCACTGTTCAAAAGAAACTTCGATGAAACCCATCTATACTGCATCGTAAGGACTGACATTGAAGAGATAATGCAGAAGATCCACAATAGGAATGCGGACCCCACATGAATGGTCACATGCTTGCCAAGATGATCATCCGATAAGGCTACAACTGGACCACCATGGTCCAGGATTGCACCGCCTATGTCCGGAGATGCCTCAAAGGCCAACAGTTTCCCAACCTTTAACACCTGCCTCCATGAGAATTGTATAACATGACTTTTCCCTGGCCCTTCTCCGACATCATAGGGAAGGTTACACCCAAGGCTTCCAATGGGCATGAATTCATCCTAGTTTCCATTAATTACTTCACCAAATGGGTCAAAGCCGAGTCATACGCAGTTCTAAATGCCAAGAAAGTGGCCAAATTAATCAGGAAGAACAACATCTATCGATATGGGGTCCTGCACGAACTAGTGTCAGATAATGGGTTACACTTCGAGGTAGGATACCATAAGTGGTCAATGAGTATGGGATTCAGAGACACAAATCTTCTCCATACCGACCTCAAACCAATGGTGCAGTTGAAGTAGACAACAAGAACCTCAAAGCCATCATTAGTAAGATGATCGAAAGATATCGAGATTAGGACGAATGAATCCCTTACTCCTTATGGGGCTACCGAACCTCAATCTGAACCTCTATAGGGGCTACCCTTTACTCTTTGGTCTACAGCATGGAATAATTCCTAGCTATTGAGATAGAAATCCCTTCGCTTTGCATTTTTCTTTAAATCCAAGTCAATGAGGAGGTCTGGCATCAAATTTATCTCGACGAACTGTCACTCTTAGACGAAAGGAGACTGAAAGCATTGTATCACATACAAGGGTACCATCACCGAATAACGCATTCATTTAATAAGCTAGTCAAGGACCAGGGTGTTCGGGAAGGGGACTTAGACCTTAAGGAAATCATAGAACCCATCTGGGACTCCAGAGGAAAGTTCAAGTCCAATTGGAGTGGCCCCTACATTATAAAGAAGATCTTGTCAGAAGGTGACGCTATGCTCACCGACCTTTATGGAGAGGAGATGTCTCGTACAGTCAACCTAAAATGCCTCAAGAAATTATACCCCTAGTTCGAAACCTCGGTGCGCTATGACTCTTCCCATCTTCCTTCTATTCTAAAAAAATCATCATTTCCCTCTACCGTGAACTACGTGGGCCTGGTCCTCTACAAAAACCATATGATTTTAGAAAAATTAAAACTTTTCAAAACCCCCCAGAGGTACGTAGGCAGCTCATACATATTATATGAGCACGATCCTCTCTCTTTCACAAAAAACTATTCTTTTCTTATCTCCGAGAATGACAGTTCATTCTAATATATACTTGAAAAAAAGGATTGTGCATGCCTTAACGATAGCTATAGGTAACTCAAAGTACAAAATTCATTAAAAGGCACAGCTGGATGATAAAAAAATTATTTCTTTCACTAATAACAAATTACAATGCAAGTACATAAGAAAAGGGATGGATAACTCCCTTCCCCCTACCTTCCTAAGAAGCCAAATAAACTCCCAAATTTATTCCCCATTTACAAAACAAGCTCCCCAAGAGTCCTACCCACAACTACAAGAGGAGTTCGATCCATCATCATCTAGATACTGGGGTCCCCAAGCTTCCCCTGCCTGAATAGAGTGCTGCAGACCCTCTATAGACCGATAAGCTCAAACCAGCCTCGAAAAAACCATAACACCTCCCTCTATGGTATCGGATAAGACAAACCATCTTTGTCCAGCCTCCATTACCAACATCTTGCTAACTACTCTTCTCCATAAACACTTCATATAATCCCTTGGGATGTGCCAAAATCTCCCAACAGACTGAGAAGGACGAGTCGACGGACGCCGACTGTCCCACAAAGAGCCAAGTTGCATGTGCAAACGTTCTCTCAGATCTTCTACCAGAAAGAAATCTAGTGTCTCAGGTGGGACAATTTTCTCCCAGCCAAATTGTTCCAGAAGCCACTAAGGAAAATAAAAAGAGGTCTGTCTGAGACCAACCTGCCGAACGTACGGGTATTACCCCAGTTTTAGAATAGACAACAGCTGTCCCCACCAAGGCACTGACCAGTGCAGACTTAGAGCCCCGTGCTCCACAAACCAGTTCTCCCAACTCTCTATATCCAGGTTAACACTGATGAAATGGCGTGAAAAAAAGTTGGGCACAACCGACAAAGGATATTTCGGAGGAGTTACTAAGCAAAATCTTTCAGACAACCACATGAATAGCATCATAGGGCTACCCCTTAGAAACTCAGAATGACTTTCTCTCCAGGTATCCAGGACATTCAAAGTCTTCACCAGTATCACTGCCATAGGATTACGACGGTATGACATCCATGAAGTAATGGCTGGAAGTTGTGGGTATACCAGCAGTCCCGCAGTCACCAGCAACAATTTTGAAACTAAAACCAAAACGACAGCTTCGGCATATCCAGCATCACCAACCTCCTACAAATGCACATATATCAGCACTATCGAAAGGGAAATCATTCCTATAGTAACCAAAGGTCTACCCACCCAGGGATAGACGTGGATAAGTCCAGCCAACAGATCCCGAGGAGACTGGGAAAACTTTGGCATAGCAGCCGCCACACTAGGATTTACCTCCAATGTTGTAGAAAATTACTCATAAGTCGGAAAGACTTATTCCAAGCCAAAGAGGAATATATGGTCTTCGGGGTACCAAAATTGAACCGCGGTCATCAGCATGTTCCACTCTATGGGCCGATTACGCCATAAAGAGACTCGACGCATGTTGAAAGCATCGTAGTCGAAGTTGTAGAAGCACATCACCTCCAAAGTCTTGAGGTATTTGGAAAACTCAACACTACCAGGGAGAGCCATCTCACATACTAAGAAAGAAAGAATGTGAAAGTGTGATGAAAACAGTCCACCCTTACCCCTTTTTATACTTGAAAACCCTCAAAAAATACACAACCCTTGCAGAAATCGAAGGGAATCCTTCCCCACAAGGTACCAAAAGCTAAAGAGAGTACTAATCAAAGTCTTAATTGATTATACTGGACTGACCTTATGATAGGCAGGACAAGGGGCTTACCGATCGACAACCCCTATTTTTGGAAACTTACCTTTTTCCTATTTTGCCAAAATAAAAAAAATCTGTAAAAATAAGTTGATATTCTCAACAGAAATTCAAAATCCCCTTCCATCATTGTATAATTTCTCATAAATAAAACTTTCTTTCAATTTCAAAAAAATTATTTTTTTACGGTCTCAGTAGCAAAGTAAAAAGCGCATTTGCATTCATTCATTCATTACTAACAGAAGATAATAAGAAAACTCCATTGCATTATATAAATATTTTTCCGTGTTACATCAATTTTGTAGGAAATAAAGAAAAAGATAAAAACAATGGGACTCAGCCCGAAACAACATTATCTCTCTCACCCACCCTCTCCCTCTCTCTCTAAGATCTTCCATCCTTACAACGCGCTCTCTTTCCCCTGTGACAAGATGACGCACCACCGCTACCTGAACCAGACTCCTCCCCGGATGAGGTAGACAAAACCAAGCAAGAAGGAATAGGAACTGCATCCCGAATATGGGCACTCGCCGAAGTTAACCAGTCCCTAATGTCCCTCAGCCAAGTGGTGGACACCCGGACTTGCTCCAAGAAAAGGCAGAATCAGTATCAAACAAAGAAGACCAAAATAAACTAAAAGAAGAAGAACAAAAAGGTATACCACAAGATGAAGGACCTCCTCTGTTAAGCCCAACTCCTTCGGGTCCATCACATGAGGACGATGCAACATAGGCACCATCCCTCCATCAGCCCACCAAATATTGTAGGAAGGGGTATGCAACCGCACAAAGGGAACCGCCAAAGTTTCCATCGCCGCAGATGTCGATGGACCACCACCACTGTGGGAGATCCCCTATGGCCGACTCGAACCCGTATGAGGGAGAGGCAGTGCATAATATATGCTAGGCTCCATTAGCCAAATCGTCATGAAGTCTATATAATCATACGTCACAGCCGTGTCGGTGTAAAACAAATAGGACTTTCCAATCATCGTCGCCATCCTCTCATCCTCTGGCGACATCCGCTCTCGCCTCATTGATATAGGGGGTCTCGCAGGTGGCACCGACTCCTCATCCTCAGCAATCTGTCGAGCCACCCTCTCCATGAGATACCAGGAGTGGACAAACTCATGCGCCAACAAAATGCCTCATCTGCGCATTCACTCGAGTCAACCCCGTGTCCTGAATAGCCGTCCCCTAAGGGTAAAAGGTCACCTAAAAAATACCCAGAAGATATAAGTCAATATGGAATCACAGAACACAAAGATCCAAACTGAAGAAGGAAAAGGTCTTACCCTATCACTAGTCAGGCCATTTAAGACCTGACGCACCGCCTGTAGAGAAAGAGACTTCTTCGACTACCGATTGGACTTCTGCCACTGATACAACCATAAAAAGTCCCCAACGATATCTTCCTTCAAAGCAATTAGCTGCGTATTACAACCAATCACCTCATATAACCACGCCTTCCAAAGATAAAAATCCACAATAAAAAAGAGACACACAAGGAAAATGCGAATGCATGAAAGGAAAATGCACAAAATAAAGAATACCTTAAGAAGATACATGGCTCTAGTAAAAGTCTATCGATAGCACCGGCTAAATGCATTCAGAGAAAAATAAAGAGTCGCCAAAGACAGGCTCCCCCAATCATAGAGAGGGATGTTCTAAAACATCCTCAAGTATGGTAAAAACCACAAGTGGACAACATCGCCACTCGAAGGCACCAGAAATCCCCCCAACACCAAAAAAATAAACATTCAATCCATTTGCATCACCTGCAGCCCGTCATCCACATCAATCACCCTACTCAACAAAACATCCATCAAAAGAGACAAACAGATAGAGTCCCTAGATACTATCCTCCCCACATCACCTAGTGTCGCCTTCACCGCCTTCGGCCCCACCCATAAAGAGCGATCCACCTCTATCTACTCTCCAGCATAATCTAGCCCCAGTAGTTGTTGCACATCTATGGGAGTCACAATCATCTCTTCAAAGCCAAAATGGAAGGTATGGGTAGTGTCCCACCTGCTCTGCCCCAAAGTACATATGACCTCCGTCGAATGAGGCGTCTCATCCATCACATACGCTAGCCTCCCAGAACCTACTGAAGATACTAACCAATGCACCACAAGTGGAAGGTGGTCCCTGACATCCTTAAGACCCATCGTCCCGCGGGCAGGCATAGTCAATAAAGAAACATCAAACTGTCAAGGAAAAACCTTGTCAAAATCCAAGAAAAAGGAAATCACCAAAAGAGAATGTCAAAAGTCATTATGTACTTACATAACCATCAAGATTCACCACCCTGGAAGAGCGATGATGCGATGGCTCCCGCAGTAAAGTCTGCTCATGCGTAACCGACTCAAACGCATCAAAAGAATTCTTACTCCCCAAAGCAAGAGGTGACCTGGCACTCCACTCCACATTCGCCCAGTCATCAGCAGCTAACCACTCCCTGTATGTTGCAGTACTCATAAAAGCGACCATTTTTTAGGTTGCGGAATGTTAAGATGATTCACAAAAGAAAATCAGAGAGAGAGAGATAGAGAAGGCAAGAATCTGTAAAAATTGAGGGGAACCCGCCCCCTTTTTATAGGAAGCCAAGGGTCATGCCGATCGGCACTGCACCCCCACCTACCGATCAGCACTAAAACCTTCTTGTAATACCCCGTATTTTTATGGCTTTTAATTATGTGATTTAATAAATTAAATTGCCTTGAGTTAAGAAATTTATTAAAATTAATTTGGGATAATTAATTAGAAAATAATTCGAATTTAAATGCTAGCGAGACGAGAGTTAGTATTTGATTACTATAATGTTGTTGAATATTACTGAGTGATTATGTTAATACGTGATTATTGAATTCATGAAAATTTTCGTGAGTTAAAAATACGGCAGTTTCGGTAATTAAGTTGGGGCGCACGTGTTAGCCGTGTCAGGACGCAATTTAATGGATTTAGAAGTATTTTTACTTTTCTGTCATCCGTATGAGGATTTTGAGTGCACCAACATATTCGGTAGGGTCGAGTTAGTCAGAAAACACTAGCCGGGAGTTTAGTTTGGGTCCCGGGGCATTTTTAAGCATAACCGGCAACCCGAGAGGGTATTTTAGTCATTCCTATTTTTGGGTGAATAGTGACCCACGAATTTTAGATAGTTATTATGAGTCAACACTTGATTCCATGAGGGTTTCACAACCAAAAATCATAAACGGCCATTAGAGTGGAGGAGAAGGGAGTTTTCAAAGGAGAACTACCAATTAGAGGCTTTTTGCACCACCGTCACCACCACCGGATAGATCGAAAAGCAATGATCATCCCCATACCGTCTACTTCATCGAACCAGATTCTTCATTACCAGTCAAGTGATTTAACTTAAAATAATTTAGCGCATATTTCATCCATGTTAGGTTAGAATTGAAGAATAACCTTGAATATTGATAATTAAATGGAATTAAAGAGTTGAAATCGTAATTTGGGTAGGTTTTGCATGTAGATTAACTTTTGGGATTTTAGGAGCCACGACATCATGATCCATGTGTAGAGAATTATGGAATTTTATTGAATTAGATAGTGTTCTTGAAGAAATAGAAGAACTAGGGGTTTTATCCAAGAATTTGATGTTCTACTTTGATTTGATGATTCTAAAACATGGGAAATGATGCAAACATGTTGGTATGATAATTAGTATACTTAGTTGGGAGTTTAAGACATTGTAATGAAGAATTAGAAGTGTAAAAAGAGGAAAACCCGTAACTGTTTAAGAAAATCTGGGCTGATACTTGCTTGATCGATCGATCGACCTATTTTATTCGATTGATCGACCCCTTCTGATTTTTGGCAATTGTTTTCCCATAAGGCTTAATAAAAATCCCAAGTTCGATGATGATTCTTAGGATGTTTAAATTGATATGTTAGGACTTAGTTAAGGTCAGTAGGGTCATAGTTGATGCAGGAAAAAAATGACTTACCGCATGGAATTGAATGCTATTGCTTACGATGGTCTACCGAGTGAGGTACGATTATAAATCGTTCGAATTGAAACTACAATGGGAATTTATGATGATGTAAGGATAAGAATAGTAATGGTGGAACTTTAAGTTACTATGATAACATTAGAACTAATAGGAGACTTAGTAACCTTTTGGAAGGAGTTTAAGTACTCAAATTGATTGGACGAGAGAGTTATCAAGTTATATATATATATATATTACGTATGATGTTTGGGATAAACTTGCTACGTATGAGACTTAATAGATGGAATGTGTGAATATCTATATGGAAATATGATTACTTAGGTTGTGTGAATGCCTAGTGTATGGATTTCTTATGTGTATGGCATACCTACCATACTTGTTATCACGGGAGGTTAGTTTTTGGAAAAGGGCCATCTTATCTTTGTGTGCCTTCGGGGGGATTTAGATTGGTACCTTAATGAGATAGGACTGTGAATGGCTTATTTGTGAGTTGATAAGTCAGCTGACCACGGGAGCGTAGGTATGTGCGTGACCCATGGGTATGCGAACTATGTTCGCCTCCAATATGTGTAATTTGTATTTAGACGGTTCCTAAGTCATTCGGAACACATGATCCTTACGTAAGTGATGTACATGGATTTGATAGCAGAGCATGCATGCACCACAGCTTAGCCTAGGGATGCCATATATGTATTTATGTACTAAGAGTGATATACTTATGCACTTGTGACTGGTTCCTTATTTCTTAGTAGATGTGAATAACTAAGATATTTGAATAGGCTAAGAATGAGAATTTAATTAACACTTGAGATAAGTAATTTTAATGAATGCGAATATGAGTTATGAACATAACTGGTTTGGGTACTAAGAGTAGACATCCTATGGTAGAATGCGAAAGCGGAAGTGGTACAGGCTAGTTAGTAAGCGGCTTAACTAGGATGGGTTAAGGGCATACGCTAGGCGTGCACATTAGTTGAGAGGTGAGAAACTCATGTGAGAGTACGCAACTAACGTGTATGTAATATGTGTTGTTCATTTATAATTTAAACACTTGCTAAACTTTTAAACTGTTTTCACCTTGGGCTCTGACCCGATTTCCTCCAAATCTATTTTTGTTTTGTAAAAACATTTTAGGTTCCCACCCACAGGGACACCAAGCATAGGAGCTCCATTCTGATGACGTGTTGTAGCTACTGTGGAAGCTGCAGGATCTTGGTATTAGACGTCTTCATATTTATCCTTGGTTCCTTCAGAGTCATTTGTATCAGTTAGGGCATGTCGCCCATTCTTATTTAGAGGTTGTAGTTGCAGAATTTCATTATTTCGGTTATTGGTTTATTTATTCATACTCTTGTATGGGGAATTTATTTACTCTTGTATTATGATTATTAGAGTGTTTACTCCAGACTCAGTTGATTTCATTTCGTTGGTTATTCATATGAGATTGTTTATGCGATTGATGGTTAATGATTTAATTCTTGGTCATTTGTTAACTTAATTAATAAATTTTGACATCTCTCTTTTTAAATATTAGGTGGCTAGTAATTAATTAAATGTTTTCGACAGTGATGCTAAGACTAAACCAACTTGATATTCTGTAATAATTTAATAAAGGAGTAGCTACCCGGTATTTAATTGGACGGGGTGTCACACTTCTCGAGGCAGTCGAAAAGTTTGTGCCACTGCCGAATGGAACCCTCTACACCATGCCAACCGTCACCCCTCTTAAATTTTCATACGAAAACTCCCAGAAAATACCATAAAACCATGAAACATCCTCAGAAAATTCCTAAGAATCCTGAGGAAGATGTAGAACATTTTCACCAAGCATATCTTTCCCCAACAGTGTCCCCAGAGGACCCCTAAAGTATCCTAAACTTTAGGTTATCTCCTATTCCCCAGTGGAATCCTCAAAAACCATTACGATAAAAGTCTCAAATTTCCCCGAGCAAAACATCCAAACGATGGATCACCTAATCACTTCCCAATTGGAATTCACAACATCAAATTAGCTATTACCCCCCCAAAGTCTCCAGAAGACATGTAAGTTTCCCCAGGGATCAACTCCCCAGCTCAAATCAAAATTTTGAGGTAATCTCCCGGGCAGAGTACGCCGAGAATATCTCAATTCAACCCCTCATAATTGTCTTCGACCTGCAGAATTGGTCATTTCGATTTAAGCACTTAGAATTGGCTTCGACCTGTAGAATTGGTCATCTCGATTTAAGGCCTCAGAATTGACTTCGACCCGCAGAATTGGTCATCTCAACCTAAGCCCTCAGAATTGGCTTCGACCCGCAGGATTGGTCATCTTAATTCAAGCCCTCAGAATTTCGACCCGCAAAATTGGCCATCTCGATTTAAGCCCTCAGAATTTTCTTTGACCCGCATAATTGGTCATCTCAATTTAAGTCCTCAGAATTGGCTTTGACCCGCAGAATTGGTCATCTCAATTTAAGCCCTCAGAAGTGTCTTCGACCCGTAGAATTGGTCATCTCAATTTAAGACCTCAACATTGTCTTCGACTTGCAAAATTGGTCATCTCAATTTAAGACCTCAGAATTGGCTTTGGTCATCAAAATTTAAGCCCTCAGAATTGGTCATCCCCAGCATTGATTTAGGTCCTTGGAATTGACCTCAATCTTTGGTCGTCACTTCCTTTAAACCATTCCCAGTATCCCCCTAGGTCCTCAGAATCGGCCTCGACCTTCTTAATCGGTCATCCTTATCCTTAGGTACTCAGAATCGGCCTTGACCCTCTGATTTGGTTATCCTCATTCCTTAGGTCCTCAGAATATGCCTCGACCCTCTGATTTGGTTATCCTCGTTTCCTTAGGTCCGTAGAATCGACCTATTTCAAAGTCATCATGCGGTGTCTATTCGATGGCTATCGTTTGTTCCAAACTCACCCATTGAGGGGCTCTGTAGACACCCTTTTCTAGCACCCCTTGCATCACTACGAACCTAGGTCATTCTCTGAATACCAACCTAAAGGTGATCGAACGCTCCCAGGCTTCGTTTGACCAAAAATTAAATTCTTCATCTTGACTGAGATGGAATGAATCTTCAAAGGGCACTAAAACCCCTTTTTTACGGTCCGCCTCGTGCGTGATTCTAACTTATGGTGCGAACAAACGACCCATTTTCCCTCAAAACTTGATCAGGCGGCCATCGAACACTCCCGATCTCCATTTGACCAAAGTCAACTCTTCAGCTCGACCAAGACTGAATGAATCATCAAATGACACTAACACCTCTTTCCAACGGTCCACTCCGGGCCCAATTCTGACTTATGGTATGATGAACGATCCGTTTTACTCCGTAAGGTCATCGAATTCTTCCAGGGCCCGATTGACCAAAGTTAACTCCCCAAACTGAGTCAAACTCTTTGGAATGATGAAGTTCATCTCCTAAACTTTCCAATGGTACACCTCGTGCGTGATTCTGACTTACCATGTAGATGAACGATCCATTTGCATCCGACGATCCCCTGTCCAAAGGATCGACGGGCGCTTACAAGCCACATCTGTCCCAAAATCAACTCCCGGACCAGGGAGAAGTCCTAAGGACTTTCGAAGGTCCCTGAATTACCTTTCTAGGGGTATGGCCCATGCGCAATTCGGATCAACAGATTGCATTTTAAGACTATTTTTCCAAAGGAATCTGAACGAAACTGCCAAATGGGAGGTTCAAAATCTTGCCTATCGGCAGTGTGCCTAAAGACACCTGCCGATTGGCAGGACCAGACCTATGACGATCGGCAATACTGTAGGCCTATAAAAAAGAGGGTCTAACCTCATTGCAAAGGGACCCCAGATCTGAGATCCATCACTATCAGCAAACTCATAATCCAAATCTCTTTCCAACCCTCACTTTTCATTATCTTTTTCACCAAAATTGGTGAATTAAATACCCATCATCATCATCCACGTGAAAGGGCTGCTCTCCAACATTCAAGATCAAGCTCAAGATCTTCTAGAAGGTAAAACTTTCTCAACTCTCTCTTTAAATTCTCCTAAATTCGCATTAACTTATTTTATTACTTAGAAGTTTTTCTCCCCATCTCACATATCCTAATATACTTTTTTTTTATTTTAGTATTATTTCACATCTCTTATTTTTATTATAAAAATACCCAAAAGACAAGAAAAAGTGGGTTTGCTCATAAATTTCAAACGGGAATTCTCACACTTTTCTCATACTTTTCTCACACTAAACCACCTTTTCGCGCACACACACACACACACACATAAGAGAAGTCCCCGGTTGGATTTATGGTATAAACCCCACCCCTCGTTTTGCATACGAACTACGTGGACTTTGATGCCTTTGTAGACTACGTAGGCGTCTCGGGGTAAAACTCGAGACTCGAGTCCTATTTTTTTTGAATTTTCTATTTTCTATTTTTCTCATTCTTTAACTTAATTCTCTAGATTCTACATATTTACATGTACATATATTTGTTCTTAGTGGCGTATTATTCCATACGCGTTATCGTTCCATTATAACAAACAACTCAAGGATAATAGCATAAATCATGTTTTCTAATATTACTTTTAAGAACATTCCTACGGATGACTCGCTTTATCTCTTCTATGATACAAGTCGACGAATCCTATATCCATTATATATACACATGCACACATATCGCGGATAAATAGAGGAAAATAACAACAAATTCATGAGAGACCGCAAAGGCGGAATGGGTGCCTAACACCTTCCCATTTCGTAATTTAGCCTCCGAACCCTACTCGAATCATTTTTTGGTTTCGTATGTATCATTATGTATTTGATTCTATCTTTCGGGATGGATCCACCTTCTTTTGTCTATTTTGAGAAAAATAGACTGGCGACTCCATCTCTCAACATTTTTCACCTCACACATCGCCGACGACGATCGAAGCGCTCCTGAGAGGGATACGTGGGACCAAGATCCTCTCGTCAGACCTCTCTCTCTCTCTCTCTCTCTCTCTCTCTCTCTCTCTCTCTCTCTCTCTCTCTATCTCTCCGCGAGGATTGGGGATGGCCACACCATGCGTCCCAAATGGGAACAAAATTAAGATTCAATTACCTAGGGCGCCCATACACGCTGTGCCTCATTCATTATTGCATAAATAAAATATATTCTGACATCATAGTGGAATTACCATCCAAACATCTCTCCAGCTTCCGACGTTCGTTAGTTTCATTTGTGGGATGTCTCGCTAAGTGAATCCAAACAAGGAACACCCCGATACACTACTACCTAACTTAGTCGGTTGTCGAGATCCATAAGGCCCTCAATCCATACTATATACCTTCCTACCATCTCTGTATGTTGACATAAAAATCTACTTACGTCGCTTAAAAATAACATGAAACATTGCATTCTCACTATACCAAGTTCGCGGAGCTATTATATATAACAAGCTATATCTCGCTGCTCGATAAAGAATACAATGTATTCGGACTCCCATCAGTAAATAAATCCCAGCGCACTAGGATCACATATCAACTGGCACCACACTCACTGAAGTCTATGGTATCATGAAATTTTCATATATATAAATATATATATATATATATATATATAATAAAGTAAGAAACTTATGTATATCATAAGCTTGACTGATGATGTCATCCATATGAATTTTTCTTGCAATACCTTTTTTGCCCTTCAAAAATTTGGATTCCCCCCTCTTTTAACACACTCTAATTTATTCCCCCTTATTTTGAAAATTCAAACATAAGGGTATAATAGGATTTGATCCATTTTGATGTCTCTCTCATAAGGAGGGGGTGTTTATCACTATTTCGTAAAAGAATATCTGTTCCAAATCCACATTTGTCATCTCTCTCTTGCTCTTTATCCCCTCTCATTTTAACCACATCTCAACACCACTGTCATTGCGCTACTTGAGCGACACAATAACCACCATGGAAGGTAGCATCTTCATAACCTTTCTCCATATGCAAAAAAACGTCCCCAGTGATGAGCAACATGCGATTCGGCCATACTTCAAAATGTCGGCCCCGAGTCAAAACCATACGGTCAAAGAAGAAGTGTTTTGGAGGCAAGGGGAGACCATGTCACCGATGCTCATAGATGCTCAACCCCGCTTGGAGATTCTCATACCCCACTCACTGATGCTCATAAACCCACCAGGGGTTTGGTAATCAACCCGCTCTCACCGATGCTTAGAGATCCAACACAAAAGCTCTCAAGATTCTCACAGATCCAACACAAATTCTCTCATCGGGTATTTCTGGGCTAAAAAAAAACTGTGAGCATTTTATCTTTAAAAAACTCCGTGTGTTGATTTTATTTTTGGTTTTATCAGATGTAAAGATACATACCATGTCTGTTAAAATAATGTGTATACATCCTTAAAATAACCTCTGGATGTTACTTTTTAGTTTTGGTTTTAAGGATGTATCAGTGGGTTTATGATAAAACAACGATCGTATCTTTTGTGTTCTTTGGTTATTGGGGGTGAAACATTATACTCTTAAGCATCGATCATATCTTTTGTGTTCTCTGGGTATTCAGGATGTATCAGTGGGTTTATGATAAAACACGAACCAACGATGTAGATTATACCCTTAAATTAACCAAGGTATGTTTTGGGCCTTAAATTAGTGTGTGTATACGTTATACTCTTAGGCACTGATTAAGGAATGAAGTGATGGATGAAGGAAATGTTTTGGGGAAATTAATGTGTGTATACATTATACCCTTAAACACTGATTTGTTTCTATTACTACTTAAATTTTCAATGGTACTCCAACAGTATGATGGCCTTTGGGTTTAAGGCGTCAGATACACCAAACAGTGTGATAATGTGTGTATGGGTTAGGAGCTTGGATTGGAATTTGTTTCACTATTTTTAATACTTTTGTGTATACAGGTCTACCTTTTTTTTATATCATTTTTACATGTATGCAGGGCGTTCAATAGGTTCAATAGGATTTTACTCAGCTAGGTTTTTTCAAAGACGAGAGTATGGGTCAAAATGGAATGACTCATTTCAGAAAGGATGGGACATCTCTTAAAGCCTTACTGGACAGCGTACCATCCCTAATGTTTTTGTTATGGACAAACATATTGGTGTATGTTCGGATACGGGGAACATGAACCTTTCCTATCAGAAGTTAATGCCAAAAGGATAGAGAACTTGACCCACTCCTGTTTACTGGCCCTTGAAGGCTACTGCTCCGCACCATCCATAGACTTCGTAACAAGATATGCTATATTTCTCTCTTTTTTGTTGCTACCGATTCATTCCCAAGTTTTAGAAGTGTGGTTGTTACTTATGCATCTTCCTGATGAAATTTCATGCCCAATTCATGATGTTGTACCCAAATGTATTCCTTACGAATTTTGTTTGCTTGCTTTATTTGCATTATAGCCATTCATATATTGCAAAGGAGGATTGTTTACCAAAAAAAAAATTCTTAAAATTTGAGACACATGCTATCATACTCCTGTTGTCGCACTAGATGCGCATGACTTTGACAGGTTTGGTGGATTTTAATAAAATATGTTTGTACTATGAGTTCTTTTAGTGGGGTTTATGCAGGGCTTAACTTTGGCAGGATTGGTAGCTTAGGTAGATTGTATTTGTTAATTGTTATGAAAACCTGGAGTAAGTGTTTCTTATAATTTTATGTTTTCCTATAAATTACTCTTATTGATCAAATTCCCATGCCGAAAAAGATGGTGTGATTTCTGAAATTCAAGGTTTATATCCATCCCATGTTATTTATTATCTTACAGTTTCATAACTTTTTCATTAATTGCCTCTAAAGTTAATGGTCTCGTGACAGAAATGTGACTTTAAAAAAAAAGAGAATAAATTATTAGAGGTTGACTTTATTTTCTCATGTGACCGTTAACATTTACTGGATGTAACGTGATTATTTGATGTTTGATTTTATAATAATTCGATGTACAATATTATAACACCTTATATTTGAGTATATTTTTCTGGCCACAAAAAGTGTTGAGGGGTTTTAATATTTAACTGTTAAATTTGATGTGAAATGCATATACGTTATTGAAGAAGGATGGAAGAAATGAGTTTGGGTTTTGATATGGGTTGTTTGCAAATGAGTGGAGAAATTAAGCACTTTTGTTGATGCTTATAAGTGTGGTAATTGTAAATAGGAACTGGTGAAAAGATTTTAGATTCATGTTGACTATTTTTTGGAAGTCATATATTATAGTTGTCTTATGAGGGTATATGGTACCAACTAAATATAGAATTTTGTTAGGTTTTTTACATGGTATTTTTATAGAATATTATTCAATAGGTAACGTATGAGTCACTATTTTTGTTGTTGAGGTTTTTTATACCTTAAATAGGTGGGTCGTCGTATAAATAAAAGAAATTATATCCAATTTTTTTAAAAAAATTAACTTCTTTGTATTGAGTTAGATTGGATTGATCGTTATTTTTTTGTTATCATGTTATCTTTCCCAAATATCGTCGTTATTTTATAAAGAAGTTTATTTTTTTCAAGTATTTTTTTGATAAATTTGGACTTTTGAATATTGTACGATTGGTTATGTTCATTTTTTTAAAATTGGCACTTTGTTAATTTGAGGCACAATGTGAATTGGATTGATGAATTTAGACTACTTGAACGTTATTGGACTATTTGTTATTTGTTAAGCAGGTTGGTTAGTCGTATAAATAAAAAAGATTATGGTCAATTTATTTAAAATTACATTTTTTTTTGGCAAATGAATTTTTTGCTTTATTACAATTATATACTTTTGAAAATTTTGTCGTTTTGCGATTATCAACGTGCCTTCAGGCACGGGTAAACCCTAGTGTATATATATATATATATATATATATATATATATATATATATATATATAGAGAGAGAGAGAGAGAGAGAGAGAGAGAGAGAGGCCCAACCCTATTTCAGGTGGCGCCTAACAAAAGTAATATTGCTCACCCGGAGCATCCGGCACGATAGTCTTATCACTCAATCTACTTTCGTTCAACCATTTGGTAATTATCACTACACATTACAATAATAAACTCTACTTTACTAACTCAGTGCAGTAGTTAACTATAACAATAAAATATGCTCGAAGTGCTCATCTGTCTCGCTCACGGGAGACATCAAAAGTCTCGATACTCATGATAAATACATTTGTAACCAGAATGTTAAAATAACGTACCCACTAAACTCGACTCGCACGCGAATTTTAGTGTTAACAATTCATATATGTATTTTGACACACCTAAGTCACTTGACCTAATCCTTTTCTCGCAAGGATGAAACAAAACTTTATCACTCTTACTCGATTCGTAGGATCCCAGCACGTAGCTGCCAACACGATCCATGAGTATCTAAAATCTTTATGCATCATGTATTTCACCCAATAGTTCCCCCCTCCTAATTGTGGGCAAACTATTCTGTGCGGTGGATTACACACCGATCATTGAAACGTTGTCCTAGAATCTCGAGGCCTCAATTATGGCCTTACTGGCCTCCCTTTTTCTTACCAATCCCTGTCAACCACGCAATACGATATGCTACTGTTACCGAGGACTCCGCTGGTCTTGCCTAAACCCTTTACTCTCGGATTGTAAATTTCCTGGGTCTAATTCTTTTGACTCAATTCTTTCGCTGGAATTCTTATTCCTCTAGTTGTTATGCCAAACATGCATGGCTTAACATTCTCAATTTTAGCGGTCACACTTCTCACTATGGACACATTAAACACTTGTTACCTCACTCTCTACATGTAGGGAATTTTTTTGAGCCATTTCCCCATCACTAATCCCACTGACCATTTTGGTATGTTCTTCCCTCGGACTTAGCAGTCTTAGCTCGTAATTGCTATTTTTATTCTTTCTTTGGCTCTACTGGTCCGATGGAACATATTGTCAACCTCGTTGGTCTTGGCTAAACTCATAGCCACTAGTAGATATTTCATCATATCATTTAAATAGGTACCGCATTGGGTATCCCTTCTGGTGATGTTCTAATATCACCGTTGATTTTAATCTTGCCCTTCGGCTAGGTTTTCCAAATCCTCCGACTCTTTTTCTTATGGAAGCAGTTAGTAATTTCTTGGCGACATCGACCCTAGTCGCCTTTGGAATATTTCCCATCTGCACTTGAGTATTTAACTCATGATTACTTTAAAACAATGAACTCTTCTTATCTTCAATGTACCCCTCCGTCGTTGGGTAAGGAATTCATTAAGCGAGTTGAGTTCTCTCTCGCATTGCCCATATGAGATAACTTTCGAAGTTCATTCATATCCTGTTTAAAACAAAAATGGATGATTTCACGATTGAACCATACTCAAATTTCTTATTTTAACTTCACACATGCTTCTTTATATGAGATGTCTGTCTCTCATCACTTTAGATTATCCCTATGAGAAAAAATTTCCCCCAAAATTTTAAAGTCTTGGTTACTACTACACTTCACCCTACATAATTGCCTTTGGATTTCTTCTTTCACAAAAGTCCTTTCGACCCCCTCACCCTTTACTAATAGTTTCGGGTGAGTTTGGAACGGCACAAACGTTATCTACGATAATGGTTGGGAAACTATAGCTCCCGAACGACTCCTTTATTGTCCTCAACCTGAACAATAATTTTGGTGAGTTCTATCTCAAACACCGTTTTCTTAAACACTCTATAGCTTCGGCTGAGTTCTCCTCCTGCTTTCATTCTAATGATCCTTGCTAGTCATTACTGCTCGAGTGATCTCGTATAAGAATTACATCGCTTATATTTCCTAGCAGGAGCACGTAAGTCATAATACGCAGAGGAATACAACATCCTAATAATAGGGCTCTACATCAAAGAACGCTGCGCTGAAATGTAGAAAGATGAATAGATCCTAAGGACTTTACAACCTGATGCTATGATACCACCTATTACACCCCGCCTGGTTAAATACTAGGTCATCAGTCCTTATTATAATTAAACCTGAATATCCAGTTGATTGAAAAACAATTTCTTTACTAATTCACCTAATAATTAATTAAGCTAGTGTCAAAAACTTTTTCCATTTTTTATTAAACTAAAACCATTCCACAAAGCATAGGAATAATAGGAAGAACCATCACATCACAAATGACTAAGAATAAGAATGACTGGAATAACTCTTCAGTTAAAAATTTCATTACTATCAAATAAAACCAAAATCAACAGTACTGACATAAATTATTACAATAGTCTGGAATGGAAATGAAATAACTAGAATCCTGGGCGGCATGCCCTAAATAAAAGTAGGCACTACAGATGTGTGAATCAACATAATAGAAGCGTCTAAACAAATCTACTTCTCCTGTAGCAGTTATAACCCGTTAAGATATCCATAATCTATGCAGGCATCCCTGATACTGGATACCTAATGTACAAGATACAATAGAAAAGAGAATATGCAAGGAAATGGAGCAGAGTTCGATTGTAATTTTTTTTAAAATAGAAATTTCTTAACAACTATAACTAAGCAGGTATTATGTACATGTTAGATTCTCGGGCTCTCGCTTGAGAATTCTCACCTCTCATTTAGTGTGCACACCTAATGTATCTTATCATCTCCCAAATTAAGGTTTTCAATTTTTGATTCTAACCCATATCATTTCCCCGTACCTCCCACATAATACGTATGATAATTAAACATGTTCATTACTCTTTAATATCAACTTTCACAGCTTTAGGATTTAGTATTCACTTACTTATTTCAATCTAATCTTATTATCAATTTTTCATCTACAATTTCACACACTAGATTACCTCATATATACTAAATGTTACACAATAAATAATGTCACATGTGTGTGTGTGTGTCTATATATATATATATATATTCACTTTATAATATATACAATACTGCATCCTACTAGACTCAGCTACGGTGCATGGATACTCTGCTATCATGTCCGGGTACATCTCGTATCGTACATGGGACTATTGGTTCGACATATCTCATGAACCATAAATATCATATCAATAATATAGGTATTCACCCCACCTATATGTAATACCAACAGGGAACACGCATAACCCAAATAAATATTTCCATACGTAGTATATTTATTTCACATATCGTACGTATTTACAGATTATGACTTTACTTCTCAAATTATATTCCCAAGATTCACTCATCACTCAAAGGGTAATCATTTATGTCTCATATAAATTCGGTAGGTAAAAGTCCACTCCCTACTACTCCATGACATCATAACTCCCGAATTTCTATGAATTAATATTATCTTCAATTAGGTTTATTTCACGATAATCCCTAATTCAGTTTTAACCTTTCATTATATCCCTAGGGTTAATCTCATATATGCCTAAGGTTATTCTAGTAATAATAACTCCTTTACCACGGGAACTGACCTTAAATCATCCTTTATTTGATTTAAACCTCAATTTATATATTCCTCCACAGTAACGAATTCAATTCACACTCGTTAATTTCCCCCACTCCATCCCATATAAGATAATATTATTCAGGTTTTAAGTGTACCCTACTGCCTTCTCTAAGTCTCAATTTGTTCAATTAATCATCACCATATTTTTCTCAAAGTTGGGATTCAAATAAATATTCAAAAATAAATAAATAACATTTTTAGGAGGAGTCGATTGATCGACCATTCCTGGTCGATCGATCGACATTCCTAAGTCTATAGATCGATCGACTAGATAATTGCCTAGATTCTGCATATGTTTACCTACGGTTTTTACACGTTTTCATCACCAAAACCATTATTAATTAATTCCAAACCCCTCATAATTCATCCCACATGATATAGCAAGGTATTTCAAATTATCCCACAACTTAAAATCTAGAAGTTTGGATTAAAAACATCTTATTTCTCATAAATTCCAGAAATCTCATATTTCATCATTTCTCCAAGAAAAACATATAAACTCAGATTTTCTTCACCAAACGATTCCCAATTTCATGGATTAAAATATATATTCAAAAAGATATTTATCCTTCATAATTCTCGTTTCGAGGATTCATGAAAAAACAACTTACTTCATATCATTTTTCAGAATTTTCTAAACAACCTATCATGGATAATATGCATGCTAAAATTTGCAATAGTTAATCACATTCCTGTAGATTGTAGGTCTGAACCGTTGAAGAAGAATTATAGCCTCCACAAATTTCCTTCACTCCAGGTTTGTTCTTGCACAATTCTTCAAATCCTCCCCTTAGGCTCTTGAAATTCTTTCTCAATTCACTCTATTTTCTCTCCAACTTTTTGTATAGTTTTCTTAACCATTGGATTTGTGAAAGTGACTATTCCCTAAGCCCAACATTTGATTTTAAAGATGAAATCCCATTTTTTTCTTTTCACCTTCCATCAAGAAGGCCGAAAGTCACCTATATAAGTCCTGATAAATCTCTAAAACTCCCAAGACCCGAACATAACCCCCGGGTACTCAATATTGGCTATTTAAACCCTTCCAAAAACTTTGGCGTAGTCAAAATGACCATTCGGATGGCGTAAAAATAATTTACTTTTCATTCCATTTAATTATAGTCCCAACACGACTCACACGCGCGTCCTAACTTAATTACCAAAATTATCGTATTCATCACTCGTAATAATTTTATAAAAATCACTATATTGTGTAAACTCATAATCATATATATTACTTTTAATCGCAATTAGTATTCAACACAATTCACATATTACTTTATTCTCAAGCAATATTTAAATTCGGATTAATTTTCAATTATTCCACAATTATTTCTATTTAATCCCACTTTAAAGGTCATTAAAAATACGGGGTGTTACATTGATCGCAACTGTCGTAGGACTTTTGATCTCATTTGCCCTATGTAATAGGAATGCTTAAGAGTGCAAAGCGGGTGTAGCTACTACGACACCGCTTTATTCTTACTTTTGATTATGTATGATGAGGCCTGGTACCCCCATATATGTAATGCTTGAGATTAATAAAGACTGGATTTTATCAATTATTTAATTCATAACTAGGTTTATAGTCGGTAAACGTACTAGGGTGGGGGGATTTCATTATAACCTATTTATCCCATTCATATTTAGTAAATCATAATTAGATTACTGTTGCATGTTGAGTTTCATAATTAGTGTAATTAACTTACATTTAGTTGATAGAAATTTTCCCACTTCGATTATATTTTTCATTTCTTTATAGAGTTAGGTTAGTGTTGACCATCTTACCGCTCATCGTCATGAGTATTCATCCTATCTCCCCGTGGATTCGACCCCGTCTTACCGGGTTTATTACTTACGCTACAGGCTTGCACTTGAGCCTATATAAGCACAAACTAGATACACATTTTTGGTCGCGTCAAGTTTTTGGCGCTGTTGCAAAGGATTTAGGTACGCTATAGGTTAGATCGAGTTAATCTAAAACTTTGACCAAAAATTCATAAAAATCCAAAAAGATACAACATTTCTCACAGTCATTTCATGTAAAATCCGCAACAAACTCCTCAATCAACTCCAAATCGCATTTACAAGAATCCGTTAGTTGTGTACGATCCTGATAGCCCACATACTCCTAACGTTCCTCAATTTTGGGTTCCACAACCCACACCACCAAACTCCATAGCAAGTCACACTTCGAGTTACCCATTCGGTTACACTCCAAGCACACCGAGTGAGGATACTGAGTCCATTGAAGTGAGAGACATGTTTGATCAATCTAGTCATTATAAGGGTGAGGGAGAGGGAGAGGCACCGTATCTCCCTTTGAGAGAATTCTTATATCCCGAGCGATCAGTCACTCCAGGATGCATTCTAATCCCGTACAATGCAGAGCAATTCCACTTTTCGAATGGGATGATCCAAATACTTCCCACTTATCATGGAATGGAGTCAGAGAAATCATATCTCCACATTCGTGAGTTCAAGGAGGCGTGTGAGACTTTCAGTGATCAAACATGCAAAAAATATGTGATCTGCCTCAAGATTTTTCTTTTCTCGTTAAAGGATAAATCTAAGGCCTGGATATGGTCTTTATCTCCAAACTCAATTACGTCGTGAAATGACTTGCAATCCAAATTTCTCAAAAACTTCTTCCCTCCGCATCGAACGATCTCCATTAAGGCTCAAATTAAAACTTTTTGACAACTAGAAAATGAGCTATTCGATCGATGTCTTGAGCGCTTTAACGAGTTAGTCACTTCATGACCTATCCATGGTCTTAATAAACAATAACTTATCTCTTTATTTCATAATCGGCTCAATATCAACTATAAGAAACTCGTTGAAACTATGTGTGATGGACCATTTTTTGAGCTAGATGCTAATGATGCTGAGATCCACCTTAAGTTTGTCGCCGTGACTACTCAAGCATGGGACACATCTGATCTTAATGCCCAAAATCAACCTCGTCAAGCATCCACCACTCCGTCTACGTCCAGTCTGTACCACGTAGACAAAGATACATTGTTAGACCGTCGACTAGACCAATTTTAGAGGAGCATGAGGGAAATGCTCGATGTACGGGTAAGAGAAGCAACCAACTCCATCCACACCCCCATCGAAAAGGTGTGTGCTATTTCCGAGGCGGGACATTAAGGGAGGAATGCCCGATGATACTCATCTACAAAGTTATGCTTCAGGAGCAAGTGAGTGGAGTAGGAGGATTTAAGGGTAATTTTTGTTCCCCGTACGGGAATTCTTACAACCCTTCATAGAAAAACTCATCCTGGTTTTAGCTATGGGAAACAACTTTCTCCGTTGAATCCTAATTCACATGTTGCCCTCCTCCACCCCCACACTTTGAACAAGCACCAAGTATGCAAGGACATATGCAAGCACCACCTCCCGGACCATATATCACTCCACGACGGAGAAGTCTCGAGGATACTATAAACTAATTCATCCAGTCCCAAAATGCAAATAATGCTAAGTATGATCACATGTTCACTGACATGAATGCAAATATCATTAAGTTGCAATCACCGTTGAGTATCCAGGAGAAGGGTAAGTTTTTGGACCAAGGCCCAAGACCTCCTCAATATCAAACTAGTGTTAGATCTACATCCATAGAAAATCAAGAGCACTGTAAAGCCATCAACACTCTATGTAGTTGTAGAGTTGTTGATATATCACCTCCCCCACCTGACATAGCTAAGTTAAAGGAGGCTTTTCCCTACACAAAAGAGGCCGAAGATGCTCCCTTGAAGGAGAGTGAGAATGGCGACACTCGTGAGACTAAAGTCGTATTGAAACCACCCACCGCCGCACCATTTCATCAATAGTTGGTTCCTCCCTAAAAAGGAAACCCCCGTGATGATATGATATAGGTATTTAAGCAAGTAAAGATGAATTTACCTTTTCTCGATGCCATAAAGAAAATTCCCGCCTATGCTAAAGTTTTCAAGGACTTATTGACGGTGAAAAAAAGGCTAAAGGTAAAGAAGAACGTATTCTTAGCAGAAAGTGTGAGATCCATTTTACTCAATGATCTCCCGCCAAAGTTCCAAAATCCAGGTGCACCTCCTATTTCCTGCATCATAGGAGAGAACTGAATTGAAAAGGCCTTACTAGATTTAGGGGAGAGTGTTAACATTATCTCGTATTCCATTTATAGGAAAATTGATTTGGGTGACCTCAAGCCCACAAAAATCACTCTCCAACGAACGGATCGTACTATGAAGATACCAAGAGGTATTATCGAGAAAGTGATAGTCCAAGTTGACACCTTCTACTTCCAAGTCGATTGTATGATTTGGGACACAAAGCCCTCCTTCACCTAAAGTAACCATGTTCCCATTATCCTTGGGCGCCCATTCTTAGATATGGCTAACGCCTTGATCAACACTCGAAATGGGAAAATGCAACTCACTTTCAGGAACATGACCTTAGAGACAAACATCTTCAACATCACCCAACATATGGGTGATGAGTATGATTTTCATGTAGTGGATCTTATTGAGGAGGTCGTAGAGGAGCACTTAGAGGAAAATTTTAGTGGATATGCCTTATATCGAGTAGTGAGAGTGAGGGGACGTATACCAACTTCGAGAGGGAGATCGAGGAGTTGAGAAAGATATTAGACGAGAGAGAGTCAGATGAGAACGTGAGAGATGTAAACTCAATTTTAGGATTTGAGGAACTACCACATAGGGAGTCGTGCTCGGTTCCCTCCAATGAAAAATTTCTTACCCTAGAATTAAAGAAACTACCCTCCAATGTCAAATATGCTTATTTAGGAGAGGATGAGACATTTCCTGTTGTTCTTTCCTCTAGCCTAGATAAAACACAAGAGGCGAAATCGCTGGAAATTTTGAGGAAGCACCAAAGTGATTTTGGTTGGTGCATAGAAGAATTGAAAGGTATAAGTCCATTGATTTGAACCCATTAAATTCACCTCAAGGAGGATGTGAAACCCTCGAGAGAAATGCAAAAGAAGATTTAACCCTACCATGAAATAGGTATTGTGACCTGAAATTATTAAGTTGTTGGACACCAGGATCATCTACCCAATCTTGAATAGCAAATGGGTGATTCCTATACAAGTTGTCCCGAATAAGTCGGGTATGATTGTGTTTGAGAATGCCAAGGGTGAGATAATTCCCCAACGTACCACCACCGGGTGGTGAGTTTGTATTGATTATCGAAAACTCAATGCGGGCACAAGGAAAGACCATTTCCCCTTACCATTCATCGACCAAATACTAGAGTGAGTAGCGGGACATACATACTATTGCTTCCTTGATGGTTATTCCGAATATAACCAAATAGAGGTCGATGTACTTGACCAAGAGAAGACGACTTTCACATGTCCTTTTGGCATGCTTTCCTACAAACGTATGTCATTTGGATTGTTCAATGCACCCGTGACTTTTCAAAGGTGCATGTTAAGTCTCTTTAGAGACATGGTTGAAAGAGGACTTGAAGTTTTTCTGGATGACTTCAGCGTTTTGGGCACCTATTTTGATCTTTACTTAGCGAATCTAGAGAAATTACTTGCCCGATGTGTGGAAAAGAACTTGGTGCTGAATTGGGAGAAATGCCATTTTATGGTCATCAAAGGAATAGTTCTTGGCCACATTGTATCGTCCAAGGGATTTAAAGTAGATGGGGATAAAAATGATGTCATATTTGAGTTACCACCACCAATAACACTAAAAGATGTGCGCTGTTTCTTGGGTCACACGGGGTTTTACGGAAGGTTTTATCAAGGATTTAGCTCCATCACTAGATCCTTAAGTAACCTTCTTATGAAGGATACCCCATTTGAGTGGAATTAATCATGCCAATGTGGTTTTGATAAATTGAAAAGCATGCTTATTTCCATTCCCATCATGCAAGCTCCGGGGTGGTCTTTACATTTCAAGCTCATGTCTGATGCAAGTGATTTCGCGATAGGGGCTATTTTGGGCCAAAGGAAAGATAAGAAAGCTCATGTCATCTACTACGC
The DNA here is from genome assembly GCA_949130495.1 of Sambucus nigra. NCBI lineage: Eukaryota > Viridiplantae > Streptophyta > Magnoliopsida > Dipsacales > Adoxaceae > Sambucus > Sambucus nigra. Next base: position 190,655,948 of record OX422210.1, on the reverse strand, counting down.
TACCCAAACTTTAACCAAACCGCATTTTCTACCTCTTCTCTCCCTGGTTTGTGAACACATTTAATTTTCGTGTTAGGGGATTTGTCCCTCCCGATTGGACACCTCAAGAGAAGAAGAGGTTTATTACTTTGTCACTCATGTTATTATTTGATTATCCATTCCTCTTTAAATATTGTGCGGACTAAATCATTCGACGATGTGTACCGGATGATGAGAAACTAAAAGTCATCCAATTATGTCATTTGGAAGCTTGTGGAGGTCATTTTTTATGAAAAAGACGGCCGTTAAAATCCTTTAAAGCAACCTATATTGGCCCATAATGTTCTGGGATGTTAGAAATTATTGCAAATGTTGCGATAGGTGTCAATGGATGGGAGTCATTATCCGATGATATATAATGCCACTAACCCCCATACTCATTATTGAGATTTTTTATTACTGGGGTATTGACTTTATGGGCATTTTCCCCTCGTCCTTTGGATTACTATACATCCTCGTTGCAGTAGACTACTCTTCTAAATGGGTGGAAGCTATAGCTACCAAAACAAATGACAACAAAGTAGTGGTAAAGTTCTTGCAAGAACACATACTCTCTCGTTTCGGTGCTCTAAAAGCGATAATTAGTAATAACAAAAAGCACTTTTGTAACAAGCCATCAGAGAAGGTTATGAGAAAGTATGCGGTCATCCATAAGATTGGAACAACTTATCATCCACAAATGAATGGACAAGCCAAGTTGAAGAATTGTGAGATCAAGAACATCCTTAAGAAGACCGTCGATCTTAATAAGAAACTTTGGTACCTTAGATTGAACAATTCGTTATGGGCTTATTGCATCGCATACAAGAACCCCCTCGGGATGTATCATTTTCTCTTTACGTATGGTAAGCCCTGCCATCTCCCCGTGGAGCTAGAACACAAGGCTTATTGGGCCATTAAGAGGTTGAGCTATAGCTTGGATTGAGCTAGTGAAGCTCGCAAGCTTCAATTGAATCAGTTAGAAGAGATACGCAATGATGTGTACGGGAATCCTAAGACATCCAAAGAACGGATGGAAATTGCACATGATAAGATTATCCGACACAAAGAGTTTAATTCTGAACAAAAACTTCTTCTTTATGACTCTAGGATTTATTTGTTTTCGGGTAAATTACGGTCTAGATGGACTTGACCATTCCTTGTGAAGAAGGTATTCCCCTATGGAGCTGTGGAACTAGAAGATACAAAGGGGGAGATAGATTCAAAGTTAACGGGAAATGCCTAAAGCCATATTTAGAGGCGTGTGTGGATGAAGTTGACACCATTTAGTTATAGAACCCCATTTACGGGGTTGAGTGAGCTGTAATAGAGAGTTCATCGTACCCCGACGCGTATAGGGTGAATTCTTGTGTATAGTAGTTGTGAGTCGATTAGGGTAGTCAGAGTCCGTAGGTTAAGTCATGAAAGGTTAGGGATAGGAATACCAGCACAAATACGAGAAAGCATATAGGGTTCTGAGTAAGCATTGGGATGTTTTAGGTCGATCATGTATAGGCATAATGGTAGGAACATCCGAGGTTTAAGAGAAATGAGCATTCTAAGTTAGGGGAGAAAAATCATCCATTTGAGGAACCTGGACCGGTTCGATCCTGGGAACTTGGATTGGTCCGTTTTCTAGAACTTAAAAAAATAAAAGGACCTAGTCCGGTTCGGTTCTGGGAACTCGGATTGGTCTTGTTTCTACAACCTATTATCTTCCCTAGGTTCACCCCCATTTTCACCCAATCCTTCCATTTCCCTCCCAAATCGTCCCCTACCACTCCCCCTATCCATATTCCTTCCTAAACCTTTTCCCTCCAAAAATAACCACCCACCTCCCATCACCAACTATAAATAAACCCCCCCTTTTCACCCTCTTCCACCACCACTCTCTCACCACGCTTTTACTCTCTCTCAAATATCCCATACACCTGATTTTCCTTTTATCAACAAGGACAACCAAGACATCCCCTAAAGATATAACTTTGTCAAGATTCTTAATGATGGTGGGCCCGCACACCGCTCCCTTCAATAACGAGTATGGTGTGAGCGTTTCTTCAGCCCATCTCGCAAATTACACATGGAGAGCACATATATAGCTCGAGATGACCTATTATGTCACCAATCTCTTCATGGAGAAGGGTTTATGTCATTTCCTTAATGAGACACATGGGGTGGTTTGGGAACCCCAAGTACGAGCTTTTTATAACTCACTAATTCGAACTAGGCATAACGTCTCCGAGGCATATGTGAGCGGTATTCGCATCCCGTTCTCCTTTGACATTCTCATATAGAAATTAGCAACCAAAGGTGTTCTAAGCCCATTATCATACACATATCACAAACACCTCCCTCCCCTTACCAAGGCTGTATGTATGCCCCGCATTGCTCCCGGCACACTATCGGATACCGAAACATTCTCGATGCGCCGATAAAGTGACAAAGAGCACCTCACCTTTCAAATTTTCTACGTGAATATGCTCAAAACCTCCAATGACTCGACTATGCGCCCGCGCTAAACAACTCTTGTCTATCACCGTTTTTACCCCAACACCCCGATCCACCTAGGTAAAAACATTTATAAAGACATCGTTTATGCGGTTATGGACCAAAAGGGTAAAACCCCTCTCCCGTATGCCTGAATCATCACTTTCATCCTTGCGAATGTCAATATTGATCCTCCCATCGATTTTCCTCGCCTTCACAACCCTCTTAGACAGGGCACACATACTAAAAGTCAGAAGCAACAGGAGATTCTACGAGCATGAAAGGTAGCTCAAGATGAATTGGATGAGGATAAGATTGATGATGAAGAGGGTGATGATGATAAGAGAGAAGAGAAAGAGGAGGCGACTGCGGATATTGAGATGGGGGAAGGTGAGGAGGAGTGTGATGAGGATGCCGATTCCGATTTTGAGCGAGCAAGTGTAGATTTTGACATACGCCTTTCATCGGTCGAGACGCGATTAAACGAGTTCATCACGCAATACCAACGCAATACTAGCATGATGCATCTCCTTCAAGCTGAGATGTATCGTATGTCTATGGGTACGCCACCACTGGAATACTTTTATGACCCATATGACCCGCATGCGCCTGGTGGTTCCCACCCACCGCCCCAGTGAAACCCTTGTTTGGTGTTTTTAACATGTTGGTTGTGTTTGTGCTGTCTTTCTATGGCTGTAACAGCTAGCTATTGGTTTTTCCTATCCTCTTGTAACACATGCTTGTTCTTAATATAAAAATTCTGCAGTTTTCACTACTTGTTCGTTTGATTTATTCGCACTTTTAATTCGCTCTTAGTTGGATTTTCGTCCTTTTTGCTTGAGGACAATGCAAAACTATAAGTTAGGGGGGAGGGGGTGACAAGGGCGTATTTCCAAAACTTCATAAATTTTAAAACGCCCTAAAAAAATTAGAAAATTTTGAAAATTTCCGAAAAAATTGAAATATTTAGAAAAAATAAATATCTTTTTCTTCAAAATATATAAAAATTTAAATTTAATTTTTTTCCAAAATATCACTCAAATTTTGTTTACAGTCTCAAATTTGTAAAATTTCAATTTCACAAAGACGAAATTGACCAAACTTGGAAATTGAGCGAAAATTGACGATTTAACGAATAAGTGTGGAGATTAATCAACCGGGTGAGAATTCGAGCCTAGCAATTTTTGAGAGTATTTTAAATCAATTCGAGTTAATAGTTAACTCAACATTCATTTCAGTGTTTTAAAAAGTTTTTGAGGATCTCAATACCTTTGCTTTGAATAGTTACGGGAAATGTATGAGATGCTATCTCGAAAAGCGCGCTAAACATATCTCTAAATTTAAATTAATCTCGAGATGGATATAGTAAAGCATTGAGAAATTTGGACAATGAAGTAGGCCCTCGTTTGACACCCAAAAATATTGATCAGAAAAGGTAAGGAAAAATTCATCCCTTTTGCAACCCCAATTGAGCCTAAAAATTTTCTCCTTTCGTTTGATAACCCAAAAAATCCAATTGGCCTGGAATTGTGAAAAATGAAAAAGTCAGAATTTAAGTCCAATTTGTGCGATAAAAAGGGGCAAGAAAAACAAATAGAAGTATGCTCAACAAAAATAACAAGTGAAAAATAGAAAAAAATTGGACCAAGAAGAGAAAATGAGCAAAAAGCCTAGAAGAAGCACTAATGGACATCATAATAAGGACTTTTTTACAACTCCGAATTATCTGACCATTCCCATATTACCCAATACACCTTATAACCCATGAAAGTCCTAACTGAGTCCATATTGCGAAATTAAGTACCGCGTGGAGAGTTAAAACACAAAAAGATAATAAAAGAGATTACATGGCATGAATAACAAATGATGTTCCCATTTCCCAATAACCGTAGCCCGTTGAAGAGATCTGTTCACCTCAAATATTATATTTTTTAATTTTGTGTGTGTGACCTTGTGTTCATTACATTTACTCTTATATATCTCGCATATCGAGCGAAATAGTTACATTATGAGTGATTAATTTATGAGTCTCTCTGTGAGATTTTAAAATCAAAACGAATTTTTGAAAAAGTAACGTAATGATCAATTGGTGGAAATTTGCGATTTGATTTTCTACTTCGAACACACTCTATGATTTGAAACTTGTGAATATGATTTTAAGGTGAATATTTTTTCGGGGACTTTAAATTGTCCAATTTTTAGATATTTTGAATTTTCTTGAGTCGAAAACGAATTTTGTGGGTATATTCACTGCAAACCCTTAAGAGACACAAATCGTCCTACTAGGGTAACCTAGGGGTTTAAAGGCTTATTGCATATGCTAAATGCAATCGTTTGCCCACGAAAGAGGTATTCTATCACTAGCTAGAGTTTGTCCATGCTTTTTATTCTTTTACATTTCTTGGGATGATCAAAGTTCTAAGTTAGGTGGGTTTGATTAGGCATAAATTTATCCGATTTAACCCTTTAATTTAGAGGCTTCTTTCACCTCGGGTGATGTAAAATGCATTGATTTATCTCATATCTATAATACTAACATCTTCTAACAAGTACCCCGAGTTTTACGTATTTAACATTAATTTTACAGGTATTTAATGCAGAAGAGAAAGAAAGAAACTGGAAGAAAAGAAAAGAAGTAAAGAATAAAAGTCAAAAGGGAAAAAGAGTAATTTATAGATGGAATCCGGACAAGGACCCAAAATGAAAGTTGAAGACCTCGAGTCTCAAGCAAGTAAGAAGAAACAACGTCCAAATTTGAGTCCTAGAGAAAAAGTTATGAGCCTTGAAAGATGGGAGATAACCATGAGAAACTAATGAGAAAGTGAAGAGAAATTGACCCAAGGACCCTGACTGACCGAATTTCACCATAAACGAGCTGATCCAGCCCCTTTGAAGTCATTGTATAAGTCTTGCGAAACGGATCGATCTGGGTTTCATTAAAAATGAAACGATTCTCACCCACCCTTAAAAGTCACTAAATACCCTGGGTGAAGCGAATCAATCCGATATTAAGAGAAAATGAACTAGTCTGGTACACACCAGACCAAACCAAAATATAATGCTGGGCTGGTCCGGAGGTTAAATTTTGTAATTATCCTATTTTCCAAATAGAGTCTTACATGGCTAAAACTCTTATAATTTCATAGGTTATTTATTCAAAACAAATCCAAGAACATAGGAGAGCTTATTTTTACCTAGTTTTAGAGAGAGAAAGCATAGAAGAACCCTAGAAGCTCACAATTTCAGTTGTTAATTCTCAATTACAATTTAGTCAGTGAAGTTGATTTCTTTCTCTTCTCTATTGTTTGGTTTCAATAATTCTTGCATAATTAGTTTATTCCCAGTAGGTATTACATCTTTATTCTTCTTTATAATTAATTTCATCATGAGTTCAGTTGCATGTATCGTAGGAACCCTAGTTTTTGTTAATTGCACCATGGTAGGCTAGACTTTTAGGGGTTGGGATGCATGAACCCAAACCGATGTGGTTTGCACGTGTGTAAAATTAGTTCCCTGGAATAAGTAAATGATAGAATCATGCTAGGTGGTGATCACAACTGTTATAGGACTTTTCATCTCGTTTTCCCTAGGTAATCAGAATGCTTAAGAGTGCAACGCGCGCATAGCTACTACGACACCACTTTATTCTTACTTTTGATTATGTATGACGCGGGCTAGTACCCTCATATATGTAATTCTTGAGATTATTAAAGACTAGATTTTATCAATTATTTAATTCACAACTAGTTTTATAGCTGGTAAACGTACTAGGGTCGAGGGATTGCATCTAACCTATTTATCCCATTTATATTTAGTAAATCATAATTAGCTTACTCTTGCATGTTTAGTTTCATAATTATTTTAATTAACTTGTAGCTAGTTGATAGAAATTTTCCCACTTCGATCATCTTTTTTGTTTCTTTTTAGAGTCAGGTTAGGGTTGATCTTCTTACCGTTCGTCGTCACGAGTATTCGTCCCATCTCCCAGTGGATTCGACCCCGTCTTACCTGGTTTATTACTTATGCAATAGGCTTGCACTTGAACCTATATAAGCACGCACTAGATACACATTTGTGGTCACGTCACCCTGCATGAGGGATTGCGTGCCATATTTAAATGTAGTGTGAGTGGGAAGAGAGAGCATAGTTAGACAGGTGTCATACCTTTATAGGAGATATTGAGAATGCAGTTTATCCTGATTGATTCGTATCTTAGGCCAAACACACAAAAATTAAAATTTTAATAAATTTTATCTCGAATTAATTTAGTGTGTATGCAACAATTAAGTTAAAAAATGTGAAGAAGTAAGGAAAAATATCTTTCGAGCAAAACCTCTATTTCACCTCTCTATATGATTTGACAGACACAGACGACTTAAAGACTACCTATGACTCTAAGCATGATGCATAGTTCTTCAATTATTCTATAGAAATGAAATTTTTTTAGCACCACCCACAGTAAGCAGTCTCCCCTCGATATACACTAATCAACTATGCTCTTCTTGATTTGATAAAGTGACCTCTAAATTTTTAAAGGGTTTGGATGAAATTAGAAGAGTTTAATCACAAAAGGAACCCAAAAAGGGTTTGAAAAAGATTTCAAAAGAGTTTTCAAAGACTGTAATCCCACATATCCTTTTATAAGGAAATTTGTTTCAAAAGGATAAACATAAGAGATTTGGATCAAATTCACTTAAAAAAACAAAAACTCATATGCTCGTTCGAATGACGTACCTCGTTCAAATGACATGCCCTTTTTCATTTGATCAAGCTTCTAATGACATTTCAAACGACATTCCAGTCCTTGATGAAAAATCATCTCATTCGATCATGCGAACCTTCATTATAACTATGTATCCCATCTCATTTCAACAACTTCTAACGAGACTTTGGGCGATATTCTAGAATTGACCAAAAGGTATCGTCCTAAATTTTGTTCGAATGTTTGGAATCTGATTCTAATGACATCGTGTAACTCATTCAAATGACAAGAAAATCTCTTTCTAACGAGTCATCAAAATTTTCCAAAGTTTTATTAAATTTATTTAAAAACATTTTGAAATGAAAATTCTTAAAAATATGTAAACCCCTAGAAAAGTAAAGGGTTTTACGAAATTACCATAACACTTCTGAATGTTGTTGCGATGAACGATTCTTTCATCTTCCAAAAGTCTTAAACTTTGTCTTCTATTACGTTGAAGAAGTCAAGATGGTGCAGTGTATGTGTAATAGGATAAACTATAAAAAAACTGAGAAATTATAAAACTTCCTCTTACAAATTTGCCACTGGCTATTCTGGTATAAAACACAAACCGAGGCCAAATTGACCCCTAAAGAATAATAAAACTAATGCCCTCCCAAATAAAGAAATGGAAATTCATAACTGTGTAAGTCTTTAACTAAAATGTCTTCATATTGTGCAGTACATGAAATCATCATTAAGGCTAAATGACCTACACACAAGAGACAAAGGAAATACCGTGACACATATAAGCTTTAAAATATAATTAAAATTCTCCCCCAGTTTGTTCTCCCCTTTTTTATCCATAATAGACAAAGAAGTAAAATTTAATCATAAATAATAGGCATCACATGAAGAAGCAATATATCATCACAAAGATAATCAATAACACACATGCAATTATAATCTTAAAAGGCATAATGTTCTCCCCTTAGTAAACAACTATTTTTTAATTTTTTAAATATAGGTATAAAAACACATAGTCACCATGGAATAACATTAAAATATCCGAATCATGAAAATAAGATGAAATTGTGTGAACATTTTCCATAGGAAAATCAACATAAACATTCATAAAATATGAAATAAAAACAACTTTTAAATTCTAATTAAAATATGCACACAAATAATATACCATTGTAGATTCAAATGTTTGCGACAAATAAACACAGTGCTCAACAAATCTCCCCCTACATCACATACACCTCTCCCCCTTTTTGTCTCAAATAGACAACTCGGTGAAAAGATAAACATATCTAGCATGAGAGAAATCAATGAAATATATCTAGATAAACATGAAAGGAACCAACTAAAAATGATCAATAATATCGAATCTAAAGCTTCCAAATAGTAATCAAATAAATGAATAAGCAATCTATGCAGGTGTGACAAAACGAACCAATGCAGCAAAAAATGTGATCAATATGAATCTGCATATAACAAATTTTCTAGAAGCAACTCAGCATTACCAAAAATATGACATAATGCAGCAGGGTATTGAAATTGAATTAATTGCAAAAGACAGACGTCGCTCGAACGATAACTTCGCGCGACATATATATGTCTCTCAAACGAGCAAACGAAAATCCCAGTTCCAGTGCAGAAGGTTAAACAGTGTTTCCTAGTGAAAAAATTTCGTAAAAAATATAATTAGAAGGGGCTCAAAACTGCAAAACAATAGATAAAGTAAAAAAAATACAAAACAACCAAAATGTGAGTTACATGCTAACATAGAACCAATGTGATCAAACATGAACATGGAATGTGAGGGCATGAACTACGACAAATGAATCACAATACCAACACATCAAAACAATCAAGAAGCTCTAATTGATAGCTATAAATCATCAAACTTTATTATAGCCATACATAACAATTAAAGTGGGCGCTAAATTAACTAAACAATCAAACATGCACACAAATTTGGAATTTTGACGATTCTATAAACAATAGCGTCATGATACAATTTTTTAACATTAGGATTCGTGGTGCAAACCCATTTCATTTATTTATCCAAACTCCCTCAATTATATGATATTTTATTTTGAATAAACATAAATTAAATGGCCCATGTTTTGGCATATGATTCTTTTTATTGCCTTTAATTTTATCTGGGCTCTTTTAAAGAGTAGCTTTCAGGACGAGTCAATTTTCCACTCTCGCTACCTTTTCCCGTGAACACTCATTAATTTTTCAATTATAAACCTCATGGTAAATGGTTCTTACATGCACACCTCCTCCTTATGTCTACTTATGCATAGATTATAAAATTGAGATAAGAACGTCTCATCAAACTCAAATATGTAAGAGATGTCAAACATCTATATAAACTCGTGCATGTATGCAAAGATGGCATATATACAAAGTCGAATCAAAATACAATGGCATATATACAAAGATGGCATGTATGCAAAGATGTCATATCAACTTCGAAAAAACTCATAATACAATGGTTAAGATCATTCTGAGCATCAATCATTATGACCAAATATCCTAACCACATGGATAATGAAAGGAAGGGGGTCCAAGCAAACCATTATGCCACATCAAATATGTAAACTCAAAAACAAAAAATAAATCAAAAATCTTTTTAGTTTTTCAACATAGTTTAACTCAAATAAAAGCAAAATATTTTGTATTTTTCAAAAAAATATTATAAACCAAAAATCTTTTTGTATTTTTCAAATAATACTCAATAAATGAAAAATGTAACACAAAAATGATTCACGTGCCATAACACTAGCAAGATGTAAATCATTATGCAAAGACTAGCGTATGACAAACATGGTAACATAATTATCCATTAGATCTAGCATGGGATGAATCAAGTGCAACCAAATGAGAACCATAAATTTTTAGTCCTAAATCCACTAAATCCTATTTCCTAATCCACATAGGTGTAACATGACGGGTGGGGGTTTTGGGAATCGAAATGACTTTATTTCTAAACTTCTTAGGAGCATTCCTAAGATCATAGCAAAAACGTCTAAGGTGACATTTCCTACCGCAATGTGTGTAAGTGTAAAGACGATGGGAATGATTGCGAAAATGTCGACCTCGCCTCATGTTCCTAGTGGGCTTTCTCATACGGTATTTTATTAGCCTATACTACACCTATCACTTATGTATTGGCATTGGGAATGGGAACAATATTGTCTTAGCCTATACTACACCTATTACTTTTGACTTGGACGAAGCCTAACTTCCTATCCAACTTCTTCGACCTATATTCATAGTCAAACTTAACATTAATCGAGTCTTTAAACTTCTCCTACAACTCATAAATCTTAGACTCCATCACACACCTAAACTCCGCAAACTCTAGCAACTCCTTTTTCAAAGTATCAATCAAACCATGAAGACTATCTCTCTCTTTCTCAACGTACTCTAGATTCTCCCCAAGCTTATTCTCCCGTGCCTTAAGATACTCAATCAAAGAATCATTATTTTCTATGGCACACTCATTCAACCTAGCTTGCAATTTAGAGTTAGCCTTTTTTACTTTAACCGCCTCGGCATACATTTCATTAAATGCAATTTGTAACTCTTTCACATTAACCTCCTCTTCTTCACTAACTTCTCCCTCACTCACTTGGGATTCAATTGCCTCGGAAGTGTAATGCACATGAGAATCTTTGTGGGAAGATTTATCGTCATTGCTCACATGACATGCCAAGAAAGCAATAAACATGATCTCATTGGGGGAACTCTTTCTCTCTTCTGGTTCACTATCACTTAAGGAGGCATTATATGCTATCGGTTTCTTTTCCTCTTTCTTAAGTCTAGTGAGACACTTGGTAAGTTTATAACCATAACCCTCACACTTAAAACAATTATCCGACTCAACCATATTAAATTTATCACTCTTATCTTCAGGAGTGGATTCAACCTTGTTGTTATTGAATTGCTTAAATGTTTATGCATCTTTCGATTGCTTTTGAAACTTAAGATTTTTTTTATTTTTTATCCGAAAAGGCGACATCCTTAAAATCAAAATTGGAATCGTCATCCGAAACTTTAGTTTCCTCCTTTCGGGCTTTCAAAGAACTACCTTTTTCTTTCTTTGGAACTTGCGTAGAGCTAAACATATCAAGTTCATAGGTTTTAATTAACCTATAATATCTTCTAGTTTCGTCGAATCAAGCATAGCTAAGTAGTTTAAAACAGTCACTTTTGTATCAAACCTACGCGACAAAAATCTCAAAATTTTCTTTATCACATGGTTATCGGGAATCCTCTCTCATAAGTTAAACGACGAGTTGACAATATTAGACAACATCAAACGACTCAATATTTAACATTTTAATCGTCTCAAACTGAGTAGTGAGATTTTGTAACTTAGACACCCTAACCTTGCTAGTGCTCTCATGAGTAAGTGCAAGTGTATCCCAAGCCTCTTTTGAAATTTGACAAGTCATGATTCTATTATACTCTTCCGCTGTGACATGTGGGATAATAACGTGCAAACCTTTAGAGTTGCAAAATGCAAGCCTATGTTCAACATCAGTCCATGACTCAACGAGTTTTAAACTAGTGACCTCACCCTCTCATGTGATTGGTGGTGTCCAACCCTTTTCCACAGCTAACCAAACATGCTCATTAATGGATTTAAAGCACTTCTCATTTGAATATTTCAATAAGAATAATTTGTGCCATAAAAAACAGGAGAACAAAAACTTTTAAAACCTCAAAAATTCATCTAAAAAAACACAAGGGATCAATCAAAAAAAATATATTTCTAGCTCTGATACCAATTGATGGTCCCTTTTTATTTCTTATGTGAAAAGTGTTTTAAGGAGGACAGGAACAATTTCTCTTTTTATGAAAAAACTTTTTCCCAATTTTTAATTCGCACCAAGTTGTGAACAATTTCTAACTTAACTAAATTTTATCTTGATTAATTCTAAACATCCATATAGTGATTAAAGAAGGAAAATAAAGTAAAGAATACTCACAACATCAGATGTACAAGGAAAACCACCACGGGAAAAACCTTGGACGGCCCAAGCGAGGTAATCACTATGAATGTGGAATTACAATGAACAAGCACTAGTCTTACTCAATGACTCAATCCCCATGAGACTTCATGCTCCTATGATCTTCAACCACTCCTCTTACAGTGCCCATGAAGAATGTCCTTCTTCCATGATACCAGCCCATAGCACACGCGTCCATGTATGTCTCCGTGTCCACCGATATGGCATGTCATGTCTATGATGTTGAAACCAGACTCCACTGAATTTTCACCGCAAAACCAATAATTTTCAAGTGTAGAACAACTCTTCTTGGTGCTAGAAACATCACTATAGCATATATTGATGATAACTCGGATCTTTGAACCTCTAAGGATGCATTTACTTTGGAAAACCTTATAAAACATGTGTACGGACACGGAATGGTATGAAAATAGTTTTTCTAGAATGCATACTTCCAAAATCTGAAGGAAACACGCCTATATATGAATTACCTAAGGCGGTGGCTAGATCGAATGACAAACGTTGTCGCTCGAACGATATGACCATGTCGTTCGAACGATAGAGGCATCTCACTTGAACGACAATGAATGTCGCTTGAAGCCGTCTGAGAGACGAGCGTAATTAGAGTCCCAATAAAAACCAACTTTAATCTGTCCTTATGAGATTTAATGAAAGTGTAAAACATTTCAAACACTTATAAAAAATTTAAAAACTTTTATTTAATAAAATAACATCCTTATCTTTATACAAAATTAAATTTTGAGTCTCATTAAAATACACATTCATACCCGAGCAATCTCGAAAATCTATGGAGCTTGGAGATGAATAAACTTGCAACAATTAAACTTCGGCATAAATAATTGCTTTAAGCTTTGTCGCAATGTCTTCAATTAAACTTCAACACGTCATAGTCTGTGTGGGTTCGTGACGATAAAAATACGACATATAACTCAAACGTGTTTTGTTCCAGGAATAAGTCAAAACTATACAATGGACTTAATTAAAATTTTTTTCCTTCAAGATAAGTGCACGAAGTCACGAGACACTTCAAAATAAAGAACTCAATTTTTACCTTAGGTGTAAAAAATGTTGAACTAAATGAAATTGACCCGACTTATGAAAAATGCCATGAATTTTAATGATTCTCAAAACAATAACACCAAACTATTTAATGTTTTTCAAGAGAGTCCGTTGTGCCAACCCATTGATCTTCTACTATATAACACCCATAAAATCTCACATATATGTAACGAAGCATGAATGAATATAAAATAAATGGACTAGTCACTTCTATTTTTGTGTGTCGTTAATCTTTTTAGGCTTTTTTTTTTGCAAATGGTGGCTTAACTCCAAGAGAGTCTTTCTCTTTCATAGCCCATTTCCATTGCTTAACATTTATCAATATTTTTTGGGAAATGAAGTCCAAGAAATGGTTATTACAAGCCCAACTTATCTATTTTTACATTTCGTTCATTATTATGCAGGATTGAGATGAGAACATCATATTCGACACATGATAAGAAAGTACAATGTTCAAAACGTCCATGCATGTGTTCAAAACGTACATCATATTCGACACATGATAAGAAAGTACATCATATTTGCCTTGTCTCATTAATCTTGTAGCAAACTCATGATCTTTGTGACCCTTACCCTCCCATTCATAACATCTCTCTTCATCTTTCTTAGGGTGATATTTTTTTTTTCAAAATTTTTCTTGCCTGATTTGTATTTTTTATTTTTCTCAAAACTCTTCTATTCTTTTGAGTATTTTCTTTTCTAAGTTCGAAATTTTTTTAATTTTTTTTTGCAAAAAGGGTTATATTATCCATATCAAACTCATACTCAGAGTCAGATGAAACTTCCTCTTTTTTTTTAGATTGAACTTTTAATGCAATTACATTTTCCTTAGGTTTAACAGTTTTTGGAAACATGTCAATCTCATACTTTTGAAGGTCTCCTACGAGTTCTTCTAACGTAAGCCTATCTAATATCCCCAATGAATTTAGAATAATAACCTTAAGAAAAAAAACCATCCCGAAAGTGATCCCAAAATCTTTTGAACTATACGCGTCTCAAGAATTTCTTACCTAAATTAAAAATAGAATTGATTATGTCCGACAACGTGCAAAAAATTCATTGAAGGACTCCAACTCTAGTATGGTTATAGTCTCAAACTATGTGGTGAGTTTTTGAAGCTTAGAATCTTTCACATCATTGGTCCCCTCGTGAGTGAGATAGAGGGTATCCTAAGCTTCCTTAGATGTAGTGCACGTCATGATGCAAAAGAACTTGTCAGGGGTGATGGCTCATGAAATGGCACTTAAACCGTATGAGTTAAAATTACTCCATTTGAAATCTTCTTTTGTCAATGCAGAGAGATGTTTAATACTTTCGACAATATCGTTAGTCATAATGGGTGGTGTCCATCCTCTTTCACAAACATGTTAGACTCTTTTGTCAATATATTTTAAATCATACCTCATCTTATCTTTATAGTATGCATAATTAGACCCATCGAAAACATGTATCCTACTATATAAATTATCTAAAAAATCTAAATTTTTAAGGATTATACAAAAACTTAGCGTAACCAGCTCTGATACCAATTTCAGAATGAGGATTCTATGGATTGTTTCCTATCTTAGGCCAAACATAAATAAATTCAAATTTTAATAACTTTTATCTTAAATTAATTTAATGTCTAAGTAACAATGAAGTCCAAAAGTAATTAAGCCAAACAAACATGTAAACATGTGAATAAGTAAGGAAAAATCCCTTTCGAGAAAAACCTCTATTTCATCGCTGTATAAGATCTGATAGACACTAGATGACTTATAGACTACTTAGATCTCTAAATATGATGCGCAGTTATTCAGGTCTTCTACAACAATGACACAGTCTAGCACCACCCATAGGAAGAATTTTTCCATCAGTATCCACCGATCAACCTTCTTCTTCGACATTAAATCTTCTACTCCACAAATCAACAATAGAAATGAACTCTACAAGGGTTATTGAACATAAATTGTGTCCTTCTATATTCTATTAAGTGATATCTAAATTTTCAAGGGGTTTAAATGAAAATTGAAAGACGTTGATCACAAAAGGAACTCTAAAAGGGTTTGGAAAAGCTATCAAAAGAGTTCTTAAATACTTTGACCCGCATATCTTTTTATAAGGAATTTTGTTGCAAAAGGATATACATACGAGATTTGGATAAGATTTAATTGAGAAACAAAAATGTTCACGTTTGTGCGAATGACTTCGTACCTCGTTTGAACAACATGACCTCTTTCATTTGATCAGCTTTCCAACAACATTTTTAATGACATTTCGGTGCTTGATGGAAAATTATCTCACTCAATCACGAGCAATTTTGTTTTAACGACGTACCCCATCTCATTTGAATGACATCCAACAAGACTTCGAATGACATCCCAGGATAAACTAAAAATCATCATCACAGATTTCGTTCGAATGTTTGGAATCTCATTCTAATGACATAATGTAACTCGCTCGAATGACAAGAAAATATCGTTCATCAAAATTTTCAAAACATTTCTTAAAATTATTTTAATAAATTTTGAAATGAAAACACTTAAAAAGATGTAAACCCATGGAAACATATAGGTGTTTACCAAATTACCATAATTCTTCTGAATGTTGTTCAGATGAATGCTTATTCAATATTCCAAAAGTCTTTAGCTCTGTCTTCGAATACGTAGAAGCAAGCATGATGGTACAATGTATGTGTAACGTTATAAGCCAAATAAAAAATAAACTTAGCAATTATATATATATTTTTCCCACAGTTTTCTTATCAAAACAGAGAGTTGTTTGAAATATCTTTCAAAACGTGGTCATTTCATATAACGGTAATATTCATGCGTATTTGATATGCAATGTTAGTTACATCTGGGTTCCTTTATTGATTAAAACGCTATCATTTTCCAAAACTAATTTTACGTCTTGTTTGAGTTGGTTACATCTAGCTTACACTCGTTAATATTTTATGCAGTCTCTTGTGTTTCTTTGAGGAGCGTCAGATTATTTTTAATCAATGGTTGTGTGCGTATTTTTTGCAATCCATATGACTTTAGTCTACACCGATCAACACACACCTCACTACTCGATATATAGAACCCTTTGGGTCTCATTTTAAACAGTCCGAAAAAATTAATTTCGTGGCCAAACTCTGTCAAAATTTTTAGTGAGAAAGAGAATAAACGAGAATAATTTTTGTCATCTTCAAATGTTGATTTCCGTTCAAAACTCAAGTAAAGATTGGAGATCTATTATTTTAAATCTGCACTTATGATTTTTCAAGGGTACATATTATTTGTAAGTGATTTCACTCATCTTTTTGTGTTTTATTTAGATCAGACTTTAGATCTAAAGTTTGTACACAACACACACTTGATTCACGAAATTATTTTTTTTTTCTGTGAATATTTTGTTTGAATATTGTTTATAAGTTCTTATATGTTTTAAAACATATTTTTGAAGAAACAAAATTATTATTATTCAGATATATCTTATTTGAGGTTTAGAAAGTTTAACCTAAGTTTCATTGAGGACTAATTTGTGAAAAATTAATATCTAAACTGAATATTATTTTGTTGACTTTTTAAGAATGTTTTAGACTAATCTTAAATATTTGTAAAAATAGTCTTGATAGGATATTCAATTAAAACCTGAATTAATATAATATTAGTTTTCTGAAAAATAAGTTGTGTATATTTGACTTTGTGATTTTATTGAATATATTTGAAGTCATATTATTTCTATGTATATGTTTGCTTGGTCTTTGAGGTGATATCATGATTTTTCATGTGCATATCACTTAGAAATCACTCA
Organism: Sambucus nigra; assembly: GCA_949130495.1. Taxonomy (NCBI): domain Eukaryota; kingdom Viridiplantae; phylum Streptophyta; class Magnoliopsida; order Dipsacales; family Adoxaceae; genus Sambucus; species Sambucus nigra. The sequence continues at coordinate 190,638,866 of OX422210.1, read as the reverse complement.
CTACACAACACTTATTCACTTAGACACTTTTTGATGTGTATATATTAGATCAACTCTGATTGTTCTAATTTTTGTGAAAAGAGAAAAGTAAAGTTTGCGAACATTGTGTTAAATCAAGAAAGGTTGATTTAAACAATAGAATAGAACATAAGATTTTTTGGTGATATCTAGGAGAAAGATAAATTATTGCATTACATTCAGTTGTACGATTAAGTGTAGGTGTCCGTCATCTAGGATAATACACAACACAAAAATACTTCACTAAGAACTAGGAAACATTAGGCACTGAGCCAACCTGAGCTAAGGAAGCTAGAGGGGAGGCTGAGACATGAAGATAACAAAGTGAACAAGAGCTGCATAATAAGGATAATCACGGAAGAGCAACCAGAGCAGAGAGAAGCTTGGTCGAGATAGGTAATTGTAAGGACACAATTCTCCGATTGAGACTTAATGTAGTTTTGGCTCATAGTCGGACAAAAATATTTATGTCATAGGATTGTTTTTAATTGTATCCATTCAAACCTATGATGGGGTAGTTCAAGACGTAGTGGCCAAGATATTAAAGTTTCATCAAATGCCGTGTGTATTGTGCCTCGTTTCTACGTCATCAACATGGTTCCATTGCTCCTAAGGTATGAATGCATTTTAATATATATATAGGAGCTTAGAACAATAATTAATTGGGTGTGATTTATAAATTTTTATAAATTGTTTTATCGACTTTGTTTTACTCAGAAAATATTTATTTGATCTTGTCATAAAAAGTTTTTGACTTAAAATGAATTTTTATTATTTTCTGATTTTCTGGAACGTCGTTCGAAACACACCGGTATCTCGTTCGAACGGTCTCTCGTTCGAACGAGATTTCTAGGTCATTCGAATGAGACTTGTAACGAGATTTTATTTTTCACTCTGGAAACTAGTTAGTAAATTCGTTCGAACGAAAAGTCGTTCGAACGAGTTTTGGCGGGAATTTTTTTTAGGCAGTTTTTTACGGTTTTCCCACTATTCCACTACTTTTCCCTACTATCTTTTGCCATATTTGATAAGGTGCGCGAACCAACTTTTAGAACTAACTTTTTCATAACTTTCCATTTCCTAGAGAGAGTTTTAGAGAGCTTAAAATTCAAAAGAAAAAGTTCATGTTTTAATTCTTTTTGTTTTCAAGAAAAAATTCTTAAACACTTATGTTACACCCAATTGTTGGTTTAATCGAAGTTTCAATATATAAATATCTTGCTTGGAGTGTTCTGGCACCGGTTTTTACTTTACCATTTGAAGAGTTCGTTTGGATTTCTTTCTACATCCCATAAATAAGAAGTACGTGGTTTAGCTACGGCATTCTCATGTGGATAAAGGCACCATATGTGGTTGACGGTTGTTTCCTAGAGACTCATTGGTGGATTCTAAGGTTTCGGTGGAGTCCAAGATTGTCAACTAAGAGAAGGTCGGTACAAGAAGGAGCATCGGGGCTTGAAAGGATTCGAGTCGAGTGTTGTAAGTCTTTCGTGTCTTGTACTTGTAAAATACCATACTTAGTGGACTTAAGGCTAGGGTCGTCCGAGATTTTTTTCCCATTGTGGGTTTTTTCTCGTACATCGCGGCGTAGTGATTAATTGTCTATTTTATCTTTTGCATAATTCACCTAGAATGGATGCTTAGGTAAAAAAATAAAATTGGTTCAAATCACTACTTATGTGCAAAATGAATTTGGGTAATGTTTCAATTAATTTAGTTTAAGTCACTTTGTTTAATTTGATAAAATTTGGTTTGGCCTAATTTGCTAAAATGAATTAATATTGTTAGGCAAATTTCTAGGACATGAGTTAAACTAATTTGGTTTAAGTGAAATTAAAATATGTGTGGATTTAATCTTATTTCACTTAGTTTAATTTTAATTTGAAAGAAATAAAAATTTGGTATTTTGTGTGTATTTAATTGAACCATCTGCTTCCGCATATTTAAATGGAAATTGAAATTACTTTTGGTAAAATTTAAAATTTTGGGGGTCATGATTTTCAACAGTAATAGCTTTGTTTGATTTATCTTGCTTTGAGTCTTCTTGCATGTTTGTATAATCGTTCCTATTTCATTTGGTTTTAGTGGAAGTAGACTAAGTTGACTCTTAGGAGAGTCCATCATTTTTACGGGGAAGGGTCTTTGCGAAAATAAATACCGCGTGCTTTACATTTTTTTGTATATCACCTCACACAAAAAAGTAAATTTAAATAAATAGAAACTCGCCTAAAAACTGAAGAGATTATTATTTTGTAAATCACCTAGATTTAACAAAGATAATAATTTGGACTTTTAATTAACTTTGGAAATTAAATCTGTTTTTATAAACTTAACAATACAAGAAAAAATTGAATTGGTCCCTCTTAGAATAATCGGTAAAACTCGTAGGTAAATTGCGTTTACTCGAAAATCATTTACTTTCGCACCTAGTATTTTTGCACATCGTTGGGTGTTTTCAAGTGATATAAGAGGTAGACTTTAAAAAGATCTATTTTCAAAACTTTTGTCAAACTCTTTTTACCTTATTTTAATGGAAGATTCTACTCATTTGCTTAGGTTAGGAAATTTCAGTAGACCTCTTATTTTTTATGGAACGAATTTTTCGTATTGGAAAATTAGAATAATAACATTTATTCATGGCATATTAGGAGATGATGTTTGGGATTTAATTGAAAATGGTTATAGGCACCCCACTACTCCTATAGTAGAAGTTAGCACTATTTTTTGAAAACATAGAACATCTGAATTAAGTGTTGATCAGAAAAAGATAAGCAATTTCAATAATAAGGGAAAAAATGCGATTTTTATTAGTGTGATTGAAAATGAATTGAAACATATATGTCATTGCATTGCTAGTAAAGATGCTTGGGAGACTTTAGTAATTACACACGAGGGTGACAATAGGGTAAAGTAATGTAAAATGTAAATGCTGGTTTAACAATACAACATGCTAATTATGAACGATAATGAACCATTTGATAATTTTTATGTGCGTTTGACTGATATCATTACCCAATTCCATGCGAATGGTTTTGAATATTCTGATAAAGATGTGTGTTCTAAAATTCTGAGGTCCCTTTACCCTAGATTTGATCATAAACATTATATCATAGAAGAGATTAATGATCCATCTCTCACACCTCAATTGCTAAGATCTAAATTAAGAACTATGGAACTTGAATTAGCCTTTCGGAAGACTCTCACATCTTATGCTAAGAATGAGTTGACCAATACTTATAAAGTTTCTTTTAAAATTTCCTATCCTAATAAAAATAAGCATAAGGTAGTTAAACAACATTTTGAATCGGATGATGACTCTGATGTGGAATCGGATGAAATTGACAAGACGGACAGTCAACTTGATGTTATGTCCTATAAATTTAAGAAACTTTTGGAGCACATAAATGCTATTGCTAAGAGACATACGCAAGTAAATAATTAATAAAGTGAGTTAACCCGGCACCATAATAGAACTTCAAAGCGAACTTCTGATTATGACAGTAAAAGTAGTAAGGTTGATAAATCTAAATTAGCTCGTCACAATTGTGGGAAACTCGGTCACTTTATTGCTGAGTGTAGGTCTAAGACACAGTCCAAGCATTATAAACAAAATAAGGTGCACATAACTAAAACTTGGGATAGCTCTTATGATTGTGAATCAGAAGATAACTAAGGAAATTCTAAATCTAATTGCCTTATGTTTTTAGGAAAAGTTTATGACTGTTGCGGAGATGTGTACTTATCAGGAATGACTAATTCCAAAGATGATTTTGATTATCATGAAGTACTTGATTTTATTGATGCTGCTAAATCTTTGTTAGGTAAACAAATTTCTATGCTTGAAATAATTGCTCCGTTTGATGCTAAACGTGCTTTATATGATTTTAAATCTGATGATATCAACACTACTCATAAGGGCATAAATGATCATGAAAATATTGTTGGCTATGATGATTACTCAGAATTGCATGTCAGGAGTTTGCAAAATAGACAAGAATTATCGAATTTGCTTAAAATGCTTAGTGAGACCTTAGAGAATCAATATAAGATCGTTCAACAAAATTCCATTGAAATGAGCTATGTCAAAAATGATTTTGAAAAATAGTCACTTGATTTTAAATTTCAGATTATGACTTTAAATGAAAATTTGTCTTCTTTTGAAGAAAAACATAATGCAGTGCTTTTGCATGTTGAAAAATCCAAACAAGTTTGTGAAATGGCTTTCAAAATGTGTCGTAGTCGTAATATAAAATGTTTTGACCTTGACAAAGTGCTTGATGAACAACGATATAAGGGTGATGCTATAGGATTTGGATATGAGGGCCCTCTTGAAAAAGTTGATCCAAGAAGACCAATATTCTTTGTAAAAGACCAAGAAGAAATGGATCTTCCGTTGGATAGTAAGTTGTCTGAAAAGGCTAAAGGAAAACAAGTTTTCATTAAAAGTGGCATTGAAAATTTCATTGAGAAATTTGTGGGACCGTCTACGTCAAAATATTTCCCCCTGCCAAGAGACTCTATAGACCTCTTAAGATAATTATTCGTAATGAATCTGCTAAGCCTGTAGAGGGAAAACACTACCATTCAGACCTCCCTACTTCTAGTAAATTCTACACTAGGTGCGATGTTTTTGGTCACCAAAAATGGGAATGCTTAGTAATCGGAAGAAATGTACTTATTTTAAAAGTTATGACCGAACCGTTAAGCGATTTACAAATTTTCGTAGCCAGGGCACTAATAACAATTAGAATAATTTATTCAATAAGTCTAGGCCTCATGTTAGCAAGAAAATAATTTCGAAAGATAAATTTTATCTTAAATTTTGAAAGGCACAAAAAACGTTGAAAACTTTGCCTGTTTGGATTAGGACTTGTGACTTGAGACCTCAAATGGATTTTTTAAAGTAAAAAAAAATGCCTAATTAATGTTTGTGACGTTTGCAAGAGTGAGAAAATCATTAAGTCTCCTCATAAGAAGGCTAAGGATTTAACATCGTCGAACCCTTAGATTTATTCAATGATGGGGGAGGTGAGTTTAATCAAAATAGAGTCACCAAGTATTGTGACGCTAATGGATATTCTTACCGGTTTAATGCTCCAAAAAATCCTAAACAAATTAGGTTAGTTCCTTCTATTGCTTGTGATTTTCAACTTGCTGGTATGCTGTCTATGCCTTATGATAACTCTTGTTTATAAATAACTTCAACATTTGATTGGAAAGATTGTATTTGAATATTAGCTTGTGTTTATTCTGCATCTTGATTACTAGATCTTCGAGATTTTAGGAAGAAGATGTCTACTAATACCGGTATCTCTTAAATCCATGTTTAATCTAGAAGACATTTATTTTGCAGTTTATAAATATTTACTTTTTTTTCTTCTTATCATTGTCTAATTTAGTCAACATGGGGGATAGTTGAGTACATATTTCTGATTTAATGTGTTGATATTATTTCATGCATAGTATCTGGTCTTATTTTGTTATGTACATTTAATTCTATCTTTTAATATTTTGGTAGAGTGAGTTCTATTAACTTGATTTCTTAACAGAAAGTGTATTTATGTTTTGCAGGTATTTTCGTCGGTCGTCAAGAGTTGAGTTTTTTTATTTTCTAGGATGGGTGGGTAGTTATATACACTTTTTTAATAGGACACTTTAGGAATTAATTTACTTTAGTATATTATTTGATGTACTGAAGGGTTTTGTCAAAATTAGTCTAATGGGGGAGTTTGAAGTTACTTATAAAAAGCACTCCTAGGGTTTGCTTTTCGTGATTTAGCTATATAGACCTTCATATAGTTGGACTTGAATTTTGACAAAATATTTTTGTAAATAGGATTGTGTCTTGCCTAGCTACGCCAAGCTCTCTATGGATGTCTACATCAAATAAGCTCTCGACTCGGTCTGTCATCTTAGAAAAAGGTAATTTCCACACTTTTTATTGGCTCATAGGAATTTAATATTCACATAGGACACGACACGACACTGCATATCACTTTATCATATCTATTGATTGAGTGTGTGTGTTGATTAAAAAGAATTTTTAAAACAGTTACAAATTAATTTGGAATTTATTGTTGTGATTAAGTATTTTTTTTAAAAGAAAATTTTAGAATTAATTTTTTAACGTTTAACATTTTTTGTCGTGTAAAATCATTTTTGTTTGCTTTTGTAATTTATCATTTACATAGGTATACACTAATTCATACATGTGTGGAAGGCCTTGTTTATTTGAGTAGTATATGTTGATTTGTTATATATATATATATATATATATATATATATATATATATATATATATATATATATATATATATATATTATTAGTGTAATATTATATATTGTTAATTGATATGTATTATTTCTTGTGACATGTTCGTTATTGTTATACAATATATGTTATTATATATGTGCATGTGTAAGTAGTATATATTGTTGTATGAGGTCTCTTTAATTAGACCTGTTCTCGGCTTGACATTAACAGGTCTATTAATATATAGCCATAGCAGGTCTATTTGTTCCTCATAGACTGTTGGCGATTGGACCCTTATATTATGTAAGGACATAAATTTCCAATTGAGTCCCTGTATTGTTTTGACTTAATTCCGTGGACAAAACTGTGTTTGTAATATGTCATAGGGAGAATTTTATTTTGTCACGATCCCACTTGGTCTATGACGTATTGAAGAAATGGAAGACATTGCGACAAAGCTTCAAAGATTTAATCATGCCGATGTTTATTTGGTGCAAATTTAATCGTCTTCAAAGTTAATTTCATTCCGAGATCACTCAGGTATGAATGCGTATAATTAAAGGTGCTCGAAATTATTTTATAAAAGATAAGGATGAATTTTTATATAGAAAAAGTTTTAAAAATGTTTTAATGGTTTAAACTTCGTTTTATGATGATAAGCACGAAACAAAGTTTGACTAATTTGTATCTCTTTGTTAAGAGACATTTTTATCCAAAAGTCAAAGAAAGTCAAACTTCTGTGAGGTCGCTCAAACGACATTGGATCTCGTTCGAACGAGATACAATGTCGCGCGAACGACATGCTTAAGTCATTTGAATGACACATTTTTTGAGGCAGCGTTTAAATCCTATTTAAACAGTGTTTGCATCATAATTTCGGAAGTCTGCTTTCTGGAAAATTGTTTTACAAACCAGAACCTTGTTTGCACATGTTTTCTAAGGTTTAAAAGTCTTAAACACATCCTTAGAGTTTGCAAAGATCCGAGTTATCATTCTTATATGTTTACGTGATCATGTTGCACCAAAGTTGTTCTACACATTGAACACAAAGGGTTTTGAGGTGAAGAAGCGACGGACATCGTGTTCGACATCGTAAACGTATCAAAGCCATATCGGTGGACACCGAGACATACGTGGACGCGTGTGTTGTGGACAGAGATCGTGGAAGAAAGAATTTCTGCATGGGCACTAATGAAGAACGGTTGAAGATCAGAAGGAGTGTCAAGACCCGGGGGGATCGAGTCTTAGTGTAAGGCTAATCTGTCTTTGTAAAACCATTGTTCATAGTGATTGTCTGGCTTGGGCCGTCCAAGGTTTTTTTCCCGTTTTGGGTTTTTTCCTCGTACATCCGGCGTTGTGAGTATCTTTACTTTGCTTTACTTGCTTTAATCTCTAGATGCATGTTTAGGATTAATCAAGATGAAATTGGTTTAAAGTAAGAATTGGGATTTCACAACTTGGTTGGTGCATAATTAAAAGTAGGATCTTTTTCGAAGAAAAATTGGTTTTGTTGAGAAACACACATATTGGGCACTCTTCAAATTGGTATGAGAGCTAGAAAACATTATTTATTTGTTTTTTGATCCCGTGTGTTTGGTTACCTCTCCTGTGTTTGTTTTCTATCGATGGATTCTCTAAGCTTTGATGATTTACATCATTTGAATTTAAATTTTGCAAAATGTATTGAAGTTTTGGAAAAAGAAAATTCTGGTTTTAAAAATAGAATTGAATATTTGCAAAGCTTTCAAATTCAAAGAGATATTTGTCATGAGCATTTTAGTTCCTTATTTAAATATTTTAATATATTAAAATTGGGCAAAAAGGAGAGTGATGATAGAGTCCTCTTTTTAGAAAAAGAGTTAGAGGATTTGAGAAATTCTAGTGTTTGTGCCGTTGAGGAAAATATTTCGATTAATGATCTTGTGGCACGAGAAATAGCTCTTAGGGATAAGTTTTCTCACATTGAGGGGGAGCGAAATAACCTTCTAGGGGTAATTGAAAATTTAAAGAAGGAGTCCCTAAAGTTTGAGGAATTTAATCGTTTGCTTGAGTGTAAAGTTTTGAAGTTAAAAAATGATTTAAATGACTCGAGTAGTGATGGTAGCGACTTATCTTGTTCTTGTGGCTCGATTGTAAAAGCCAAAACCATAGTTTATTTAGAGCATCAACTACATCCGAGGGTATTAGAAAAGGTCAACCTAAAGGTCCCGTTCCTCGTCGTGTTTTTACATGTTCGCATTATGGTAGGAAAGGTCACCTTAGGAGTTTCTGTTGTGATCTCATAAAAGACCTTAGGAAGATTAAACGTAGTGTCCCATTGGTTCCCAAAACCCGTTTTGTTAGGTATACACCTGTTTGGGTTAGGAAATCCATTTTGGACATGCTAAATGCTTCGTTGGTTGATTCTCACATGCATACACATGATTCATCTCTTGTTATTTCTTATGGTTAGTTGCTTGCATGTTTTGTCATACGCTAGCCCTTGCATCATGATTTATTATTTTCTAGTGATATGACATGTTTATCTCTTTGTATTTTATTTTTCACTTGTTTGAGTCATATTTTGAAAAATACAAAAAGATTTTGTTTTTTGAGAAAACTTTTGAAAATCCAAAAAGATTCTTCTGTTTTTGTTTTTGAGTTTACATATTTGATGTGGCATATCGGTGTGCTTGGACCCCTCCCCCCATCGTTTCTTTATCCATGTGGCTAGGGCATTTGGTCACTATTATCGATGCTTATAATGATCTTAACCATTGTTTATATGGGGTTGTTTCGAAGTTGATATGCATCTTGATTCGACTTTGTATATATGCCAACATCGCACACATGCACGAGTTTATATGGATGTTTGACTTCTCTTGCATATTTCAATTTGGTGAGGCGTTCTTATCTCAATCTTGTCATCTATGCGTAAGTAAACTTAAGGAGAAGTGTGCATGTAATAACCGTTTACCGTGAGGATTTGAATTAAAAAAAAATGATGAGTGATTCACGGGAAAGGGCTACTAGAGTTCAAAATTAACTCGTCGTGAAAGCCACCGTTTAAAAGAGCCCAAAAGAAAATGCAAAATGCTAAGAAAAGGGACAATAAGATTTTCTCTAAGTTGAGAATTCTAGAAACCTCAAAATAACTTGAAAAAGTATGTTTTATATGAGGGTGTTTGGTTGTAGAAAATTTAAACGGGTTTGCACAACTAATCCTAATGTTGAAACATTGCAATTTGATGCTATTGTTTGTAGAATCGTCAAAATTCTGGATTTGTGTGCATGTAGTATGTTTAGTTCATTACGCTCACACTTTAATTGTCATTTGGCTATGATAAAGTTTGATGATTTATCGCTATCAATTAGAGCTTCTTGATCGTTTCGATGTGTTGGAATTGTGACTCATTTGTTGTAGTTTCACGCCCATTCATTCCATGTCCTTGTTTGAGCACATTGGTACTATGTTTGCATGTAACTCGCATTTTAAGTTTTTATGAGTGTCTGCATTTTGTGCGAAAAGCTTACTGTTTTAGCATTGTTTTGCATTTGTCAAGCCCTTCCTGAAATTTTTTTTGTGGAAATTTTTTCACTCGGTAATACTTTATAATATTTCTGGGAATTTAGGAAAATTTGGCAGGTCGCGCGAAGTCATTCTAACGACATTGCATCTCACACGAACAACTCATGTCCTTCGTTCAAGCGACTTCCTCATCTCGTTTGAGCGAAGTCCTTGGCTCGTTCGAATCACAGGGTGAAAATTGGCTTCTGATTGGTTTGCAGTCCTCTGGTTCGTATTGATAATTCTTTTGGTACTGCGGGAAGCATTTCTGGAATGTTTGGTTTATATGCATGTTCTTTTATGTTCCAAAATGGTATTTTGCATATGAGTCTGTTTATCACACTTGATTTGATTGGTATACTCTTTATGTGATTCCATGGTTTACTAGCTACTGATTAGTCATCTTTTGATCTTTTTTAGCTGGTTGTTTCATGTTTATCTAACGGTTTTTATTTTTCAAAATCGTTATCACCTTGATTCTATTTGGTATCATATTCTCATGCTAGATATTTCATATTGGTTTATCTTTTCACCGTACTTTCTATTCGAGATAAAAAGGGGAGAGATGTATGTAATGTAGGGGGAGATTTGTTGAGCGCTATTATTGATATCTGGATTTGCATATTGTTTGATTATATTTGTTTCAAATTGGTATCAAATAATTGCTCACATGCTTCAAATGATTTGTTCGTATTAGAAATATAAATTTGTATCATTTGTTCCTCCATACTTCACTGGGTATCTGTTTGTCTGTTTCATGTGTGTAGGTATCCTTCAGCGATTCGAGATTTCAAGACTACATCACATTAAAACAGTTCATGCTTGCCAGTGCTACATATTTTAGGCATCATACGGCTTGACGACCCGGTTAGTCATTTCACTGGTTTAGTTTTGTCCCGAAATAGTCAAAGGGGGAGATTTGTAAGGACATAAATTTCCAATTGAGTCCCTGTATTGTTTTGACTTAATTCTGTGAACAAAACTATGTTTGTAATATGTCATAGGGAGAATTTTATTTTGTCACGATCCCACATGGTCTATGAAGTATTGAAGAAATTGAAGACGTTGCGGCAAAGCTTCAAAGATTTAATCATGCTGATGTTTATTGGGTGCAAGTTTAATCGTCTTCAAAGTTAATTTCATTCCGAGATCACTCAGGTATGAATGCGTATAATTAATGGTGCTTGGAATTATTTTATAAAAGATAAGGATGTAATTTTTATACAAAAAAAATGATTTTTAAAGTTTTAAAAGTGTTTTAATGGTTTAAACTTCGTTTTATGATGATAAGCTCGAAATAGAGTTTGACAAATTTGTATCTCTTTGTTAAGAGACATTTTTATCCGAAAGTCAAAGAAAGTCAAACTTCCGCGAGGTCGCTCGAACGACATTGGATCTCGTTCGAACGAGATACAATGTCGCACGAACGACATGTTTAAGTCGTTCGAATGACACATTTTTCGAGGCAGCATTTAAATCATATTTAAATAGTGGTTACATCATAATTTCGGAACTGTGCTTTCTGGAAAATTGTTTTACAACCCAGAACCTTGTTTGCACATGTTTTCTAAGGTTTAAAAGTCTTAAACACATCCTTAGAGTTTGCAAAGATCCGAGTCATCATTCTTATATGTTTACGTGATCTTGCTGCACCAAAGTTGTTCTACACATTAAACACAAAGGGTTTTGCGATGAAGAAGCGACGTACATCATGTTCGACATCGTAGACGTATTAAAGCCATATCTGCGGACACCGAGACATACGTGGACGCGTGTGTTGTGGACAGAGATCGTGGAAGACGGAATTTTTGTGTGGGAACTAATGAAGAACGGTTCAAGATCAGAAGGAGCGTCAAGACCCGTGGGGATCGAGTCTTAGTGTAAGTCTAATATGTCTTTGTAAAACCATTGTTCATAGTGATTGCCTGGCTTGGGCCGTCCAAGGTTGTTTTCCCGTTTTGGGGTTTTTCCTCGTACATCTGGCGTTGTGAGTATACTTGACTTTGCTTTACTTGCTTTAATCTCTAGATGCATGTTTAGGATTAATCAAGATAAAATTGGTTTAAAGTAAGAATTGGGATTTCACAACTTGGTTGGTGCATAATTAAAAGTTGGATCTTTTTCGAAGAAAAATTGGTTTTGTTGAAACATACACATATTGGGTACTCTTCATATTATTCTCATGCACACCTTTGGCAGTAGCATGACATAGTCTTAGCCTTAGTCTCATGACCTTATATCATTAGACATGTTACCGATTTGAACACATGATCATATCTTATAGAAACGTCTTATATATTTTTTTCCTACGATTTTCTTATCAAAACAGAGAGTGGTTTTAAATATCTTTAAAAACGTGGTTGTTTCATATAATGGTAATATTCATGCGTATTTGATACACAATGTTAGTTACAGTTGGCTTCCTTTATTTATTAAAATGCTACCGTTTGCCAAAACTAATTTATATGTCTCATTTGAGTTGGTTACATCTAGCTTACACGTGTTAATATTTTACGGAGTCTTTTGTATTTCTTTAAGGAGCATCAGATTATTTTTAATCAATGGTTGTGAGCGTATTTTTTGCAATCCATGTGACTCTAGTTTACACCAATCAGCACACACCTCACTACTCTATATATAGAATCCTTTGGGTCTCCTTTTAAACATTCCGAGAAAATTAATTTTGTGGCCAAACTCTGTCAAAATGTTTAGTAGGAGAGAGAATAAACCAGAATAATTATTGCCATCTTCAAGTGTTGATTTCTGTTCAAAACTCAAGTGAAGATTGGACATCTGTCATTTTGAATCTTCACTTACAATTTTTCAAGGGTACATATTATTTTTAAGTGATTTCTGTCATCTTTTTGTATTTTATTTAGATCAGACTTTAGATCTAATATTTGTACACAACACAACTTGATTCATGAAATTAATTCTTCGTGTGTGTGAATATTCTGTTTGAATATTGTTAATAAGTTCTTGTATGTCTTTAAACATTTTGTTTTAAAGAATATTTTTCAAGAAAAAAATGTTATTATTCTGATATATCTTATTTGAGGTTTAGAAAGTTAAACCTAAGATTTATTGAGGACTAATTTGTGAAAAATTAATATCTTGACTAAATATTATTTTGTTGACTATTTAAGAATGTTTTAGACGAATCTGAAATATTTTAAAAATATTCTTGATAGGATATTCAATTAAAACCTGTATTAATCTAATATTAGATTTCTGAAAAATAAGTTGTGTATATTTGACTTTGTTATTTTATTGAATATATTTGAAGTCATATTATTTCGATGTATATGATTGCTTCGTCTTTGAAGTGATTTCGGGATTTTTCATGTGCATATCACTTAGAAATCACTCACTACACAACACTTATTCACCTAGACACTTTTTGATGTGTATATATTAGATCAACTCTGATTGTTCTAATTTTTGTGAAAAGAGAAAAGTAAAGTTTACGAACATTGCGTTAAATCAAGAAAGGTTGATTCCTTATTACTCATTACTTGGTTGGTTATTAATGTTTGGATTTGTAATTATTGAAGTATTTTTTGTAGGTACATCTCTTACATGGCATTCTCTTTATTGTTAATGATTACTTTCATTATATTTGTCATGTTTACCATTAATAGCTAGTTCTTATAGGTTAGGGATCATAAATACACCATGGATGATTGAACATGAAAGTTAGGGTTTGATTTAGGTGCATTTTGATTGAAACTCTTGCGGTTATATTACATTATGATAGCTTCTTAACTTCCCTTGTCATGCAATGGTAGTGCTATAATCTTTACAGCAAAGTCAATCCATTTGTCACCATAATTAACTAAATCTTAATCTTCCATTAGTGAGTTTGATCACTACAAGGTTGATGTTTGAGCTTAATTGGGTATGGTCGATTAAAATTGAGTTAAATTAAATTCCATCACTTATTTATCTAGTCGAAGGTCGGGGAATGATCCCTATTCCCTTTCCCTATTTCAAACACAAGTTTATTTTATTAATTTACACTTATTTTAGCTCATTCTAAAATACTTGTTAGTTATAGTTAACCACTCTCACTATTATCATCTTTCTCACTTTATATTTGGAATGTATAGCAACTTTTTATAATCTGATCAGCTAACCCCTTGTATTTTCTGAAAAAACCATTTTCCACCCCTTAACTTTCGAGCCATTACTCAGAGACCCCATATCACTTCCAAAATAGGCAAACTTATTTTTTAGAGCCCTTTTTCGATGAAAAGTATCTTCATGTGCACACTCTTAGTTGACCACCTCTATTAACACCTCGATCTTCAATCGAGGTACACCGACACGAACACCAAAAAAATCTTTGAGAAAAATAACTTTCAAAACCTGAACTAAAGCTTATGGTGTTAAAAACAACAAATACCAAAGTATGCAGGACCAAAGTACAAATAACCAAAAAAAATAAAAACCCATTTAATCCATTAAAAAAACCAACAAACATCCCATATGGTGGCTTTAGCTGATCAGCTAAATGCCCCTCTAGGAATAGCAAGTCGTCCAAAGGCTTTAGACAATCGGCCAAAGTTTATGACAACCAAATCTTATCCAAATCATGTCTCAGATGTTGATAAAAAATCAATGGCTACAAACCTTTAGCCGATTGGCCAAATCCACCTCCAAAGCCCATATAAATAGAGATGCCCACCACCATCAAAATGTATCCCAAAACCCCGCGAGCCCAACATTTGATTTAGTTTTCTGAATTTCTTTATCCTGAGCACCCAAGATACTCAAGCTCCTTTTTTGAAAAGTCCCAAATGGCACGTAGTTCAGAAAAGTCATTTTTAGAAAGAAAAAAGTTGTACTTTTGTGGAGTAGCCCCCAAAAGAGGTTTGTACTATATTGAAACCTCTTTTCAAATTTTGAAAAAGTCGACACTTCTAGCCGAAGCTCTGTCTGGATGAAAAGAAACAAAAGTGAGTCTTTTCCCAAAGTAAAAAGTTGGGTTTAACCGCGAGAGTAAAGAACCTCTGTCCAAATTTTGGAGAAACAGCTCCCCAACACACACGCGCGCGCGCGCGCACACACACACGCACACACATATATATAGGCTCGAGTACATACTCAGTATACTTACCAAGTATACATACCCACTTTTTTAAAATAGTAATAAAATTATATTTTGGCTTAAATTTTTTTTATGACATTGAAACATGTCAGGGACCCATATAAAAAATCAGCTCAAAATAACCCTTTTTCGTTATTTTAAAAAAATCGATCAAACTTTCACAACTTTTAAAAGTTGTAAAAGTTTAATCGATTTTTTTAAAATAGCAAAAAAGGTTATTTTGAGCTCATGTTTTTTGTACGAGTCCCTTGAAATGTTCAAATAACATACAAAAAAAAAACTCAAATGAAAAATATTTTTTTAATATTTAAAAAAATGGTTTGCATTAGCGGTATGTATATTTGGTATGTATGAGATTCTCTCTCTCTCTCACTCTCTCTCTCTCTCTCTCTCTCTCTCTATATATATATATATATATATATATATATATATATATATATATATATATATATATATATATATATATATATATATATATATATATATATATATATATATATATATATATATATATGTATATTTGTTATATACTGTACATACTTATGTATCCTCTCTAATCCGACCCCCGTTTAGGGGATTGGGTATGAAATTTATAGAATTTATATTTGTATAAGAATAGTTTATAACCCAACACCTCAACTTGTGTCAAAAATTGACATACTCAAAAGCTAAATTGATACAAATCACATGCGATGATTCCAAAATACAATCATGAAAACTGACGTGACCACAAATGTGTAACTAGTGTGCATGCTAATATAGGCTCAAGTGCAAGCCTGTCATGTTAGTAATAAACCCAATAAGTAGGGATCGTCTCCATACGGAACTAGAATGAAGAATCGTAACGACACGGAACAAATGACTAACCCTAAAATTGACTCTCGGAATAAATGGAAAATGTGATTGATTGTGAACTAAATGACCACTAACTAACACGGGTATTGCATCCTTAAACACACCGGTTACCTAGGGCAAACGAGGTTAAAATATCTACGATGGTTGTACGTACTATATAACACGATTCACTTAAAATTCAATTCAAGACCTATTTTCTAGATGGGTAAATTACATTGGGATGGGTTCATGCACCCCAACCCTTAAAAACATAGTTGGACATGATTAAATTAATTGAAAATGTAAGCTTTAAAGTGCAGGAATTCATGACAATTTTGGAAATTTTGATAAGAAAATTTTTGAATTAAGAATTGAAAACTAGTAATTAAAAATTAACCTAACTAAATTTTGAAGAAATTGAAAGAAAAAATTAAATTTGACTTGCAATGAGAAAATCTGTATATAAACTTTGAATCTTGAATTAATTGCGACAAATCTTCAAAACTAGGGTTCTTCTATGCAAGAGCCCCCTAAAACTAATAATATTCGAACTCATTTTAATGTCTAACAATAGGTTAAAATCAATACACTATGAAATTTACATGAGTTTGAACCAAGTAAAACTCTAAATTAGAAATAAAAAATCTGAGAAAATCTCAACCAAACCGATCCGACGGGTATTGTTCGGTTCGGTTTGGTAGCATCTGGATCGGTTCGTTTTCTTCTCCAAATGGATCGTCCTGGCCCTCATTTTGATAATAGAGCTCTTAAAGGCATCAGACCTATTCATTTACATCGTTATCCGAATCGGTCCGGTGGTTAATTTTTCACAGGGCTTAGATCTCCTCCGGATCGGTTCATTTTTTGGCATGGCCGGCCTGGTGCGATTTTGGAAATCTTCCCTTCTCTTGATTTTCCTCTCATCTTTGAATCTCCATAACTTATGATCCAGGTCTTGATTTTGGATGTGGTTTCTTCCTACGCTCTTGTAGTAGCGAGGTCTTCATTCTTCATGTTGGTCCCTCGTCTTAACTTTAGATGTGAAATGACTATTTTGCCCTTTTACTTCCCTTCCTTTGTTGATTTCTCAACTTTGGATTCCTCTTCTCTTCACTTGCATTAAATACCTATAAAAAGCATGAAAAATACGCAAAACACGAGGCACTATGTGGGAATTGTCACTAGCATATAAATGATATAAATCAATATGAATTACATTATTCGAGGTGCTAAAAGATACTAAATTAAGGTTATAAATCAAGAAGAATTTATGCCTAATCAAATCCCCCTAACCGAGAACATTGCATATCTTAAGCAATGTAAAAGAACTTCACCAAGGATCAACTCTTGAAATTCATTTTATTAAGCAAGAATACCACTTTCGCGGGAAAGCGATTGCATTTAGCGTATGCAATAAGTTGTTAAACCCCTAGGCTACCTTAGTAGGATGAGTTGTGTCTCGTGAGAGTTTGCAGTGAATATACCCACAAAATTCATTTTTCGGCTCAATAAAACTCAAAATACCTAAAAATTGTATAATTCAAACTTTCTGAAAAATAATCACCATAAATTTGTATTCAAGAGTTTCAATTTGACGTGTGTGTGTGTGTGAGGCCATAAATGAACCTCGAATTTCCATCAAGTTATCATTACGTTACTTTTTCAAAAATTTGTTTTGATTTCAAAATCTCACGGAATGCTCTCACAAATGAATCACTCAGATTATGGCTATTTTCTTTTAGTATGCGTCATATAAGGAGTAAATGCATTGGAACACGAACTTATGCACACAATATTAAAAATAGGAAAAATTTTTCAATGAAAAGATCTCTTCATCGGGTTAGAGTCGTTGGGAAATGGGAACAGTGCCTGTTATACACATCAGTTAATCTCTTCTATTATATTTTCGTGTTCTAACTCTCCATGCGGTAATTAATTTCGTAATCTGAACTTGGTTAGGAATTTTTCGGGTTGAGGGTGTATTGGGTAAAATTGGGAATAATCAAAAAGTTTGAGATTGGAAAATGTCCGTTAGTGCTTTTTCAGGCTTTTGCTCATTTTCTTTCCCGTTTCTACTTTTTTCTTACTATTTTTATTGAGCATTATACCAAATTTTTTTCTTTCCCCTTTTTATTGAAGTATTTGAACTTAACTTCTGAATTTTTCATTTTCACAATTCCGGGCTATTTGGGTTTTTCAGGTTACCAAATGAAAGGAAAATTTTCTCCGACTAATAATGGCTAGCGAAAGGGTGATTTTTCACAATTTTTTGTGGTTAATCTTTTTGGGTAACAAAAGAGGGCCTAACATCATTTATTCGAATTACTAATTATATTGCCATACGCATCTCGAGATGAATTTTAGTTTAGGGATATTTTAACACGCTTTTTGAGGCAACATCACGCACTATTCATTGACTGATCAAAACAATAATTTGAGAACCCAACAACTTATATCAACACTGCTTTGAATTTTGAGTTAATCATTAACTCGGATTGATTTTAATAACTCAGAAAAAAGTGAAAGGCTCGAAATCTCACCGGGTTGATTAGTCTCCACATTTATTCGTTAAGTAGTCAATTTTCGCTCAATTTCCATTTTTGGTCAGTTTTGGCTTTGTGCATTTGGATTTTACAAATTTGAGACTTCAAATAAAATAAAAATGATATTTAAAAAATTTAAATTCCAATATTTATTTATTTTGAAGAAAAATATTTTCGGTTTTTTCAAAATGTTTATTTTTTTTTTGGAATTTTGTGATTTTTTTTGGTTTTGGGGCATTTTGAACTTTGTGAAATATGAAAGCGCATGCGTACCCCCCGCCCCCCCAACTTAAATTTTTTCAAAGTCCCAATACAAAAAGGACTAAAAGCTAAATTAATGACATAAACAACAAAAATGGAACAAAGTACAAAATGCAATATACAAAAGAAAGCATAAAACACACATGATACGTAATCCAATTTCCATGATATATCTTGAGAACATACAAAGTTGTGGAAAAAGAAAATTTGAAACATTATATGAGCAGCCTAGAAAGAACAAACTACTGGGGGGGGGGGGATGAGAAGGTTCGGGAGCATTTGGGTCGTATGGGTCATATAAATAATCTGGGGGTGCACCAAAGGACATGCGATACATCTGGGCTTGGTGACAATGCATCATTCTTGTGTCGTAGAGATACACTTGACGGTTCGCTTCCCGATCAGCATCGTATTTGGTTGATAAACCCATCATCAAATCGAGCGTCGAGCATTGTGATTCAAATATCAAAGTTGGCTCCCAGGGGATCAAAATCAGAATCGCCGTCCTCGTTATATTCACCCTTATCACCTTCTCCCATACTCACGTCGGTGTCCCCAGTGGCTTCTTCCTCGAAATCCTCATCATGCTCATCATCCGTCTCGGTATCATCATCATCATCATTACCATCGTCATCTGCCTCCTCCGCCTACCGTGAGCGGATAATCTGCCGTTGTCTCTCGCTATTGGTACGGGTGCCTCGCCAAAGAGGATTGGAAAGGTGAAGGGACCCGTTGGGAGGAACAATGAGTATGTCTCTCGCTATTGGACCGAACTTGTAATACCCTGATTTTTATTTTTATTTAAATTAAATTAATTATGTGTCAAAATGACCTTTTATGGACTATTAATACTTTTCGCGACGCTTATGACCCATACGTATATCCTGTAATTTATTTGCATATTCAAAATAATTATTTTCATATACACGGATTGAAGAACGAGATTAAAACAAATAATTTTAAATTATTATTCGAATTAAAAGTGTTTATAAATTAGCGTAATACAAAACGTAATGTCAATGCGAAAAAAATACAAAAATGTGTCCTACACACCCCAATACTAATTAATAGTTGGATGCAATTTAAAGAAGGGGCTTTAATGGTCTAGTCCTTGGACTAGCAATTTTGGACAAAAAAACCCGGCCCAACTAATTTTAAACGATTAGGTCCAACATATAAATACCCCGAAATTAAAACAAACACGCACTATTCAGAAATCGAAGCGCCAAAAACACTGTATTCTCTCTTGAATCAAAACCTTAATCGTACCATCTATTCGATCAAAACCCCAAAACGAATTTATTTCTTAATCAAATTTTGGTCAAGAACAACATATAAATACTCCTGATCGAAGCTCTAGAAATTCTCTTCGATCAAAATCCTAACTCTCTTCGATCAAAACCCTAACTCTCTTCGATCAAAACCCTAACTCTCTTCTTTCAAACCTTAATCGTTGAAGTTCTACATTTTACATTCCAAATCAAATTCTTCCAAACAGCACTAACAAGTATGTATACATTCTATTATCACCTTTTTGTCCTTGTGTATTTTGTGTTCTCATATGTATAAATTTGTAGACATATTGACTGATGAAATCACATTCTTCTTTTTCATGATATGTATTTCATCATATATTTGTTTCCCTCATTTTAATTCCAAAACACACTTTTTCCATGTTAGATATATGTATTTCATCATTGTACTTTTCCTCCTGTATACATCATTTATCGAGGATTTATCAAGGACTAGGATAATATATACATGATTGGAATATGTACATCTACAAGTCCTGTGTTGCGTGTACTATGTGTATTTTGCGTGTACTTTTCAAAAGTACACGCAAAATAAACAGAGTACATGCACATTGAAAATTAATTTCTCAATTCATTATGCGTTTACTTTTATGTTTTATACGTGTACTCTATAGAATATGTACATCTACAAGCCCTGTGTTGCGTGTACTATGTGTATTTTGCGTGTACTTTTCAAAAGTACACGCAAAATACACAGAGTACATGCACATTGAAATTGTATTTCTCAATTCATTATGCGTGTACTTTTATGTTTTATACGTGTACTCTATAAAATATTAATTTCAAATCCATATTTGATCAATCCTATGTTATTTTGGTCCGCGCCAGTGGCATTTGAATGATATTCCATGAGTTTTTAAGATTGAGGAGTGTTTTTTGTCCAGTAGCCAGCTGCATTTGAATGATATGTTATTAGGTAATAATTAGTTTTATTGCGTGTACTTTTTTCATTTTTTGCGTGTATTTTGTTGAAAGTACAGGCAAAAAATTCAGAAAGTACACGCACATTCAAATTCAATTTGTTCAATCCAATGTCCATGTACTAATGTGTATTATGAGTGTACTATTTTGTATTGTTGTGTTATTGTTTAGGAATCGTATGATCAGGCATGTTCAACTACAAAACTGCTGCTTGCACGTTCGAAGATCTTAACAATACAAAACCTTTCACATTGACAGTGAATAGTACTAATGATGACAAAATTTATTTTCTCGTTCGCATCAATGATAGAGCTAAAAGGTTACTTGGTTTCTACTTCTACTATGAAGACATTTACTGCACTTTTGATGTGCAACAGCTTTAACTAACTGAATCCAAAGCGAAGGATTTAGCTAAACGAATTGAGCAGTATTGCTTAAAGGGTTTTGATAATGTTGGAGCTTTTAGCATTCAGCTATTGTATCACTTCTTTTGTAAGGACATTTTTGTCCATTATCAATTTGTATGTCGTACGCCGTTACACCATTGAAGAAACTCAAGATCGCATCTACATCAACTGATCCGAATATCAAAGCATCTTCAACATCATAGCCTCTGCGAGAATGAACTTGGTAAAATTCTGTTTTTACGTTCCTTAAAGTTCATATTTAGTATTGGGAAATTTTTATAAAATGTTTTTTATAAAAATAAGAAGTAAGTTAATTAAAGCAAAATGAGGCTTTTAAAAGGATTTTATTTTTCTGGGAAAATCGGACCGGTCCGCCCCCTACCGGACCGATCCGCAACCGGACCGGTCCGCCCTCAACCGGACCGATCTGCTTGCTGCAAATCCAGTAAACCCCGGACCGAAAGCGAACCGAAGAAGCCAATTTTTAAAAGAACCGATCCGAGGTCGGACCGATCCGCCTCCAAGCCGGACCGGTCCGCCTGGGATAAATTCGGCCAGATCTGTTCGAGATTTTTTAGGCTCAAAGTTTTCTTATTTAAGCCAACTTCGGGGAGTTATTTTTTAAGACTTTTCAAGATGATTTTCAGAGTCCTAAATACTCTAAGTCTTCACCTTTTTGAGTCCCAAGACTCTTTTTGATTCACACCAAAAATCCCAATTACTTTTGTGAATCTTTTGGAACCCTAGAACACAAACTCTGTTGTTGTTCATCTTTGTGGAGAGATCTTTGCAATCGAGGGCTGCGTGCCATTGCTGAGGGAGTCTGTACAAAGTTTCATGGCTGCGTGTCATTGAGGAGTGCTGCGGTTCTTCCTTTGTTGATTGGACTGAGGTTCATGTGGGTTCGCTGCGTGTGGATTCATTGCTGCCCTCCTGGAAAGGGATATTTCCAGCCGCCGACTACAGAATCCGATACCTGAGGGTAATTCTTAGTCACTGTATTTTCATTGTAATCCGATTGTAAGCCGTTTTCTTACAAATTATAGTGAAAATAAAAGGTTTTGCCCCTTTGGGGGATTTTTCCTGAAATTGTTTGTTTTTATCCTGCATGCTATATTTTATTTGATAAATCATCTAGATGCATGTCTTAGGGTTTTAACTAAAATTTGGGTTTAATTAAAATTGGTGTTTTTATTTGAGAAGTCGCAATATTTCCGCTGTAGCTGCACTCTCAAATTGGTATCAGAGCGGGTTACGCTAATTTATCGCGTGATCTTGATTTTTCAAGGATTTATTTTTTTGATACAATTTGACTTCTCACGTCGTCAAATTGGTATCAGAGCCTGTTGCACTAAGTTATTGTGATTTTATAAGGACACAAATTTCCAATTGAGTCCATATATAGTTTTGGCTCAAATCCGGACAAAAACATTTTTTCATAGGATAGTATTTATTGTAATATTCTCAAGCCTATGAAGTGTATGTTGAAGACGTAGAGGCAAAGAATTTAAAGCTTCATCAAAATGCCGGTTTGCGTGCCTCGTTTCTACGTCATCAACTAAGGTTCCATGCTCCCAAGGTATGAATGTAATTATATGTATATAGGAGCTTGGAACAATTTCTATTGGGTGTTAGGTGAAATAAAAACTGCCTTTTATTTTTCAGAAAGAATCAATTAGAAATTTAATATAAGTATATAAAAGTTTCTGGGCCAAAATCGAATTTTTCAATCTTTCTGGTTGTTCGTTTGAAATGTCGTTCAAACGAGTTTTTTTGTTCGAACCTGTTTCGTTCGAACGAGTTTTGTCGTTCGAACCAGGTTCGTTCGAACGAGTTTTGCCAACGACCCTAACTGGACAGTCGTTCGATATGTCGTTCGATCGAATGGTCGTTCTAACGAGGTATCTAACGAACTTCTAACGAGCCCAGGCTGGTCACTCGTTAGAAGTCTCGTTCGAACAAGAATCACGTTCGTTCGAACGAACTTCCAGCGGGAACAGTTATTTGGCAGTTTTTTGCAGTTTTTCCCCACTCTTCCACTTGGTTTTCAACCAACTTTTTTCATACAATATTATGTGCGGGAAACACATTTTCCAAGACAACTTTTCCAACATTGTTTATCTCCTAAAGAGAGTTTGAGAGCAAAATTAGTTTAGGAAAATGTTCAAGTTTTGAGTGTTAATTTTTAATGAAAAATTCATACACACTCTAGTTTACACCCAACAATTGTTTATCTAAGTTTCTATATTTATATCAATTGCTTGGAGTTTTTGGCACCGGTTTTCTCTACCGAATTCAAGAGACGTTTCGGGTTTGCTTCTACACCCCATCACAAAGAAGACTTTTGTTGAGATTCTACCCATTTGGAGAAAGGCTCCATGTTAGGGTGACGGTGTGCCTAATTGCCCGATCGATGAATTCCGAGACCACGGTGGAGCTCCGTTGGTTATCCGCTAATTGGAGGTTGATACAAGAAGGAGCATCACGGCTTGAGAGGGTTCGAGTTTAGGAAGTAAGTCTTTTGTCTTGTATTTTGTAATACCGTTTTTAGTGGATTTGAGGCTAGGGCCGTCCCGAGGTTTTTTCCCGTTAGTGGGTTTTTCCTCGTACATCGCGGTGTAGTGGGACATTGTTTATTTTTATCTTGCATAAAATTTAGAACGCATGCTTTAGGTTTAATTCAAGATAAAATTCGGTTTAATTCTCACACTATATTAAAATTGGACTTTAATTTAATATTGGGAAAAAATGTGTAATTCTAGTCACTTGCATTAATTTGGTTTCGCCTAACTTAGGGTAATTGTTAATTATGACTTAGGCAAATTCTAGGACTTGAATTATGTTTTAATTCGTTTTGGAGAAATTAAAACTTGTTGTTATATTTGAAAGTTAAAACCATTTCAACGCTTCCGCATTTATTTAAAAGGAAATTAT
Organism: Sambucus nigra; assembly: GCA_949130495.1. Taxonomy (NCBI): domain Eukaryota; kingdom Viridiplantae; phylum Streptophyta; class Magnoliopsida; order Dipsacales; family Adoxaceae; genus Sambucus; species Sambucus nigra. Next base: position 190,614,725 of record OX422210.1, on the reverse strand, counting down.
ATTTTAATTTGTGATAAATTAATCACCGGGGATCCAACCGCGTTTTTTTCAAATTGGTATCAGAGCCAAAAACGATAAATTATTTCGTTAAGATCCTTTAATTTTTGGCTAAAATGGATTTTTCCCCATTTTCAAAATTTCCTATTTTTGATGGTTCTAACTACGCGTATTGGAAAACGCGAATGAAATCGGCACTTAAATCTATCGATGAATGTGTTTGGATGTCTGTTGTTACCGGGTACTCCCCACCAACTCATCTAATTGAAAATGAACGTGTTCCCAAACCCATCGATAGATGGACCGAAAATGAGTTTAAGCTTGCAAATTTTAATTCCCGTGGTTTAAATGCCTTATTTAGCGCTGTCGCACCGGATGAATTCCGACGTATTATGACGTGTGAAACCGCTAAAGAAGCTTGGGATATTTTACAATTAACTCATGAAGGAACTAGTGTCGTTAAAGCTTCAAAACTCCAAAACCTCACCACTCAATTTGAAACTATCAAAATGGATGAAAAAGAAACTTTTGATAAATTTTATGCTAGACTTTCTGACATTGTTAATTCATCCTTTAACTTGGGAGAGAAAATACCTGACGACCGTGTTGTAAAGAAAATTTTAAGGTCCCTACCCGATAGATTTATTCCTAAAGTGACTGTTTTAAATTCTTTACCCACTTTAGCCTCTACGAAATTAGAAGAGCTTGTAGGTGATTTACAAACCTATGAACTGGATATGTTTCCCTCTAAAACTGAAAAGAAAATTGAAAAGGGTGTTGCTTTAAAAGCTCGAAAAGAGGTCAAACAAGTAGTAGAGAGCGATAGTGATAGTGACTCGGAAGACATGGCTTTGTTTGCTCGTAAATTTAAAAAATTTCTTAAATTTAACAAAGATAAAGTTAAAAATGATTTTAAGAAATTTGATTCTTCTAAACATGATAAAAGCGAGAAGGTTTCTAAAGCCGAGAAGATCCCTAAACCTAGTAATGAAAACATTGATAGGGACGAGTCTAATAAATGTTTTGGTTGTGAAGGTTATGGCCATAGGGCTGATGAGTGCCCCACTAAACTAAGGAAAGATGGTAAGCGTCCTATTTCATATAATGCAACCCTTAGTGATAGTGATAAGGAAGAAAAGCCCGATTCCCCAACTAAGAAAAAATTTGTGGCTTTTATGGCTAGTCATGTGAGTGATAATGAGAACTCATCGATTGATGACACGATTGCACATGCCACTTCCAAGGTCATTGTTCATGATTCCCTTGTTTTTAATGATAGTGAGAGTGAAGAAGAGAGTGAAAATGAAGAAGAGGTCGATGTGAGTGAACTTCAAAATGCTTTTCATGAATTATATAAAGAATCTATTAATTTGAAAAGAACTAATTTGAAGTTAGTAGCTTGTTTAAGAAAGAGTGTCAAGGTCGTTGATGATAGTGCCTTAATAGAAGACCTTAGGACACATGTGAGGACTCTTCAAGAGAAGCTTGATTATGTAGAAGGCGAAAGAGATAGCCTTAGGGGTTTAATGGAATCCTTGAAAAAGGAGCTTCTTGCTTTTGAAGAGCGAAATGTTTTACTAGAATCTAAAATTTTAGAATTGGAAAATAAATTAAAAGATTCTAGTAATGTCAAATTTGATTTGGAGTGTCGTTCGGAAAAACTAGATAAAATGTTAGGAACGATCCAAATTAAAAATGACACTTTTGGTTTAGGCTTCAATTCTTGTAATGATTTTAACCCTAAAGTCAAAACCAATGTTTTAGGAGAATCTTCTAGGAATGCATTTAATGATCACTCCTTAGATAAATCTTTTCGACATATTCTTACTTGTACACATTGTGGTCGACAAGGTCATCTTAGGAAATTTTGTTTAGATCTTAAACGAATTCATAGAAAATCCCATAGTAAAGTAACCACGATAGCTAATGTTTCTACACCCCAAGATAGTAATTCTTCATTAATTTGGGTTAGGAAATCCGACTTGGTTGCCTTACAAAATAGGGATTTTGATTCTCATTTACTTTCACATCCTTCCTCCTTTGCTAAATCTAAAGGATGAATGTGTTAGTGTTTGCATACTTTAGCTTTTGTACTTCATGCCATATTCATATGCTAAATGTATGCTTGTTTAGTCATTTTCTAGTCATTGCCCATTTCATATCATATGCTAGAAACTATGACTTGTTTATCTTTTTGTATTCTATTTTGTGTTTGAATTGACTGCATAATATAAAAAGAGTTTTTGTTTATCATTTGTGTTTTATATATTTCATTTATGCTTAATGAAAAATACAAATGATTTTTGTTTATTCTTTTGAGTAAATATTTATTTTTGATTAAAAATGTTAAAAACTCAAAAAGATTTTGTTTTGTGTGTATTTTTGTTTGACACACTTTATGTGGCATATATTTGTGTTTGAATCCTATCGTTTACGATTCCATGTGGCTAGAACTTTTGTTTTAGATTTTCAATCCTTAAAATGTTCTTTACCATATTTTATATGGAGTAGTTGGATTTTGTATTGATTAAATGGATTCTATTTTCATATGCCTCTATTCACACATGCACGAGCTCTTTTGAAATCTTAATGTCACATGTTATATTTGAGCTTTTGAGGTGTTCTCCTATCAATCTAGTCATCTACATATCTATGACCTAGGAGGACTAGTGCATGTCAAAATTCGTTGCATGTGAGATTTGTGTGAAAAATGAAAACATGATAAATTCATATATGCACGGGGAAGGGCTCCGAAAGGATGAATAAAATCCTTTGCGATAGTAAGCCACCGTTGATTGGATCTAAAAGAAATACGTGATCCAAAGGCCTAAAAACAGAATATTTGGCATTAAACAAAAAGCAATTGCCAAGGCCTATGTTTGTATGATATATTCATTCAAAAACAAAAGAATATATATGCTCATTGAGGGAGAATTGGATGGTATATCAACGGTTTGCACAATGTCCGTTTATCCTAGTTGTCTTTAATGTCATGACTCTATTTGGTTTGTAGAATCATCATCATGCTAGGCTTGTATGCATTGTGTATGTTTGTTCATTGAGTTCAATCTTTATATTATCACATGAGGTTATATTTAACTGTGATGAAGTTTGCAATCAAATGAGAACTCCGTGAACGTTTCTTAAGTGTTTGGGTCTGAATTTAATTGTTGCTAGTTCACACCCCTACACTTCTGTTTCCATATGACACATTTTTGCCATACGAGTGTGCAAACTTATTGTATTTTGTGTCATGTGTGTGTTTATATCTATCTATATATGCACGTACTTATTGGTATATTTATAGTATATATATATATATATATATATATATATATGTGATATTTGTTTGTCTTTGCCTTGCTTTAATTGCCCATATGCTTTCATGTCTTATCACTTTAAGCTTTCACATGCTGTTTATTAGTTCTTTATCCTTTGCCTATTCCCGAACAAAAAGGGGGAGAATGATGATAGGGGGAGAAATGGTATCTAATCCTATTATTATCATATCTTCGTTTGAGGGAGATTTATCTTAGGGGGAGACGTCTTTCTAAGTAGGTCATGTGTTTTAAGGGAGAATTAATTTAGGGGGAGTAATTAATTAATTGCATTTAATATTTTGATATTCCCTATGCATTTGATGAGTTTGCTTAAGTGTGCAGGATGTATTCTAAAGCGGCATCTTTCTATGGCAAAGCGTTTTGATCCTTGGGTTGAGTCAAGATTGGGCGGGTTATGTTTTGAGTCTAGTAGAGCTTGACGGCCCTTTAGGATTTTTGTTTGGTTTTTGTCCCGGAATAGCCAAAGGGGGAGATTTGTAAGGACACAAATTTCCAATTGAGTCCATCTATAGTTTTGGCTCAATTTCGGACAAAAACATTTTTTCATAGGATAGTATTTATTGTAATATTCTCAAGCCTATGAAGTGTATGTTGAAGACGTAGCGGCAAAGAATTTAAAGCTTCATCAAAATGCCGGTTTGCGTGCCTCGTTTCTACGTCATCAACTAAGGTTCCATGCTCCCAAGGTATGAATGTAATTATATGTATATAGGAGCTTGGAACAATTTGTATTGGGTGTTAGGTGAAATAAAAACTGCATTTTATTTTTCAGAAAGAATCAATTAGAAATTTAATATAAGTATATAAAAGTTTCTGGGCCAAAATCGAATTTTTCAATCTTTCTGGTTATTCGTTTGAAATGTCGTTCGAACGAGTTTTTTCGTTCGAACCAGATTTCGTTCGAACGAGTTTTGTCGTTCGAACCTGTTTCGTTCGAACGAGTTTTGTCGTTCGAACCAGGTTCGTTCGAACGAGTTTTGCCAACGACCCTAAATGGACGGTCGTTCGATATGTCGTTCGAACGAATGGTTGTTCTAACGAGGTATCTAACGAACTTCTAACGAGCCTAGGCTGGTCACTCGTTAGAAGTCTCGTTCGAACGAGAATCACGTTCGTTCGAACGAACTTCCAGCGGGAACAGTTATTTGGTAGTTTTTTGCAGTTTTTCCCCACTCTTCCACTTGGTTTTCAACCAACTTTTTTCATACAATATTATGTGCGGGAAACACATTTTCCAAGACAACTTTTCCAACATTGTTTATCTCCTAAAGAGAGTTTGAGAGCAAAATTAGTTTAGGAAAATGTTCAAGTTTTGAGTGTTAATTTTTAATGAAAAATTCATACACACTCTAGTTTACACCCAACAATTGTTTATCCAAGTTTCTATATTTATATCAATTGCTTGGAGTTTTTGGCACCGGTTTTCTCTACCGAATTCAAGAGACATTTCGGGTTTGCTTCTACACCCCATCACAAAGAAGACTTTTGTTGAGATTCTACCCATTTGGAGAAAGGCTCCATGTTAGGGTGACGGTGTGCCTAATTGCCCGATCGATGAATTCCGAGACCACGGTGGAGCTCCGTTGGTTATCCGCTAATTGGAGGTTGATACAAGAACGAGCATCATGGCTTGAGAGGGTTCGAGTTTAGGAAGTAAGTCTTTTGTCTTGTATTTTGTAATACCGTTTTTAGTGGATTTGAGGCTAGGGCCGTCCCGAGGTTTTTTCCGTTAGTGGGTTTTTCCTCGTACATCGCGGTGTAGTGTGACATTGTTTATTTTTATCTTGCACAAAATTTAGAACGCATGATTTAGGTTTAATTCAAGATAAAATTCGGTTTAATTCTCACACTATATTAAAATTGGACTTTAATTTAATATTGGGAAAAATTGTGTAATTCTAGTCACTTGCATTAATTTGGTTTCGCCTAACTTTGGGTAATTGTTAATTATGACTTAGGCAAATTCTAGGACTTGAATTATGTTTTAATTCGTTTTGGAGAAATTAAAACTTGTTGTTATATTTGAAAGTTAAAACCATTTCAACGCTTCCGCATTTATTTAAAAGGAAATTATATTTTAATTTTTGATAAATTAATCACCGGGGATCCAACCGCGTTTTTTTTCAGATTTGATTCTGATTTTGCACAAAAATGGCTTTTGATGGTTTTGATGATCTTCGATGTCAACTTTTTGAAAAAATTAATTGGAAAATTCACACGAACTCTTGCTTTAAATCTTTAGTTGAAAACGAATCTGAGAAGTGTCCTTGTTGTTAGGGTGTTAGTCACACGTTACATGAGTGTACCACAAATTTAAAGAAGAAATTGAATAAAACGATTTCTCATATTTCTACCCTTAGTGATAGTGATTCAGAAGAAGAAGTTTTTGATGCTTCTAGGCGAGAGTTTCCCATCCATGTGATTAGTGATAGTAAAGGTGATGGGAGTGTGGATGAAAGTGAGGAGGAAAGTGTAGATGAGCATGACTTGCAAACTGCTTTCAATGAACTTTATGCTGAAACTTTGAAAACAAAGAAAGAAAATTTGAAATTGAAAGCTCAGTCGAAAGAGTGTGCCATAAAAAATAATGATTTTTTAGTTGAAGAACTTAGGGCTCATGTGAAAATTTAGAAAAAAGAAGCTTGAGTACGTCGAGGGTGAGAGAGATAGTCTTAGAGGGTTGATGGAGACTATGAAAAAGGAGATTTTAGAGTTTGAGGATTCTAAACGAGTACTTGAATCTAGGATAGGTGAACTTGAGGTGAAATTGAAAGATTCAAGTAAAGTGAAATTTGATTTGGAGTCTAGGTCTGAAAAACTTGATAAGATTTTAGGCACAGTCGAGATCAAAATGGATAGGGGTGGGATTGGTCTTGAAAAATATGTTGAAACCATTCCCACACGTGTGAGAGAGACTCCTAGGATTGTTAAGAAAGAGGCACCTAAGTTTGTTAAAAAGGCTTCCCATAGGAACATCGTGAGAGAACCTCCTAGGATCATTAGGAGAGACCCACCTAGGCAAACTCGGAGAGAGCAACCGAGAAATTTGAGGAGAGGGCCACCTTTAGGTAACACACACCGCCCGATTTACTCTTGCACACATTGCGGTAGGCAAGGTCATCTTAGGCACTTTTGTTACAAGCTTTTAAATGGACCTAGGAAGGTTAACGAAAGAATAAATTCGATTCCCAAAACCCCCACACTCCGTTACACATCAATTTGGGTTAGAAAATCGGATTTAGAGGCTTATGGTTTATTTGTCCACGATTCCCGTTTGCTTGCACGTGATTCACCCCATGTGAAATCTTTTTGTTGATTGTGGTTGCATGTTTGTCTTACACTAGTTGTGGTTTCATGATATATTTTTACTAGTGTGTTGACTTGTACTTTTTGTATAAATTCTTATTTTTGAATTTTTTTTGAAAAATACAAAAAGATTTTATTTTGATAAAATTTTGAAAAATCCAAAAAGATTTTTTTTTTGATTACACCGTTTATGGATGACCAAGTCACAACATCATTCCATTTTTTTCATGTGACTATTTGATAGTGTTTTGAGATAATAGGTCAATTCATCATTGTGCTTTATAATGTTTGGAGTCATTAAGATGTAATTAAGTGTTACTTCCTACATGTTTGACTCATGTTTCCTTTATTGCACACATGCACGGATTTGTTTGATTATTGTGCTTGTCTTATCACATGTTGGTTGGGTGTTTTCATCTCAATCCTATCTTTAAAACGAACCAAGCGCGGTAAATTTTGATAAGGAAATTGTGCATATTAAAACCGTTTTTGTGAGTTTGTGTGCTTTGTTTGATAACGGGGAGGGGGTGCGAAAGGTAATCATCTATCCTTTGCGCAAAAGCCACCGTTAAAAAGGACCTAAAAAATTGAGGAATTTTATTATCCGAGGTCCAAAGAGGTTAAAAGAGCCCGAAAAAATTGAAAGGCAATAAAAAGAAATTCATGCTAATTATGGGCCATTTAGGTTTTTGCACCAATTCTCCAAAGTTTGAGTATTTTGATTACCTCTAAAAGAAAATATATATGAGGGAGTTTGGTTGGAGAATTTAAAACGGGTTTGCACGTCCATGAAATGCTTGAAAATGCGCTACATAGTTTTGGACGTTATTGGGGTGGAAATCATTTTGACTTTGATTTGTTGATTTGCATAAGATGATGTCATCTAAATTCAACAAATTTTTACACCTAAGGATACCTTTGATGTTCATTCGTTAGGAGTACACGTATGCATCGTGCACATATGATTGATTGAGTTGATTTACCTATCGAATGTGTTCACACCCATTCATTCCGTTTCCATGACTTGGTTGTTTGTGTCTAAATCCATGGTGTGATTTTTGTATCATATTTGTTCATATTGGTATCTTATTTTTGTACGAAAAATTTGAAAAATTCAAAAATAAGTTTGTGAAGATTTGTTTGAGCATCTCCTTGCAAGAGCACGTTTGCCATATTGTTTGATGCCCTGTTTTGTATACCGTGGCACCCCGATTTTGCCTATTTGATTCATTCTTCTCATTTGTCTATTTGGGGACATCATAAAAAAGGGGGAGAAAGAATTATCATATTATGGGGGAGTTTGAATTTTGGGGGAGTTTTTGAGATATAGGTTATATTTTTTTATCATATATTGGTTTCCATGTTTATCTCATTTCAAACTCGATATGTCACGTGGTATTTGCTTTGTCGCATGTGTGTAGGTATAAAGATTGAAGATCAATATGTTGCACACCCTGATGAGAAAAGCTTTGAGATTTGATGATTGTTGAAGATTGAAGAACAAACGATGAAGATTTAAACATTTGTATCTTTCCATCTTTAGGGTTCATGGGAGGGTAGATTTGTATAGGTCATTAGTTGATAATTCGGATATTTTTTATATATGTACCGGCATAGACATAGGGGAGATTTGTAAGGACATTTTTGTCCATTATCAATTTTTATGTCGTACGCCGTTACACCATTTAAGAAACTCAAGATCGTATCTACATCAACTGATCCGAATATCAAAGCATCTTCAACATCATAGCCTCTGCGAGAATGAACTTGGTAAAATTCTGTTTTTACGTTCCTTAAAGTTCATATTTAGTATTGGGAAATTTTTATAAAATATTTTTTATAAAAATAAGAAGTAAGTTTTTTAAAGCAAAATGAGGCTTTTAAAAGGATTTTATTTTTCCGGGAAAACCGGACCGGTCCGCCCCCTACCGGACCGATCCGCAACCGGACCGGTCCGTCCCTCAACCAGACCGATCCGCTTGCTGCAGATCCAGTAAACCCCGGACCAAAAGCGAACCGAAGAAGCCAATTTTTAAAAGAACCGATCCGAGGTCGGACCGATCCGCCTCCAAGCCGGACCGGTCCGCCTGGGATAAATTCGTCCAGATCTGTTCGAGATTTTTTAGGCTCAAAGTTTTCTTATTTAAGCCAACTTCGGGGAGTTATTTTTTAAGACTTTTCAAGACGATTTTTAGAGTCCTATATACTCTAAGTTTTCACCTTTTTGAGTCCCAAGACTCTTTTTGATTTACACCAAAAATCCCAATTACTTTTGTGAATCTTTTGGAACCCTAGAACACAAACTTTGTTGTTGTTCATCTTTGTGGAGAGATCTTTGCAACCGAGGGCTGCGTGTCATTGCTGAGGGAGTCTCTACAAAGTTTCATGGCTGCGTGTCATTGAGGAGTGTTGCGGTTCTTCCTTTGTTGATTGGACTGAGGTTCATGTGGGTTCGCTGCATGTGGATTCATTGCTGCCCTCCTGGAAAGGGATATTTCCAGCCGCCGACTACAGAATCCGATACCTGAGGGTAATTCTTAGTCACTGTATTTTCATTGTAATCCGATTGTAAGCCGTTTTCTTACAAATTATAGTGAAAATAAAAGGTTTTGCCCCTTTGGGGGATTTTTCCTGAAATTGTTTGTTTTTATCCTGCATGCTATATTTTATTTGATAAATCATCTAGATGCATGTCTTAGGGTTTTAACTAAAATTTGGGTTTAATTAAAATTGGTTTTTTTATTTGAGAAGTCGTAATATTTCCACTGTAGCTGCACTCTCATCTTTACTGAATATGTTAGGAGTAGAGAATCTTGTTTTTTGACTTGTCGAACAACCTCTGTTAGGTATTACCATGAAACTGACGATATATATTATCGCCTTTAGCATGTATTTTGATGAGACTTGTATAAATTGTTTGTGATAATATTGCATGTACTTTTGTTAAATACGCTTGTATTTTATTGATTTAGTCTATGTTTTATTCTAATTCACATTTATTTATTTTTTGTACATATCATTATAGGTTAGTAATATTAATTTTGTTTATAGATCAATATAATGGGGATGAAGATGAAGGCAAGAAGAGGAAAGAAACAAAAAAAGAGCAGTTCTGATGATAGTTCTTCATCCAGTTCCAGTTCTAGGGTGGCATTGAAAGCTAAACGTCCTGCAAAGAAGAATGACCAATATCGGTCAAATATTGTTAGCTTTCTCCATGATTTTCTTTAGATTAAAGATAAAATAAATAATAGCCATATTGAACTTCTTAAGAAGACTCCATTTTGGGAGCTTTTCAATGCCTACTATAGTGAGAAAGTAGTAGAAGTGGACCACAAGAAGACGGATAAAAATATTTTGTCAATTATCGAGTTGTACAATACAGAAAACAAAAGTATCCGTATGAAGAGTAGTATTCCAATAATGCCAATAGATATAAGTGAAATATTTGGCATACCCCTGGCTGAGGGTTTAATATCAATAGAACTGAAAAAGCGATTGAATACTGCTAAAAAATCTGGATTACAAGTATGATACTTCTCAAAAAGAATAGGAAAGTCCGAAATTTTGAATGGTTTGAAAAAATCAGTTGAATTGGAGACAGATGAAGGAATTGCTGATTTTGTTAAAATTGTGTGTCTCCACTTCTTGAACACATTATTTTTGTCCAACTCAAACTTCACCCTTGGAGAATTTTGGATGAAATACATTGAAAATATTGAGGAAATGAATAAATATGATTGGGCATCTGCTGTGCAAGAGTTTCTTATACATTCACTTGACCAATCAGCAAGTTCAAAACCTAGCACAGTTACTGGATGTGTCATTTTCCTACTGGTGAGCAAAAAAACATTTTGATATTTCAAAATTTACATAGCAATACTCACGTGTACTTTCAAAATACACGTGAAAATAAACGTGTACTTTCAAAATACACTTGAAAATAAACATGTATTATCAAAATACACGTGAAAAATTCACGTGTATTTTGAAAGTACACGTTTATTTTCACGTGTATTATCAAAATACATGTGAAAAATTCACGTGTATTTTGAAAGTACACGTTTATTTTCACGTGTATTTTTAAAATACACTTGATATTCCTGATATTTCAAAATTTACATACCAATACTTACCTGTACTTTGAAAATATTACGTGTATTTTCAAAATACATGCGATATTTTCTCTTGTTCTTTCAAAATACAATTGATATTTAACGTGTATTTTGAAAATACACGTCTTATATCACGTTTATTTTGAAAATACACGTTAAATATCAATTGTATTTTGAAAATACACGTCTTATATCATGTGAAAGGACACTTGTATTTTACAAAGTACACGTGTACTATGTTTTGTAAATATAACCAGTGTACTCTCAAAATACTCTTGTTATATCTTCTGTCAAGTACACGTATTAAATTCATTTTGTTTTTTGTATGATCTCAGTATTGGGCATGTGAGAAATTTGAAATCATTTCTCCTGTTGAAGAATATAAAGAAAATACTCCAAAATTCCTGAAGTGGAAGTTGTCGTCTTTGAAACAAGGTTTGTGAAGAATGACATCGCAACAACAACTTTGAAGCAGGCTACAAGTAAACCAGCTTCTAAGGACTGTCCTGTACAAAAGGAATCTCAGTTTGAAGGGCCAAGTTACTCTTTGAACATATCTACAGAAAGTCCTATACATGCTGATTCATCATCAAACAATGTTGCTGAAGATATTGATGACAATGAGTTTTCACATGGTTGGAATATTCCCCTTAAAAACATTGTGACTCCAAAGAAAAAGAAGGGAAAAGATCAACCAAAGGTTAATTTGGAGGAACAAATTGTTGTTTTGAAAAGGGAATTGTTGGGAAAAAATAACCAACTATCTAAAGGAGCTGAAGACATTAATGTTGCACTTGAGAAGGTGACCTCTTTGGAGGTGGAGAGTGCCATTTTGAATGTACAGTTGCAGGTAGATCATGATTCACTTTTTGAAGCCCATGAGGAAGTGAAGAACTTAAAGGTGGAGAATTCCAACCTTTTGAAGGAAAAAGAGTTATTAAATAAGTTGGAGGTAGAAAATGCCCAACTAGTTGAGTTAAACAATTCTTTAAAAGAAAAGCTTGATCAAGTCACAATGAGTGACTCAGATAGAATTGAAGAATTGGATGAATCATTTAAAAAACAGGCAGAATCAACACGAATTTTGGAACAAAAGAATGGATATCTGTCTCTGACTAATGAAGATCTAAAAAGAAAGTATGATGATACATTGCAATAATGGAAAGATGCTGACTTAGAAAAGATGACTTTGAGGCAGAATCTTGAGGAGTCAGAGTGGAAAAGAACTGAACAGGTACTTTTGAATGCAGAGTACACGCAGTTTTCCTAAAGTACACGTTTAAAATACATGCAGTTTTCTCAAAGTACACCCAGTTTTCTCAAAGTACACGCAGTTTTCTCAAAGTACACGCAATTTTATTTCATAATATTTTAATGCAGTTTTATTTGATATTAGATATAATGAAGAGTACATGCATTATTTTATTAAAAATAATGCATTGTTTAAAATGTAACATTTTTTTTGCATTACAGGAAAACAATAATAAAATCCTTAATAACGAAATTTCGGAGTTGAAGAAAATGCTTGAAGAATCAGAATTGAAAAAAACTGACTAGGTATCTATAAAATACAATAGATATTTATTACACGCTACACTTTCTTAATTTTATTATAAATTTTATGTATATTATAAATTTTATAAAGTACATGTATTTTATAATACACGCATGTACTTTATAAAATACACACACTTTTATATAATACACGCGTGTATTATATAAAATACACGTAAGAGAAAATCAATCATTGTTTCAAAAAATGCTAACAATCCAACATTCCTTGTTAAATATATCAGGAAAACATTAATAAACAACTCCTTGACGAAATTTCGAGTTTAAAGATTGAATTAGCATCAAAGAAAGTTGAGAGCAGCCCCAAAATATCCAAAAGCAAAGGACCTCTTACTAGAGGTCAGAAGAAAAGAAAAGCTGACGGCGAAACAGAAAAGCTTGAACCAATTAAGAAACTAAAAGAGTCAAAGCTTAGAAAAGGCCCTGCAACAATAGCTGAAAAAATGAAGGAAACACGCGTCAAGCTTGAAGCAATCGAAGCATATAAATATCTCGATGAAGCTTCGAAGAAAAAGATTGAAGAGTTTATTAAAATTTCCGATCCAGGGTAAAGTTTATTGTTTTATGATTTATCACTTCGCTAATTTATATTTTTTTTGGTGCAAAAGAATAAGGTTATTATTATTATACTAATGTTTTATTGATTATATAAAATGCAGGGAGTTTATTTTCCAAGGGATGGTTTCGTATGTCCCATGGGAAGATTTACTTGAAGTCCTCAAAAATCAAGAAATTTCAAGCCAAGTATGTAGTCCAAATATTAGACATCCATTAAATTTCAACATTATTATTTCCTCACCATTTTATATTGTGTGAAACAGATAATACTTGCCTTTTGCGAAGTATTGAGATTAAAATTGTCAGAGGAAGGGCTCTCCTACACACACACTTTTTCTGATTATTGTTGGGTAAGTACAAATAAAACGAAAGTTTTGATAAACAAAATTTTAGTTTTTTTTATTAATACTTGTCTATAATTTTTATTCAGATAGAAGCTTGTAGAACAAACGGAGTCAATAAGAAGGGGGAATTATACAAGGATTTATTTGAATACTTAGGCAGTTGTAATAATTTGTTCATTGTACTTAGACATAGTATAGGACATTTCACATTATTTTTGATATACACTAAAGAAAATAAAGTGGTCCACATGGATCCCCTCCGACCGAATGACACGGAAAAGAACACAACATTCTTCGATGATGCAAAAAAATTGGTTAGTGCCTAAACTTAATTAGTAATGTTACTTGTACTTATATTATACACTTGTACATGTGCATTATATAATGCGTGTACTTTGTATTAGTTGTACATAATTACCTAGATTATCAAAGTACACGCATCATATTTTAAAATACACGTGAACTGAATCAATACAAGTTACATGTACTTTAATATTATGCGTGTACTTTTAACTCATTAGGCAAAGTACACGCATCATATAATAAAATACATGTGATATTTTAAAATAAAATACGCGTGTACTTTAATATTATGAGTGTACTTTTAACACATTCGGCAAAGTACACGCATCATATTTTAAAATACACGTGATATGAAAAAATAAAATATGCGTGTACTTTTAAATTATGCGTGTACTTTTAACTCTTTCATCTTCATATACTCTTTTATTTGTATACACTAAATATTTGTCTTCTTAACAGTTTTCTGTCTTCCAAAAATCACTGTCCGAATTGAAGACTGAAGCAGAAATAATGAAAAACAATGGTTACAAAATTCAGAGGAAATTTGAGGAAGGCACCCCAAATGAGTTTACAATGGATGATGATCCATTGACAGAGCAAGAAAGAAGGACTGTAGATTTCTTGCTGCAAAGTGATCTCAAATTTGAACTAATAAGAGATTACGAATGCCCTAAATAATATAATGGGTAAGAAAAACTTCATTTCTAAAAATTACTAATTTGGATCCTTTCAAAAAAATTCATCACATCATTCTAATTTTTATATTTGTTTTATTATAATTTCAGGGTTGACTGTGGGGTGTTCTGCATGTACTATATTGAGCAAATAAGCAGAAACAAAGAAATGCAAAAATTCTTTCAAGACCCTGACATGCTAAAACAAAGAGCATATGTACTCAGGGAAATTCTTCTATCAAAATATTTCTTCCCCCGAAATGGGAAAAAACATCTATAAATTGTGATTCAAATTCAAAACATATATTTGTAATTTGTTTTGTGTTATATTGGTTATTGTTTACAATATTTATTACACCAAAATGGTTTTTTCCCGCTGGAGCGGACCACAATCCACATAAGGTTTAGACAAACAATGCATCTGATTGTTATGAAACAATGTAAAATTAGTTTTCACGAAAAATACAAGTCATAATTACTAAGTACAATTAATTATCCAAAGTACAAGCATTTTCACTAAAGTACACGCAGTGGTTAATATAATAATTATTTATTATTTTAATTGAAAACTACTTTGAAGAATTCATTAAGGACACAATAACCAAAATCAATTTATTAAGCTCAACTACTCACTTCCCAACTACTTCTGGTCAAGAAATAAATAACTTTCACTTTTCCTATAAAAGAGTAATATTTGTTCCTTTCTTAACCATTACATCTAGGGTAAAGATTACATAATGGCTATTCCATCAGAAAACTTGCGGGAAACTCTTGAGAGAGATGAAAGAAATTAAAAAAGAATAAGGCAAATTGAGGAAAATATTTCCTCATATGAAACTGCCTTTGAGCAGTTTCAAACATATGTGAGGGAAGGCTATTCTGGACTTCCACCCAATCCCATAGATTTATTTGATGTGGATGAGGACCCTCCTCAAACACATGAAGAACTCATGTCTTTCTATACACAAGAAGTTCCCCTGAAAATCGTAAAGCTGAAGGAGAAGAATGCTCTCCATGAAGGCCTTGTAGCTGTCATAGAAGAAGAAATTCGACACTGGTCGAATTTCATTGACTCTCTCCCTGACACCCTGGATGCCTTTGACAAACATCCCTACTAGAAGCCCTGTTTAGTTTTTTCAGTTTTCTTTATTTGAAAAATTGTACTTTTTATTTTTTTGTTTTTAATAAAATTTTTATTTCTTTCATGAATGTGTTCTGAGTTATGTCATACACCCAATATAGTAAAGTACACGTGAAACCTTATAAACATGATCACGTGTTTTGTTAAAAATTTTAACATTAATAACATTTCATCAAAAAAAATTATATAAATGCGTGTACTCTATATATTACACGTGTACAATATAAAGTACACACATAGTCTATAAAGTACACGCCTATTGAAATACTGGTATAATAATGCGTGTACTCAAGACATTATATAAATGCGTGTACTCTATATATTACACGTGTACTTTATAAAGTACATGAATAGTCTATAAAGTACAAGAAGATTGAAATACTTGTATAATAATGACGCTGGCGCGGACCATAATACCCATAGGAGTTTAAGAATATGAGTGACCCAAATATCTTTTATAAAGTACAAGCAGATTGTAATGTCAAAAACCATTTTCGAAATAGTACATGCATTTATATACGTCTACTTGATAAAATTACATGCAGAATACATAAAATACACGTATATTGAATTAGATTTTTGTCATATCAATATGCGTGTAGTTTTTAAAAACATGCATGTACAATTATATTTAAATGCGTGTACTTTAATTATCAATGCGTGTACTTCATAAAGTGCACGCACATTTCATAAAGTACACGCACATCATATTTATATTATGCGTGTACTTTATGCATGTACATTAAGTAAAGTACACACATATTGAACTGACCAAATCCATTTTTAAATGCGTGTACTTTATTTATATACTTGTACTTAATAAAGTACACGTATATTTAATCAAGGACACGCATTGATAAAATTTCTTGGGGACTTTGGCATTTAGTCCCAGTTTTGATCATCATCTTGCCTCCGATCCTAGATATATCATTTGTTGTTGTTAGTCCTATTCAATGAATGTGGAAATTAAAATGCCTCTGAACAATAATACAATCACACCCCATATAGCAGTCCATGTTTTTCTCGGAATGCAGTTGTAACCATCCACAACTGCTAAATGGGACCAATTATGAATATAAAAGTCAAATGGGATTAGGATAAACAAAACCTTCACAAATGGGACTATTGCTAAAATACCTAAAATTTCTTTGGACATCAAAATGAGCGTGTACTGTACATAACATGCGTATACAAAGGTAAAGTACACGTGAACACAAGGAATAATGCTCATGTATGTTTTATGAAAAATATGTGTACAGCAACACACAAAAAAAAACTAAAGAATGAGACTTAAAGATAAATTACATTCATTTATGTGAAACAAATGGTTTATTAATTAATTTATTCAATCAAATGGTTAAAATGAATGAATTCAACAATTTTAAAAATAGTCAAATGGGTTCCTTACAAGTAGACCTGTAATGACCCGTTTTACTACACCTCGAGCAAGTAACTTCCCTTACTGTGATCTCACCAGAAGACTTTATTCTCTTATTTCTTAGCCTGCCTGTCGGTCTCTTAGTCATTGGTGGAAGGATAGAGGGATTTTCAGGAATAGGAATATTTAAGGAAATCAAATCAGGAAGAGGAACTATAGGTATCGAGTATGATTTTCAGTAGAAAGATACCTTATAGTACTCCTCAATATAATCATAAATACTGGTCCCTTTCCTCCGCATAACACAAACAGCATGAGAACATGGAAAACATCTAATCTGCCAACTCTTACAAGAACAAGTCCTTTCTCCTAAGTCAACTGTTGCTCGCACTTCTGAATGAACTTCAAATACATCTTGACTTAAGTGACTAATAGTCCAATGTCGGCTTTTATTCCAATTTTCATTCAACAACTTTTGAAAAAAAGGACATAGCTCATTTGTCCAAGTGTCAGACTCAACAAGTTTGTTTGCATTGAAATTCATAATCTTCACTCTCAAATTATCAAGCATATTCATTACTGGTAAATGCCTTTCCTCCAATATCCATGAATTGAATGACTCCGCAACACTAGATGCCATGTCACCATACCGTTTACCAGGAAAATATGCACAGGACTAATTCTCGGGAGGCAAACTATCAATGAAATCGGCAATAGCAGCTCCTCCTTCCTTCTTCAATGCTTCATATTCTTGTGAAATACATCTACTGAGACAGCATATGCACAAGACAAAAAATCTTTAACAATTTTCTTTCGAAATCCAGCACAATTCCCACGAATTTTCTTTTTTATATTCCCTTGCAAATGATGTATACAGTAAGAATGTGCAGATAACGGGAAGGCCCTTGAAACAACTTCAAGTAATCCGTTGTTTCGATCTGATATAAATGTTATGTTTTGATATTGCTCAACTACTGCACTATGCAAATTGACTAGAAACCACATCCAGTTATCTTCGGTTTCGGAATCAACAACAGCATATGCAACAGGAAAAAGTCCTGAAATATAAAAATATATTAAAATTAAAATAAATAACATATCCATGTACAACACTTTGTATATTGATGCTGCTGGCGCAGACCCTAAAACACATGGGAAATATATTGTGTTCAATTTAAATTGTTTGTAAATAACAAGACAAAGCATAAAAATGTACCGTACACATGATAAAATGCACATTTACTTTTCAATCTTTTGCTTGGCTTTATTATTAACAAGATTAACATCAACATACACGCATAAAAATGTAAAGTACAGGTGAGCTAAACAAAAACATTCAAAGGTACTTTACATTTTTAACATTTACTTTGCTTTATTATTTCTAAATAACAACACCTATCATCAAAGTACACGCATAAAAATGAAAAGTACACGTGAAATAAAGAAAAACATTCACGTGTACTTGACATGTAAAATGCGTGTACTTTAGTTTGTATTCAACATAACATCATCATCAAAGTACACGCATAAAAATAAAAAGTACACGTGAAATTAAGAAAAACATTCACGTGTACTTGACATGTAAAATGCGTGTACTTTACTTACTACACATAAAGTCATCATCATCAAAGTACACGCATAAAAATGAAAAGTACACGTGACATTAACAAAAACATTCACGTGTACTTTACATGCACTATGCGTGTACTTTACTTAGTATTACACATAATAAGACATATCATGACAATACACGCAGAAAAATGAAAAGTGCACGTGAACTAAAACAAAGACCTTCAAAGGTATTTTATATTTTTATGCTTGTATTTTGATGTTATGGAATGGAACAAACAAAATTTCAATGCAATACACAAAATAAAATATTTAAAATTCATTTACCATTGTTCCCATTCCTTGTAGTAGCTGATAGTATTGTTACACTGTAACGGCTCTTCAAAAAGGCACCATCAAGAAATAAAATAGGTTTGCAGTATTGAAATCCATAAATACATCCTCTAAACATTACAAATATTCTCTTGAATTTTTTACTCTCATGTTCCACGTCAAGGATGCAACGCGACCCAGGATTATACTGCAATAGAAGGTCACGATAATTATTCATTAATGCATAAGAAACCTTTTCATCACCATGTATATCAACAGCAGCCATCTCTTTCGCACGCCATGCATGTTGATAAGTTATATCAGGACCATAATTCTTCTTCATATCTCTAACTACATCAATTGGTCTCAATAGAGGGTTATCTCTAAGATCATCAGCTACCAATGTTGAAACCAACTTGGAGGCTATCATTTTGGCTGACGGACTACGAAAGATACCTCTACATGTATGCTCATTATTCATTGAACGTATGTAAAAGTATCCATTTATTGTAGATAATGAAGCATGAATTCTCCACATGCAATTCTCAGTAGTCTTTTTAGAGCATTCAGCCGCCACTCGAGTTTTATCATTCTTCAAATACACATACTTGAACCCAACCTCAATGGCATACTTTCGCAATTTATCCTGAAATTCCACTACACCTCCTTCAAAACACTTCTGCTCATGACTTATATAAGTCTTCCAATCATTCGAAAGATAGACTTTCGACTTACTTGACTCCACACCTCCAAGATAAAAGTCATCTTCAATGCAACTAATAAATCATTTTTAGTGCCTGATAATAAAGACTCTAACCTCTGTGTATTTGTATCACCACTGTCAACCCTCTCAGACCTTGTATTACTGCAGTCAACCCCTTCAAAAATTCGATTAGAGCAGTCAACCCGTTCACGACATGTATTGCATGAAAATGGTAATGAATCAATGACATATATCCAAATGAAATTAGCTTTCACGATCAATTGGGACCGCAACATACAACAAACATCGTTGTCACAAACCAACATGAACCGACATTCATCACCAAATGAATACCTCAATGAAAAACTCCCACTTCTCAAATTAGTAAACCTAATACACAACTCATTGCATATGAAATCTAATGAGCTATCTTCAAATATTTCAATACAAGCCATATTTTCCAAATAACAACACCTTGCTATTACACTACTTACCATAATGTCCTGCAGTAAAATAGAGACGAAAAATATTTACTTCAAGGTCAACAATTCTAAAAATGTGTGCAATAATTTAATGCATGAAATATCAAAATATTTATTTATAATTAATATAAACTTACAGGCACTTTTTAAAAACCTATACATGAAGCAATAAACCACACACATATTATCAAATAATCAATCACGTGTACTTTATAAACACTGCGTGTACTTTGAAAACTGATATCGAACTGGTTATTTCCGCTGGCGCGGACCTATATCAATAAGTGATTCAATACCAAATCAAAATCAAGGACTCTTAAAATTAGAATGAAACATCAATAATATTCATTCATCACATTCAACTAACAATTACAAATATTGATAAATATAACCAATAAGTGATTCAATACCAAATCAAAATCAAGGACTCTTAAAATTAGAATGAAACATCAATAATATTCATTTAGCACATTCAACTAACAATTACAAATATTGATAAATATAACTTATTTATTAAGAATCCAAACATAAATGCATAAAAAACATAAATTAAAAACATATACATACATAATGTATAAAAAGCTATTCAATCACATGAATAAATATTACAATGAGTCTCTTGAATTAAAACAAAAGACATATACTTATTGTAATCGATCGAAAATAGAAAAATCAACTGCTGATAAAGATAAACTTACAAATGATAGAGCCAAGTGATACAAGTAGAATTGAATAAGAACACTGTAATCGATTATAGGACAGATGATAAAAGCATAAGATTGATGTTATTTTCGATTTCGGAGAATAGTCGTTAGTTGCAGAGAAAACTCCAATAGCTGATTAGGTTTATGATTTTTTTAAATTGGGGGTATTTATATGTTGGACCTAATCGTTTAAAATTTGGTTCACCGATTTTTTTGTCTAAAATTGTTAGTCCAAGGACTAGACCGTAAAAACCTATTTAAAGAATCATAAAATATTATACCCGTTAAAAATTATACAAGAGTATGAAATACACCTAGTTGAATAGTTATCCCAAGCTAACTGTACCCATCTAAATTCTATAAAAGAACCTAACCCCCTTTGTATTTTTATCAAACCAAACAATTTTGTAAGGACATTTTTCTCATGTCCAACATGTTACATTTATGTATGTCGTACGCCGCTACATTTGGCACATCACCTCAAGATGTCACTCGACGGACTCAATCCTAATTCCGGGAATCAAGCATTCAACATCTCCATTAATATGTCCCACATCTGCCTCAACGACTTCACGGTCCAAGATTTTAGGGACTTAATGCAAGTGGTACGCAAGGGAAGTCAAAACAGTGAAAAAAAGGCACGATATGAGAGTTCAAGGGCATTTTCGTAATTTCACATCCATAGTTAGGAGGTATGGTCAACTGGAAAGTTGAAGAGCTCGCCACAACGAAGATACTAGAAAAAATGTCACCTCAATCCGAGCTACGGTGAAGGAGTTATGACCTTTTGAAGATAGAGAAAATTCCTTAAAGAATGCTGTTTTTTTTGTACGCTAGATAGAATTTTAGAGTTTTAAGAACGTGGGACTCTTCATATTTTTTCCTATAAATACCAACTTCGGGGGATTTGTTTTGCAAGACTTTAGAAGATGTTTTTGAGAGTCCAAATACCTCTAGTCTTCATATTTTTTGAGTCCCAAGACTCATGTTTTGATTCACACATCCTTGTCAAATATTTGTGAATCCTTTTGAAACCCAAGAACACAACTTTGGTTTGTTCAACCCTTGTGGAGAAGCCGTTTCTCTTCTCCATTGCAGCCCTACTGGAAAGGGATAGTTCCAGCCGCGACTACAGAATCCGACACCTGAGGGTAATTCTTAGTCACTTGTATTTTCATTGTAATCCGAAATTGTATAGCCTACAATATTATAATGAAAATAAATAGTTTTGCCCCTTTGGGGGATTTTTCCTCAATTGCATGTGTTTGAATGTTCTTGCTTAGATTATTATCTTATTCAATCACATACTGTTGCATGTTTAGGGTTTGTTTGGGTTAAAAGGCTTTTAATATATAATTTGCTCATTTGAACGCAAGCACATACGTTCTCAAATTGGTATCAGAGCAGGTTGCGCAAATTTTTCGCGTATTACTATTTTCCGCAAAAATTGTGTGATATTGATTTTTTAAAAAATCAGTTTTATGAAAAATCGCAATTTTTCAATGGAACGCCCATTTAATGAGGAGCCTATTTTTGAAAAATTTCACGACCGTGCTGAAAAATTAAAAAGTTTGAATTTGAAACTTTGCAAAAGAATTAAAGTTTTGGAAAAAGAAAATTCTCTCTTTAAAAGTAAGATTGAATATTTGCAAGAGTTTTAAACTCAAAGTGATATTTGTCATGAGCACTTTGGTAATTTGTGTTCTGATTTTGATTCTTTAAAAATTGCCAAAAAGAAGAGTGATGAGAGAGTCCTAGTTTTAGAGAAGGAATAGGAGGACCTAAAAAATTCTAGGGTTCCCGTTTGTGCCGTCGAGGATAAAAAATTAATCAATGATTTTACAGCACGCGAAAAGACTCTTAGGAATAAGTTTGTTTTAATTGAGGGGGAGCGTGATAAACTGTTAAGTTTAATTGATAATTTGAAGAAGGCGTCCCTTAATTTGGAAGAGTCTAATTCTTTGCTTGAGTAAAAAATTTTGAAGTTAAAAAATAATTTGACAGACTCAAGTTGGTTTGATAGTGATGGTAATGGCTCATCGTGTTCTCATGCTTCTAATGCTAAAGCCAAAACCATTATTTATTTAGAGGGTCAACTAATTCCAAGGACGCTAGAAAAGATCACACTTTCGGTGTCATCCCACCCGTTTACACATGCTCATATTGTGGTAGGAATGGTGACCTTAGGCGATTTTGTTTTGATCTTGGAAGAGGTCCTAGGAATTCGAAGTCTAGTATTTTGTTGGTTCCCAAAACCTCTTGTCGACGTGTTTCATCCATTTGGGTTAGGAAATCACTTTTGGAGGAACTAGATTTTAGACAAGTTGATTCCCGTTTGCTTGCACATGATTCTTCTCTTGCCATATCATATAGATGATTGTGTTTGCATGTTTGTCATATGCTAGTTATGCTTTTTGATATATTTTTGCTAGCGTTGTGACATGTACTTTTTGTATATATATATATTTTTTTTTAAAAATTTTGAAAAGTACAAAAAGATTTTTTTGTTGCATTGTTTATGGATGAACACTTTGGATGACCGAGTTAGAACATCATTCCATTTTTTCATGTGACTATTTGATAGTGTTTTGAGAAAATAGGTCAATTCATCCATGTGCTTTATAATGTTTGTAGTCATTAAGATGTAATTAAGTATTACTTCCTACATGTTTGACTCATATTTCCTTTATTGCACACATGCATGGATTTGTTTGATTATTGTGCTTGTCTTATCACATGTTGGTTGGGTGTTTTCACTCCAATCCTGTCTTTAAAACGAACCAAGCGCGATAATTTTTATAAGGAAATTGTGCATATAAAAACCGTTTTGTGAGTTTGTGTGCTTTCTTTAGAAACGGGGAAGGAATGTGAAAGGTTCATTTTACCTTTGTGAATACTAAGCCACCGTTAAATTGGACCTAAAAAATTGAGGAATTTTATTATCCGGGGTCCAAAGAGGTTAAAAGAGCCCGAAAAAAATTGAAAGGCAATAAAAAGAAATCCATGCCAAATTATGGGCCATTTAGGGTTTTGCACCAATTCTCCAAAGTTTGAGAATTTAGATTACCTCTAAAAGAAAATATATATGAGGGTGTTTGGTTGGAGAATTAAAACGGGTTTGCACGTTCTTGATATTTGAAAATGCGCTACATAGTTTTGGACGTTATTGGTGTGGAAATCACTTTGACTTTGATTTGTTGATTTGCATAAGACGATGTCATCTAAATTCAACAAATTTTTTACACCTAAGGATACTTTTGATGCTCATTCGTTAGGGGTACACATATACATCGTGCACATATGATTGATTGAGTTGATTTACCTATCGAATGTGTTCACACCCTTACATTCCGTTCCCATGACTTGGTTGTTTGAGTTTAAATCTATGGTGTGATTTTTTTTGTATCATGTTTTACATATTAATTTCAAATGGTATCAGATTTCTTTTTTGAAAAAAAAATCAAAAATAGTTTGTGTATTTTTTTGTATACCGTGACACCCCAATTTTGCTTTTTTGATTCATTCTTCTTATTTGTCTATTTGGGGACATCATAAAAAGGGGGAGAAAGAATTATCATTTTATGGGGGAGTTTGAATTTTGGGGGAGTTTTGAGATTTGACTTATGCTTATCATATATTGGTATCTATGTTTATCTCATTTCAAACTCAATACGTCACTTGGTATTTTTTTTCTTTATCTCATGTGTGTAGGTACTACATTGATGATCTTTGAATTTCACACCCTGATGAGAAAAGATTTGAGATTCCTGAAGATTTGAAGAACAAACGATGAAGACTATTCATTTGTACCTTTTCCAGTTTTGGGTTCATGGGAAGGTAGATTTGTATAGGCAATTTCATATTTGATAATTCAGATTTTTTATGTATGTACCGGCATAGACATAGGGGGAGATTTGTAAGGACATTTTTCTCATGTCCAACATGTTACATTTATGTATGTCGTATGCCGCTACATTTAGCACGTCACCTCAAGATGCCACTCGACGGCCTCAATCCGAATTTCGGGAATCAAGCATCCAACATCTCCATTAATATGTCCCACATCTACCTCAACGACTTCACGATCCAAGATTTTAGGGACTTAATGCAAGTGGTACGCAAGGGAAGTCAAAACAGTGAAAAAAGGCACGATAGGAGAGTTCAAGGGCATTTTAGTAATTTCACATCCATAGTTAGGAGGTATGGTCAACTGGAAAGTTGAAGAGCTCGCCGCAAGGAAGATACTGGAAAAAACGTCACCTCAATCCGAGCTACGGTGAAGCAGTTATGACCTTTTGAAGATAGAGAAAATTCCTTAAAGAATGCTGTTTTTTTTGTACGCTGGATAGAATTTTAGAGTTTTAAGAACGTGGGACTCTTCATATTTTTTCCTATAAATACCAATTTCGGGGGAGTTATTTTACAAGACTTTAGAAGTCATTTTTTAGAGTCCAAATACCTCTAGTCTTCATATTTTTTGAGTCCCAAGCCTCATGTTTTGATTCACACATCCTTGCCAAATATTTGTGAATCCTTTTGCAACCCAATAACACAACTTTGGTTTGTTCAACCCTTGTGGAGAAGCCATTTATCTTCTCCATTGCAGCCCTACTGGAAAGGGATAGTTCCAGTCGCGACTACAGAATCCGACACCTGAGGATAATTCTTAGTCACTTGTATTTTCATTGTAACCCGAAATTGTATAGCCTACAATATTATAATGAAAATAAATGGTTTTGCCCCTTTGGGGGATTTTTCCTCAATTGCATGTGTTTGAATGTTCTTGCTTAGATTATCATCTTATTCAATCACATACTGTTGCATGTTTAGGGTTTGTTTAGGTTAAAAGACTTTTAATATATAATTTGCTCATTTGAACGCAAGCACATACGTTCTCAGATTTCTCTCTCTGAAGAAGAAATAGAAAACCCATGAAACCTGCCTTTCTTATCTAACCTCCAATCTTTTCTTTAATATGCACACAAACCCTCCAAATCCTCAACCTAATTTCCCCAAACCCCCACTGCTCCTTCGTATCCATTTCCCCGAACCTCCACCTCCGGCTTTCCCTCCTCCATCAATACTCGACCACACTGGACCAGCCCCTGCCACCGATGATTATCCTCCTTCTTATTATTCATTTGTTTTTTTATTTCTCTCTTCTTTCCATGGGAATGAAGCTCTGTCCGTGTGTGTGTAAAACGAATCTCCGACCATCACCCTTGCCATGGTGATGGCAGACAGCCAGAAACCCCAAATCGGGGCTGAGTTTTTTGTTAACAAATTCATTTTTTCTGTTACACACAGACACACACACATACATATATATATGTTTTAGCCCTATATAAGATATCATCTCATTGAGATTTTTTGTTGTCAGTTGAAATTTCATCACAATTCTGTTACGATTCCGTTACAACTTGGGTTTGATTTTGGGTATTTGAATTAGGAGAAAAATAGTTCGAAATATTTGGTGTCAATTTTATTACTTACACTAGATTTCGTATAAAATGTCTCTCAACACGAATTCCCAAACACGTACGAGTAATTGTACAATTGTTTTATAAATATTTGGACCCGTTGTCATTTTTTATATATAAACTGCACTTTTTCTTTTAGAAAAATATTTAACCAAGTTACGACACCCAACGACTCAAAATTTTATCATTTTTATAATCCAAGATTATATTACGAGTCATATATATTAAAATTGTGATTATGCAGGTGTTGGACAATTTATTGTGTTGTGTTCATTAATTTTGGAAGTGGCACGATCACTGCTTTATCGTCCAAATACAGGGGGAATTTTTGATATTTTTCTAAATTTATTTTGCGTCACGAACATTATTTTTATAATTACCCGTACCGAATGTTTGATACTTGGATAATATAAAAATGACAGAGGGGGACTACTATTTTAATTAATTTAATTACGTGATTATTCTCACACCAACTTTAGAAATTGCTATTTTTCATAATCACATATTGGGATAATACTCGAAATCAGGTCTTTACGTTAAAAATATTAGATTTTGCTAAAATAGTTAAACTGGATATTTGACTCGGATAATATTTTAATAAAATATTATATTATTGTTTATTCAATTTATTTAAACAAATTGAATCCTTTAATTACATTTAAAGAGTATTTTTTCAGAAAAATGATATTATTCAAATATCGAGTTACCACATAAAATTTATTTAGGAAATTCACAATGTTATTTATTTCATCAATGAATTAGAAAAAGTTTGTTATGCCACTAACGTACTCACGAAAAATATATAAACGGCATTTATATATTAAATTCTTGTCATCGAATGAGTTTTATTCATATTTACCAATTGTCGTAAGTTATCATAATCCCAAATCATCCTTCCCAAACACTGATATACTCACTTTCATTTAAACCCTAGAGCAAAACTATATACGGGAACTAGAATACAAGAATGGAACATCCCTAAATGTCAACGTAAACACTGATAGGTGATTTCTTATTCAATATTATTTCTCGTAATGCTATTGAATGTCTCCTATTGTTGATATTACTTTGTGATAGACCCAATATAAAATATTCTCATTATAAAACTCAGCTGAGTAGTTCAAACAGTTTACTTACAATTGATTCATATATTGACATGATTATGCAATCATATTATTTCATATGACGCTTTTTAACCCAATTACTTATTTATACCATACATTACAATCAAGGAATAATCTTTCGTTATACCCACGATTGTATTATTTGCCTGAAGGACTCAAATGATTGAGGGCCTAGATTTTGCTACCATATGAGAATGCTATTTAATGACTTGGCACGGTTACTTTTATCTCTAGTTATCTAGATTGATTATCTCCAATTTAATTAGATTGATTTAGTTGTATGTATTTGCTATTGTCCTAAGCCTCTAGATAGATAATTATGGGTTATTTGTTTAGAAATTATCCGTAGCCTTTAACCAGATATATCTCCTGATATTTATATTTTTAGCAATACCATCATGTATCATTATGCTTATCTCACCGTGACTGTTAAATCAAATTTCGTATTGTACTCCTGCTGTTATTATTATTCAAAGCAATATTCTACCTTAAAAATTATTTTATACTTGTTATAGAATTAGAATCATCCATTGGGAATTTTTTTTCTTATTCCCTCTTTTCCAGTTATGTTTACTAGGTACCTATAGGCTATGATGAATAGTTTAGAGATCAGTTGATACATAAAAGAAATGAAAGTCATATTAGAAGAAAAGGAGCATAGTTGGCAGGAGAAATACTTTGTATAGAAGTTTGACATAAGAATGAATTCTTAGATTTCGGTCGTAACACATTAGAGTATCAATAAATGCCGTAGCTGTTTCAGTATTTCAGAATTATTTATGATTTAGAATTATTATAAGGTATCCCTCACACTCGAGAAATTGGGATGTGACAGGATCGGTACCTATTTATTTAAGTTTTCCCCAAAAATGAACTGATCTGGACCCTCAGGGGTGGACCGGTCCGGGTCCCAAAATTCAACAGAGTCTCCAAATGGCTGAATTCACTCATCTCTCAACATCACTGGATGCTCTCACCACTATACTGACATGTAATCGACTTTACTTCACTTAATGCGTGCTCCGAAACCCTAGGCTCTCTCTCAATATGTGTTCTCCCCTATGTGTCCTATACCTACCGACTCCAACTAAACTAACCGACTCATGTCTATTATACATAAGAATCACCCCATACGCGTCAGGGTTGCGACGACCTTCTCGTAATTCTCAATCAGTCTCCATTGATGGTGGGTCTGACAACCAAATGGTGTCGGCTTCTTCGATACACGCCTCAAAGTATAGTTTGAGACGTTGGCCATTCACCTTGAAGGTACTTCCCCCTTTTGCATCTTCCAGCTCTATAGCTTCGTGGGGAAATACTTCTTAAACCACAAATGGACCCGTCCACTATTGGGAAACAAGTGTAATCAAGAGTTGTAGAGAAGAACTTTTTGGCCTGGATGAAACTCTTTTAGGTGAATTATCTTGTCATGCATGAGTTTCATTCGTTCTTTTGAAATTTTTAGCATTCTCATATGTGTCATTGTTCATCTCTTCCAACTCATTCAATTGAAGCTTGCGGGTTTCATCGACTTTATCAAGATTGTAATTCAGCCTCTTGATGTCCCAATAAGCTTTGTGCTCTAGCTCCACGGGGAGATGGAAAGGCTTTCCATAGATAAAATGAAATGGGGACATCCCGAGAGGGTTCTTATAGGTGGTATGATAAGCCCATAGCACATCGTTTAATCGAAGTGACCAATATTTTTGAGTAGTATCGACGGTCTTTTCAAGAATGGTTTTTATCTCATGACTTGCTAGCATGGCTTTCCCACTTGTTCGAGGGCGATAAGTCGTCCAAACCTTATGGACGACCCCATACTTCCTCATTAAAGTTTCAAACAACTTATTTCAAAAATATGTTCCGTTATCACTTATGATCGCCTTCGGAGCGCTGAAGTGAGAAAGTATGTGTTCTTGTAGGAACGTAATCACCACCCTGCTGTCATTCATCCAAGTAGCTATTGCCTCCACCCATTGGATACATAGTCCACCGTGAAGATGATTTATAAGAAGCCGAAAGAGGGAGGGAATGGTCCTATGAAGTCAATCCCTCGATAATCAAATAACTCAATGATGAGTATAGGTGTTAGATGCATCATATCACGGCGGTTAATAGCTCTCATCCTTTGGCATCTATCATAAGATTTGTAATAGGCATTCACATCTCAGAATATTGTGGTCTAATAGAGTATGCTTTGCAAAATTTTAGCGATCATCTTATTCTTCGAAAAGTGCCTCCACAAGTTTCCATATGACAAAATCGGATCACATCTTGATTTTATTCATCCGGTACGCATCTTCGGATGAGTTGTTCCACACAATATTTAAATGTAAATGGGTCATCATAGAATAACATGAGATACCAAGTGATGAATTTCTTCTTCTCTTGTGATGTCCATCTAGGAAGAACGATTCTCGTGATAAGATAGATAATGATGTCCGCAAACAAAGGCAAAAAAGAAGTATCAAAGAGTTACTCATTTGGAAAATTCTCGTCTATAGGTATCAGATCACTAGGCACGTCGGATGAGATAAATGGTCGGTAATGATGTTTTCTACCCATTTCTTATTTTTTATAGAGAGATTAAACTCTTGTAGGAGTAGGATCCACCTTAGGAGGCACGACTTAGCATCCTTCTCAGTAAGGAGATATTTAAGGGTCGCGTGGTCGGTAAAGCAAGTGATGGGCGATCCAATAACGTATGAGTTGAATTTTTCCAAAGCAAAAACAACCGCTAGCAACTTTTTCTTCGTGGTGGAGTAGTTAAGTTATGGCTCGATTAACGTTTAGGTAGCATTATAGATGACATAATCTTTCTTGTCTTTTATTTGCCCCAAAATAACCCCAATCTCATAATCACTAGCATCACACATAAGCTCGAATGGAAGAGACCAATCTGGAGCTTGCATGATGGGAGCAAAAATTAGAATGCTTTTTAAATTATCAAAAGCCTCTTGGCATACATTATTCCACTCAAAGGTGCATCCTTCATAAGAAGGTTACTCAAGGGTCTAGAGATAGCACTAAAATGCTTGATAAGCCATCTATAAAAACATGCATGGCCTAAGAAGGAGCGCACGTCCTTTAGTGATTTAGACGGGGGAAGCTTGGGTATGACATTTATTTTTGCTCGATCAACTTCTATTCCCTTAGATGAGACTATGTGGTCTATAACTATGCCTCGACAACCATGAACTGGAATTTTTCTCAATTGAGTACTAAGTTCTTCTCCACACACCAGTATAAAATGTTTTAAAGATTCTCTAAACATTGTTCAAAATAGGGGTCAAAGACGCTAAAATCGTCCATGAAAAACTCAAGTCCTCTTTTTACCATGTCACTAAAGAGACTTAACATGCACCTTTGGAAGGTCGCGGGCGCATTACACAATCCAAGGAAAACGTACCAAATGGATATGTAAAATATCTTGATCAAGTATATCTACCTCGATTTGGTTATATCCGAAATAATCATCAAGGAATCAATAATAAGGGTGACCCTCTACGCGTTTAAAAATTTGGTCAATAAAGTGTAAGGGAAAATGGTCTTTCCTCGTTTCGACATTGAGTTTCCGATAATCAATGTAAACACGCCACTTAGTGGTGGTGAGTTGAGGATTTAATTCTCCCTTAGCATTTTTGACCGGCGTAACTCCCGACTTCTTTGGGACGACTTGAATTGGGCTCACCCATTTGGTGTCCAAGATAGGGTAGATAATCTCGCCATCTAACAACTTTATAATTTTTTCTCTAACGACTTCTTTCATGGTTGGGTTTAGTCAGCTTTGTATTTCCCTCGAGGGATTCACGTCCTCCTAGAGGTGGATTTTGTGGGTAAAAATCAGGGGACTTATACCCTTCAAATACGCTATTGACCAACCAAAGACACCTCTGTGCTTCTCAAAATTTCCAGCAATTTACCCTCTTTCTCTTTATCTAGGCCAGAGGAGACAATAATAGGAAATGTCTCATCCTCTCCTAGAAAAGCATATTTCACATTGGAGGGTAGTTTCTTCAAATAGAGGGTAGGAAATTTCTCTTCAGAAAGTGTCAAGAATGACTCTCTCAAGGGTAGTTCCTCGAATCTAAAAATCCAATGAACATCTCTCGACTCCTCTAATGACGTTCCCTTGTCTAATATGTCTTTCAACTCCCCTATCTCTCACTCAACATGCATGTAATGCGTCCCCACTAATGGTTCTCTCGATTTGCTCTTCTACTACCTCCTCTATGAGGTCGACCGTATGGATTTCATCTTCATCACCCATTTGATTAGAAACATTGAAGATGTTTGTCTCGAGGGTCATGTTCCCAAAAGTGATTCGCATTTTCCCATTTCGTGTATTAATTAAGGCATTAGTTGTAGCTAAGAATGGGAGGCCTAGAATAATGGCGGCATGGTTTCTAGAATAGATGGAGGGCTCCGTCTCCCAGATGATAAAGTCTATTGGAAGTAGAAAGTGTCTAATTGGACTATCACGTCCTCAATAATCTCTCGAGGCACCTTCACTGTGAGATCCTCTAATTAGATAGTGATTTATGTGGGCTTAAGGTCACCTAACTCAAGTTGCCTATAAATGGAGTAGGTAAGGATATTAACACTCGCACATAAGTCCAACAAGTCTCTTTCTATTCTACGTTCTTCAATAACACATGAGATCGTGGGTGCACCCGAATCTTTAAACTTGGGTGAAAGGTCGTTAAGCAGAACGGAGCTCACATTTTGTGTTAGGAAGACATTCTTCTTCACCTTTATCCATCTTTTCACAGCCAAAAGATCTTTAACGACCTTGGCATATGCGAGAATTTTCTTAACGGCATCAAGGAATCGTAAATTCATCTTCACTTACTTAAGAACATCTAGCACATCTTCATGGGAGGCTCCCTTTTGAGGTGGAGCAAACCATTGAGGGAACATAGAAGTTGTGTGAGGTTTCATAGAAACTTCGAGCTCGCTAATGTCTTCCTTTTCACTCTCATTCAAGGGGGAATCTTCGGCCTCTTTTGTGCTGAGATAAACCTCCTTGTCTTTTGACTTCTCGTGTGGGGGAGGGGATAAATCAATGACCCGCCCACTACGTAGAGTGGTGACAGCTTGGCATTGCTCTTGCTGATCGACAAATGTAGACCTAACCTTAGCTTGACCTTGAGGAGGTTTTTATCCTTCAGCCATAAATTTTCCCTTCTCTTGGACACTCAACGAAGATTGCAACTTTGATAAAGATCGTATACATCTCTGTAGTTTCATTTTGAGATTGGATAAACTGCGTTAAGTTCCCATAGAAAGTCCTTCACAGTGGGTTAATGTATGGGCCTGTAGGTGGAGCTTTCATATGTGCTTGCATAGGAGGAGCTTTCTAAAATTGAGGAGGGGTGGAGATAAGGCAACATGTCAATATGGATTCAACGCATCTTTTTGTTGCCCGTAGCTAAAATCGGGATGGTTTCTCCACAAAGGGTTATACGAGTTCTCATGAGGAGTGTTAAAATTTATCTTAAACCCTCCTATAGCTTCCACTTTCTCGGTATGCATAGCTTTATATGAGAGTATTGTTAGACATTCGTTTGGTGAATGTCCCACCTCACAAATGGTGCACACCTTTTCTTTCACAACACGGGTGGATCCGATAGCTTCTCTCAGTTGTACTAAGAGTAGATCCCCCATACTTTTCTCAAAATGATCAAGTTGTGGGTTCACCATTGTATCATTATTCAATTGATAAAGAACAGACGCAACATGAGTAGTAGACACTTGTCGAGGTAGGTTTTGGGCATTAGGATTGAATGTGTCATATGCTTGATTATTCTCGGCGACATACTTAAGAAGAGCCTCAGCATCACTCGCATATAATTCCCAAAATGGTCTTTCACACATTATTTGAATAAGTTGTTTAGATCCTATAGAAAGCCCGTGATGGAAGAAAGAGATAAGGTGATGTTTCTCAAATCCATGATGGGGTCCATCGTTAACCAACTCTTGAAATCGCTCCCAACACTTATCAAATGGCTAATTATCTCATTATAGAAAGGCTTGAATTTGAGCCCTGACGGAGTTTGTTTTATGTGGAGGAAAGAAACTTGGATTGCATATCCCTCCATGATATGATCGAGTTCGATGGTAAAGACCAAATCCAGGTCTTAGCTTTATCCTTTAAGTAAAAAGGAAAAAGTTTTAGGCGAACGACATCTTGCGTGCAAGATTGATAACTAAAGGTTTCACACGCCTCTTCGAACTCTCTGATATGGAGATATGGTTTCTTTGAATCCATGCCGTGAAATGTTGAAAGAATTTGTATCGTTGCATTATGGAAGTGGAACTGATCGGCATTATACGGGAGTAAAATACAACCAAGGGTGACAGTTTGCTCAGGAAATATAAGTTTGTTGGGAGATGATCACCCCCAATTTTGAAAATCTTACAAAAAGTAATTTCCTTTTAGATGCGGAATAAAGATGGCTCAAAGAAACAGTTACATAAACAATATTTTAATATCTTTCAAATTAAAATTAAACAAACTCGAAGTGACATTAAATTAAACAGCAAATTAATTTTCACTTAAACAATTGAATTCAATCCAAGTCCCAGAAATTTGCCAAACAATTAATTAATTCAATTTTGCAATTTAGGCCAAGCCAAATTTTATCCAACAAAATTAATGGCTTGAATTAAATTAATTTTTACCCAAACAAATTTAGCACCAAAGTAAATATACCAATTTATATTTTTATGCATCTAATGATTTGCAAAAGATAAAATAAGTAAATAACTACTACGTCGTAATGTACGAGGAAAAACCCACAACGGGAAAAAACATCAGACGACCCTAGCCTCAAATCCACTAAGTACGGTTTTACAAGTACAAGACAAAAAGACATACAAACACTCAACTTGACTCCGTACAAGCCCCGACGCTTCTTCTTGTACACACCTCTGCCTAGCGAATAACCACGAAGGTTCACCGCGGTCTCGAAATCCACCGATCGGACTTTTAGGAACCCATCAACCACACACGGTGCCTTTCACCGTATGAGAATGCTGCAGCCAAAAACAATGAACTTCTTCTTTGTGGGATATATAAGTAAACCCAAACACTTTTCCAATAGTAGAGATAAAATCGGTGCCAAAACTCCAAGCAAAGTATATATATAAAGGAACTTTGATAAACAAAACAATTGGGTGTAAAAAAAGTGTTTAAGGATTTTTCTTAAAAGACAAACACTCAAACTTGAACTTTTTCATTTAGAATTGAAACTCCCTAAAAATCTCTCTAGGAGATGGAGGAGTGTGAAAAAGTTTCTTGGAAAAGGTTTGGTTCCCGCACTGGATAATTCTATCAAAAAGTAGTGGGGAAAAGGTAGTGGGAACATGGAGAAAACTGTAAAAAAAAATGCCAACAAACTGTTCCCGCCAAAGTCGTTCGAACGAATTTTTCGTTCGAATAACTTTACTAATGAGGTTCCAGAAGTGAAAAAGGAAATTCGTTAGAAGTCTCGTTAGAATGACCTGGAAATCTCGTTCGAACGAGATGCCAGTTCGTTCGAACGACATGGCAATCTCATTCGAACGAGATGACAGATGGTTTGAACGATGTGTCAGAAAAATAAAATATTATTATTAAGACCAATAAATTTACAAGCTCCTATATATATATATATATATATATATATATATATATATATATATATATATATATATATATATATATATATATATATATAATGCATTCATACGTTAGGATCATTGACACATTGTTGTTGACGTAGAAACGAGTCACGCTAAACCCGACATATTATGAAGCTTTATAAACTTGGCCGCTATGTCTTCAACTAACACATCATAGGCTTGGATGGATACACTTGAAAACTATCCTATGACTCAAATGTTTTTGTCTGGAATTGAGCCAACACTACATTAAGACTCAATCAGAGACTTGTGTCCTTACAAATCTCCCCTTTTGGCTATTCCGGGACAAAAACCAAACAAAAATCCTAAAGGGCCATCAAGCTCTAATAGACTCAAAAAATATCCCGCCCAAAATGAAAAATACATAGCTTGATTCAAACAACCTAAGGATCAATATCTTTGCCGACGATTAAAGTTGTCATTTAGAAGAATTCCTGCACACTTAAGCAAACTATCAAACACATAGGGAATATCAAGAATATTAAATGCATGTAAAATATATAAATACTCCCCCTAAGTTAAATCTCCCAAACTAAGAGTCGATTACAATAGGATTAGATACCATTTCTCCCCCTATAATTCTCCCCCTTTTTGTTCAGGAATAGACAAAGGATAAAATTAATTTTAAACACGATGAAGTTTAGAGTGATAAGAACATGAAAGCATATGGATAACATAATTATAACTAATCCACACAAATAATAACGGATACCAACGAAGATGCAAAAACAAATGATACTAATGATATATAAGATACTATGCATGTGATATCAACAAAAATATGCAACACGATAGATACCAATTATGAATTAGAAGCATGAATGGACTAAAAAGTGAGGCAAAGAAAAAGGATACCATATATATGTAGACATCATGAATATCACTAACACACATGCACATATATATACGTATAGACACCACACATGACACAAAATACAATAATTTTTTCACACTCATATGGCAAAAATTTGTCAAATGGAAATGGAAGTGTAGGGGTGTGAACTAGTAACAATTAGATTTAGACCGAATCACTTAAAATATGTTCATGAAGTTCTCATTTGATTGCAAACATTATCACATTTGAATATAACCTCATGTGACAATATAGATTGAACTCAATGAACAAACATACACAATGAATACAAGCCTAGAATTTTGATGATTCTACAAACCAATAGAGGCATGACATTGAAAGTTCAACTAGGATAAACGGACATTGTGCAAACCGTTGATAAACCATCCAAACTTCCTCAATTTAAGCATATTATTTTAATCTTTTGAATGAATAAATAAACTAAAAAAATAGGCCTTGGAATTTTTTTTCTTTTAATGCCATTATTCTTTTAGGCCTTTAGACCACGTATTTCTTTTAGATCCAAGCAAATGGTGGCTTACTCGCAAAGGATGATTATTCCTTTTGGATCCCTTCCCCGTGCATATCTATATAAATCATTTTTTTATATCTCACACAAATCTCATGTGCAACGGATTTTAACATGCACTAGCCTTCGTAGGTCACATAACATATAGATGAAAAGATTGGTAGGAGAACACCTCACAAAGCTCAAATATACATATGAAGTTATGGTTTCAAGTGAGCTCGTGCATGTGTGAATTGAGGCATATAAAAGTAGAATCCATTATATCAACATAAAATCCAACTACTCCATGTAATCATGGTAAAGAACATTTTAAGGATTGATAATATAAACCACAAGTTTTAGCCACATGGGAGCGAATAAGAAGGGATTCAAACACAAGTATATGCCACATAGAGTGTGTCAAACTAAAATACACACAAACCAAAAATCTTTTTGAGTTTTTGACAAATTTTTTTTAACCAAAAATAAAAGTATTTACTCAAAAGATACAAAAAAATCATTTGTATTTTACATTAATATTAAATTACTAAAAAAAAGGTAAAACACAAATAATAAACAAAAAAGTTTTTGTATTTTTCATTTAATGCAAACTAAAATGAAGAACTATAATACAAAAGATAAACAACAATCATAATTCTAGCATGTCATAAAGCATGAAGTATAGACTATAACAATGATTAAGAAGCATACATTTAGCATGACAATTTAGAATGAAGTACAAAAGCTAATGTATGTAAACAACTAACACATTCAACCTTTAGATTTTGCAAGGGAGGAAGAATGTGAAAGTAAATGAGAATCAAAAATCCTATTTTGTAAAGATACAAAGTCGGATATCCTAAGACAAACTAATAACGAATGACGATCTCGGGGTGTAGGAATCTTAGCTACCTTGGTTGCTTTATGATGGTATTTTCTAGAACCTCGTTTAAGATAAAAAAAAATTCTTAAGAGGAACTTTTTGACCACAATGTGAGCACCTAAAGACTCGGCGAAAAGACTTTCCTAAGGAATGATCTATAACATTGTTTCTAGAAGATTCTCCTAAAATATTGGTTTGGATTTATGAGTTGATTCATTATAAGTATCAAAGCCTAAACCACAAGTGTTATTTTTTATTTGAACCATTCATAATATTTTATCTAATTTCTCCGAACGACACTCCAAATCAAATTTGACTTTACTAGAGTCTTTTAGTTTATTTTATAAATATAAAATGTGAGACTCTAATAAAATATTACGCTCTTTAAACGCGAAAAGCTCCTTTTTCAAGGATTCCATTAAACCTTTAAGGCTATCTCTCTCACCTTCTACATATTCA
The DNA here is from genome assembly GCA_949130495.1 of Sambucus nigra. Taxonomy (NCBI): domain Eukaryota; kingdom Viridiplantae; phylum Streptophyta; class Magnoliopsida; order Dipsacales; family Adoxaceae; genus Sambucus; species Sambucus nigra. Next base: position 190,577,233 of record OX422210.1, on the reverse strand, counting down.
ATCTTCTCACGAAGAGCTCTCTCACGTGCCCCAAGGTCTTCCACTAACGTACTCTCATCAATGACCTTAACACTCTCTCTTAAACTAGCTTCTAACTTCAAATTTCGTCTTTTTAATTTAATGGATTCTTCAAATAGTTCTTGAAACGAAATTTGAAGTTCACTCACATCAATCTCATTTTCACTTTAACTCTCTATTTCTTCTCCACTCTCACTACCATCATCTCTTTGGGATTCACAAACAGAAGCCTTGGAAGTGTCATGTTTTATAATTTCATCAATAAAGGAGTGCTCACTTTCAATCACATGACTTGCCATAAAAGCCACAAAGTTGGGCTTAGTGGGGGAATCGGGTCCCTCTTCCTTATCACTATCATTAAGGGTTGCACTGTACGAAATTGGTTGCTTACCCTCTCTCCTTAGTTTAGTGGGGCACTCTTTCTCCCTATCGCCATACCCTTCACGACCATAACACCTATTTGACTCGTCCCTATTTAAATTTTCAGTCAAAGTTTTAGGATCTAACTGCCGAACGCATATGTGCTTTCCAATATGCTTAATTAGAACCATCGAAAATAGAAAATTTTAAAAATGGAGAAAATTCCATTTTTGTCAAAAATATTCAAAAAGGATCTTAAACGCAATAAATTAGCAATCCCGCTCTGATACCACTTATTGGAGATGATGACCCCCAATTTTGAAAATCTTACAAAAAATAATTTCCTTTTAGATGCAGAATAAAGATGGCTCAACGAAACAATTACATAAACCAAATTTTAATATCTTTCAAATTAAAATTAAACAAACTCGAAGTGACATTAAATTAAACATCAAATTAATTTTCACTTAAACAACTGAATTCAATCCAAGTCCTAGAAATTTGCCTAACAATTAATTAATTCAATTTTGCAATTTAGGCCAAACCAAATTTTATCCAACAAAATTAATGACTTGAATTAAATTAATTTTTACCCAAACAAATTTAGCACCAAATTAAATATACCAATTTTATCTTTTTACCTAAGCATGCATCTAATGATTTGAAAAAGATAAAATAAGTAAATAACCACTACTCCACGATGTACGAAGAAAAACTCACAACGGGAAAAAACCTCGGACGACCTTAGCCTCGAATCCACTTAAGTACGGTTTTACAAGTACAAGACAAAAAGACTTACAAAAACTCGACTTGACTCCGTCCAAGCCCAACGCTTCTTCTTGTAAACGCCTCTACCTAGCGAATAATCATAGAGGTCCACCACGGTATCGAAATATACCGATCGGACTTTTAGGAACCCATCAACCACACACGGTGCCTTTCACCGTATGAGAATGTCGCAGCCAAAAACAATGAACTTCTTCTTTATGGGATGTAGAAGTAAAACCAAACACTCTTCCAATGTGATGATACAAGAAATCGTCCACTAGTCGCTCCCATATCAACAAGTCATGAGTAAAGTGTATAATAAGTAAATAAAGCGAGTAAATAGAGAGAAGATAAGGTATAGAGTGGTGAGCCCCTAAAATAGGCCTACATCCACTGTGCCTTTCTCTTGCGTTTTCCAGCGACCTTCTAAGGCTGTGTGTGGCGGTGCAAGGAGATTTGAAGCTGATCATTACATGTTTTTTCATTTCCGGGTAATTTTTCAACCAATCATCTTTTGAAAGAGTTTTTGTAGCTTGTACTTCTTCAATAACCGAACACATGATTTTCTGCATTGCTTGATAGGAATTTAAGGTTTCAATTGAATCACCCTGGAATCGAACACACATGAGCGATCAAATAATTGTTATAATTGTTTGAATCAATCTTCATATGCTGAACTGAACCCCTGATCCTTAAGATGCCATGAAAATCAAATAACTGTTCTTGCTGTTAATAAATAAACTCTTCGTATTCTGTGTATTCGATCTTAAAATGATTAAACGTTAGATACTTAACTGTTTAAGAGAGAGGGCGCGACATGGTATTATATCATTAATCTAGGGATTTGAATATTCCATTTCGGACCTTGGATGCATCATATAGTGGCTCTTTAATGCATAGTAAGTAGCCACGATGATGTAGAACATATCTAATGAATCTGCCACGGCGATAGTTATCTTATAGGGCTCTGAATCCCCACACTTGAATTTTCTTTGAGAACACACTTCACATTATGGGTCTTCTATCCTCAATCGAATCAAACATTTAGATGTTTGAGCGAGAGTCCGTGGCATAAAAGAATATATCTAGTAATTTTGGTTATGGCTGGGGCCTGTAAACTATAATCCCACTTTAGTAAGTTGCCGTGGCACTATAAGATCCCTTACTGATATAGGATATGGTTGCATCCAGTAGGGTCAGAGGGTAATCCATTAGGTTTAATGAATAGGGTCAACAGTGTTTTAGCCCATTGGCAAGTACAATAGGGAAATAATTCCCACCAAACTAATATGCCGTGGTGATAATTATCTCTTGGGGCTCAAACCTCCACTTGACATTTGGCCAGTCTTGTCGATGACATATATTTTCTATTCATACAACTAATTTTTCCGTGACATTTTAAAGTCTATTTCGAACCATACTGGTTGCGGTGCCTAACTACGGACTTTGCTTTTCAGGTACTGCTGCAGCCATATGAGCTTTGATCCAGACGAATTTTTGAGAGGCTTTTGAGCAAAGCATTTTGGAACTTCTCCTCTTGAACTCTCTTCCGTGCCCCCTTTGAGATCAATAGGGCCTTTCCAACTGAGGGATTGTCCCAATTGCATGATACTAGACTCGGACTCTGCGGACTTTGCCTCTAGGAAGGATTGTGAGTCCCCACCAATGGAAGAGGAAGCCAATTAAAGTAATCACCCATTGGGTGTAAGAAATGATGCTGTGGAAGTTAGAGATAACTCAGCTGGTCCATCTAGTAGGACTGTGAGACCCCTAGCTACGCTTGATATTCGCAACATCATGACCCAAAACTGGGTTGACCAGGTGGCTAAGGCCTTCGAATTTCCAGAAAATTTAATGTGCTCAGTACCTGCCGTGAACCAAAGACCTTGCACAACTCTTGCTAATGGAGTTTGCTTCCCACTCATGCATTCATTTACGATTTGTGGCTGCCTGTTCCTGTTCCCATCCGATGCATTTTCCAGGCCATGAAATTGGCATAAGGCCAGCTAGATCCTAATAGCTGGAGGGACATACTTGCCGCGATCGTTCTTTGGGAGAACCACTTTAAAAACGACATTACTCCCGTGGAGTTTTTTCACTTCTAACGTCCAAAGGAAAACTGCATGAAATTCGCCATTTACTACTATTTATCCGTCCGCGGCAGGGATGAGACCCTTTATACTAGGAGGCTGGCCAATGTAAAGAACTGGAAGGGAAAGTATTTCTACATCTCCGGGGAAGGCTAGGAGATCCACCTCGAAGAGAATGAGAGGGAGAAGTCGTATCGAATGCCGCGACAATGGGGTTCTCCCTCCAAGCTAGGTATTTGAATCATAGCCACGTACCCTCTTCGTAGTTTTTTATTAATCTCTACTAACCTTCCAATTGTTATTCTGTAGTTCTTGACAACTTGCACTTGAACAAGCGGCATGAGAAGAGAGTTATCGAGGCCGCGACAGTTCCTGCCGAGCATAAGAAGTTCAGCACGCTTGTTACATCAGCAACTGTATTTCAAGAAGGGTTCTTTCCCATCAAGTCCATTTCAATAGATATGGCCGCAAGAGTAATATTCTGACCATCAGTATTTGTCCGTGCCAAGTTTTGTTGACTTCGAATATTTACTGTTGTTATTCCCTTTTCAGGTGAGGAGGTTGACAGGGAACGGTTGGCCGTGCAATTGGAAGAAATGAACGAGGATGCCACCGTTGTCAATAATATTATGCGGAGTAGGAAGAGAAAGAGGACCGAGATGAAAGATCCAGCCACTGTCCCTTTTAGCGACCAAAATCCAGCTGCTGCGACCCCAACTCAGACCGTGGAGAAAATAAAAATTATCGCAACCCAACAACAAGTTGATTTTGATGGACATTGGAGCAAACCTAGCCTCGGTAATTTTTTTGTCAATTGATGATGCTCCTCACCATACAGCTTTTCCGTCTTCGCCACCTAACATTACAGTAAATGCAAACTTGGCACCTCCTCTGTGTCATGGCGAAGTTAGTCCCGACGGTCGTCCGCAGCCTCACTTAAGACAACCTGACCCTGAGTTATCATGGGACACTACCACAAAAGATGCATGAAGAATAAAGAGGGCACTCAACGCCGTAGACCTTGACAGGTTGGTGGGGGAAGACCATGACGATCTAGAGGACTGCGGCCTCCGTAGTCTTCTGAGGGTAAGTGCTAGTGCTTTCTCCATTTTTATTTTGCATTCCATATATTGCAATTAACTTTTTAATTTTAGGTCGCGTACATCATGGTAGCCCAAAAAAGGAAGTACGAGGCCCTATACAAATTGAAAGAGGTCGAGAAGAGGGTGCATGCTGCAGATCTGGAGGCTGCACGGACTACATCTTTTGAGGCTGGGAAGCAGTCTGCTACCGCGGCTCTTCTGGCGGTCCAAATGGACTTAGCCTCTATAAATAATGCAAGGGAAGAGGCGAAGGAAAACTTTAAATAGGCCCTGAAATCCCTCAAAGCCTCCCAAGCTCAAACCGTGAAAGCTGCACGGGCCATGAAGATTTTAAGTAATAAGCTCGTACTACTACCAAAGAAGTACGAAAAGATGGAGGCCAAGTCCGTCCAAGATGCCCTAGACCATACCGCAATAATAAAGAAGATGGAGGCAGATTATGGCGATGCACTTTAGCTAGCCATTGACCATACCGTGGAGTCATTCAAGGGCTCCAGGGACTTCTTCCTCATCAATAATAGGGCCTATCTCGTGGCTACCAGGAGCTACGGCAGAGAATAATAAATAACTTCCTTGAAATAATAGAGAAGGTTCTTGCCTGGAAACTTAGTGATGCTGAGCATCAAGAATGAATCGCTGAGCTCAAGGCCACGGCAGAGCAGAGAGCTAGGCTCAGAGAAGCAGCTGAGGCAGCGGCAGCGGACGAGGAAACTGAGACTGCCGCGGATGGTGAGGTGGGAGATGATCGTGATGATGCGGCTTTATGATCTTGTTCATTTTTTTATGATTGATACAGGGATGCGTCCCTTATGTTACTTTACTTTTTGTAGTGGCTGCGACCTATTTCCCTGTAATCTTAACTAATATTATCAAGGCTGCGACCACTTTCTCTACATTGATTTTTTTTTCGCATCCCCTTTTTCTTATAGCTTGTTGTTCCTGTACCTTGTTTCCTTCAAATGATTTAATGGATGTTTTTTTCTATATATCTTTGATTGCTCGAACAAAACTTCTTTATATTTGAAAAATGCTATAATTGGATGAACTTGTATATATACGCAGTAACCTTGAATAATCTGTACATAAGTCACCTACCCCGGGCTCTTTCTTATTGTTCAGCCTTGTGCAATGATTCCACATCTGTAATTCATATGGCTACTGCACCCTAGCCGCGGCCCTTTTTATCCCTTGCACCAAAGGTTCGAAGTGTTGTCGCTTGAACAGGGACGTAGCCCTTCTGAATAGAGGCCGCACGAGTTGATTTCTCTAATAGGCCGCGACATGTTTGAGTGTTTGAAACCCATCTTCTGTAGCTTTAAAATTAAATCTAAATCCAACTCATTACCGCATCAACTCTTAGTTGCTTTAACGGTTGCAGCTGTATTCATAGGGTTACTGCACTCTCTACCCTTGGCCGCTTGAACCATATAGTTGTTTTTTGTCATCCACTAACCAGTATGGAACATATAAAGAAGGCCGAGGCCTTCCTCTAGTCGATTCAATTTCCTTTCACGAAATGTGACTTTTATCTTCTTTAGCATTGCCCTTTCTATTTGTAAATGGGATATTATCAAGCCTCCCCAGGTTGGGTTATGTTATCAAGCCACCCACAGCTAATATATAGGATATTGTCAAGCCTCCCCAGGCTGGGTTATGCTATTAAGACACCCACAGCTTATATATATAGGACATTTTCAAGCCTCCCCTGGATGGGTAATGTTATTAATCCACCCAAAGCTAATATATAGGATATTTTCAAGCCTCCCCAGGCTGGGTTATGTTATTAAGACACCTACAGCTAATATATAGGATATTTTCAAGCCTCCCCAGGCTGGGTTTTGTTATTAAGCCACCCATAACTATGTATATATGTAAGCCATCCCTGGCTAGATATTACAAGTCTCTCGACTTAATAATGCATCCCGAAAGCTAATAACGGGCAATGGAAGCCCTTATGAGTGACGTTGCGGTCCAATCTGGATAACTGCTTCCAATATTTGACTTTGCCACTTTCAATTATCATGAACATCTGAACAATCAGGCGTCTTGCCGGGCATTGTGGCCCAATTAAATATTATCATTCTCGATATAATATGTTGTCTTGAATCGAGATCTGCTTAAGACAAAAATGGTCTTTATAAGATCACATTTCATGGAAATGAGAATCAAAATATGACACTATAAAAGTGAACTTAATTTTATAACTATTCATATATATATATATATATATGACTTTGTATGGATAATACGAAGTTTAATTGAAAAGATCATAAGAGGAGTAGAGACATATGGAATATAAGACATAAGCATGAAAAACGAGCATGTGGAATGTGAGAGGAGGCTGCATCCCCTAAACATATTGGAGGAACCTTCGCAGCATCCCTCTCCTTATCAACCTTTCATTTTCATCTTTTAGAGCACAGCATTGCTCGGTGTCATGTCCATGTTCCTGATGGAATTTTCACTAAGTAGCTTTGTTCTTCTTGTGGGGTGGAGCTCTCAGCTTTTCTGGCCACCTTAACAACTTTTCTTCTTTAATGAACTCAAAGATTTCTTCAATCGCGAAGGCCAATGGTGTGTAGGCCTCATATTTCTTCTTTTCCTTCTCCATTCTCCTTCTTTGGCACCTGCTGACTGCTTCCGCAGCTGGATCCTCTTGAACTGTTGCGACGTCAAAAGCTGTTGAAGCTAATATCTTGGGTGTCGTACCCACATTAGGCGAGGCCGCGGACTCTAACATTATCACCCTCTGAGGTAGAGACTTGACCTGGGTCTGGAGTGAGGTATGACTGTCGTAGAGGTGATTGAGGTGATTGTACAGCTGCACAATCTCATCCTTAATTTCTGTGATCTGGATGGATTCTCCTTCCATTTTTTGATTTTGTTAGTTGTTACAAATTATATGTATAATCTGGGACAAAACTAGTATAAGTGAGTAATCACATAAACATTGGAGTAACTAAGTAGGAAATAGGGATGCAGTGTTGCAGTGTTGCATTGTTGATGAGGCCATGGCCAGTATGGCTCATAGGTTCACTACCGTGGCCTTTATATGACATTCACCAAGGTTGAGCTGGAGACCTCCCGAGTCTGTTCCTTAATGTTTTGAAGGTTCTGTAATAAAACCGCTAGTAGAGGCCGCGGCATGAAGGTATTTAAACTACCTGCCGGATCCCTTACTAGGCAGGGGGAGCAATCCCAAAATTGAACTCTAGAAAATGAGTTCATCTCCCAAAACACGGGGATGACGTCCCTACTAGGGTCTATCTAGGGCATAACGCCTCTCGTTGCACTAATCGACACAATTATGATGATGAACCCCAGATCATAGGCAAAGAATCATAAAAAGAGAACTAAACATCATTCTTCCTTAATCATTCACTTTTAAGGGGCTAAAGCCCATGATGCTTTTTAGCATTATCTAGATGGAATGATATCACAGGGGTATGTAGAATAGATCTGAATATGCAAAATACGCATTTAGGGGTGCAAATACTATACGGAGCTCAATAACCAGAATCTACCCGTGAGACGACGATCTGTAGGATCCCCAGGGATCGAAACAGGTATTTATGAACTCAACTATATAGAGAAGAAAGATTGAAATATCTCGTTCCCACAGACGGAGCCAAATTGATGATACGAGAAATCGTCCACTAGTCTCTCCCGTATCAACAAGTCAGGAGTAAAGTGTATAATAAGTAAATAAAGAGAGTAAATAGAGAGAAGATAAGGTATAGAGTGGTTCAGCCCCTAAAATAGGCCTACGTCCACTGTGTTGCTTCATTCTCATTATATGTGAAGTATTGTACAATATAATCGTGCCTAAAGAGGCGTAAAAGTATGAGAATAAAGGAGAGTACATGGCAGTATTGAGGATTCTGGTGTGCCGGAGAGGTGGCTGCGATGAAGATATGTGGCCTCCAAGTCGTATGTTGAGGTTGTGTAGAGAGAATCTGTATTGTAAAATCTCCCCCGGGGGTCTAGAATCGATCCCGGCTCCTCGTCCTCGTCCTTTATTTATAGGAGATATACTCACCTGCAATTAGCATGTGACACACAAAGTCTCGAGTTGTAATGGAGAAGGATGCGGCCTATAAGGCAAACAATGTAAGTGCCGCATCCTGTAAGTGGCTATAGACAAAGGTGCCGCGCCCTGAACTGGATGGATCCGCGGCATGATGATGGTGTCTGTGCCCCATGATGAGGGGATCCGCGCCCTGTATGAGGTATGTCCGCACTCCGAGTTCAATATTGGCCGCGCCCTATACTAATAGGGTCCGCGACATGTAATCCTGTCCATTATAGTATATCATCCGCGATAGGGTGCTATATTTGTACTATCATAATGGTAGAGATATAATCAGTGCCAAAACTCCAAGAAAAGTATATATATTAAGGAACTCGGATAAACAAAACAATTGGGTGTAAACAAAAGTGTTTAAGGATTTTTCTTAAAAGACAGACGCTCAAACTTGAACTTTTTCAATTATAATTGAAACTCTCTAAAACTCTCTCTAGGAGATGGAGGAATGTGAAAAAGTTTCTTGGAAAAGGTTGGTTCCCGCACTTGATAATTCTGTCAAAAAGTAGTGGGGAAAAGGTAATAGGAACATGGAGAAAACTGCAAAAAACCGCCAAAAAACTGTTACCGCCAAAGTCATTCGAACGAATTTTCGTTTGAATGACTTTACTAACGAGGTTCCAGAAGGGAAAATGGAAATTCGTTAGAAGTCTCATTCGAACGACTTGGCAATTTCGTTCGAACGAGATGCCAGTTCGTTCGAATGACATGGGAATCTTATTCGAACGAGATGCCAGCTGGTTCGAACGACGTGTCAGAAAAATAAAATATTATTATTAAGCCCGATAAATTTCCAAGCTCCTATATATATATATAATGAATTCATACCTTAGGAGCATTGGAACATTATTTTTGATGTAGAAATGTGGCACACTAAACCCGACATATGATGAAGCTTTATAAACTTGGCCGCTACGTCTTCAACTAACACGTCATAGGCTTCGATGGATACACTTGAACACTATCCTATGACTCAAATGTTTTTGTCCAGAATTGATCCAACACTACATTAAGACTCAATCGGCGACTTATGTCATTACAAAGTTCTTTCATGGGACGATATGGAAGATTTACCTCACCCATAACAAAACTAGCGATATCCCGACATATCTCTCTCTCCAGTGGACTCAGAATCCCCACTCAGTGTTCTAGACGTGTGACTCAGCATGTGACTCGTGATGGAGTTTGAAGGGGTAGGAGGTGGAGCCCAGGATTATGGAATGCGAGGGGTGTGGGGGCTTTCGAAATTATACTCAACGATGGGATTTTTGTGAATTCTTATTGGAGTATTTTGAGGAGTTTGTTCTTGATTTCGCATAAAAGGAATTTTGAGAGATGATTTCTTTTTGTTTTTTTTTTTTATTTTCTGAATTTTTTTGGAATTTTGATTTTTTTTGGCTTTTTAAATTTTATAATCAAATTCGGGATTGAATCAACAAACCTAAAGTCAACCTAATTCCTCGACAATGGAACCAAAAACTTGACGCGACCATAAATGTGTATCTATTGTGCGTGTTGATATAGGCTCAAGTGCAAGCCTATCGCGTTAGTAAAAAACCCAGTAAGTAGGGATCGTCTCCATAGGGAACTAGGACGACGAATCGTTACGACACAGAACAAATAACTAACCCTAAAATTGGCTCTCGAAAGAAATGGAAAGGGTGATTAATTGTGAACTAAATGACTACTAATTAATTGTGCCAAAATAAACTACTGTGGTGAATTAAATATGAAAAAGATAAAGATAGGTTAGGGTAAAATCCCCCAACCCTAGTATATTTACTGTATAGAATATTATATTTTGAATTAGAAATTTAATTGAACCCAGAATTTAGTAATCCTAAGCATTACATATATGAGGGTACTAGCCCGCATCATACATAATCAAAGGTAAAAATAAAGCGGTGCTAAATAGCTAACATGCGCATTGCATTCTAAAACAACCCCGTTTACCTAGGGCAAACAAGGTTAAAAGATCTACGATGGTTGTATATACTACACAACACAATTCACTTAAAATTCAATTCAAACCCTATTTTCTACATTGGTAAATTACACCGGTTTGGGTTCATGCACCCTAACCCTTAAAAACGTAGCTGGCCATGATTAAAATAAATGAAAATGCAAGTTTTAAAGTGAAGGAATTCATGACTATTTTGGAAATTTTGAGAAGAAATTTTTTGAATTAAGAACTAAAAACTAGAAATTAAGAATTAATCTAACTAATTACGAAAGAAATTGAGAGTAGAAATCAAATGTTACTTTCAATGAGGAAATCTAGAAATAAACTTTGAATCTTAAATAAATTGCAACAAATATTCAAAACTATGATTCTTCTATGGAAGAGGCCCCTAAAACTAATTATATTTGAACTTCTTTTAATGTCCTACAATAATTTAAAAAAAAATACACTATGAAATTTACAAGAGTTTGAACCAAGTAAAACTCTAAATTGGAAACGAAAAATCTGGGAAAATCTCAACCGAATGGTCCGACGGGTATTCTTCAGTTCGATCTGGTAGCATCCGGATTGGTTCGTTTTCTTCTCCAAACGGATTGGTCCGACCCTCATTTTGATATAGAGATCCTAAAGGCATCGGATCGGTTCATTTTTATTGGTATTCAAATCGGTCTGATGGCTAATTTTTCATAGGGCTTGGATCTCCTCTGGATCAATTCATTTTTTGGCATGGATGGTCCGGTCTGGTCTTTGAAATCTTCTGTTCTTCCCTTCTCTTAATTTTCCTATCATCTTTGAATCTCTATAACTTTTGATCCGTGGCTCGATTTGGGATGTCGTTTCTTCATACACGCTTACATACGCGAGGTCTTCATTTTTCATATTGGTGCCTCTTCTGAACTCTAGATGTGAAATGACTACTTTAACCTCTGACTTTCCTTCCTTTGTTAATTTATTGTCTTTGGTTTCCTCTTCTCTTCACTTGCATTAAAGACTTGTAAAAATCATGAAATATACACAAAAATTGAGGCACTATGTGGGAATCTTTAGTAGCATATAAATTAGATAAATCAATACGAATTACATTATTCGAGGTGCTAAAAGCTACTAAATTAAGGGGATAAATTCAAAAGAATTTATGACTAATCAAAAACATACTTTTCAATGTACAATTTTGGGAAAGTGAGATTGAGTTGTGGTCAGCATGAAACTTTGTAGGCCAAAGGCTAAAATTCGGCTACTCCCACCACTTCTCCAAGTGAACTAAGACCATCAACTTAGTGACACCCCAAATATCTATTTTCATTTTAATAATTTTCAAACATGTGCATTTGATCAACGAATTATTGTAACATATAAATATGTCAATCCAACACAATGAAAATGTTATATTTAGGACTAGTCTACATAAATGATATGCCCAAAGTGCACCTGCCAGCTCAAAGACATTAACCTTGGTCTGTATGACGATCGAGGTAACAAGAGCTCAAGATTAACCACTTGAGATATCTTCCTTCATCAGGTCGGCCACATCCGATGTTACAAGCATCACCTCAATTGGGCACCAACCAAGGTTTGCATGACTTATAGGATCAGCTATCCATCAGGTCGGCCACAGCCGATGTTACAAGTATCACCTGAGACCAGCAAAAGCCTCATAGGCTCAATAAATAAGCATCATGTCATCATCGGCCACAGTCGACGTTACACCTCATACCCAACCTCGACCGACCATCTTGGCTGAGGTCTTCATTTAATATTGATCTCAAACAACGCAAGGGTCTTACTCCACCAACCTCATACTCACCCAGGCCGAGGTAGGTACTAAGCGAAGACAGTCGAGCATTTACATGCATATAAATATCTTGGAACACGTGGACTAATCTGTTATAACGGAATCATTCCCTCCACGTAAGGGAATATTGAGGTCATCATTACTTAGTTAAGATCATCCAGGTGTCATCCTTACACCAGTTGGATCTTCATGCACATGCATATTTCATGCTTAGGGGGTACATTACACCCCCTAAGCCTCATATATAGAGGTCATTCTCTACCTTGTAAAAGGATCGAGAATTATAACCCTAGCTAAAACTCTATCAATTTTCACAGTAAAGAGAGATAGATTAAGAGATTGTATCCATGGCCATTAGTGCCTTCATTCAGTGATATTACTCACACACACTCATAGTGGATGTAGGCCATATTGGCTGAACCACTTATATTCAGGTGTTACCTCTTCTCATCACCTCCTTCTACATATACACTTATATTCTTCTGTGCTGCCATTATTCTCGCTTACTTTAGCTTGACAACTCCATATCTAGTGGTGCTATTTATCGCATCATTATTTTGGTTCCGTCTGTGGGAACGAGAAGATATATCTCTTCCTTTCCTAACATAACCTCACCGGAGACTCTGGTGGTGAACTAGGCATCACCCTGCATGTGAAGCTGTTTCACCATTAAAAGAGGTCGTTTAAGGTATTAAGTTCATCTTATTCACAAGCTCTTTAGCTTTAACATATGGCACCGTAGTTACCACCACCTCCTCCACCATCTAGTGCACGAGGACCAAGTTCTAGCCAGGCACTACCCTAGTCAGAAATGGCTGAGGTGGCAGTAGCCTTGAGTTCCTTAGCTGCAACACAGCAAGCAATAAAGGAGAAATTTTCAACACTCGGTCAAAATATGATAAGGCCACCTGGGGTCTCACCGGAGATGATTACTCCGGTAGCTGTTCAACCCCATCCTGAATCCAGGGTACCACCTCAAGCACTGTAAAAAGACCAACCTATCCCTCAAAGGAGGAGGGATGTTGCTGACCCTAGGTGTTTACGTCTGGGGAAGGAAGGAAACCCTTGCACTGAGAACATGTATGATGATATGGAGGCAGAGGATGCTCCAAAAGACTGTTAGGAGCCTTATGAGGTTTCGAATAACACAGTACGTCCTATCCAACGAAGAAAAGGTTGTGGGGGAAGAAGAGATGGGGGTGCCTAAAAAAAAGGATTGGATTTTGATCGCTTGAGCAGAGGGCCAACCTTCATAAGGCTCGGCCTAGTTAATGACCTAAGGCAGAGGTTATCCGGGTCTAGAAGTGTAACAGGCTAATAAAAGGAAGATGGGGAACATCGTCCTCATCGGGGTCGACCCCAACATGGCTGAGATAGGGATCAAGAGGAGGTAAGTAGTTGACGCTGTGCAATGGCTGGGGAACCCCCAGTTCACCCCTTGGAGGTGGCTGGGGACAACCTTGGCCAGGCCAACATTACAAATCCATGGAACGATTCCATTCAATGTCTTGAAGAGAACATATGGGACCTCATTAAAAGCCTAGACCCACTACAAAGAGGGTTCTCAGAGGGCTCCCCTCTATTGAGAACTTTGTAAGGACATTTTTCTCATGTCCAACATGTTACATTTGTGTATATCGTACGCCGCTACATTTGGCACGTCACCTCATGATCTCACATGATGGGATCTATTTGAATTATAGGAATTAAGCATTCATTATCTCCATCATGTGTCCCACATCTGCCACAACGACTTCATGTTCCACGATTTTAGGGACTTAATGCAAGCGGTACATAAGAGAAGTCAAAACATTGAAAGAAGGCAAGATATGGAAGTTTAAGGGCATTTTGTTAATTTTATAGCCACTATCCGGAGTATTAGTCAAATGGAAAGTTGAAGAGCTTTCCGCAACAAAGATACTGGAAGAAACAACACCTCAATCCAAGCTACAGTGGAGAAGTTATGGCCCTTTAAAAATGGAGAAAAAACTTTGGAGAATGTTGTGTAATATTCCCCCAAACCAGCGATTTTCTACGAACCTTATGAAGGCAAAAAGAACCTTTTGAGAGTCACTTCGGGGGAGTTGTTTTGCAAGACTTTGAGAGACGTTTTTGAGAGTCGAAATACATCGAGTCTTTAACTTTTTGAGTTCCCAAGACTCAGGTTTTGATTCACACATCCTTCCCAAATATTTGTGAATCCTTTTGAAACCCAAGAACACAACTTTGAGTTTGCTCAACCCTTGTGGAGAAGCCATTTTCTTCTTCATTGTTGCCCTCCTGGAAAGGGAAAGTTCCATCCGACGACATAGGAATCGACACCTGCGGGTATTTCTGTGCCACACTGTATTTCTAACTGTTGCTTTGGAGGTTTGACAAAGACACCGTGAATTACACTTGTGGGCGATAATCAGGTTATATGTAAGTTAATGGTCTTGTAAATTCTTTTAAGTACTAGAAATAAAAGGTTTTACCCGAAAGGAGTTTTTCCCTTAACTTTGTGTCACATGATTTATTTATTTATTTATGGTTTGACACGCGCACACACATAGATGCATGTTTAAGGGTTGATTTACTTTGGATTATATAGACTCTAATTAAATAAGGGTTTATTCTTGCGAATTATTTTAAATCGATATCACACCGTCGAATTTTACAAATTGGTATCAAAGCGGGTTACTCTAATTTATCGCGTGATCCTGATTTTTAAAGGATTTATTTTCTAATACAATTTGACTTCTCACGTCGTCAAATTGGTATGAGAGCAGGTTATGCTAATTTATCGCGTGATCCTAATTTTTAAAGATTTTTTTTTTATAAAATTTGACTTCTCATGTCGTCAAATTGGTATCAGAGCGGGTTACGCTAATTTATCGCGTGATCTTTACTTTCCGCATAATTTGTGTGATATTGATTTTTTTTAATCAAGTTTGTGAAAATTCGCAATTTTTGCTATGGAGCACTTATATAAACAAATGCCTATTTTTGACGGGTCTAATTATGCCAACTGGAAAGCTTGTATGAAATCTATTTTAAAATCTACTGATGAGAATGTTTGGCTGCTTTGTGAAAATGGGTTGACTCCTCCCATGGTCACCGTTGATAATATCACCTCTTTAAAACCCGTGTCAGCCTGGACTGAAGATGATTATAAAATGTCTAATTTTAATTCCTGTGGTTTGCGTGCTATTTCTGGAGCAGTCACTCCCGATGAGTTCCACCGAATTATGATGTGAACCACGTCTAAAGAGGCATGGGATGTTTTAAAATTGACACATAAGGGTACGAACACAGTAAAAGACTCAAAATTATAAAATTTGGCCACTCAATTTGAGACTATTACCATGTCTGAGTCTGAATGCTTTGACAGTTTTTATGCTCATTTGTTAAACATTTTTAACACATGTTTTAATCTGGGTGAGGTGATTGATAACACACGTGTCGTTAAAAAGATTTTGAGATCTCTTCCAAAATGCTTTATACCTAAAGTCACTGTTTTGAACTCTTTGGGAAATTTGAAATCACTTAAGTTGGAAGAACTTGCAGGAGATCTTCGAACCTATGAGATTGACATGTTTTCCAAAATCATTAAGGCTAAGGATACCGGCTTTGCTTTAAAGACTCATTTTAAGAAAAATAAAGAAAATGTTTGTGAGTCTGATTCTGAGGAAGATTATGATTTTAAAGATATGGCCTTGTTTGCAAAAAATCTTAAAAAGTTTCTCAAAATTAATAAAGAAAATTCTTCCAATAAAAAGAGATCTTTTGAGTCAAATAAAAAGAAAGTGGAGGCCAAAGATAGTGACAAGGAGGATGAGGTCAGGTGCTTTGAGTGTGAAGGGAAAGGGCACATAGCTAAAGAGTGTCCTACTAGGATAAGGAGAAAGGGCAAAGAGACTGCTATGCCCTCCACTCTTAGTGATAGTGAGGGTGATGAGGGTGATGAGGGAGATAAGTCTGATAAAGGTTTAGCACATGGGATGATTGTCGCTTTTTCTATTCATGTGAGCACACCCACTTTGTCTCACGAGAGTGAACATGAGAGTGATGATAGTGATTTGCGTTCTTCGATTGAGGAAGAAATCGAGGAGGAGAGTGGAGATGAAAGTGAGCTCCAAAAAGCTTTTAGAGATTTGTACACCGAGACCATGAAAATAAAGAAGTATAATCGGGATTTAGGTCATCGGGTTTTAGATTTGGAGAGAGAGAAGGAGGTTTTAAGAAAGGAGAAGTGTGATTTGACCAACATATTGTCTAGTCTGATGACACGTGTATCCCAACTTGAGAGTGATCTCGAATGTGCCAGGGAGGTCAAAGTCAATTTTGTGAACGCACCTAAGAAGGTTGAAAAGGTGGTTCATAAGGGTAAAGGTGAGAAGTTAGGAATAAGTCATGACGGTGCTTCTACTTCCCAATTAGCACCTGAGACGGTTCCCACTTTAGTGTTTGATTCACGTGAGTCTCACCCTAACCCATCTAGGCGTCCCATTCCTATTAGGAGAGCGCGTCCTAGAGTTTTTGAGAGAGGTGCTCCTAGGCCTATTTATGTTTGCTCACATTGCAAGAGAAGAGGGAACCTTAGGGATTTTTGTTTTAAGTTGGGTTATGTGTCACGTTTTTCTTCTACACGTGTTTCTAGCACACATGCACCCACACATGTTACTTTACATGCTCTCGGAGACTACATGACAGAGTTTGCACATTTAGGTGATCAAGTTAAGTTTTTAGTCAAAACTTCACAAGAATTGATGGATTTTTTCATAAGTTGTCACCACCTTTGGAAAACCCCTCCGCACCTAACGATTGAGGTTTGGCTTGTTTACTAGCATAGGATGTTTTTCATGATGATATTATTTACCTATTGCTAGTAGGTATCATCTTTGTATGTTTTAAATTTTTTTAAAAAAAATACAAAAATATTTTAGTTTGATAAAATTTTTGAAAAAAAAAATCCAAAATGATTTTTGTATTTTTTTATTGCATCGTTTATGGATGAACACTTAAGATGACCAAGTCACAACATCATTTCATTTTTTCGTGTGACTATTTGATAGTGTTTTGAGACAATATATCATGTCATCTTTGTGCTTTATCATGTTTGGAGTCATTAAGATGTAATTAAGTGTTACTTCATACATGTTTGACTCATAATTTCCTTTATTTCTTACATGCACGGATTTGTTTGATTATTGTACTTGTCTTATCACATGTTGGTTGGGTGTTTTCACTTCAATCATGTCCTTTAAAATGAACCAAGCGCGATAAATTTTGATAAGGAAATTGTGCTTATAAGAACCGTTTTGTGAGTTTTTGTGCTTTATTTGAAAACGGGGAAGGGTTGCGAAAGGTTCTTTTTGCCTTTGCGAATACTAAACCTCCGTTAAATTGGAACTCAAAAATGGAGGAATTTTATTATACGGGGTCCAAAGTGGTTTAAAAGCGCTCGAAATTTTTTTAAGGCAATAAAAAGAAATTCATGCCAATTATGGGCCAGTTAGGTTTTTGCACCAATTCTCCAATGTTTGAGAATTTAGATTACCTCAAAAAGAAAATATTCTTGAGGGAGTTTGGTTGGAGATTTTATAACGGGTTTGCACATCCTTGAAATTTTTGAAAATGCGCTACATAGTTTTGGACGTTATTGGGGTGGAAATCATTTTGACTTTGATTTGTTGATTTGCATAAGATGATGTCATCTAAATTCAATAATTTTTTTCCACCTAAGGATACTTTTGATGTTCATTCGTTAGGGGTACACATATGCATCGTGCACATATGATTGATTGAGTTTATTTACCTATCGAATGTGTTCACAACCATACATTCCATTTCCATGACTTGGTTGCTTGAGTTTAACCCATGGTGTGATTTTTAGTATCTTAGTTTTGTATGAAAAATTCAAAAATTCAAAAATAGTTTGGGAAGATCATTTGACCATGTCCTTGCATGAGCACGTTTTCCATTTGTTTGATCCCTTATTTTGAATACCTTGACAGCTCGATTTTTCTTGTTGAATTTATTCTTCTCATTTGTCTATTTGGGGGACATAATAAAAAAGGGAAGAGAGAATTATCATATTATGGGGGAGTTTGAATTGTGGGTGAGTTTTTGAGATATGACTTATGCTTTCATCATAAATTGGTATCTATTTTTATCTAATTTCAAACTCGATACGTCACTTGGTATTTGCTTTATCTCATGTGTGTAGGTACTACATTGATGATCTCTGAAATGCACACCGTGATGAGAAAAGATTTGAGATTTTAAAGATCTGAAGAACAAACGATGAAGACTTATTCATTTGTATCTTTCCAGTCTTGGGTTCATGGGTGGGTAGATTTGTATAGGCAATTTTTTAATTTGATAATTCGTATTTTTTATGTATGTACCGGCACAGACATAGGGGAGATTTGTAAGGACATTTTTCTCATGTCCAACATGTTATATTTGTGTATGTCATACGCCGCTACATTTGGCACGTCACCTCACGATCTCACATGATGGCATCTATCCAAATTCTAGGAATAAATCATTCATTATCTCCATCATGTGTCCCACATCTGCCACAACGACTTCATGTTCCACGATTTTAGGAACTTAATGCAAGCGGTACGCAAGAGAAGTCAAAACATTAAAAGAAGGCAAGATATGGAAGTTCAAGGGAATTTTGTTAATTTTATAGCCATTATTCGGAGTATCGGTCAAATGGAAAGTTGAAGAGCTCGTCGTAACGAAGATATTAGAAGAAACGGCACCTCAATCCGAGCTACGGTGAAGAAGTTATGTCCCTTTGAAAATGGAGGAAAAACTTTGGAGAATGATGTGTAATTTTCCCCCAGACCAGCGATTTTCTACGAACCGAAAGCCAAACCCATTCGGGGGTTGAACCGGTTCGCCATACACCCGAACCGGTTCGAGGTACCTGATGCTGGATAGATTTCCATAATTTTAAAACTCTTTTTGGTTTCCTTATAAAACCCAACTTCGGGGGAGTTGTTTTACAAGACTTTGAGAGACATTTTTTAGAGTTGAAATACATCAAGTCTTTAACTCTTTGAGTTCCCAAGACTCATGTTTTGATTCACACATCCTTGCCAAATCTTTGTGAATCCTTTTGAAGCCCAAGAACACAACTTTGAGTTTGTTCAACCCTTGTGGAGAAGCCGTTTTCTTCTTCATTGCTGCCCTCCTGGAAAGGAAAAGTTTCAGCCGACGACATAGGAACCGACACCTGCAAGTATTTCTGTGTCACACTATATTTCTAGCCGTTTCTTTGGAGGTTTGACAAAGACACTGTGCATTACACTTGTGGGCGATTATCAGGTTGTATGTAAGTCAATGGCCTTGTAAATTCTTTAAAGTACTAGAAATAAAAGGTTTTACCCAAAAGGGTTTTTTCCTTTACTTTGTGTCACATGCTTTATTTATTTATTTATGATTTGACACGTGCACACACATAGATGCATGTTTAAGGGTTAATTTACTTTGGATTATATAGACTCTAATTAAATAAGGGTTTATTGGAATCTTGCGAATTATTTTAAATCGATATCGCACCGTCGAATTTTACAAACTTTAAGGGCTTGGTCGAATGGTTTATTCACAATTTCTATTTTGGGGTAAGACCTCAGAAGAAGACCACTCATCTTCTATATGTCAAGCGATTAAAGAATGAGAGCCTAAAAGACTACATTGCTAGATTCAACAAAGAAAAATTATAGTTTGAAGATTACGAAGAGAATATATCTATAACATCCCTCATCGGAGGACTCCAGAAGGGGAAGTTGCTGTGGAAGCTTACAGAAGACCCTCCCAAATCCATGGCAGAGCTGTTAGCAAATGTAGGAAGGGTCATGAACGCTGAAGAGGAAATGGCTGCAAAGTATGAGGATGAGAACGAAAGTAGTAGCGGGAAATTCCAAAGGAAGAAAGACGAAAAAAAGATGTCCGCAGAAGACATGTTTGCAAACTATACTCCTCTAACTATGAGCTGCGAACACATCCTCAATGAAATAAAAAATGACCGGTCCCTAAGATGGACGGAGAAGCTGAAGGCTCCTTCACATAATAGGAACAAGAATCTGTGGTGCGAGTTCCACCAAGACCACGGTCATATGACTGATAAGTGCTTCGCCTTGAAGGATGAAATTGAGAAGATATTGAAGTCCGAAAATCTCAGGAAGTACGTCAACGGTAAAGCTTCTAAGAACGGAAGAGATGACCCTAAAAATAAGAGAAACGATAGATGTCAGGAAGATCCCCCAGCAAGAAGAGATGAGGACTCAGATGATGATGAGGAGGATAATCCTGACCTCCCACTAAAAGACGACAATGCCCCTGTGAAGAGGGTTGGTATGATCTCCTTTGGTATTAACACCATATATTGAGGACTAGTGGGGGGTGTCTCAGAAGTAGTCGGCCGTAAAGCTCATGTAGCAGAGGCTAAGTCTATGACCAAAGTAGAGGTTGTGAATCTGGCATCTTCAGAGGTTAAGTAGAAGAGAAAAAAGGTATATATGGGTACTCTTATAGTTGGGTTCTACCGACTTAATTTCAAATGTATCATAGCTTCGCATGATGACCCTTTAGTACTCACTAAAAGGGTGCATGGATGTGAGGTGAATAGAATCCTATTCGATGGGGTAAGTTCAGGTGACGTAATGTTTTAGTCATGTTTCAAGAGACTAAGCCTCAACAGAGCTAGGCTTGTACCGTATCATCATCCATTAATTGGCTTTAGCGGTAAAAAGGTCCATCTATTGGGCATGTATGAGATGGATGCACGAATGGAAGACAAATGGCCTAAGAGGTTGACCAGGAAGATCAATTTTTTCGTAAAGGATGAAAATGTATTCTCGGCCTACAACCTCATCACGAGATGAGTATCCCTAAAGGAATTTGAGGTCGTGCCATCGACGGTCCACGAAATGCTAAAATTCTCGACCCCCTATGGGGTAGGGGAAGTGCAAGGTGACCAAACCTCAGCATGAGCATGTTACTTCAACTCGGAGGAAGAGAGAGAGGCCCATAAGAGGGAAACAACCACATATAACATTGATACACTTGATCCAAGGGTTGAAATAAAATTGAAGAAGGGAGAGGCTGTAAAAGATGTAGAATCCATCATCCTCAATGAGGACGATCTGAAAACAACCGTCCAAATCGGTAAAGACCTAAGACTTAAAATCAAGGAAGAACTAATAAAGCTTTTAAATAAGAGTCAGAGTGTCTTTGCTTGGAGCCATGCAGATATGCCAGGCATTGATCCTGAGATTATGTGTCACAAACTCAATGTGGAAGAAGATGCCAAGCCAATCAAGCAAAGATGAAGAGTTTACTCCAGGTAAAAGTATGATGTCATCAGGGAAGAGGTCAGAAAGCTGGAAGAGGCCAAGTTCATCAGAGAGTTCATATACCCTTAGTGGTTATCTAACACCGTCATTGTGCTAAAAGCTAACTGGAGATGGAGGATGTGCGTAGATTTCACTAATTTGAACAAGTCTTATTCAAAAGACAGCTTCCCCTTGCCAAGAATTGATCAGATGATGGATGCCACAACAGGGCATGAGGTCATGAGCTTCATGGATGCCTACTCCGGGTATAAACAGATTTTTATGGACTCAGAAGACTCAGAGAAGACAACGTTCATAACCGACAAGGATACCTATTTCTATAAGGTCATGCCCTTAGACTTGAAGCATGCATGGGCCACAAATCAATGTCTTGTAAATAAGATATTCGAGAGTCAGATTGACAAGACCATGGAGGTGTATGTGGATGACATGTTGACAAAGAGCTTGAAGGCCGACACTTACGTGGCTAACCTGGAGAGGACTTTTTACACTATGGACTTATACATGATGAAGCTCAACCCTTACAAGTGTGTCTTCAGAGTAGGAGTTGGAAAGTTTCTTAGATTTATCGTTAATTAAAGGGGAATAAAGGCCAACCCCGAGAAGATCAAATCTCTGCTTGAAATGAAGACACTGAGAACTATAAAAGAGGTTCGCAGGCTAACTGGAAGAGTTGCTGCACTCAACAGGTTTATCTCCAGAGCTATAGACAAGTGTCTTCCTTTTTTCAAAGTGCTTAGAAAGGCCTTCGAATGGGATGAGGAGTGTGAAAAAGCCTTTAAGGAGCTCAAATCCTACCGTGGATCCCCTCAACTCTTATCTCGACCCATTCTTAGAGAGAAGTTGTATGTTTATCTAGCAGTCTCAGAGTCACCTATAAGTGCAGCCATAGTAAGGGAAGACGATGGAGTACAGAGGCCGATATACTTTAATAGTAAGGCCCTTCAAGGGTCTGAACAGAATTATCCTTGAATGGAAAAGTTGTCCTATGCCCTAATACACGCTTCTAGGAAGATGAAGCCATACTTTTAAGACCACTCTATGGTTGTCCTCACTGATTCCCTACTAAGAGAGGTCCTCCACAAGCTTAAGAAGTGGAGCAGGTTGATGATTTGGGCCATCGAGTTGGGGGAATATAACATTATTTATCAACCAAGGGTTTCCATCAAAGGGAAGGCTCTTGCAGACTTTGTAGTAGAATTCACCTGGGAATAAGTGGAGATTAAGAATAGTCCAGAGATGGCAGATGAATCAGACAGTAACATCTTCCAAAATCCGAAAGAGGTTGTGTTTGGAAATGCCAGAAAAGGAATAACTGGGAATGAGGAAGATAAGTACCTCTTCAAGCAAGGGATCCTGTCAGAGGGGCAATTTTCTTCAAATGAAGATGTTTGGAACCTCTTCGTTGATGGTTCTTCTTGTGAAAGTAGAAGTGGAGTAGGGCTTATACTGTGAGCTCCAGATGGTACATACATTGAATATGGGATGAGGTTCAACTTCAAGGCTTCAAAAAACGAGTAAGAGTATGAGGCCTTGAAATAAGGCCTCTCATTGGTAAAAGCTCTTAGTGTTGGACAACTCCTAGTCCACAGAGCATCAAGGTTGGTTATCAACCAAATTATGGCCAAATATCTGAAGAGGGTGAGAACGATGCTAGGAAGCTTCACAAAAGTGAAAATGAAGAGGATACCCCAGTTATACAACAGTCATACAGATGCACTAGCAACATCCATACAGATGCACGAACATGTCTTGATTACCTAATTTTACATTGATGATATCATATTCGGTTCAACTTGTTCTAATCAAGTAAAGGATTTTTCTGATATCATGCATGCTGAGTTTTAGATGTCTCTAATTGTTGAATTACATTATTTCTTAGGATTACAAGTGAAACAATTTAACAATGGCTTATTTATAACTCAATCAAAATATGTTACTGATCTCATTAAAAAGTTTGGGATAGAAAACTCTAAACCATCACGTACACCCATGATCACGTAAATAAAATTATATGAAGAACAAAATGGGAAAGATGTTGACCCAACTCTATATAAAAGTATGATAGGGAGTATTTTATACCTTACTGCCTTACTACATTCAGACCAGATATTTCCTTCAATGTGTGTATATGTGCAAGATACCAATGTACGCCCAAGAAACCCACATGTTATGCGTTAAAAGAACTTTTAAATATGTTAAGGGTTCATTAATTTGTGGAATTTAGTATACAAAGGACACAACTAATTCTATTATAGATAACACTGATGTCGATTGGGCAAGATGTTCGGACGATATTAAAAGCAAGTCTGGCGCCTGTTACTATGTTGGCAACAACTTAGTAGGTTGGAGTAGTAGGAAACAAAACTGCATATCCCTTTCTATAGATGAGTCTGAATACATTGCAGCGGGTAGTTATTATGACCAACATTTATGGATTAATATGCTTAGTGATTATGGTATCGTTGAAGAAAAATTAACTATGTATTGTGATAACTAGAGTGCTATAAATATATCTAAAAATATGGTTCAGCAGTTACAAACTAAGCACATAAAGATTAGACATCATTGTATTCGTAAGCTTATAGAATCCAAAGAGCTTTATATTTAGTATCTCAATACTAAAAAATAATTAGTTGATCTATTTACAAAACCTTTAAATAATATTATAATTGAATTTCTTAGAAAAGACATGGGAATGATAGTTCTTCCATAATCACTTTTACACAATTGTCATAACCTCGGTAGGTTCTCGATAGTAATTGGTTTTTGAGGATTTAGTGCATGGACATTTCTCAAATGACAAAAGACACCTCCTCGATCTAGATAATGTAGAATACCCTTGAATCTACCCGTGCTTATGATATTTGATTGTGTAGAATATATTGTTTGTATATACTCCTATTTTTATATCTCATTTTACCCCGTTGTATATTTGAGAAAAATTGGGGGAGAAGAACTTGAGTGAGTCACTTTCAATTCATATTTTGTCTCATATAAACTCCACTAATATGCTATTGAGTGTCCATTTTTTTCAAACCCGAATGTACAGATTCTCATATTATTTAGGTTAATGGTATGTATTGTAGTTGAGTAATGTATTTTTTCCTCTTATTTTCGGTTCTAGTATCAGAATGGGTAGTTAGCTCTTTTGTATAGGAAATCTAGGATTTTTTTATTTTTGCCCATGAGTACAGGTTACTCAAGGGAATTTTATCTCCAATATCCAAAGGGGGACATTGAGAACACACTTTGACTTACTTGAGTTTGTTCATATAGGAGTTCTAACTAGTTTGGATATGGTGACAAAATGTTTTAGAGTTTTTAAAGAGTAATCCTATCTCAAAGTGTTCAAGCTTCAACAAGATCATCTAGTACAAGAACGTCAAAGATCTACCAAAGGGAAGTATTCTTATTCTCATGAACACACAATACGACACATTTACTGCATATAAGTGTTAATATGTGTGAACAAGGGTTTAAATAATTTTTTGGAATTTTTCCAATATTTTAAACATTTTAAAAATCACTTATAATGATTTTTTGAATTAATTAAAATTATGTTTTTGAATGTGTTGGGGTTAAAATTAAAATATATTTTTCCCTAAAAACTATGCCAGGGTAGAATTCCAAACTGCTTGAGAATTTTGTGGGTGCAATTTGTATTTATAAAACATCATAAACACGCTTTTGTAACTCAATCACATATCTACACGTGTGTGCACACCACTGGTCACTTCAGTGTTTCTTATTTGTTTGAGTTGAACAATTAATTAGCAGTCTGCATGTCTTTGAACACAATCCTTATGATACCCAAACCAGCCAATCAGCGTTAGAATAAGAGCGGTCCATCCTAGACCTTAGATTAAGAGTCAAACAATCAGAATAAATCCTAATGTCATACCTCATGCAATTTTTCCGTCATCTTCCACCAAAACTAAGCTGGTCGTGAGTAAATAAAATACCATTCTTAGCACGAGACAGATATGAGAAACATAAAATTAATCCACAAGATAAAATGATATTCAATCCCATAAGATAAACCATCAAACTAAGTGATAAAAGATCCATCTCCCTGCTAAACTCAAAGTAAATCCAATCTCTAAATAATTTGAAACTGAATAATCTCCAACTAAATCTAGTGAAATAACAGAATAAAACCCATAACAACTTTGGAACCGAATGACCTAATCTAAATCATAAACTGTGTCTCAAAGTAAATACGAAGGAATGGACAACTATACTAAATTAATACGCATAACGAGAGAAACTCCAACTACACCTCCAAGCAAGTATCCAAATTTTTATGCAGCTTCTCCAAATACCTATTCCTAACAAGTTAGTCAAGGCACGAGGTCAGATCTCCGAGCATGAATACACACTACTACCCTTAAATAGGATCCTTGAATCTAGATAATAGCATTATATGCAATAAATATCACAATAGAGTATTTTAATTGAACGAGATAATTAAACGCTAGAAAGATAAATTACTAACCATCCCAAAGATTATTATAAAGCCACACCAATATCATTTTAATTATCCCACAAACCCAAAGTGTTAATTTTATTAAATTAACCCAATTTATCATTTATTCTCACTTTATTATTAAGTATAGCGGTCCTCCCGCCACAGGTGATTTCTCCACCAAAATACACATCCCCTTATCAAAACGACCGCTGGAAAGTTTAAACTGTCGATCCCGAAATTTGACAAGGTTCCACACACAACACGACATAAAATTCCGGCTAGACCGTTTAAACTGTCGGCCCTATTGGATTATATCACCAATATATTTTAATACCCGTTTTATTATCTTAGGTATTAAATTCCCAATTTCTCAATTACATAATTAACAAGTTACCCAACCCTTTTAATCGATGTGAGATCCTCAAAATAACCCTTAGTCCCATACCTAAGGGTCCCCAAGTACACATATGTTCTATCCTAATAGGATGAATCACTAATGTAAAACATGTCCTAGTCTCATGCCTAGGCTAACGAAAAGATGATATGACGTAAAAATCTACCCCACCCAGAAATATAAAATTCCCACGAACTTACACTAACTAGTTCCATACCTAGCAAGCAAAAATTATAACCAAGCTCTGCCCATTAATCCCATACCTAGTAAGCATCCTAAGATAGGTTTGAGCAAAATACTATCCAAAATCCCCTCGTCCCCGCGAGGGGAAACGTGAATAAAATAAATCACACAATACACAATTCATAAAAATAACATAACACTTAATCATAAAAGTCCCAATTCAATTTAATTCAAAGAATAACTTCGTCGTCATTTTCAACATAATTATTTACGTTCAAAAAGGTTAAATTAATTACCATGCAACAATATTCAATACGCCATAATTGTTCTCCTTTATAAGTCATCTAATTTTTATAAATGAACGCACCCCAAATAACAATATAAATGGCCCCCATAATTTCTACATTAGAACCTACACTGAAAACTATAAAAAAGCCAAAAATCTAACCTACGCACCCAAAGGTTTCAAGGATTAAGTCATATTTAAAATTTTCATAAAAATAGTCCCAAAATTTAGTGCCCACTTTCTCTAATTAAGTTACTAATTGATTTTAATCAAAAACACATGATTAAGGGTTTAGGCAACACTTAAAATGCATAGTACTAAAGAAAATGAATAGAGTATTCATGCTTGAGATTCAGTTGAAAAAATTCTGACTACACGGTTGGATTCCTCTCGAAAAATTAGCAAAGAGATAATATTTGACAAACTTAATTAAACCCCAATTAAGCCTTCAAAACTTGGGATAAAAAACTTGATTATGTAGGAGGTTGATGATTATGGTGGAGAGGAAAAGCTTTTGGAAGAGTTCTCTGGTGAAAAACTTGTGAAAAAGTTATTATGAGAAGTCACCCCCCGAATTATTAAGGTTATATACTAATTAAGAATCATAAACCAACTCAAACTCTAAAAAAATAACTCATCGACTCAAAATCTGGGCATAGTCGATCGATCGACTCCCAGGGCCGATCGATCGACCCCACAGGTCTGGCGACAGTTCCCCCACAAAATGCCTATAAGTTAAAAATAATAAAAACCTTATAAAGCGCTATTTTAATACCGAATTCAATTCTTCTTGAAGTTTTATTCTTCTAATATTATAACCAACATATTTTACTAATAAAAATTATTAAATTCAAAATTTTATTTTTCTCGAATATTCCAATTAATTAATAAAAACATCGGGTGTTACATACTTCCCCACTAGCAAAGAATTTTGTCCTCGAATATAGACGAAGCATACACATCAAACGTAAATTACGAAACGTAAAAAATAAGGCTCACTGATGATACTGTAACACCACCACCAGATAAGGTGTTGATAAGCTCAAGCTAGTAATAACAATGGCAACACAAGAGTATATATCTAGTAGAAGGAGGTGAGGAGAAGAGGAGGAACACTTGTATATAAGTGGTTCAACCAATCTAGCCTACATCCATTATGAGTGTGTGAGTAAGAATCACTAAAATGGGACACTAATGGCCTGTGATACAATTTTTTCTTTCTCTCTCTACTGTGTATACAAATAGAGTTTCTGCTAGGGTTGTATTTCCAGATCCCCCTCCAAGGTAGGAGAAAATATGTACTTATTCTGCTTGGGAGTGTAGTATACCCCCCAAGCATGCTATGAGAATGTGCGGGTTGAATACACTAATCATAAGTGGACACCTGACTGTACCACATGTAAGGAATGATGGCCAAATATTCCCTCACGTGAGGGGAATGATTTGTCTATAACTGATTTGCTCACATGTTCCAAGTCTTCCATGTTATTGCGCGTGTTCGGACTTGTGATATTATCTATCGTAACCTCGGACTGGTCGAGTACGAGGTTGTGGAAGTCTGATAGTGCTTTATCCTGTTAATCATCAGCATGACCTCGACCTGGGAGACTGGCCGAGGTTAGGCATGAGGTAGTATGTAACGTCAACTGATGTAGAGTACGATGTTAGAAATAGCTTGAGATCATAAGATGCTATTGACTTGGACTACTGGCCAGCCGAGGTTGGTCAATGAGGAGCCGATCTATTAGAAGACGACCTTTTTGATGGTTATTGTAAGCTTCCTTTCAACTCGGTTGTGAGACAGGTTGAGGTTAGTGACCCTGAGTACGAGGATACACTTTTGGCATATCAATCACCCCTAGCCCTTAGTGTTCTATGCCAGTAGATGACTGAGGGGTATAAGAGTCAGGTTAATGAAGGTACGTTTTGATGTCTTGGGGTTTGGAGTGGTTCCTTGAACACATGTCATCCACTAAAGTGACTAGGGTTTTCCCCAAGATATGACAGTTTTGGGGGAACCTTTTGGGTTTCCTAGGGTAATGATGAGGGTATTAGAAATCGTGCCCCATAATTGATAAGGTTTAAATGCTCTTTCTCTTTCCTTATTTCTCTTTCTTCTCCTCACTTCTCCCGCCAAGGCTTTCTTTGCTTCAAAAACCTTACAAACCCTCCACAACCAAAACTTGATCACTTATTTGGTTTCCTATACATCTTGGGCTTATAAGCCTTTGATCGTTGCTCTTTGTTGCTCATGTAACCTCCTTTGAACCTTGCTCTACCCTTTCTGGGTTTATTTGCACATTGGTTAATTTTTTGTTGGGTTTTTTAGTTTTTTGGTGAGCAAAACCACAATTGTCTGGCGGTTATTAGGCCAGGATTGGTAGGGTTAGGTGTTTTGGGGGCTATTCTAGGTTGTTTCGAGGTTATTTTAACCAAAACCCCTTCTTTTCTGCCCTTCGGTGACCTTCCGATCATCTTTTTTGATGACCCAACTTTGAGTGTTCTTGGTACTCTTGTTCGAAACCTTTCAATTTCCAACCTTTGATCTTTAGCTTAGGTAGAATAAGTTGTGTACCTATTTGCAGTTTGAATTTTTTCCACAAGTGTAGTGTCGTCCGCCATATGCTCAGACCTTTGTATGAGCTTGCTAAAGAGTTTCCAACTCTGCACGAGAAAACCTTTGAGAACATTAGACATATAGAGCTATCCCAAGAAGAAGCTCATAGGCCGGAGGCCTTCCCCCTCAGACCCATATTTCCTCCACCTTTGAAGGTCGTATACCCTGAGCCTACTGAACCTACTAAAGTTCTTAAGATTCCTGAGCCAATGTCTGAGTCATCTTCTTCAGACCCTATATCGACCTCTAAGGCTAGTGACTCCGTAGACTCTTTCCAAGAGGCTATGGATTGCTCTCCCAAGGGAAAGGGAATCTCTAAATAAGCAGAGGTTTCTGATCGTTATTCGTCTCATCGAGATGCTAGCACCTCTCATAGGTATCCCTCCGTAGAGATCTTAGAACCTAGTGTAGCTTTCCATGACCCTATTGAGGTAATTCCTTTTACAGCTTTTCCCGGATCCCCCTCTGAGGCCCATCCTCTGACCGCTGAGGGCTACGATGATGATAATTAAGGGAGTGTACTTGACACTTCTAAGGTTGATGGTCCTGAGACTTCTGTCACTGCGTACGACCTTCTTATCTTTAGATATTTTTATGCCATTACTTTATCCATTACTTTAAATAAACCCTTAAAGGATAATAGGGCCTTCGACCACCGAGAGGGAGAGATCTGCGTCTATGAACAGATGTTCAAACTCAGCTTTCAACTTCCAATCCACCCTATTATCCGATCTTCCCTCTCTCATATTAACCTTGCATCTTCTTAACTTTCCCCCAACTCTTGGAGGGTATTGGTTGGGGCTATCGTTATTTGGAAAGTGGTTCATCATACCTACCTTCTAGTTAGGGTATTCTTTGCTTGATACATACCCTTGTCAGCTAAAAATTATCCTGGATACTACCACTTCATAGCCAGAAAGTCTGAGAAGAAAATTTTATTTGTGACCCAAACCTCTAACCACAACTAGAAGCCTCGATTATTCTCTGCCTCAGGAACTTGGGAGTTTGGCCCTAATGAGGCTGATGGAATGTCTATTTTAAGGAATCCCCCTTAGGTGGGCCAAGGTCTCTGTCTCAACTAAAATTAATCTTGGACTGAGCTGTGAGAATCGTAAAAGTGTTGAGGACCTTCGTAGTCAGGGTGAATGTGGTAACCTCATCAAATGCGAGCATCTGATGACCCCTTACTATTTGTCTCAGACAGGTCTTGGGAGTGCCCCCTTGGCCGAGCTTCATAAGTATCCTAGAACAAAACTTTTTTATAGTCCAGTCTCATACTTTTCATGTGTCTAATCTTCTGACTCCGATATTTGTATTTTTGCAGAGAGACTAGAGGGCATTTCTAAAGATCTTTGACATATGTCTAATCCAAGCATCACAAAACTGCTAGAGAAGTGTAGTGGAAATATTGTACCACCACCCCCTACCCACACAAAGAAGGGGAAATCTCTTGCTGACGTAACTAAGAAGAGAAAGGCTACAACCGACCCTCCATATACGAGACCTCATAAAACTCTAACCATGGATCGTGGCATCCTCATTTATATTGACGAGGCTCTAGTTGCTCGCCTCTCTGCTTTAAAGATCGGCGATAGCATCATCGGTCATAGTACCAAGGCTTCTGATTCCCTTGACCAAATGATTACCCCAAATGACAAACACTTCCTGCAATCACTGGATATACCTATGTTGGCTGAGTTTGCTATTCATAGGGTCGTTCAAGTATTTATTTGCAGTTCTTCTTCAATGTTACCTCTGAGTTTATCCAGTCATTCGTACCAATGTGTTTGATATGTTTTTCTAGGGTCCTGTTTCTCTCCACCGCTTGGCCAGCTATACTCTGAAGAGGCTTCCTCTGATTTAGAAAGGAGAGGATGCTGAGAAGCTTGAAGGGAACCTCGGGAAGGAGATCGCTGACCTGAAGAGTGGTCAGAAGGAGAAAGATGCTAAGATTGCTAAGATGGAGACTAATCATGCCCAGGATATGAGGGACAAATATCAAAGCCTTCAATCCAAGGTCGACGCTGCTATCCAGGCTGCCTCAGAGAAATTCGTCCAAGAGTACCAAGTCTTGGATGAGTTTGTCAGCTTCAGCCTCGAGTATCTAGAAAGGGGCATAAAGGCAACCAGCCAATGGGCTGCCATGAAGCAAGAATGTTTTGTTAGTCTTTTGGACGAGTAATTTATTAGCCTCGGCTTTGGAAATGCTTAGTTTGCTAAGGTCCCACAGGAGGTTAAAGAGGGTGGCCCAACCGAGACGATCCAACTTGAGGCAATTGAGACCAAGGATGGTGGACATCAGGATGACGAGGTTGAAGTTACCAATCAAGTCCCAGAGCTAAACGACCATGCTACTAGTGGGTCAGCTGAAGCCAAGGGTGAAGCTGAACTCTGAGCATCTCTTCTGCATGCCTAAACTTTTATGAAGCTTTTTATGTAACTTTTATTTAATGAACTATGACCTCTTCCCTTATAATGATGTAATACTTTTTTGGTTCAAATGAATGCAATTCCATTTCCTTCACTTGTGTTGCTTTCCTCTACTTGTTGCTTTGTTGTTTCATGTCTACGATGTTTCATGTATCCACCATATCACAAAATTTGGATAGTGGGAATAAAAGAATGTAACAAGAGACATATATAATTCACCAGACAAATGGTGTTAAAAGGTCTGAGGTCATGAGGTTAATGATGTTTCACCTCATATTTTCACCAACTTAATGATGTTAAAGGTTCGATGTCACCAAGTTATTGATGTTTCACCTCATAATTCACCAAATTAATGATATTAAAGGTCTAAGGCCACCAAGTTAATGATGTTTTACCTCATAATTCACCAAATTAATGATGTTAAAGGTCTGAGGTCACCAAGTTAATGATATTTCACCTCATATTTTCACCAACTAAATGATGTTGAAGGTCTGAGGTCACCAAGTTAATGATGTTTCACCTCATATCTTCACCAACTAATTGATGTTAAAGGTTCGAGGTCACCAAGTTAATGATGTTTTACCTCATAATTCACTAAATTAATAATGTTAAAGGTATGAGGTCACCAGGATAATGATGTTTCACCTCATATTTTTAACAACTAAATAATGTTGAAGGCCTGAGGTCACCAAGTTAATGATGTTTCACCTCATATTTTCACCAACTAAGTGATCCTAAAGGTCCGAGATCACCAAGTTAATGATGTTTCACCTCATAATTCCCCAAATTAATGATGTTAAAGGTCTGAGGTCACCAAGTTAATGATGTTTCACCTCATAATTTCACCAGCTAAATGATGTTGAAGGTCTGAGGTCACCAAGTTAATGATATTTCACCTCATATTTTCACTAACAAAATGATGTTAAAGGTCTAAGGTCACCAAGTTAATGATGTTTTACCTCATAATTCACCAAATTAATGATGTTAAAGGCCAGAGATCACTAGGTTAATGATGTTTCACCTCATATTTTCACCAACTAAATGATATTGAAGTCCTGAGGTCACCAAGTTAATGATGTTTTACCCCATATTTTCACCAACTAAGTAATGTTAAAGGTCTGAGGTCACCAAGTTAATGATGTTTCACCTCATAATTCACCAAATTAATGATGTTAAGGGCCCGAGGTCACCAAATTAATGATATTTTACCTCATAATTCAGTAAATTAATGATGTTAAAGGTTTGAGGTCACCAAGTTAATGATGTTTCACCTCATATTTTCACCAACTAAATGATGTTAAAGGTCTGAGGTCACCAAGTTTATGATGATATACCTAATACCCCCACCAAATAAATGATATTTAAAACATATACATGGTAACAAAAGTATCAGCACAACATTACTATCTTTTCATTAAAATCCTCTGTATAAACTAATACATGTATTATAGAAAGATAAGAACAATTGCAACATCACAAGTAATATTTATTTAAGTGATCAACATTCGAAGAGTTGGAGAAAGGCTCTCCTTTAATATTTTCTAGCCGATAGGTTCCTGGTACGACCTCATCGATGACCTTATAAGGACCATGTCAGTTGGGATGGAGCTTATTGGTTTCCTACCACGTCTTCTTCAAGACCATATCTCCCACAGCTATCAGCCTTGACTTTACCCTCTTATTATAGAACCTCACAGTTCTCTACTGATAGGTTGCATGTCTTATCTCTGAATCTTCTCTTCTTTCCTCCATCCAATCAAGATCAAGTCTTCTCTCTCCCCCATTCATCTATGGGCCATTTATATGGACTCTATGAGTGGGTAGCCCTATCTCTATTGGGATGACAGACTCTGAGCCATGGGCTAGCATAAATGGGGTTTACCTTGTAGGCGTCCTCATCGTCATCCCATAAGCCCAAATCACAATATATACCTCCTCTACCCATCTTCCGTTAATTTCTTCTAGCCCCTTTTTTATCCCATGAAGGATTGTTCGATTTGTTACCTCAGTATGATTATTTGCCTGGGGCCGGCTAGGAGAAGAGAAAAACTGCTTGTTCCCTACTCTTTCACAGTATTTTCTAAGGAAACATTACTGAATTGGGTTCCATTATATGAGACGAGGGTGTTTGGAAGGCCATACGTACATATGATGTTCTTCCAGATAAACTGGAAATTCTTCTACTCAATGATTCTGATCATTGGCTCGGCCTCTACCTATTCGGAGAAATAATAAATTGCCACTATTAAGAACCAATAATTATTAATAACTCTTGGCAAGGGTCCTAGAAAATTAATTCCCCATACTGCAAATGGCCAAGTGGAACTGATAGAAGTCAGAGGTTGGTGTGGCTGATGGGGAATGGTGGAGAACCTTTAACACTTATCACATTTCTTCACATACGCATATGTATCTTTGGCTAAGGTCGGCCATGAGTACCCCTGAGTGATTTTCCTCTTAGACAAAGGCCTCCCTCCTATGTGGCTTGAACAAGATCCATCAGGCACATCGTGCAAGATGTGTGGAACCTTTGAAGGGCTGACACATCTGAGGAGAGGGATAAGGAATACCTTTTTATACAAGACATCTCCTACAATAGAGAATTTAGTAGCTCTGAACCTTAGCATTCTCCTTTATAACTTTGACTCTGGTAGTTCTCCCTCTCTGATGTATTTGATAAGAGGGTCCATCCATGAGGCCCCCAAACTCATATTTAAGCAAGGTTTAGCAACCTATTCCTCTTCGATGGTCGGCTTGAGTAGAATCTCAACTGGAACTATTCTCCCTATGTCTGTTCTTTTTGCTGAGGCCAACCTCATGAGTGCATCAGTTCGGTTGTTGTCTAACCGAGGTATCCTCTTCATCTTTACTTCCTTAAACTTTCTAGCATCGATCTCACCCTGTTCAGATATCTGGCAATCCTTTCATCTTTGGCTTCATATACCCCTAGGATTTAGTTCATAACTAATCTTGAGTCATTGTCGATTAGGAGTTGGTCGACACCGAGGGCTTTTACCAAAGAGAGACCTGATATCAATGCCTCATACTCTGACTCTTTATTGGAAGCTTTAAAGTTGAACCTTAGCACCTACTCAATATCTGTACCATCTGGTGCCCATACTATCAACCCTACTCCACTTCCTCTTTCACAAGATGTCCCATCAACGAAGAGATTGTAGATGGTTTCATTTGAAGAGAAGTTACCCTTTGATAGACACCTAGTTCAAGAGGTATCTCTCTCCTTCATTCTCAACTATTTTTTATCTGACAGTACTTGTCTCGTCTTTGTCCAAAGTTCGATCGACGTTTCTCTCCACTGGCTCATCTGCAGCCTCATAATTCTTCTCAACCTCGGCCTCATACCAGGTAAACTCGACCACAAAATCTATGAGACCTTGTCCCTTGATGTCAACCCTAGGTTGATAATCAATATCATACTCCACAAGTCAATTGCCTAGGTCATTAGCCTTCCTAACTTCTCAGGCTTATGGAGGACCTGTCTGAGTGGGGAATCAGTTAGCATGACCATGGAGTGAGCCTTGAAGTATGGGTTTCCTGGAAGCATGAATCAAAGCATAGGCTAACTTTTCTATCTGGGGGTACTTCTGCTCAGACCTTTGGAGTGCCTTGCTATTGAAGTCCACTAGTCTCTGTACTCCATCCCCTTCTCTTACTATTACAGCACTAATGGCTGACTCTGAGACAACTAAATATACGTATAGCTTCTCACCCTGAATTGGCCGAGATAGTAGTAGAGGGGACCCGAGGTAGGACTTCAGCTCTTCAAAATCTTTGTCACATTTCTCATTCCATTTAAAGGCTTTTCTAACAATTTTGTAAAAAGGAATACATTTATCTATAGCTCTAAAGATGAACCTATTAAGTGTATCCACTCGTAAGGTTAGACTATGGATGTCTTTGATGGTTCTAGGTGTTTTTATTTCTAACAAAGCCTTGATCTTCTCAGGGTTAGCCTCTATCCCCCTTTGGTTGACGATGAAGCCCCAAAACTTTCCAGCTCTGACCCCAAAGACACATTTAGTCGGGTTGAGCTTCATTATGTATTTGTCCATGGTAATAAAAGTTTTTTCAAGGTCGATTACATGAGTGTCGACCTTCAGACTCTTCGTAAGAATGTCATCCATATAAACATCCATGGATTTTCCTATCTGATCCTCGAGCATCTTATTTACAAGATGTTGGTGTGTAGCCCCTGCATTCTTTAGGCCGAAGGGCATGACCTTGTAGCAATAGGTCCCCTTGTCTGTAATGAAGGTTGTCTTCTCTGAGTCAGTCGAGTCCATGATGATATGATTATACTCAAAATATGCATCCAAGAAGCTCATGAGCTCATGTCCTGCTATGGTATCCACCATATGATCTATATAAGTCAAGGGAAAACTATCCTTTGGGCAATACTTATTTAAATTGGTGAAGTCTACACACATCCTCCATTTCCCATTAGCTTTAGGCACTATGACAACGTTAGACATCAACTAAGGGTATATAACTTCTCTAATAAACTCGTCCCCTTCAAGATTTCAAACCTAGTCTATGATGACTTCGTACTTTTCTCCTGAGTATATCCTTCTTCTCTACTTGATGGGTTTGGCATCCTCTACAACATTGAGCTCATGACATATAATTTCAGGATCAACGCCTGGCATGTCTGCATGGCTCCAAGCAAAGATACTATCTCTCTCTCTCTTCCTTAATAACTTCATTAACTCCTCCTTGATCTCAGGATTTAGGGCTCTGCCAACTTGGATGATTTTTTCTGAATCATCCTCGTTGAGGACGATGGATTCTACCTCTTACATAGCTTATCCATTTTTTATCTTTGTTTCGTCTCTAGGGTCAAGGGTGTCGATGTTATAAGTGGTTGTGTCCCTCTTATGAGCCTCTCTCTATTTTGCAGAGTTGAAGTAGCATTCGTGTGTCGAAGTTTAGCATCTGGTGGACCGTTGATGGCATGACCTCTAATTACCTAGGGCCACTCGTCCTATGATGAGGTTGTAGGATGAGACGACATTTTCATCCATCACAAAGAAATTTATTTTTCTGGTCAATCTCTTAGGCCATTCATCTCCCATTCTCACATCCATCTTATACATACCCAATGGATGGACCTTCTCATCACTGAAGCGAATCAAGGGGTGATGATAAGGGATAAGCCTAGATCTGTTGAGGCCCAAGCCTTTGAAACAGGGCTAGAACAAAACGTCTGTAGAACTGCCCCCATTAACAAGGATCCTCTGAACTTCACACCCATGCACCCTTGTGGTGATGACTAAAGGGTCATCGTGGGGATCTATGATACCCTTAAAATCAAGTCGTGAGAAACCCACTACGAGGGTGTCCATATTTACCTTCTTTATCTTATCATATTTAACCTCTATAGAAGCCAAGTCCATAACCTCGGACTTAGTCACTGCTTTGGCCTCTGCCATATGAGCCTTACGATCATCTACCTTTAAGCCACACCATGCTAGTCCTCCACAGATAGTGCTCACACCAAAAGAGATCATACCGACTCTCTTTACTGGGACATTGTCATCCTTTGCTGGGTGGTCAGGGACATCATCATCGTCATATGAGGCATCAACTCTTCTGGCATGGGTATCTTCCCGGTATTTATCATTTCTTTTCTTTTTAGGGTCGTCTCTTCCCCCCTTTGAAGCTCTACTATCCACATACTTTTTGAGCTTTCCAGACTTCGACATTTTTTTAATCTCGTCCTCCAGAGCGAATCACTTCTCAATTAAATGGCCATAATCTTGATGAAATTAACACCATAAGTTTTTATTTCTCTTATGTGGAGGAGCTCTCAGCTTATCTGGCCATCAAAGAGATCTATCATTATTTATTTCATTGAGGATGTGTTAGTGTAATTTGAAAATTTATCGTCTGCAGATCTTTTCTTACCATATTTATTTTTCTTCTAAATTTTCCTCCACTACTGCTCCCCTTTTCATCCTTGTATTTTGCATCCATAGATTCCTCTGCATTCATGACCTTTCCAGCTATTGCCAATAACTCGGCCATTGACTTAGGAGAATCCTCAACTAGTTTCATAAGAGCTTTTCCTTCGGTAGACCCCCAATGAGAGATGTCATGGCTATACTCTCTTGGTAATCTTCTAACTCTAACTTTTCCTTATTGAACCTCATGATGTTGCCTCTGAGGCTTTCATTCTTCCCTTGCTTGACATAAAGCAGATGGGTTATCTTATTCTAAGGTCTTACGCCAAAACAGAAATTGTGAGTGAACTGCTCAGCTAACTATTTAAAGTTTACTATGAAATTTTTGGGAAGAGAGGTGAACCATACATGGGTTGCCCCAGTCAAAGTACTCGAGAAAGCTCGGTGCCTCATCTCATAAGAGATTGGATAGATGTCAACTGCAGACGGATACATCTAAATATGGTGGACTGGGTTAGTACTTCCATCATACTTGGGTGTTACCGCAGGAGGTTTGAATTTGGCCGGGGATGGAAAAATAAAAATCCTTACCATAAAAGTTGAACCCTCTGTATGCCCCCTCTATAAGGGGTCTCGTCTCTTTAAGAAATCCCCAATTTTGTTTTCCAGCCTTTGAATAGAGTCGTTCCATGATTTGGCAATGTCGGCTTGGTCGAGCTTGGCTCAGCCACCTCCAAAGGGTGGACTGAGGGTTCCCCAGCTACTACAAAATGTCGGTTGTTGACCTCCCTCTGACCACAGTCTTAGACATGTGGGGGTCATCCATTATGGGGATGACAGTCACCTCCTTCTCTTCTAGAGCCAACGAGACTTCTTGATCTGGACAGCCTCTCCATAAGATCATTAACTGGTACGTGTCTTTCAAAGGTCGGCCCTCTACTTAAGAAATGAAAGGTGATCCTCTTTGGCGTGCATTATAATCTCGTCTTTCCCACTGACCTCGGCTCTGATGACCCTTGCTTTGATAAATAGTTCTCACTGTGTTATTTGAGATCTCATAGCCTGTCGGAGCATCCTCTGATTCAATGACATTGTACTTATCCTCAAGTCAAGGGTTTTCGTGCCTCCATATGTGTAAACTCCTAGGGTCAGTAACATCCCTCCTCCACTGAGGAGTAGGTAGGTCCTTTCGCTTGACTGGGGTGGTCCCCTAGCCTCATGATGGGGATAATCATCTTCCAGTGTAATCATCTTCGATGAGACCCCAGGTGGTCTCATTATTATGTTCTGGCTTAGCTAGACAAATTGCTCATGCGTCGCTTGTTGAGTTGCAGCTAAGGACTTTAAGGCTGCTACCACCTCAGCCATTTCAGATTGGGGTGGTGCCTGGCTGGAATTGGGCCCTCCAACATAAGATGGTGGAGTTAACTCTGGTGCCACGGAAAAGGACTAGAGAACTTGTAAATCAAAACACTAGAGAGATTGATACCTTTAAGGATCTATTTCAATGGTGAAACATCTCCACATGATGGGGGAGGACTGGTGCACCACCAAAGTCTCTGGAGAGGCCAAGCTTCAATAAGTAAGAGATATAGCTTCTCGTTTCCCAAAGACGGTGCTAAAATGATGATACTGTAAACACCACCACCAGATGAGGTGTTGATAAGCTCGATCTAGTAATAACAATGGCAACACAAGAGTATATATCTAGAAGAAGGAGGTGAGGAGAAGAGGAGGAACACTAGTATATAAGTGGTTCATCCAATCTGGCCTATATCCACTATGAGTGTGTGAGTAAGAATCACTAAAATGAGGGAGCTAACGTCCTGTGATATAATCTCTCACTTTCTCTCTCTACTGTGTATACAAACAGAGTTTCTGATAGGTTTGTATTTTCGGATCCCCCTCCAAGGTAGGAGAATATTTATACATTTATAGTGCTTGGGGGGTGTAGTGTACCCCCCAAGAATGCTATGAGCATGTGTGGGTTGAATACACTAATCATAAGTGGACACCTAGATGGACCACATGTAAGGTATGATGACCAAATATTCCCTCACGTGAGGGGAATGATTTAGATATAACTGATTTGCTCATGTGTTCTAAGTCTTCCATGTGCTTGCGTGTGTTCGGACTTATGATATTATCTTTCGTAACCTTGACCTGTTTGAGTACGAGGTTGGGGAAGTCCGATAGTGCTTTGTCCTATCAATCATCAGCGTGACCTCGACCTGGGAGACTGGCCGAGGTTAGGCATGAGGTAGGATGTAACGTCGACTGGGGCAGAGTATAATGTTGGCAATAGATTGAGCTCATAAGATGCTGTTGGCCTCGACTTCTGGCTAGCTGAGATTGGTCAAAGAGGAGCTAACCTTGCAAAAGACGACCTTTCTGATCACTGTTGTAAGCTTCCTTTCAACTCAACTGTGAGACAGGCCGAGGTCAGTGACCCTGAGTACGAGGGTACACTTTGGGCATATCACTCACATATGCCTACCCATAGAAAGCCACAATTGGGTGCCCATACACCCAATCCTACACGCACGTATCCCTCGTAAACCAAAATAATATATGTATCCTACCTCATATATATATATACATAATAATGAAAATAATGGCGTACCAAGTGCTCTCGCAAATCACCACTCGATACTATCTCCGATAATCTTCGCAACCTTAAATCCTCAAATCTAATCACCTTGCTTCATTAATATAATACAAATCCAAAATTCATACAAACGATCTCCCACACAAAATATCGTCTCCAAAAATCAACTCTAAAGATCCTCACATCAAGCTTACTAATTCTAAACTAAATACCTACAACGCCCTTAACACAAAATTATATATCTCCTAGAAACACAACTAACATGTATGCTAGACCCTCTACCTTAAGGAGTACGAGTCAATAAGGGGAATCAAAGATCGACAACGTGGAAGCTAAATGGACTCACAACCTATGAGACCTAAGACCATGTTTTGATACCATCTGTCACACTCCGCGTAATTCTGGCGTCGTCCGCCACCAAAACTAAATCGGACGTGAGTAAATAAAATACCATTCTTAGCATGAGACAGATATGAGACCCATAAAATTAATCTACAAGCTAAAATGATAATCAATTTCAAAAGATAAACTATCCAACTAAGTGATAAAAGATCAATTTCCCTACTAAACTCAAAGTAAATCCAATCTCTATATAATATGAAACTGAATGTTCTCCAACTGAATCTAGTGAACTAACTGAATAAAACCCATAACAACTTTGGAACCGAATGGCCCAATCAAAACCATAAACTGTATTTCAAAGTAAATATGAAGGAATGGAAAACTAAACTAAATCAATACGCATATCGTAAAGAAACTCCAACTGTACCTCCAAGTAAATATCCAAAATTCTATGCAGCTTCTCCAAATACCTATTCCTGAAAAGTTAGTCAAGGCACGAGGTCAGAGCCCCGGGCATGAATACACACTATTCCCCTCAAATAGGATCCTTGAATCAATACAATATAATTATACGCAATAAATATTACAATATAGTATTTTAATTAAACGAGATAATTAAACGCAAGAAAGATAAATTACTAACCATCCCAAAGATTCTTATAAATCACACCGATATCATTTTAATTATCCGACAAACCCAAAGTGTTAATTTTATTAAATTAACCCAAATTATCATTTATTCTCACTTTATTATTAGGTATAGCGGTTCTCCTACCTCCAGTGGTTCTTCCACCAAAATACATTATTGTAGCGGTCATCTCTCCATGGGTGATTTCTCCACCAAAATAAAAATCCCCTTGTCAAAAGGACCGCTGATCCGTTTAAACTGCCGATCCCACAATTTGATAAGGTTCCACACACGACACGACATAAAATTCCGGCTGACCCGTTTAAATTGTCGGCCCTCACTGATTATGTCACCAATATATTTTAATACCCATTTTATTATCTTAGGTATTAAATTCTCCATTTCTCAATTACATAATTAATAATTTACCCCACCCTTTTAATCAATGGGAGATCCTCAAAATACCCTTTAGTCCTATACCTAAGGGTCCTCAAGTACACATATGTCATATCCTACATGTAGGATAAATCACCAATGTAAAACACGTCCTAGTCTCATGCCTAGGCTAACGAAAAGTTGATATGATGTAAAAATTTGCCCCACCCCGAAATATTAAATTTTCAAGAATTTACACAAACTAGTCCCATACCTAGAAATCATAAATTATAACCAAGGCCTACATTGAGCAAAATAGTATCCAAAATCCCCTCATCCCCGCGATGGAAAACGTGAATAAAATAAATCACACAATACACAATTCATAAGAATAACATAGCACTTAATCATAAAAGTCCCAATTCAATTTAATTCAAAGAATAACTCCGTCGTCATTTTCTACATAATTATTTACATTCAAAAAGGTTAAATTAATTAACATGCAACAATATTCAATATGCCATAATCGTTCTCTTTTATAAGTCATCTATTTTTTATAAATGAACGCGCACCAATTAACCGTATAAATAACCCCCATAATTTCTACATGAGAACCTACACCCAAAATCATAAAAACCCAAAAATCTAACGTACGCACCCAAAGGTTT
Source organism: Sambucus nigra (assembly GCA_949130495.1). Taxonomy (NCBI): domain Eukaryota; kingdom Viridiplantae; phylum Streptophyta; class Magnoliopsida; order Dipsacales; family Adoxaceae; genus Sambucus; species Sambucus nigra. Next base: position 190,534,779 of record OX422210.1, on the reverse strand, counting down.
CAAGGATTAAATCATATTTTAAATTTTCATAAAAATAGTCCTAAAATTTAGTGCCCACTTTCTCTAATTAAGTTAATAATTAATTGTAATAAAAAACACATGATTAAGGGTTTAGGCGACACTTAAAACACATAACAGGAAAGGAATAGAGTATTCACGCCTGATATTGAGTTGAAGAAATTTTGACTACATGGTTCGATTCCTCTCATAAAATTAGCAAAGAGACGTTCTTTGACAAACTTGATTAAACTCAGATTAAGCCTTCAAAACTTCTGAAAAAAACTTTCAGAGGGTTGGAATGTGACCTTACTAAGTCTTAGAATTAATTATCATGTTGTCTACATAGATTTTGACCTCCTTATATATCAGATAAAGCAAGATGGTTGTGTCATCCCTTTAGTAAGTAACCCCTACGTTCTTGAACCCGAATGGCATACCGTCAAATAATGGGTTCCCCAGGGGGTGATGAAGGCAGTTATTTCTTAATGGTTATGGTACATCTTGATCTGATTGTATTCAGCCATCAAAAAATGACTTGAGATCGTAACTAGATATGTTGTTCACAATCATATCGATTTTGGGTAGTGGGTTATCATCCTTAGGAGATGCTTTGTTCAAATCCTAATTGTCAATGAACATGCGTACTTTTCTTCTTGATTTTGGTATGGGTACAATGTTGGATAGCCATATAGGATATTCGATCACTTGGATGAAGCCTATGTTTAACTGTTTGATTACCTCTTCCTTGACTTTGAGTGACCATTCGGTGCGAAGCTTTCATAGCTTTTGTTTAACTAGTTTGCATTCTAAGAGAGTTAGAATCTCATTTCGGGCTATTTTTGGGATCGATGTCGGACATGTCATCGTAGGACCCTGAGAATACATCCACAAATTCCTTCTGTATCTCTTCGAATTTCACACGCTCATACTGGTTAAGGGTGTACCCTATCCTAATCTTGCATTATATGCTACTAGAACCGAGGTTAATAACAACAATTTCATCCTTATTAATTTGAACACGATTATGTTATTTGTTAATAAACTTATTAAGATCAGGTAAGAATTTTTCATTTCAAAAATCATCATCGTCAATAGTTTGATTAGAATCAAGACAATTAATCTAACGTACAACAAGATACTCAAAGTTCTCATCTATTTCCCTTTCGAGAAAAATGGTGTTGAGAACCTCGTCTAATGAGGTCTTAGTTACATTGTTATCAGAAAAAGGAGGAACAAAAATAAATAAAGAGACGGGGTAAATAGTCAGGTTGGGTTATATCTCATCAGGTGGGATCGGTATGGCATTTCAGGTTACAAGAGGTTTATTAGAGGTTTTGATTATAGTGTATGGGTCCGACGATGTAGCACATGAATAGATCATGCAGAGTGTCAGCTCCACTGTCTGTGGATTGAATGAGTCTTTAGAATCACTTTCCTCTACAACGACAATAACTTTCTCAGCGAGAGGTTTCACTTCATGTTGGCAGTCTTTGACCCAGAAGTATTTATCTTAAAAGAACATTTCCATCCTTGGATTCATCTTCTTATCCACATGTTCATACCATGGTTTAAGAAAGAAGTAGAAGGGAAAATATTCACCCTTTGTGATGAATATCACATTCAAGTAATCCCTCAAAATAGTCTTGGAATCTTTTAATCTTATCTTCAACCGTAGTTAGTGGAGAATTTTGAGTTATCCTAGTGAACGTTGATACCACACGAGGGAAAATCCTTTTTCAGGACTATAGTCTCTAGTATCCCTTTTTGATATCACCCCAGTCCGAGAATGATATGCATATTCTTTAATAAATATATCAAATTAATATTATCGTGAGGGATGTGCTCTTGATAGACTTGTACCTGATATTATCCCTTCTCTGAAGGGGAAGTGGATCGATCCTGAAGCCAGAGAGAAGCATGTCATTCATCCCATACTGTATTTATAGTACCGAATTGCTAGTACATGCATTTTCAGTACGATCATCGTCTCTCAAAATGGTAATGACTCGTCCCTTAGCGATGTACTTTAACTTCTAATGAAGGGAGGAGGATACCCCTTGATTGCTAAGGATCCACGGTCGACCAAGCAGAAGGTTGAAGCATACAGGAATGTTAATAACTTTAAACTAAAGAATGGAATTGATAGGGTTAACCCCTATTATGAGTGTTAATATCCCATCACCTCTCGGTGAGTATTATCATAGTCAGACACTACAAAGGAAGTAGGAGTCAGGTCACTTACTTTTAAACCCAAGTAATTAAAGGTTATTATGGTAAAACATTAAGGGAGGATCCATTTTCGATGAGTGAGGGAAGGATTGTCTTTCCCATCACTTCAATGGAGATATTAAGAGCATAATTGTGGTCAGAGATGACCTTCAAAATTTCTCCTTTGAAGAAGGAAAGGAGTCTAGTGGTGGTCAAGGATCCAACCAGGTTTACAGTTGATTCTGGAGTGGTGGAAGTATGGACTGTGGGCCTAGTGAGAAGCTTTATTAGAATATTTCAGTGTAATTGGAAAGACATGAAGAGTCCTTAAAATGTAATTTTGGCTTAAGTCTTCTCGAGCTGGTCAAGGATTTAGCTTTCTTCGATGGTCATTTATGGCACGGGGAGTTCTTCGGAAAATCCCTTTCCTTTATCTGTTCTTGATGGATGAGAATTCAAATTCTGATAGTGCCTTCCTGATCTTATAATATGGTTTACGGAGGTGGGGAAGAATAAGAATCCCGTGTCTTCATCTCTTTTTGACCGAATAACTACTTTACTGATTTCCCTAAACAGGTCCTCAAAAGATATCATCTCTCACATGCTCATTATTGGATTAAACTTTTCTTGACTCGGTTCATTATTAGAGTTGTCAAATTTGTCTCCCCATCAGGTGGAAATGATGTCTTCTTGCCAAGATAAGTCCATGCATTCCACAATCTCAACAGCCTTTTCGTATAAATCCTCCCATTCAATGGTAGGTGCAAGAGTTATTGGACCAACCACCCTTGAAGCTTTAAAGTAGTGAGTAGTTCGTAGATGATGAAAATCTCATTGGTCTTTCAGAAAATATTGGCCATAATCTCTGCTACATCATGAAAACTGATTTCATCAATGAGTACCACCTAATTATCTAACTCTCGACCCTACTTTTGGGATTCCATGAATAGGGTGCAAAACTTATGACAATCGATGGTCATTTCAGAGGGAAATTTCAGCCCAAAATCTAGAAGTTTGTTTAGTACTGCCGATACCTCCATATATTTTCCCTTGGGCTAGGTACGAATGGCAATACAAGTCCTCATGAGGAGTGACAGAGCTTAGTTAGTAAAAACAGGTGGGGTGTAGGAGAAAATATGGGCAAACTTTAAAGGTCTTGGTGAGAATACATGTATAATGGGTGATTTACTAGGCACAATTTGGGTAGATGGGTCGAATTTTGGATCAATTTCTAGGAAAATGGCATTTGTATGGGTTGTGAGTGCGTTGTGAGTGGTTTTGGGTTTAGGATTGGTTGGTGGGGTGATGATACCCAGGTTAATTAAATATTGGACAACATTCTAGAGATAGAAGCATTTGTGAATAGTATGGCTGGCAGTTTTGTGGAAAGCATAATGGGCATCAGACTTGAAGTACTTGGGAAGTGGGTTTGGTAATGGACGAGGGTACAGAGGTTTGATTTGGTTTTGGCTTAAAAAGGCTTAGTAGACTTTGGATAAGGGATCATGGAGCTCGGTGTAGGCCTTTTTGGTGGGATAAGGTTGGCTTTGTGGAGCCTAAGAGGTAGCGAGCTGAGAGATATTATTGATGGTCGAGACTCTGGCATTGACATGATTCTCATACTTTCTGGAAATGAAGTGTCTGGACACTTTATTTTTCTCAACTTTTGTCTTGATAACACTTTCTTCAATCTCCACACCAACTTCTCGAAAAGATCGAAAGTGTGGGTAATACTGATCTCCCATAGTTTCTCGGATATGGGACATGAAATTCTTCCTCACTATGATTACTGGTTCTTCTTCCGAGGGATGGTTATTCATGGTGGAAGCTTTCTCTCTCCACCTTTATATGAAGTTGTTGAGAGTTTCTCCAAGATTCTGCTTGATGAGCTTTAGATCACAGAGCGTAACCTCTAGTTATTGTGATACAAATTTTCGAGTGACATCTTCTTTAAAGGATAGGAATAAACAGAGAACATTGTACTTCAAAACCTATTGAAACATATAGGCCATTATTTCTTTAGAGTCATTGGGGAGAGTTATGGCTCGGTGATAACTGCGAAGGTGAACAATTGGGGGCCCGCTCCCTCCAAACATCTCAATGGTTGGCATATTGAATTTATTCTCCAATCTTGCTTTAGGGTAGGGGACATGTGGGTGTAGTCCATGTAGTTCCTAGTTATCTTAAATTGGTTAAACTTCTTCAATAATGGCTTAAGGTCTTCCTTAATGTTATTCAGTTCTTCCTCTTTGGGATCGATGGGTACTAGAACGTTGCATCTGGCTAGGCAAGGTCAGGTAGAGGGAGCTAAGCTGGTGGTGGCCTATTGATAGGCGAGGCATGTGGAGCGTGTTGATATTCTTTTGGAACCCAACAGGATTAGGAGAAGGTGGACTTATGGCATGACGAAAGAGAACCTTGGGTTCTTCGGGATCTTGGACTCGATTTTGCTGCATCTTAGGAACATCAATTTGAAGGTTATCAATCTTGGCACTAAGCTGGACTAGGACTGCCATTAGATCGGGTTGCACGTTCGGTGCTTGATTGGTAATTTCCATGGAGGACTAGTGAATGTAGATTTTGTACTCGGAGGAAGTAACAGGCTAACTGATGGAGCTTCAGGGAAATTTAATGGAAGAACAAAGCCAATAGGGAGCCACGACAAGAATCGAGTGTGCGATCAACCTGAGAAGGAAAATTATTTGAATTTATTTTTTAAAAAAGGGAGAAACGTATTATTTTTTATTGAAAAATAGGGAACATATTTTTTACTTTTTTAGTAAAAAAGAGGAAAAATGTTTTTGGTATTTTGATGAAAATAGGCAAAAACATTTTTAGTATTTCGTTTTTTCAAGAAAGAAAAGGAAAAAAGGAGAGAAAAGTCTCAACATGATTATTATTATGTTTATGTTCTCACTTGTATTAGGTTTACCTAAATGAAAAGAAATGTTGAATAGGACTCGAGTCTTAAAAAATTGTGTTTGAAAAACAAGTAAGATAGGGTTTGACTTGTTTCCAGGCTCATGGACAGGGTCTTATATTGAAAACAAGACGAAATAGCATGAAAATATTTGGTGGAATGCCCCCAGCATTTCAACAGAGTTTCATTTGGTAACCGGCAAACTAAATATGAGTGTCCTAGGTCTGACTCCTATATGAGGTTTATGAAGTTTTTGGGCTAGTGGAATGCTTCCCCCATTTCGCATGACTTCCACAATATAATTTTCGCTTTTAAGGACAATCGACACGTGTGGACAAGCCATTTGATATACTTGAGTGTACGTGAATTTCCCCACTATATACCTCTTGGGGACAGTATGTGTGAGAGAGAATTTGATATACTCGATGTATGTGAACAAGTTCAGTTCTACATACCTCCCTTTGTGATTTCGATGAAGCAGTATGATGCAAGGGGAACCATTAGATATACGTCGAAGGTACTAGGAAAATGAACAGTAAGAGTCATATTGCTTATGCTAACTATGACCCACCGGACCAGCACCCATCACAAAGTGACCCCCTAGCACGGGACAATTTTTTTGTCAATAGCCATGCTCTTGGTGATGTAGTGTGCAAAATGCATGATTCTTGATTATTCCATTATGTAGAGAGTCTTTTATTTGCCATGATGAGTAAAAAAATCACTATACTAATCGGAAAGAATGTACAAGTATCATGAAAAGTAAATCCAGTATGGAGCCTGAAGACTACACTAACCATGGATTCATGTGAGTGAGTGATTATATCTATAAGTGAGTGTATGGTAGTGAATCTAAGAATGGATCAATTACAAGTGGATTGTGATATACTTAAGTGAGAGTGGATATTGAAGTGCGATAAGTGGAGGTATGTGATAGTGAAACCTAAGCATGGATACTTTAAGTTGTGTGTGAAACATGTGAATATAAGTGATCCTACGTACAAGTGTGAGCAGTGTGAGGTGTACATCGAGTATATTTACAAGTGTTTGAAAGTAAAAAGAAAGTGAGAAACATAAGGTAGATATATACAAAAAGTAATTAGAGGAAAAAGGAAACATACGGGCAGGTGGATACGCACACGTGTAGAAAATGATAACACCCATATAAGAATAAAATCTAGCCCTCTTATCACAAACAGTTCCCCATCAGAGTCACCACTGTGGCCATCATGTTGTCCTCCCCCTCCTCGAGGCATCGACACTCACGCGCAGTTATAGGGAGAGAAAAATAAAGTCTTATGCCCTTCCTATGGGTTCTTCGACTATCGTCAATTTGCGGTGACTTAAAGAGATAGAATCTCCAACCTATTTTGCATGAAACAGGCAAAAGAAGTGTTTCCGCCTCGAAAAAATGGTGTTAAAGACATACTGATGCTTGCAAAACCAATTAGTTCAGAGGATCGGGGTCAAGTTGTACAATGGGAAGGTGTTATCCACCTATCTCCCCTTTTGGTCTCTCATGGAAATGTATTATTCTTCTCCTTAATAACTCCGTGCAGTGTGTGTGCATGTATACATAAGAATGGAATTACTTGAATCACATCATGGAGAAAGGTGGATTGAGGTCATCCATAGGAGTGCTCCTTAAATAATAAATAATATAATGTGTGCACTTATCGAAATATCGATCGTAATTGTGAAACGATAATATGTGTTAGATAAAGCGTGAATATGAATCACAAGTATAATACATATATAAATAATTTATGAATAAAAATAGGAAGGAATGCTTGAGTCTCGAGTTTTGACTCGAGATGCCTACTGTGGGTACCTCGATTTGTCACCTAGGCCCAAACGAGTATCCCAATGAAGCCCGACCCAAAGTCTGGGGTTCTCACACCTTAACTAATTCAGTTACGACTAAGTCCTAAAATCTCGTAAGGAGATATTCTAGGGGTTATGGACTGATGTGGGGGAGTCCAACACCCCCACTCCCCGAAAATAAGCATGTATATAACAAACCCTCAGCCCGGGGCAAAGGGCATATTTTATTTTTCCTATAAAACACTCCCCGGAGTATAGAGAAATAATATTGAGAGCACCATCGTGGACGTAGGCATTCTTGATGAACCACGTAAATTTTATGTTGTATGATTGTCATTCCTTACTTTCTTTATTTTTTCTAGTGATTGATTTTCCTTGTTAATTTGCGCTGAACTTATTTGTCAACACAATTGGCACCGTCTGTGGGAACGCTTGTCTTCCTTTACAAAATCCCTCACTAATAAAGAATTTAGAATGTATGGTCATAGTAGCAATGCCCCTCAAGAAGGGGATATCCAAGAACATCCTTCCCCTAGCAGGATTAGATCTGTAGTTCGACGTTCAGATCAGAGGGCTTGCTAAGAACGGCAAGCCTCAAAAGAAAGTCAAGGACCAGCTAGGTCCACTCAAATATTCAGACTTATAGATGCCTATGAGGCAAGGCTCCAAGAATAAGGGGAGGCTACTTGCAAGCAAGAAAATGAGAATGCTAGCCTCAAAAGGAGATTGGAAAGGATAGAGAAATAACTCCATCGTAGCACCAGGCAACGTCATTATCGCACTTCGAGCCCTCAGGCATTCAAGTCTCGCAGCCGAGGAAGGAGCCCTAAGCGTGGATCTCAAAGATTCAAGGAACATGAATAGGATAATGACTCTCTTGAGCAGAAGTGACCAGCTCGCCGATGCACAAGTCCAGCTCAAGAAAATGATGACATATGAAATTTTGTCCGAAAAGAGATGGACCAACACCCAGCACATAGGGGTGCCAGATCGACCAGAGAGCTAGAACGGTGAGCTCTCAAAAACCAGATGAAATCCTATTTCTGAAGGGATATAGAAGAAGAAGAATTCCCCAAGAAGTTTAAAATTCCTAAATTCAAGATCTACGACAAAAAGATTGACCCTATCGATCACATTAGGGAGTACAGGCAGGCTATAACTCTCTGGAGCCACAGGGATGCACTAATGTGCCAAATCTTCCCTTCGAGCTTGCATGATGTGGCCCAAAAGTTGTTTGAGAGACTCCCTCACAGATCCATGAGGATCTTTTTATCCCTGGCAGAGCTCTTTACGACTCGCTTCATTACGAGCAGCTCCCATTCGAAAAGGATGGATGGCTTACTAACAATAAAGAAGACGCCCCAGGAGAGCCTCCGGGATTACGCAAGAAGGTACTGGTAGTTGTTCAACGAGCTCAAAGACTTCTCAGAGCAGGTTGTTTTAGCCTCTTTTAATATTGGACTACCCATCTCTTACCTCTTGCGCCAATCCCTCACTAAGAAGGAGGCCACAACCATTGATGACTTAATGGATCATATCGAGAAGTAAGACAAAGTTGAGGATGTGTCCCACCTCAGTATAGGGGAAAATGGTCGAGCTAAGCTTGTTGCGAAGGGAAACAACAAGGATGATAACCAAAAGAAGGGATGCAAGAATGGGTGCAAAGGTAGCTCCAAGAGCGGGACTAAAAACGATGCTTCAAAAGCATTTCTGGCAGTAAACATTATCTTCAAAGAACCAATTTATAAGATCCTAACTAAGATCAAGGATGATCCTTTCATATGGCCCAAAAAGACGGGAGGAGATCCCTCGAAGAGGAACAACGCACTAAGATGCGCTTTTCATAAAGAAGGTGGACACAAAATCGAGCACTGCAAGGCTCTTAAGTCTCACCTTGAAGAGTTGGATGAAACTAGGCACCTGAACAAGTTTATGGAGAAGAAGGTAGAGAAGGTTGATGTCAATGGAGATACAAGGCCCGATAATGTGCTCAAGGAATATGTTGGCCATGAGTTCGTAGTGGTTTATGGGGCATCGAATCTGAAATAAATTCAAGGAAATTTAGCCCGGATGGAAGTGAAAAAGCTTACGGTAGTAATGCAAGAATTTTAAATCGATCCAGTAAAAACACAGGCAGGAAAGCGTCAGTGAGCAGGTGACGTCGACTACAACAAACACATCGTGTTCACGGATGAAGACTTAGTGGGAGTAAGAACCCCACATCATGACGCCTTAATCATTACACTCAAGATAGCAAACTATGATGTCGACAAGTTGCTCGTCGACCAGGGAAGCTCATCCGAAGTAATGTATCTCGACACGTTTAGGAAATTGAAGTTAAGTGTCGCCGACTTGAAGGAATCCACTGTCCCTCTAGTTGGCTTCGCTGGAAAAGTGACTATCCCTTTGGGAAAGATCGCACTGCCAGTGAGGGAAGGAAGTGTCTCCAAGATGATCGAGTTTTTGGTAGTCGACATTGACTCCCCCTACTAGGCTATCCTCGGTAGAGGGTGGCTACATGCGATGAAGGTTGTTCCCTTGACCAACCATCAGAAGCTCAAGTACATGACTGAGTGAGGAGTAATGGAGATCCACAGAGATCAAGCGATGGCAAGAAGGTGCTTCATAGTGGCCATCCTCCCAAAACCCAAAAAGAAGTCCGAGATGGCCAAAGAGAAGGTTGAGAAACAAGAAGGTTTGATACCTTCAAAGTAGCAACTAAAGTATGGAAGACCCAGAGTAGAGGAGACCAGGCTCCTTCCCTCTAAGCGGATCATTGAAAACCTGGAAGAAGTCGCAATTGGTGGTAGAAAAAAAAATAGAATGTTCTTGATTGGATCTTCTCTCACAGATCGAGAGAAAAAGGAATTGACGGTAATTTTGAGGAACAATGTGGATGTTATTGCATGGGAACCTTACGAGATTCATAGAATTGACCCCGGTGTAGTTTGTCATCGGTTGCACGTCGACCCGACTTTCAGGCCTATCGCACAGAAGGCACGGCGAACTGCGCCCGAGAAGGCCAAGGCTATGGAGAAATAAGTAGAGAAGGTGCTGGATTCAGGATCCATGCGGTAAGTTCAATTACCTAAATGGATGTCCAACCCAGTAGTGGTTCCAAAGAGCAATGGGAAATTAAGAGTTTGTACTGACTTCACTGACCTTAATAGGGCATCCCCCAAGGACAGTTTCCCTCTCCCGAAGATCGACCAGTTGGTGGACGCCACAGTAGCTCATGAAAGAATGAGTTTCCTGGACCCATACTCGAGGTACCACCAGATTCCTCTATATGCACCAGACCAAGACAAGATAGCGTTCATCACCACCATCAGATTATATTGTTACAAAGTTATTCCCTTTGGGATAAAAAATACAGGAGCAACCTACCAGCGACTGGTCACCAAGATGTTTAAAGACCAAATGAGAGATACCATGGAAGTCTACATCGACGATATACTCTCCAAGAGCAGGCACAAAGAAGACCACTTCTCAAACCTATCAAGAACCATAGAAATCCTCAGGAAATACCAAATGAAACTCAACGCGAGCAACTGTTCCTTCAGTGTCCAGTCAGGAAAATTTCTCGGGTACTTGGTTAGTGGGAGAGGCATTGAAGCCCACCTAGACCAAATCAATGCAATTAATAAGGTATAGCCTCCTCGCATAATAAAAGATGTACATAAGCTCACGGGCATGCTCATCGCCATGAATCGGTTCATCTCAAAGTCATTCGAAAATGCCAGCCATTCTTCCAGCTATTGAAGAAAAGCAAAATGGTGGAGTGGAATTAGAATTTCTAGAGAGCATTAGAGGAGCTCAAAGCCTGCCTCAACAAACCATTCTTGCTCTTAATACCCCAAGATAACGATTCCTTATACCTATACCTTGCAATTTACAGCCACGCTACCAGCTTTGCACAAGTATGCGAAAGAACGGGAATCCAGTACCCAGTCTACTACGCGAGCAAGACCCTCTTGGAAGCCGAGCAGCGGTACCTAACACTGAAAAATCTCGCCTTTGCATTAGTGCTACCCTCGAGGAAATTTATGCACTACTTCGAAGCTCACTCTATTATTGTCCTTACATCACACCCCCTTAAAGAATTCATGCGGAAAGCAGATCTGTTCGGCAGATTATCAAAGTGGTCAGTCGAGCTTGGACGATTTGACATCCAGTTTCAACTAAGGAATGCAATCAACGGGAAGGTCCTCATTGATTTCATTGCAAAATTTATAGATGAACAACCTTATGACTAGATTCAATTCATGGGTCAAAGGGAAGATCACTCAGCGAAAGGTGTTTGGCGACTATTTGTTGATGGAGCCTCTAACTCTAAGGGGTAGGAGTAGGCATTGTGCTCGTTACCCAAGAAGACACAATCCTAGAGCAGGGAATTGAGATTGGATTTGAAGCCTCCAATAATGAAGCAGAGTATGAAGCATTAATAGCAGGCCTGTAGAAGGCACAAGCATTGGGGGAAAAGCAACTCGAGGTGTTTGGCGACTCGTAACTGGTTTCCAACTAGATAAGTGGGGACTTCAATGCGAGGGATGAGAGAATGGTAGCCTACCTCACCTTAGAAAAAAAAGTAATGTCTAACTTTGAGCAAGTCAGTGTCCAATAGTTTCCCAGAGGAAAAAATAGTCATGATGACGCCCTAACGGCCTTGAGCTCAGCAATCGATTATGACTTAAGAAGAAGAATTCCTATCGACTTCCTCACTCAGCCGAGCATTAACCAGAGCAACGAGCTACCAAGCATGGGCCATATTCTCCAGATCAGACCAGCGCCCAGTTAGATGGACCCCCTGAGGGACTATCTGAAAGATGATGCCCTACCAGATGATAAGAAAGATTCTCATCAGATAAGAGTCAAAGCTGCTCTCTTTCACTTATCTCCTGAGGGAAAACTGTACAAAAAATCTTTCACCGGACCTTACCTGTAAGGTGTTCACTCAAAGGACACCGAGAAAGTCCTCCACGAGCTTCATGAAGGAATATGTGGGATCTATATTGGGGGCAGATCACTAGACTTCCGAGAAATGAAGTAAGGTTACTAGTGGCCATACATGCAGAAAGACTCTGGGATATATGCTCGCAGGTGCGAGAAATGTCAACTACACGCTCCTATGGTTCACCAACCTGCCAGTGACCTAAAATCACTTACCAGCCCCTAGCCCGTCGCCTAGTGGGCTATGGACATCGTCGGCCCTCTTCCTACCGCTACTGGTAATCGTAAGTATCTGTTAGTCTTAATAGAGTACTTCACCAAATGGATTGAGGTGGAGCCCCTAGCAAACATCAGAGATGCAGATATGATGAGATTCATATGGAAAAACATAATTAACCATTTTGGGATACCTAGAACGATTACTGACAACGAAATCCACTTTGAAAGATGCCTATTCCAGGGTTTCTGTAACGATCACGGGATCAAGCACCATTTTAGCTCTGTGGCATACCCTTAGAGCAACGGATAGGCTAAAGCTTCCAACAAAATAGTGATTAATGGACTGAAGAAGCGATTTGAGCAAGCCCACGGGGCATAGGTGAGCGAGCTGCCACATATTCTATGGGCTTACCGCACCACCCCTCGACGAATAACTAGGGAAACCCCATTTGCACTAATATATGGAATAGAGGCAATCATCCCTTTAGAAGCTGACCTCCCAACCATGAAGTCCTCCTTGGTCGACCAAGGCCAAAATGATGCAGCATTACTCGTTAAACTTGACCTAGCCGACGAACGCAGAGAATTAGCTCTATTGAAACTAATGAGCTATCAGCAATAGTTAGCAAAGCACTATAACAAAAAGGTTAATACAAGAACGTTCCAGGTTGGGGACTACATCATAAGGAAAGTTTTTGGCAGTGCAGTAAAACCATCTAACAACAAGCTAGGTCCAAACTGGGAAGGACCATTCAAGGTAATAAGAGACAACCTGCAGGGAGCCTATCACTTGGAAACACTAGAGGTCAGAGAGATACCCCGAGCTTGGAACGTGACCAACCTAAAGAAATTATACTTGTAGTTTTCTATATTGGTCTTCTATTACATTATTGAAATGGGAAACCCACTTTTCATTGTTTTTGTTTAATAAAGGATCATTTGACAGTGGCATTCTATGAAGTGTTAATTTCTTTTTATTATGAACTTTATTACTTGCACATCCTTTCCAAGTGATAGGCACCCCACTTACTATGTAAAAATAGGATGTAACCCTCCTTAGGTTTTCGTTATCAAACATGAATAACCTCTTAGCATTTACCATTGGTAATATATGAAGCCCTACAAGGGCTCCTTAGGCAGCTCGACCAAATCGAATTGGTCGTCAAATGATGTTTGGCTAAAAAAAATGATCGGATAGAACATCCAACACCAGGTGTGTCCTCGCCATTGCCACACTTAGGCCTAAGGTAGTGTGATGACACGACCTAAAAGGTAAAGTAGGGAAGAATGGTATCTCATAAGCATACTAGACTGGGAAGATACTCACGTAATAAAATAACTCTACCCAAATCAAATCTAGTCGTCTATGAAGACCCCAAGATAATCAAATAAAAAATCAACGAAGGAAAAAATACATACTGCATGTTTAGTCGGTAAATTGCCCAAAACATAAATATTTTATTACTTCACTTCACTTACAACAGAGTTACATTGAATAAGTTAAGTAATCCTATTGGGGATTAGGTCTCCGGGATGGTAATCAACTACTTGCACTCTTCAGTTGTCACCTGGGTGAGGAGATAACTCCAACTCTACTTCATTTTCATTCGGCTCCAGTAGCTGCCTGGGAATAGCATCTATGGGGACCCACTAGTCATCCCTTTGGAAAAGGGTTAGGCATCAGAGTCGAAGGGGATATCTCATGATGATACCAGAGAACTGAGTTCCTGGGGACTTTCAACTCCCTGAGAGCATTCAACCATCCCCTAATAAAGGATAGCTCTTAAAATTTTGACAACCACATCGAAGCATCTGCCCAACCTTGATCATAACCGTTAGCCCACACTCGCCGAGGACCTTTCTTAAACATATGCCTTAGCCGCGTGACATCTTTTTAAAGCCCGACAACTATCATGTATGCTCAACGAACATCTCCTTGAAGCTTTTCTATCTCCCTAGCTAGACCCTCAGCATCTGTACCAGCTCGTGGATTAGACGATAAAGTGGAACCTCATAAAACTTAAGGGGTGGCTCTCGGCGTTGTACCAGCTCACGAACCAGACGATGAAGAGGAACCTCGTAAAACTTGAGGTGCAAAGCTCGGCACATTCTCTCTAAGTCGTGACACTTACCTCCTCAGAGCCTCATTCTCCTATTGAAGAACTTCTCTAAATTGATTGATCTCGGAGGCGTCCAGAAGTCTAGCTCTTAGAGCATTGACTTCCTCTTGAATGGAAGCACCAACCTCTTCCATATCCTAAAGCCTATCCTTTAGTTTGCCAATGAGTTTCGATTGGTCTTTGAAGCTGTGGTTCCTCAACCTAAGGGACTTGAAAATTCTTACAAAAGTTTGGCGAATTTGGTTAATAGTATTAGGACCAAGAATCCTTCCTAGTTGAGAAGTGGTAGGTATATTTTCATAAAGATCAACTAGCTAAAATCCATACAAGCATTAAAGATCAAAGAAATCAGTATGCAGAAAGGGAAAAGATTTCATTTCATTAAAGAAAAGGTTCCGAGTACATCATTGTAAGAAAAAAGGAAAGAACAAGCAAAATAAAAATACAAAGGGATCCCTAAAGTAGGCTAGCTGGCAACCTCAATTTTCTCCGAGGTCATTGGTTATTTTCCATTGTCTGCAGCTAAAGGAACACCTCCCTCAGATGGAGTGATCATTGTCCATTGGTTAGAAAGAGCACCAGTAGGGACGGTCGGGGCAGCAGGGATGCCTTCATCGGAGGCAGGAGCAGGTGCCTCATCCACCATCAGCTTAGGCCCGGGATCATCCTCGTCGATTAGTGGGGAGTCGATATCCACTCCGATAGACAGGAGAGCTTTGTTCCAACCCTTTTTGAAGTTCAGGAGGCTGATATAACCAATCTGAACATCAACATCATCATACGCAGCAGCCCATCTAGCATTGTGTGAGCTTTCCTTAAGGGTGGCTACCTCAAATTCCACCTTCTTCACCTTATCCACCAGCACCTTATTCTCCTCCACCATAACCAATTTGCTTGAGCAAACCAGGTCATAAGACTTCCTCAACTCCCTAAGATCCTTGATCACCACCTCCTTTGTTCAATTAGCTTCAGGCAGAGCAAGATCAGAGGACTTTTGGATGGCGTTGGCAGTCTTTAAGATGGATTCTAGCTCAGTATTCTTCTTCTCAAGATCAATATTCCTCTTTACCAGCTCATCGCGACTATGATAGAGGATGGTGAAGTCAGTAACAAACTGTAAAGAAGGGAAATATTATTAAGGGGATGATAGATCAAAGTATTACAAGAATAGAGAAGTGAGAGTAAACTTACCAAGGCTAGCCTCTGACTCGCTTTCAGAGCTAACTGGTTGGTCCCTATGACCTTCTGACGATTAGTCAGCAGAACTGCTCTTTCGAGCAATGCAGGAGACCACTGAGGAGAAAGGGCCACAGAGGCCCCTTCGGGCAAGGCGAACACAGGCACTAGAGCCTTCCCTAACTTCGTCCTAACCTCCTCACTTCTCCTTTCTTCTTCATTCTCCTTCCTCTCCTTCTCAGCTCTTCTCCTCTTCTACACCTTATTTCTCTCCTCTAATTTCTTCCTATCTTTCTCCTTTATCTCCCCCTCTCTCAACTGCTCTTCCTCTATCTTCTTCTTCTTCTCGTGCTCATGATCATCAGACTGAGAACCAGTTGCAATCTTTCTGCCATCATATTTCTGCTTCTTTGATCGGCGGTAGAGAAGCACATCACCATCATCATCATCATCATCATCATCATCATCACGAATCAGATTCTTCCTGGGAGGATCTATATCTTCTTCGCTGGAACTACTTGATTCACTTGAAGATGCTTGAGCCTCTAAAACTTCTTCTGAGCTAGAAGATTCCTCACCACCAGAGCTACTCTCACAGTAACCACCCTCAACACCGCCCCTGTCAGCACCCTCGCTCTCCTCACTAGAGTTGCTTTCTTTCTTGTCCAATTGGATGGTATCGGCAGCAACCTCTTCAGTAATGTTTAGTTCAACGATGTTGTCCACAAGTCACGCGATAAAGATGGACCCAATGTTCTTGTATTCCAAGAGAAAAACCGTTGATCGAGGGTCTTCACCATCAGCCAAGAGCTCTCTGATTTTCCATGCTTTGACTAACCCAGCAGCTCGAACCTCACTGAGAGCAGGTTTCGAATTCTTTGTCTTCACCGAAAAGAAAAAGAGAAAAATATGAGAAAAAAAAAAAAAAAATAGAAGATCGATGAGAAGAACAGAGACTAAGCCTACCTATAAACTCATTCCTATGAAAGGGGACCACAATTCTTCCAGACCTTGATCCCTCAGTATGAGGAGGGAACTGCTAATTTCTTGCAATAAAACTCTCATGCCGGTAATCCTTGTGGGAATCAGGTATATTTACTAGCAACACCCTATCAGGATTCCTAACCTTGAGGTACAAAAGACCAGAGCTTATTCGGCAAAAAGAATAACAAAAGCAAATTTCAGTAAGCCCTAAATTGGTGCCATAGAGCTGGTTTATTCTATACACACCATTACCAATTTTCCAGACATTAGGCGAGCACTATGCATGGACTATATTAAAATAACCAAAAAATTGCAAAAATAGATTGTTTGGGGGGAAAGTAAGACCCCTTGGGACAATAAGAGGACATAAATCCAATGACCATCCTCAACCTCTCTAACATTATGAGGGACAGGGGCACACTCGATGTCTACCCAATCTGGAATGTTATAAAACTTCCTAAATTCAGAAATCGATCTATTGCCTATTTTGTCATTGAAAAATACAAACCCTAATAACAGATGCGAAGAAATTTCAACAGAAAAAGCAAAGATAAGGAGCAAGAATAACTTACGTAAATTCACAAGCAAGGATGATGAGAGGATTGAAATTGGAAGACAAGACCTGGAAACGAAAGAGCAACAGTGGAAGCTTGTAGAGAGTTAGAAATGTGGAGAAATTTGAAACGACAATAGGAAATGACTTCTCCAGTGGCTTTTAAACCTTTTCAATCATTGCATACAGGTAATGAGGCAGTCTGTCGCCTAAATCAGTTCAGAAGAGGCGCTTCGATCTTGTAGAGTGTTGCACATATTGCAAAAATGCCAAATTATTTAAAATTATTGAGCCCAAATTGTGGCCCAATAACTTTTGGGGCAATTTTGGGTACCTCGATTTGACACCTGGGACAGATGAGTAGACTAATGAAGCTCGGCCCAAAGTCTGGGGTCCTAACACCTTAACTAATTCAGTTACGACCCAGTCAAATTCCTAAAATCTCGCAACGAGATATTCTAGGGGTTATGGACTGACGTGGGGGAGTCCAACACCCCCACTCCCCGAAAATAAGCATGTATATTACAAACCCTTAGCCCGGGGCAGAGGGCATATTTTACTTTTCCTATAAAACACTCCCTGGAGTATTGAGAAATAATATTAAGAGAACTACCATGGACGTAGGCGTTATTGTTGAACCATGTAAATTTTGTGTTGTGTGATTGTCATTACTTGCATTATTTATTTGTTCTGGTGATTGCTTTTCCTTGTTAATTTGTTATGAACTTATTTCTCACCACACCTATGTAGCCTAAAAAGGGATCAAAGTCCACTTTGTTCGTACGAAATACGAGAGTGGGGTTTATCCCATAAATCCAATCGTGGATTTTATTTAGATGTGTGTGTAGAAAAAAAAGGATGTTTTTATTTGAGAAAATGTGGTGATTGATCTCATTTGGAATTCATAAGCAAAACATTTTTTTCTTGCTTTTTTTATATAAAATATAATATGTGAAATAATACTAATAAAAGTGGGATATTAATGTGTGGACTAATAAAGATGAAATGCTAAATTAATAATTAAATAACTAATGCAAAAATAAGGAAATTTAAAGAGAGAGAAAAATGTTTGGACATTCTTTGGAGACTTGAATGTTTATCTTTATTATTGAAGGGAAACCATTTCAAGTGGATGGAGGTGGTAGGACGAGATGGAAAAGATTTTGATATATTGGGTGTGAAAATGATGGAAATTGAATGTGTATGAAAGGTTTCAGTTGGGAAACCACATTGACTTTGAGAGAATGTTGTTAAGATCATTCAAAAGGGATGTTTTTGAGGTGCCTTTTGAAATGAGCTCATGCTATCCTTATATAGGGTCAAGGGGGTGCCGATTGGCATTTTACATGACCTGACTATTAGTAGGCATCCCTAGAAAGACTACCGATAGGCAGGGAAATGGGTTTGCCATTCGGCAATCTCATGAAAATTTCTCAAAAAAATGGTCGTAAAATACAATCCGTGAGTCCGAATCACGCACAGGTCATACTGTTGGAAAGGGTATTCAGGGCCCTTTAAGAATCCACTGGCTCGCTCTAGAGTTCGAGAGTTGACTATGGTCAAACGGGGCTCAAAATTTCCCAACGATGTTTTGGATTGGAGATTCCTAGAGGAAAATGAATCGTTCATTAGAACAGTAAGGTTTATTCGTTCACGGGATAGATATTTGGAAAGGGTTTTAAGATACCTCCAAAGATTAATTCAGTTTTATTCAGTTCAAAGATTTAATGTCAAATAGCTCTCGAAAGATCTCGTTGACCCTTCTGAGTAAAATGGGTTATTCCTTCGTACCGTAAGGCTGATTCGTGCATGGGGCTAACCATCAGAAAGGGTTTTTAGATCCCTTCAAAGATTCATTCAATATTATTTTATATAAAGAGTTAATGGGAGTCAAACGTAGTATGAGAAGGAGAAATGGCCTCTGGTTCAGTTTTTAGGGGAAAACGAATCGTTCATTCCAACCATAAGGTCGATTCATGCATGTGGTGGACCATTAGAAAGGGAATTCAGAGCCCTTCGAAGATTTATTAATATTTCTCTCAGGAGAGGAGGTTTATTGGATTCAAAATGGGGCCCGCGAGTGCCCGATGGCCTCTAGATCGATACTCAGAGTATGACCTAGGGTCTATGGTGAAGGGGGAAGTGCTAGGGACATGCGAAGATGCTTAGGAGTGTCCTAGAATGTGGTGTAGACACTATCCTAATTGCTGTCTTCCATAATGGTAGAGATGATTTCATTAACTAAGAAGAATTTTAGTGTTTGGTTAAGACAAGAATGTGACTAAAGAAATATGTTTGAGTGTTTGTTATATTCATGGACAACAACTGATGTAGGAGTGAGGTCACTGACTTACAGCCCAAAGCATTGGCGTGTTCAGAGAAGGCACACGTTAAGGGAGGAATCATTATTGATAAGTACTAATAGGACTATATTTTTTAGAGCTTTGTCTGAGATATTGATGGAATAATTATAATCATGGAAAAATTTATGGATTTCTTCATCAATAAATGAAATAATATAGTTGTCAGGGTGTCAACTATATGAATGGCCTCATCAAAAGAGGTATAATATGAATTGTAGCTTGTGTTAGTAACTTAATGAGGGAATTTCTATAAAGATGAGAGGACATGAAAAGTCCCCATAAGGTGACAATTCCTTGGGTCTTTTTTAGTTTCTCGAGAATCTTTCTTTATTCAATGGTTATCTCAGGCATCGATCGTTCTTTAATATCTCTTTTCCCTTAATATATAGGCATGATATCTAAGAAAGTAACTAAATCTTTGTATTATAGACCCAACTTATTCATGTGGTTTATTGATGATGGGTAGAAGATAAACTCCATTTCTTCATCTTTCTTAGTGCATGTGTTAATTTCTGTTAGACGTTCTTTCAAGGAAATCACTCTATAAAAGGAGGAAAGCATACTAGGAGCTCCATTATCGGATTCATTGTCTGAATCATATGAGTTTTTAAGAGACATCATCCCACCTTATCCTAGTTATCCAGTTATTCCCATAGAAGTCTATGCATTTAATAACTTCAAGTGCTTTAGAGTATAAATCTTCCCACGCCATAATGAAATGATAAGGGACCAAGTGTCCACTTAGTTACATGGTTTGAGAAGATCGAAAGATTCAAAAAAATTCCCCTCTTAATGGTTTCTTTTATTAGTATCTGAATAATGTTGTACAGATAGAAATATTTGGGAAGTACAAACCATTCGTGCAATTGATCTTCTTCTTCAAGGATAAACTTTGTTGGAAAATTAAATTCAAACTCTTTCAACCATTTAAGGACAGTGGGAAAGTCAATGCTCTATGTTTATTATTTGGTACAGACACATATACAAGCTCTTGACATCGAGGAGAGCGCTTGGTCATGGGAAATTTGAGGATGAAATATATAGACTGGAAACATTTGGAGAGGGATTTATTTGGGATGATGGGTGAACTGGGACAATTTATAAGTTTGATTGTGGTTGAGGGGTCAAAATTAGACTCTTTAATTATTAGTATGGCGTTCACACCGACCTGATGCATTAGGAGAGGATTTTGGGTACTGTTTGGTTTTAGGTCGTTAGGAGGAGCGATTATGCCTTTATTAATGAGCCTTTGTATTACATTTTTGAGGTAGTTGAATTGATTAGTGGTATGCCTCGATGTTTGTGGAAAATCTTAGTGGGCATCATGTTTGAAATATTTAGGAAAATGGAAAGTTAGTGGATCAAGGTCCATAGGTTTGATTAGTTTGTGGGATAGGAGGGTATGATACATTTTGGAAAGGGGATCATGGAGCTTGGTGTATTCTTTTTTACAGCAGCAAGACGGGCTTCTGGTGCCCATGAAGTGGTAAGTTGGGAGGAAATGTTATTGATGACATTAGTGGTGATCTATTAATATTTTTAGGAGTAAAGTAATTGACTAACTTTTTTGGTTCTAATTATTTCTTCACATTCTGATAAGTGGCATTCTCTTCGATTTCTACCCCAGTCTCTCGAAGGGATCTAAAATAACAGTAATATTGGTTACCCTTATGTGGAAAAAAGTTCTACTTCATAATATTTAATTTATCTTCTTCATACATCTCTCTACACCTAGTTATAAAACTATTTATAAACTACTTAGTTCTTTATTTTAGTAGGTCAAGGTCAAGGTGGGTTATTTCCTGTTCTTCATGTACTCGTATTGAGCCATGAATTATTTGAAGACATCTTCCCAACTTCATATTCGGTACTTCTCTAGAGATAAAACCCAATGGAGGCAACTCTATTTGACGATTTTTTGAAACATCTGGGCCCTAATTTCTTTGGTAGTCCTTAACAGACTTATGTTTCGATAGTAGTTATGAAGATGCACATCGGGAGGCCCACTCCCTCAAAATTTCTCAATATCAGGCATTTTAAATTTCTCGACTAAATGGGCCTTTGCGTAGGGAGATATGTGGGTGTAGTTATGGTGTTGCGAGCCTCAAGTGAGCATGGTGCTATTTTACCTGGGGGAACTTTGTCATAGGGATGCGAGGAGAGCTTATCTCTCGCTTCCACCGCATCCCCCAAAGGCCGGGTTATTGACCGTAGATGTGATTTGACACCATGTTTAGGTTTTGGTTCACTCCCCTTGGTAAGTGTGACGCTTTCGGGCATAAAAAGTAGGTTTCTTCAATTATTCATAGTCGCCATTTTGTTTTATATAAAAACAAACAAAAAGGTATGGGTTGTCCCTTTTGGGTTAATCCTAAAGTAGGTTTTGAAGTCTCTAGTTGGTCTCGAGATTCTTATTGTGTTGGATTGGGAACCGAGTAACGAGTGGGGAAGGTGTTAAGAATGCCACTTGTTTCTATGCTTTCTTTATTATATGCTTATTATTGCTTTGTACATTAATTGATTAATTTTTAATTATTTTAGAATATTTTTGGAGACCTTAGCGTGAGGATCCCCCCAAATGTAGATAAGTGCTAGGGTTAGAAAGTGATATCATTGATAGGTGTGGGTACCCCTTTTCTAGAGGAGGACCATAAAAGTAGCAGGCCAAGCCCAAATGGAAACTAAAAGAAACATGTCCCAATTTATGTGCTTTCAGTGACGGTTAGGATAAAATTATATGACCAAGTACATCCCGAAATATCTTCGATGAGATATTTAAAGGATACTAGGTCAACGTGTCGGTTACCAACACACTCTCTCTCTCTTAGCTGAGTATATATTATAGCCCTTTCGCGAGGCATAGGGGCAGACAAAAAACATTCTCAAGAGTTACTTAAATACAATAGTAGACCTCTCTATGGACGTAAGCAATTTATCGAACCACATATATTCTTGTGTTGTCTGATTGTGATTGTGATTATTGTTGTTCTTATTATCTTAATGTGTGTTTTCCTTTATTAGTTATTTGCATTGAGATTTTTGTCACCGTAATTGGCATCGCTAATGGGAAATGATTATTTTTCTAGTAAAAACCTTCACCAACAAGAACTAGTGATGCCTCATCACAACATTAATGTTCCTCAAGCAGGAGACATTCAATAGCAGTCGAACCCTCTAAGGGTAAGGTCTAAAATGCACCATTCAA
Organism: Sambucus nigra; assembly: GCA_949130495.1. Lineage (NCBI taxonomy): Eukaryota > Viridiplantae > Streptophyta > Magnoliopsida > Dipsacales > Adoxaceae > Sambucus > Sambucus nigra. The sequence goes on along the minus strand of OX422210.1, from coordinate 190,512,257 downwards.
AACCAAGACTTCGCCAAGAGAGGTAGGTCTCTAAAAAAATCCAAGGGACACCCAAGTTCACGCAAATATTTAGGCCAATAAATGCCTATAAGGCCAGACTCCATGAGCATTAGGAGGATACTCGCCAATAGCGAGATGAAAATGCTCACCTTAAGAGGCATCTGGAAAGGATGGAGAGAGAACTCCTTCTAAGCATGAGGCGATGCCACAACCAGACTCCTAGACCTCAGGCGATAAAGTCTCATATCCAAGGAAGAATCTCGAGGCATGGATAAAAAATAATAGAAAGGCACCAATTAGATGATCACCATTCTGAATGAGTGCAAATAGCTTGCCATTACAGGAGTCCTGGTCAGCAGAACGATGACATATGAAGTTTGGTCCAGAGGGAGATGGACTAACACCCAGCTCATCGATGTGCCAGATCGATGAGAAAGATATTTAGGAGAGCTCTTAAAACCCAGATGAAGTTCCCTTTTTCAAGGGAAATATAAGAAAAATAAGAAGAAGAAGAGGCTCTGAAGAAGTTTACGATTACCAAGTTTAAGATTTACAGTGGGAAGACTAATCCCATTAACCATTTCAGGCAATACCGGTAAGCTGTGACTCTATGGAGTCACAATGATGCACTCATTGCAGAATCTTCCCTTCGAGATTGCACGTTGTTTCTCAGAAGTGGTTTGAAAAGCTACCTCATAGGTCTATCAAAAATTTCAAATCCTTGGCTGAGCAGTTTACAACTCTCTTCATAACAAGCAGCTCCCACTCGAAGAGGATGGATGCACTGATTAGTCTGAAGAAAAAGACACAGGAGAACCTCAAAGAGTACGTGAAGAGCTATTGGAAAGTATTCAATAAAATAGAGGATTGCTCATAACAAGTCGTCATAGCATCTTTTAAAATTAGTTTGTCGAATTCCTGCCTCATACACCAATCCTTAATTAAGAAGGAGGTTGAATCCATCAACAACTTGATGGCTCGTATTAAAAAAGATGCCAAAGTTGAGGCTGTGACCAATCTTAATGCAGGGGAGAATGGTCGAGGGAAATTTAGCAAAGGACTCGAGAAAAATGAACCACAAAAGAAAGGGAACAAGAATAGAGGAAAAAATGGCTCCAAGAACGGGAGAAAAAATGATGCCTCGAAGGCATTTCAGGCTGTAAACACAGTCTTCAAGGACCCGATATACAATATCCTTGCAACGATCAAAGAGAAGCCATTTTTTAAGTGGCCAAAGAAGGTGGGAGGAGACCTTTCCAAATGAAATAACGCACTAAAGTGCACATTCCACAAGTAAGGAAATCATAAGACGGAGCATTATAAAGCCCACAAGTATCACCTTGAGGAGTTGGCCCAAACTCGGTAGCTTAATGAGTTTTTGGAGAAGAGGAAAGATAAGGCAGCAGCGATCGACGAGCAGAGGCTCAATAATGTCCTCAAGGATGATGTCGGGCACAAATTTACAATAATCCATGGAGCATCAGACCTCAAATAAATTCAAGTAAATACAACCTAGATGGAAGTTAAGAAGCTTATGACAGTCATGCAGGCCTTTTAGATTGACCCATCCAAGACTCAGGTAGGAAAGCATCGACAAATGAAGGACCTTGGTTATAATAAGCATATTATGTTCATGGATGAAGATTTAGTAGGGATGAGAAACCCTCATCATGACGCACTAGTCATTACACTCAGGATAGCCAACAAGGATGTCGACAGGTTACTCATTGACCAAGGCAGTTCATCCAAGGTAATGTACCTAGAATTGTTTAGAAAGTTGGATCTGAGAATACCCAACCTTAAGGAGGCTACTGTTCCATTGATTGGCTTCACGAGAAAGATCACAGTACTTTGGGAAAGATTGTCCTTCCAATTAGAGCAGGAAACGTCTCTAAAATAATTGAGTTTCTTATTGTTAATATCTAATCACTATACCAATCCATCCTCGGCAAAGGATGGCTCCATGCAATGAAGGTCATTCCATCAATGTATCATCAGAAGTTAAAATGTGTAACTGATCGAGGAGTGGTTTTTGATCCATGAGGACCAGGTTGCAACAAGGAAGTGTTTCATTCAGGCCATACACCCCAAAAAAAATAAGAAGGTGGAAATAAAAAATAAGGAGGAAACTCAAAAGGGGATGGTTCCGTCCAAATGGCAGCTAAGGTATGGTAGACCAGGAGTAAAGGAGACCAGACTCCTTCCCTATGAAAAAATCATTAAATACATAGAAGAAGTCGCATTTGGAGTAAATCGACTGAAAAAAAGTTTTTGATAGGTACCTCATTTAACAATCGTGAAAAAATAGAACTAGTCACTATTCTCCGAAATAACTTGGATGTTTTTGCATGGAAGCCCTACGAGCTACCTGGGATAGATCCTAACATTGATTGTCATCAATTGCATATAGACCCAGCTTTCAATCCAGTCACACAAAAGGCTCGCCAAATGGCCCTGAAAAAAGCTAAAGAAGTAGAGCAAGAGATCGGGAAGCTACTGGATACAGGTTCTATACAGGAGGTTCAGTTCCCTAAATGGTTATCCAACCCAGTATTAGTTCCAAAGAGAAATGGAAAGTGGAGAGTGTGTATTGACTTCAACGGCCTCAATAAGGACTGTCCTAAAGATAGTTACCCCCTTCTAAAGATTGTACAATTGGTTGATGCTATAAAAATGCATGAGAGGATGATCTTTTTAGACGCGTACTCTATATACCACCAAATTCCCCTTCACATGCCGAATCAGGAGAAGACCTCCTTCATAACCACTGTTGGTTTGTATTGTTATAAAGTTATGCCTTTCGACCATAAGAATGTAGGAGCGACCTATCAGCGGCAAGTCACGAAGATGTTTAAAGATTAAATGGGGGACACTATGGAGGTTTACATTGATGACATGATCATCAAGAGCAAGATCAAGGATGATCACCTCTCCAACTTACCAAGAACATTCAAAATCCTAAGTAAATACCGAATGAAACTTAACACAAGCAAGTGTTCTTTTGGTGTCGAGTCAGGAAAATTACTTGGATACTTGGTCAGCAAGAGAGTAATAGAGGAAAATCTGGACCAAATTGGCGTCGTCAATAGAATTCAGCCCCCTCAAATAGTGAGAGATGTACAGAAGCTCACGAGAATTCTTATCGCGCTTAACTGGTTCATTTCTAAGTCTTCAGAGCAGTGCTAGTCATTATTTAAATTGTTAAAAAGAAATAAGGGAATGACATGGAACGTGGAATGCTCGAGGGCCTTGGAAGAACTCAAAGCCTATATCGGCAGGCCCCCTATGCTGGTCATTACTAGATAAAATTATACTTTATATATTTACCTTCCAGTGTCAGACCATGCTGTGAGATCTGCCTTGGTATGCGAGAAAGAGGGAAGCCAAAATCGAGTCTAGTATGCAAGCAAGACCCTTTTGGAAGATAAGAAACAGTACCTTCCATTGGAGAATATGGCTTACGCACTGGTGATATCCTCAAGAAATATGAAGCATTACTTTGAGGACTACTCCATATTTATGGTTACTTCACACCCCCTAAAGGTTTTTCTAAGGAAATAGGGCCCCTCTCACTGACTGTCGAAGTGGTCGGTCGAGCTCAAAAGGTTTGATATTCACTTTTGACCAAGAACATCCATCAAAGGGCAAATTCTTGTTGATTTCATCCATGATTTCATGAGAGAAGAACCCTATGATCAGCCAGAAACAAGTCGATCAAGGGAAAGCTCACAAGGAACAAGTATTTGGACATTATACGTTGATGGATCCTCCAACTCAAATGGGACGGGAGTAGGCATCCTACTAGTAACTCTCAAAAATACGGTACTCCATTAGGGAATCAGACTTGGATTTGAGGCCTCCAATAATGAAACTGAATACGAGGTGTCGATCATAAGACTACGCAAAGCCCAATTACTTTGGGAAAGGCACCTTCAAGTCTTCGACGATTCACAACTGGTATCTAACCGGATAAAAGGAAATTTTAATGCAAAATATGAAAGGATGATAACTTATCTCACCATTGTAATGGGGATAATAGACGATTTTGATCAAGTGGTGTAAGGACAATTTTGTCATGTTCGATATCTTACATTTATGTATATCGTACGCCGTTACATTTGGCACGTCTCTTCACGATCTTATATGACGGCCTCAATATGAATTTCGAGAATCAAAGCATTCAACATCTCCATCATGTGTCCCACATCTGTCTCAACGACTTCACGTTCCACGATTTTAGGGATTTATGCAAGTGGTACGCAAGGGAAGTCAAAATAGTGAAAGAAGGCAAGATATGGAAGTTCAACGGCATTTTGGTAATTTTACAGCCACTACCCAGAGGTCCGATCCACTATAAAGATAAAGATCTCACAGTAAAAAAGATAATGGAAGAAACGACACCTCAATCTGAGCTGTGGTGAAGAAGTTATGGCCTTATGAAAATGGAGAAAATTCTGAGAAAAGACTTGGAAAAATGCTAAGTGTTTAAGCCCCAAGGTCCAGTGAATTTTTGCAAATCGAAGGCCAAATAGGTTTGGGGGGTGAACCGGTTCGTGGTACACCCGAACTGGTTCGGGGTACCAGTACGCTGGCAGAGTTCCAAAATTTTAAAATGCTCTTTGGTTTCCTTATCAAAGCCAACTTTGGGGGAGTTATTTTGCAAGACTTGGAGAGACGTTTTTTAGAGTTCTATCACCTCAAGCCTTCACCTTTTTGAGTCCTAAGACTCATGTTTTTATTCACACGTCATTGCCAAACCTTTGTGAATCCTTTTGAAACCTAAGAACATAACTTTATGTTTGTTTAACCTTTGTGGAGAAGTCGTTCTCTTCTTCATTGCTGATCACCTGGAGTTCCTGCAGGAGATTCCAACCGATGATATTTCTAGACGTTGCTTTGATGGTTTGATGAAGACACCGTGCGTTACACTTGTGGACGATTATCAGGTTGTATGTAAGTCAATGGTCTTGCAAATTCTTCAAAGTTTTAGAAATAAAAGGTTTTAGCCGAAAGGGTCTTTTTACTTAACTTTGTGTCACATGCTTTATCTATTTATGTTTGATGAGTTGATTTAGGGGTTGTATTTATTTGATTTAAAAGTAGACTCTAATTAAATAAGGTTTATTTGGAATCTTGCGATTTACTTTAATCAATTATCACACAACATCACACGTTTTACAAATTGGTAGAGAGGAGGTTGCGCTAATTCATTGTGTATTCCTATTTTCCGTAAAAATTTGTGTGATATTGATTTTTTGAAAAAATCAGTTTTTGTGAAAAATCGTAATTTTTTTCGATGGAGCACTTATCTAATTGGATGCCCCCCTTTGATGACACAATTCATAGTTTTGATGATACAAATCATTTGAATTTGACGTTTGCCAAAAGAATTGGTTCTTTGGAAAAAAGAAAATTCTCATTTTAAATCTGCGATGGACCTTTTGCAAACGGTTCAAAATCAAAGAGCTTTTTATGGTGAAAATTTTGGGTCCTTGGACCATGACTTTTTTTCTTTAAAATTTTCCAAGAAGGAGAGTGATGATAGGGTCCTATTTTTAGAAAAAAAATTGGAGGACCTTAAAAATTAGAAATGGTTTGTGTTTGTGCCAAAGAGGATAAAAATATTTTAGTCAATGAGTTTGTGGCACGTGAAGAGAGTCTTAGGAAAATGTTTGCTTTAATTCAGGGGGAGCGAGATAACCTTCTAGGTTTGATTGATAATTTGAAGAACGTGTCCCTTAAATTGGAAGAGTTTAATTATTTTCTTGAGTAAACAATTTTGAAGTTAAAAAATTATTTGACAAACTCAAGTAGGTTTGATAGTGATGGTAATGGCTCATCTTGTTCTCATGCTTCTAATGCTAACGCCAAAACCATTATTTTTTTTAGAGGGTCAACCGATTTCAAGGATGTTAGAAAATTTCAATCCATAGGTGTTGTTACACCCGTTTAAACATGTCCATATTAGGAAAGGTCACCTTAGGCCTTTTTTTTTTATCTTGGAAAAAGTCATAGAAAGTTTATGTCTAGTGTTCTCTTGGTTCCTAAAACCCCCACGCGTCATGTCACATCCGCTTGGGTTAGGAAATAACTTTTAGAGGCACTAGATTTTAGACAAGTTGATTCCCATTTGCTTGCACATGATTCTTCTCTTGCCATATCATATTGATAATTATGTTCGCATGTTTGTCATACGCTAGTTTTTTGTTTCATGATATTTATGTTTGCTAGTGTTGTGACATATACTTTTTGTATTAGATTTTTATTTTTGAAATTTTTTAAAAAATTCAAAAATATTTTATTTTGAGAAAATCCAAAAAGAGTTTTGTTTTTTGTTTGCACCTTTTATGGATGAACACTTAGGATGAACGAGTCACAACATCATTCCATTTTTTCATGTGACTATTTGATAGTGTTTTGAGACAATATGTCAATTCATCCATGTGCTTTATAATGTTTGGAGTCATTAAGATGTAATTAAGTGTTACTTCCTACATGTTTGACTCATGTTTTCCTCTATTGCACACATGAACGGATTTGTTTGATTATTGTGCTTGTCTGATCACATGTTGGTTGGGTGTTTTCAATTCAATCCTGTCCTTAAAATGAACCAAGCACGATAAAATTTGATAAGAAAGTTGTGCATGTAATAGCCGTTTGTGAGTTTTGTGTGCTTTATTTTAAAACGATGAAGGGCTACGAAAGATTATCATTTAGCCTTTGTGATTAAACCGCCATTTAAATTGGACCTAAAAAATTGAGGAATTTTATTATCCGGGGTCCAAAGATGTTTAAAATAGCTCGAAAAAATTTTAAGGCAATAAAAAGAAATTCATGCCAATTATGGGCCAGTTAGGTTTTTGCACCAATTCTCCGATGTTTGACAATTTAGTTTACCACCTCTAAAAGAAAATATATATGAGAATGTTTGGTTGGAGATTTTATAACGGGTTTGCACGTCCTTGAAAATCTTGAAAAAGCGCTAAATAGTTTTGGACGTTATTGGTGTGGAAATCACTTTGACTTTGATTTGTTGATTTGTATAAGACGATGTCATCTAAATTCAACTAATTTTTACACCTAAGGATACCTTTGATGTTCATTCGTTAGGAATACACGTATGCATCATGCACATATGATTGATTGAGTTTATTTACCTATCGAATGGGTTCACACCCATTCATTCCATTTCCATGACTTGGTTGTTTTAGTTTAAAATCCATGGTGTGATTTTTGTGTCATGTTTTACATATTTTACAAATTGTATCTTATTTTTGTGTGAAATTTTTGAAAAATCAAAAATAGTTTGTGAAGATTTTTTGAGTATCTCTTTGCAAGAGCGTGTTTGCCATCTGATTGATGCCTTGTTTCGAATACGGTGACACCCCGACTTTGCTTATTTGGTTTGTTCTTCTCATTTGTCTATTTGGGGACATAATAAAAAGGGGGAGAAAGAATTATCATTTTATGGGGGAGTTTGAATTTTGAGGGAGTTTTTGAGATTTAACGTATGCTTTCATCTTAAATTGGTATCTATATTTATCTCATTTTAAACTCGATATGTCACTTGGTATTTTCTTTTTCTCATGTGTGTAGGTACTACATTGATGATCATACGTTACACACCCTGATGAGAAAAGATTTAAGATTCCTGAAGAATTGAAGAACAAACGATGAAGACTGTTCATTTGTATCTTTCCAGTTTTGGGTTCATGGAAGGGTAGATTTGTATAGGCAATTTTGTTATTTTATAATTTGGATTTTTTATGTATGTACCGGCATAGAAATAGGGGAGATTTGTAAGGATATTTTTGTCATGTCCGATATCTTACATTTATATATGTTGTACGTCACTACATTTGGCACGTCTCTTCACGATCTTATATGACGACCTCAATCCGAATTTCGAGAATCAAAGCATTCAACATCTCCATCATGTGTCCCACATATGCCTCAACGACTTCACGTTCCATGATTTTAGGAACTTTATGCAAGTGGTACGCAAGAGAAGTCCAAACATTGAAAGAAGGCAAGATATGGAAGTTCAAGGGAATTTTGGTAAATTTACAGCCACTGTTCAGAGGTCTAGTCAACTAGAAAGGTGAATATCTCACCGCAACCAAGATACTGGAAGAAATGGCACCTAAATACGAGCTACGGTGAAGAAGTTATGGCCATTTAAAAATGGAGAAAATTCAAAGAAAAGACTTAGAAAAATGCTAAGTGTTTAAGCCTTAAGTTCCATCAAATTTTTGCGAACTTAAGGACAAATCGGTTCGGGGGGGCGAACCAGTTCGTGGTACACCCGAACCGGTTTGGGGTACCTGTACGTGGGCAGAGTTCCAAAATTTTAAAACTCTCTTTGGTTTCTTTATAAAAGACAACTCCGGGGGAGTTATATTTCAAGACTTGGAGAGACATTTTTTAGAGTTCTATCACCTCAAGTCTTCACCTTTTCGAGTCCCAAGACTCATATTTTGATTCTCACATAATTTCAAAAACTTTGTGAATCCTTTTGAAACCCAAGAACACAACTTTACGTTTGTTCAACCTTTATGGAGAAGTCGTTCTCTTCTTCATTGCTGATCACCTGGAGTTCCTGCGGGAGATTCCAACTGGCGGTATTTCTAATCGTTTCTTTGATGGTTTGACGAACACACCGTGCATTACACTTTTGGGCGATTATCAGGTTGTATGTAAGTCAATGGTCTTGTAAATTCTTCAAAGTTCTAGAAATAAAAGGTTTTATGCGAAAGGTTTTTTTTCCTTAACTTTATATCACATGTTTTATCTATTTATTTTTTATGGGTTTATTTAAATGCATGTTTAGGGGTTATATTTATTTGATTTAAATGTAGACTCTAATTAAATAAGGTTTACTTTTAATCTTGCAATTTAACTTTGTGTCACGCGTTTTACAAGTGGTCGTTCAGCTGTTCCCCAGAGGGAAGAACACCCATGAGAATGCCCTAGATTTTCTCGCATAACCTGGAATTAATTAGAATCCCGACCCTCTGAATCCCGAACAGGCTCTCCACATTGAGAGGACTCTAAAATGGATGGACCCCAATGTAAACTACTTACAGAGTGATAGCTTCCAAATGACAAGAGTTTGTCTCATCAGATAAGAGTCAAAGTTGCTCTCTTTCACTTATCTCCTGATGGAAAGTTATATAAGAGATCCTTCACCAATCCCTACCTCCAGTGTGTTCATCCGCAAGACGTTGAGAAAATTCTACATGAAATTCATGAGGGAATTTATGGAAGTCACACTGGGAGGAGCTCGCTTTCCCTTAGAGGAATGAAATAAGGGTATTGATGGCCATACATGTAAAAGGATGTTGGAGTGTACCTTAGGAAGTGAGAGAAATGCCCAAAACACTCACCCATGGTCCATCAGTCTGCCAGCAACCTAAAGTCATTAACCAGCCAGTGGCCTTTCGCCCAGTGGGGTTTGGACATTGTAGGTCCTTTGCCTACGATGACAGAAGGGGGTAGAGGCAGAACCATTGGCGAACATAAACGACACCGACACAGTGAGTTTTATATGGAGAAACATCATTACACGATTTGGCAAACCAAGAATGATCATTACTGACAACGGGACCCAGTTCGAGAGTTGGACCTTCCAAATCTTTTGCAACAAGCATGGAATAAAACACTATTTTAGCTCTATAGCCTATCCCCAGAGCAATGGTCAAGTTGAGGCTTCCAATAATAGAGTGATTGATGGACTAAATAAACGTCTGGAATGGTTCAAAGGAGCTTGGGTGAACGAATTGCCCCATATCTTCTGGGCCTATCACACCAGCCCAAGGCGTGCAACTGGGGAAACACCCTTTGCACTCACATATGGAATGGAATTAGTTATCTCACTAGAAGCTGGTTTCCCCACCATGAGGTCTACGTTAGTCGACCATGGCCACAATGATGAAGCATTTCTCACTAAACTTGACTTAGACGATGAACTACGAGAGTTGGATCTAGTTAAACTGGCATCTTACTAGAAACAACTAGACAAGGTATATGACAATAAAGTCAAACCAAGGTAATTTTATATTGGGGGCTATGTCCTAAGGAAAGTCCTTGGTAGTGCTGTGAACCCATCAGATGGAAAGTTGGGACCATACTGGGAAGAACCATTCAAGGTGGTAAGAGACGACCTTCAAGCAGACTCTCACTTGGAAGCACTATTGGGAAGGTAAATGCCAAGATCTTGGAATGAGGCCAACCTGAAGAAAATCTACTTCTAAATTTCTCAATCTATGCACCATTAGTTTAGGCAAATTTTTTTTTACAAATTAATGTTCTTCTCTGTTTTTGACTTTGATCAATAAAACTCGATTGGCCTTGGCATCCTATATGTATTGGTTGTCTCAAAGATATCTTATTATATGCACCGTTTCCATGTGACAGGATTCACTCTTATAAAATGTATGATAAAGATCATAAATTACAGTAAGTTGGTTAACTTTGTCTTCCTCTTGTGATTGCACCATGGTGGTTGGGTTTATACTAACTCAGTTTCCCCAAAGCATAGTTAGGAGGGTTGACACCTAATAACCTTCATCGGGCCATTTTTCATAACACAATTGGCCTCCTAGGTTGCTCCGGCAACAAATAAAGACCTATAGGGGACCCTTAGGCAACATGGCCAACCAGGTTGGTTGCTAACATAGTTTGGCTCTAAAATACAGATCAAGCGGATTTCCCATTAATGAGGTGTATTCTTGCCATCGCCTTACTTAGGCCTAAGGCAGTGTGATGGGACGACCTAAAAGGTAAATAAAGACGGAAAGGTACGTCTAAGGCATACTGGACTGGGAGAATACTCACTCAAAAATAACTAGAGGATGATAATAAATCAAAAAACTAACAACATATGTTTAGTCAGCCTTTGCCCCAAACATAAATATTTTATTATTAAAGATTACGTAGTTACATGTGCACAAGTGATAAAATAAATCAAATCCTACGAAGGTCCAGGTTGTTGAGCAAGGTAGTCAGCTACTTGATCTCTTTGACCATCATCAGGATGGGGGGGAAAATCCTCCTCAGACTCCTCCGGTTTGGCTCCAGCAGTTGCCCCGGGATAGCATCAATTGGGATCCAATGATCATCCCTTCTAAATGGATTTGGTTTTAAGGACGTGGGAGTGATCTCATGCCAGTACCAGAGGGCGTAATTCTTGGTCACCATTAACTCCCTGAAGACACTTATCCACCCTCTAATAAAGGCCATCTCCTTGATATCCTTTAGCTTTGTGGGAGCGTCTGTCTAGCCTTAGTTGTACCCCTCGGCCCACACTTGCCATTGGCCTTTTTTGAACAGGTGCCTCAGTAGGGTGACGTCCCTCTGAAGCCTAGCTGCTATCACATATGCTCGATGAACATCTCCTTTCAGCTCGGTAATCTCCCTTTAGGAACCAACATCGTCAAACCTAACTCGTCGCCTGGATGACGATGAAGAACCTTGCATAACTGCAGGAGCAATGCTCGACATGTTCTCCTTAAAGCGCGCAACTTCCTCCTTAAAGCATCATTCTCTTGCTATAACACCTCCCCAAGCTGGTTAATCTTAGACACATCCAAGAGATTAGCTTTCAAAGTATTCACCTCTTCATGAACAATGGCACCAATCTCTTCCATCTCTACAAGTTGATCCTTAAGCTTGGCAACTAGTTCGGACTGATCTTGTAGTCCTCATTCCTTGGTCTAAGATATCTTCAGATTTTGATGAAAGCTCGGCGAACCTGGTTGCTCACATTCGAACCAAGAATTTGACCTAGGCGAGAGGTAGCAGGGATATAATCATCAATATCGACAAACTACAAAGCATAAGAGCACGCAGAATACATATATCAGAAAATGCCAAAAAAATATTTTCTTCATTCCATTAAAATTGGCACTGGCCAAATACAAGTACATTGAGTGGAAAAAAAGAAAAATACAAAATAAAAAATATGCCCTAAAAGCCTAGTTGGTGACATCGACATGCTCATAGGTTGCTGGATCCTTCCCCTTATCAACAGTGACCTCACCTATCACAACACCAACCACACCTCCCTCAACTGGGCCAAGGGTTATTCCATGGTTACTAATAGGAACAGTAGAAGCAGTATAGTCCTCACCAGTTTGATCAGCTGGATCATTGTCTTCAATAATGGGCTTGGGACCAGGATTGTTCTTGCCAAACAGAGGAGGATCAGTGGTAACTCCAGTAGAAACCAGGGCTTGATACCAACCTTTCTTAAAGTTTTCTCGACTGATGTAGTCAATCTTCTTCTCTGTATCTTCATCGGTTACTTCCCAACCCTCATTGTAACCACTCTCCCTAACAGTGTCTACTCCTGCCTCCAGGCTCTTCACCTTCTCAGTGAGCCCCATATTCTCATTTGTGATAGAAATTTTTCTCACTACAACCATCTTATAGGTTTCATGATGTTCCTTCAGCTCATTAGTAGTCCTAGCCCTCTCCTTGGTGAAAGAGGCCTCAGCCTCTGTGAGGGCTTTCTTAGAAGACTTTTGGGCCTCCTGTGCAGTCTTTAAACTCCCCTTAAGCTTAGTGTTCCACTTTTCCAGTCCATCTCATCTGCGAAAGAGGATGGTGTAGTCAGACAAAAACTACAAGAAAAAGTGGATAAGAGTCAGAGAATACGAAGAAACTAAAAAAGACAGAGAAGAGAGGAAATGGACTTACCAAAGCAAACCCCTGATCTGCCTTCAGGGCTAACTGGTGTAGTCCCATCTTCAAATATCATTTGTGGTCCACCATCAGCACTGCTCTCTCAAGCATAATCAGAGTAAGCTGAGGGGCTAGATCCACAGATCTCCCCATAGTTGGGATAGCCACGGGCACAAGGGAAGCCTTTGCTTTCTTTATTTTTTCTTCCCCTCTCCTACTCTCCTCTTATTTCTTCTTCTTCTCATCTTCTTTCTTTATCTCCTCATCATTTTCTCTCTCTCTCTCTCTCTCTCTCTCTCTCTCTCTCTCTTCTTCTTCTTTCTTCTTCTTTCTTCTTCCTCTCCAACTTTTTCGCATAAGCTATTGTCTGGGAATAACTAGCGATGTCCCGAGACCTTATCTTCTGAATCTTCAACCTGTTGGACAACAGGACATCATCATCATCATCTTGGATCAAGTTTTTTCTTCTGGGGGGGGTCCATATCCTCATCGCTAGAGCTCTTCGATCTAGAACCTCTTAAACTATAGGTGTCTTCCCTGGACCTCTCACCACCAGACTCCTCCTCGCTGGATCCTTCCTCACCATTACCACCTCTGTCACCTACATCAACACCAAACTCTGAGATTCTCTCATCTTCATCATCTATCTCAATGGGTTGGAGAAAACCTTCTTCCTCTTCTTCTTCCCTTAGGATATCAATATGAGGGATGGAGTCTACTGGACAAACGATAAAGCTGGAGGTAGTGTTCTTATACTCCAACAAGAAGGAAGCTGACCTGGGGTACTCATCTTCTACGATTGAATCCCTTATCTGTTAGGCTTTGATTAATTCAGTAGAACGGATCTCGTTGAGAGCAAGCTCTTCATTCTTGGACTTTATTGAAAAATAAAAGAAAATGTTAGAGGAAGGACACATTAGAGCAACAATAAAAAAGCCATAAGATTAAATAACAACCTATGTATTCCTCTTCACAAGCAGGGATTTGAGTTCCCTTGTACCTTGCTCCCCAAACTTGGGGAGGGAATTGCTAGTTTCTAGCAATAAATCCCTCAGACCAGTAGTCTTTATAGGAATCAAGTAGGTTCAGTACCAACACAGTGACAACCCGCCCAATTAAATATCGGGTGATCAGTCCTTTATAAAATTTATAACAGAATGTTCAGTTGGTTCATTCTTAGCATCACTATCGAAAACTTAAATCGAGTTAATTACCTAACATTTAATTAAGCTAGTGTCAAAACATTTCCCAATTTAATTTGAAACCAATTAATTCAATTAATTTCTGAAAATTGAATTATAAACCACAGACAATAAATGAATGCTGGTTGAATTAAACACTGAATAATTAAGACTGGATAAAACCTTCTGGTTCAAAGTCACAAACAAAACCAAAAAAAAATATGCAATCCAATAGAAAAGAACTACAAAGGAAATGAGTACAATCCCGCTGATGAGGATGGGCAACACATGCCCGAACTGAAGCATCTGAACTAGGAACTGAATAAAATGAGAGAAACGTCTAATATCAATGACTAGAACCGGTGTCCCTGTGGCTAGGCACCTGTACTAATACATACATATATACATATATATATATATATATATAAAGAGAGAAGAAATACAAGAAACGTCTTAGAGCCCGAGGTTTAAAAAGATATAGCAAGTATTTAAAACTGGTTCTTAAAACAAGTCTTATACGAATGTTAGTTATCGAACTCTCACATTAGTTTCTCACCTCTCATCTATTGTGCACAACTAACGTACATCTAATCTCCCCCTAGTTATACCACCCAGTCTAACTATTTAGAACCCATTCTAATACTAACTATTCTCACTAGTAGTATTCCCTTATCACCCATACAACACATTGTTCAAATAGTTTATCTCACATACTAAGTTTCATTATTCACCATTCGAATGGTTAATCTTTTATCCACTAAGATTATTTTATTTCTCATTTCCATTTTATCTACTAGTCTCATAAAGTAGAAAGTTCCCCAAGTACACTCATATATATATATAGTCTCATCATCCTATATATATACACTAACCCTGCACCCTTAGGTTAAGAACACTTGGTGAAATGTAATAATTATTATTATTACCAAGTCTACTAATTTCACTCAGTAGAAATATTCACAAGTTCATATATATATAGTCACATCATCCCTATACATATATATATATATATATTAATCCTGCATCCTCGAGTTAACAACCATTAATGCACCTATTAATAATAATCCAGCACCCCCGGGTTATCACCCATTAGTGGGCCTATCAAGAGAATCCTGAATCCCCGGGTTAACACCCATTAATTCACCTATTCATAATAATCCATCACCCCCTGGTTATCACCCATTAGTTCACCTAACAATAATCATCCTTGTACTCCCGAGTTATCACCCATTAGTACGCTTAACAATAAAGTTTATGCACCCCCGAGTTATCACTCATTAGTCCACCTAATAATACGATTCTAGAACCCTCGGGTTATCACCCATTAGTGCTCTTACCAATAATATCACATAATAGGCACACACACATCCTATTATAGTTTATAGGTATTTATCCAACACACATATATACTTCTCATACGTACTTTAAATCTCAGCATTTCGTATAGTATAAATATTTAGATTACTATCTATCTCGTAATCACCAAGGTACATTCTCTCTATACCGAAATAATTAAAGTATTAAGTCTCACATACTTCTCCTGAATTTCTGTCTTGTTTAAGATTATTATTTGGTAGTTTCTCTCTATCCCATAAAACGATAAACTCAAAACTAGATTTTAAGAAAATTTGCCCAAAAATTCACTCTGTTGCTCGAACCAGATGGCATGTCGTTTGAACGAATGCCACGTGTCACTCGAGCGACTTCGCGCGAGATACCATCTCGCTCGAATGACTTCATGAGATAGCACTATTCGTCTTCCTGCCCAGAGTTTTAGTGTTTTTCACCATTTTTTAACCTAAAGCCCTCTAAGATTCAACACCCAACACCTCATCATCAATACCCATCAACCCATAACAAATTATAAGTCATTCCTAACATCCTAGGATCATTAATTCGTCATTAATCATCATAATTATTTAAAATCCCCAAATAATTCATATAAACCCTAGTTTCTAAATATTCAATTAAAGAACCTAATCAACCCAGATTCTTTCATCAATATATAATCTGATTTCGTGATTAATCCTCTACATACATGAAGGACTTTAAACTACTAATTAAACAAATTCTTAATCATAATTTAAATCTCCAATTTTCACCCAATTCATATGTAAATCATGATTAATTTCACCTACATTAACATGAGCATGATTGTTTCTAAAAGAAAGAAAGTAATAAATACTTACCTTAAATCGAAGGTCTAAATCCTTTGATGATATTGGTATATACGCGCTCCTCTCTTCTCGATCTACGCGTTGGTGGTCACGGTTGTGCAAGGTGAGGATAATTTAGCCTTCCCTCTTGGAATTTGGTTCTCCCTCACACCCTCTATGGCCGTTCTTTCCTTACTGTGTCTCACAACCCTAAATGACTTTTCTTGGCAGATAAAATAACTCCCAATTTTCTTCCATTAATTAAACCCAAAAATACAATTTACCATAATGTCCTCTCGAGACGCCGGTTAGGCCTAAAATTGCCCCGAGACCCAAACTAAACACCCCGATATACTATTTTGACTATCTCGACCCTCCCGAACTCAATGGCGCACTCTAAATGACCATACAAGTGAATAAAAATAACTTATCTTTATATTTCATTCAATTAGTCCCGACACGACTCACACACGTGTTAGACTTAAATTATCAAACTGCCGTATATATTTCACTCTAGGCAATTTATCAAATTTCATAATTCCATATTACATATCACACAGTAATATTCAATAATTCTCAATAATAAGTATTAACCCTTGGCATGCTAGTTAATAATCATTTTAATCCGGATTAATAACAAATTAATTTCTCCCACTTTAATTTAATTAACCCAACAACAATAATTAATTACATACTTCTTCCCACAATAAAAATTAATCACATAATTATTTAAATCATCAAAAATACGAGGTGTTACATACTTCCCCCATTACAACGGAATTTCGTCCCGAAATTCGAAAAAAGTGTACCAGATACAGACAACGCTGTAAAAATATTATGCATCGCATCCTTGCGCTCACAAGTAAGCTACTTCGTACCACCCATATAGTACGCTATCGACTACCCTTAATAATGAAGACTTCACATGTGCTTGTTTTTAAACTCCAGGTTACCTTGTCATATAGGCTCTTGCCCAAGACTTTCCGCTTAAGTTTCACTAATTAAACTTTATTTATATATTAACTATCTAGCCTTCTACTATTTTCACCTTAGTAGATTTATCCTCTTTTCATATACATTTGAATTCATCTCGTGTCGTTCATATAAGTAAATTGGTTGTTCAAAATATGTTTCACACACAATATATACGATAATATCGATTCCTCTCCGACATTTGTATGCATAACTGGTCCCCCACCTTTAACTTTCAAGTAGGACAACAACAAAGTTTACCGTGCCATACTTATATTGGCACTCTGCCCGAACGTGAACTTATTGGAGTTATTTGGACAAAAACTCCACTAGTGGAAGGTACTTCTCCCGTCCTCCTCTAAGATCTCAGGGTCTACATAAAATTCTCTCTCCCGCATATGATTAAACCACCTGTCCTCTCCATCCCTCTATGGGTATTAGGTCGTACTCAATCGCATTTTAGTACCTATAATCTCACCATCTCAACTACATGAGAAGATCCTTGGGGGTACTCTTCCATTCTCTAGTGGAAGGATCCCCGACTGGTTTCGAATTGTTCAACCATTTTCTAACAGTCAGGTGACCCACTGCAAGACTAACTTTGAAAATTACTCTACATTAAACCCATTACCACTGTTATTTATATCCTGATACATTTTATACTCTCTTGAATGTACTTCTAATCGTGATACGTATGACTTTATCCTATTATGTGACACAAGTCTCTTTTCCCGCTAAAAAATCTCTCTTTATTTTGAAACATAAGTCTCTAACAAATCTTATGAAGTAATCTTCGTCTTAACAGACTACATGTTATCGAATTCACAAGATAATCATAATTCACCGTTTGATCCAATCGCCTAGGGCGCCTATACGCCATATGCCTCACGTATCATTATACAAATTACATAAAATTTTCTTACTTCAATTCTTGCGCACTCGGTATGCTGATGTGGTAGGGTTGCACTCAACCACCCCACTAGTCAAAATTTAATCAATCCTTCAATTGTATCATTGCTCTATTTAGAATGATACTAATACTAGGCTACTCTATTGGCCTTAAGTCATAATAGAATTATCAACTCTCAATTATATTCTCCTATAGGTACAATAACCAACATACAAAACTTATGTACTATCGACCAAACTTCTCTCCAACTCCCGACATTCGCTAGTTTCATGCGTGGGATGTCTCGTAAAGCGAAATCCAAATAAGGAACCCGCCCGATACACTACTATCTAACCTAGTCGGTTGTCGAGGTTCGTAAGGCCTTTAATAAATACTATGTACTTTCCCTCAATCTACGTATTATGACATAAAATTCTACTCGTCCACTCTCACGCCCTAAAAATGTAATATTGTAAGGACATATTTCTCATGTCCGTTATCTTACATTTATGTATGTCGTACGCCGCTATATTTGGCACGTCTCTACACGATCTCACACGAAGGACTCAATCTAAATTATGGTAATCAAGCATTCAACAACTCCATCATGTGTCCCACATCTTCCTCAACGACTTCACATTCCACAATTTTAGGGACTTAATGCAAGTGGTACGCAAGAGAAGTCAAAATAGTGAAAGAAGGCAAGATATGAAAGTTCAAGGGAATTTTGGTAATTTTATAGACACCTTCCATAGCTCTAGTCAACTAGAAAGTTGAATACGTCGCCGTAATGAAGATACTGGAAGAAACGGCACCTCAATCCGAGCTACGATGAAGAAGTTATGGCCCTTTGAAAATGGAGAAAATTCTAAGAAAAAACCTTGGAAATATGCTTAGTGTTTAAGCCCTAAGTTCTAGCGAATTTTTGCGAACTGAAGGCCAAATCGGTTTGAGGGGAGAAATGGTTCACGGTACACCTGAACCGGTTCGAGGTACCTATACGCTGGAAGAGTTTTAAAATTGTGAAACTCTTTATTGGTTTCCCCATAAAGGACAACTTCGGGGGAGTTATTTCATAAGACTTTGAGAGACGTTTTTAAGGGTCCAAATACATCTAGTCTTCATATTTTTGAGTCCCAAGACTGATGTTTTGATTCAAATATCATTGCCAAACCTTTTTGAATCCTTTTATAACCCAAGAACACAACCTTGTGTTTGTTCAACCTTTGTGGAGAAGCCGTCTTCCTTCTTCATTGCTGCTCATCTGGAGTTCCCGAGGGAGATTCCATCCGCCGACTACAGAACCGATGCTTGCGGTTATTTCTTTGTCATTATATTTTTACTGTAATCTGTGTAAATTTTTCTTACTAAATTATAGTGAAAATAAAAGGTTTTGACCCTTTCGGGGATTTTTCCTCACATGTGTGCGTTTGAATGTTCATGCATGATTTCAGCTTATTCAATCACACCTACATTCATGTTTAGGACTTAATTTGGGAAAACTGAATTTAATTTAATAATTTCCTTATTTGAACGCACGCGCACTCCTTTCAAATTGGTATCAAAGCCAATTACATAATAAAATCCCAATTTTTGACGCAAAATTTTTCTAAGATATCAATTTTCTAAGATATCAATTTTTCTAAGATATCAATTTTCTGAACAATTGACTTTTGAAAATGAGTGTGTTCATAATGGGGAAATTATATAATAAAATGCCAGTTTTTGATGGGACAAACTATGCATAGTGGAAAGCCCGCATGAGATCTGCATTAAAAGCCATTGATGAACGTGTCTGAATTTTGGTTGAAAGAGGGTGGACTCCTCCCTCAGTCACTATTAATAGCGTGACCAGTTTAAAACCTGACACTACATGGACTGAAGAATAATTTAAATGGTCATCTTTTAGTTCTAAGGGTTTAAGTGTTATTTCTGGATCTATCACACTTGATGAGTTCAAACGCATAATGACGTGCACCACGTCAAAAGAGGCATGGGATGTTTTACAACTTACCCATGAAGGAACTAATGCAATGAAGGAGTCTAAACTGCAAAATTTGGCAACTCAATTTGAAACTATCGCCATGCTTGAACCTGAATGTTTTGATTAATTTTATGCTAGACTGACTGATATTGTAAACACTAGCTTTAATCTTAGTGAACACATGCCTAATGCTAGAGTTGTTAAAAAGATTCTTATTTCTCTGCCTAAGCGTTTTATCCCTAAAGTCACTGTGTTAGATTCTATGGGTAATTTAAATACGCTTAAATTAGAGGAACTTGTAGGAGACTTGCAAACTTATGAAATTGATATGTTTCCTAAATCTGTCAAACCTAAAGATAAGGGAATTTCACTTAATGCCCAGGAGAGAAAAAGTGAGGGGTCGGAAAGAAAGAGGGAATCATCTAGAAAAAGAGAGATAGATACATCAGATTCTGAGTGTGACTTTGATTTAGATGATTTGGCCCTATTTGCTAAATATTTCAAGAAAATTCTCAAATTTAAGAAAAGTGGAAATTTCAAAGATAAAAAGAAGTTTGAGAAAAAAAAATTTGAAAGAAAAATCAAAAGGACTTTAAAGATCCTCCTAAGAAAGAGAGTGAGAGATGCTTTGAGTGCGATGGTAAGGGTCATAGAGCTTTTGAGTGTCCTACTAGGCTGAACAGTGAAAAGGGCAAAGTTGTCCTTAATGCTACCCTTAGTGACGACAGTGAGGTCGAGTCGGTGGACTCTGGAGATGAGTCACCGCATGAGTATAACTTCACCTCAATCATGGCTAGTCATGTGATCACTTCTAGTACTCCTCACGACGATGAGGATTCAACTTCACAGGGACACCTCGACAGTGAGAACGATGTGAGTGAAGGGGAGGATGATGCAAATGAGAGCGAGAGTAATCTTCAATGCGCCTACGCCAAGTTATATAATGAGTCATTTAAAACTAAAAAGTATAACAAAGCGTTAGTTCTTAGGATCACCGCTCTAGAGAAAGATTTAGAAAAATCGAAAGAGATAGAGTCCTCCACCTGCACCACCTTGAGAGAGAGAGAGTCTACCTATGTTGATAAAGAGATTTTATTTAGAGAGAGAGATTATTTGGAGAGAGAGAGAGAGAGAGAGAGAGAGAGAGAGAGTTGTTTTGAGAATGAGAGAGGGGACTTGACTAAACAAGTGGCTAGTCTTACGAGTGAGCTCCATTCCTCCCTGGAGACTCGGAAGAAACTTGAATCCCTTATAGCCCAGCTTACTCATGAATTTGAGAGAGCACGGGAAGTCAAGGTACAAATCGAGGACATATCTAGGAAGATGGGAAAGATGCTCCTCGACCCCGCTTTAGGTTTTTATGACAGGAAGGGAATAGGTTATGATGGCACCTCCACATCCAAATTGCACCTGGAACAGTTCCTGAGTTTACTATGACTCCATATGGCCATCGTAAAAAACCACGAAGGACAGTTCGACCAAGAAAAGAAAACCCAGTTCCGCCTAAGAATACGCTCTTCTATACGTACTGCAAAAAAAAGTCCACCTCAGGTAGTTTTGCTATAGTTTGGGTCGTATACGACGTACTACTTCTCCACCACATCATACTGATGATTTTGATAGTCTGAGAGAGCATGTTGAGTTTTTAGCTGCCACATCACAGAGCATGTTGAGTTTTTAGCTGAGATGTATGTCTTTTCCGTCAGTGAATACTTTTCACTTCCCGACTAAAACCAACAACAACAAGGGTAAATAAAAGATTACCACTTCTTGGGTACCTAAGAAAGATAAGAAATCCCTTGTTGTTCATGTCTCTCTCAAAGCACATAATACGTCACAGTGGTATTTTGATAGTGGGTGCTCCAGGCATATGACAGGTGATGCCTCATTTTTTACCTACCTTGAGGATTATAAGGATGGTAGAGTCATCTTTGGAGATGTGAGCAAGTCTAGAATTGTAGGACAATGTACAATAGAGTTATCAGGATTTCCTAAGCTAGAAAATGTTTTGTATGTCAAAGGTTTGAAAGAAAAACTTCTTAGCATTTGCTAGTTGTGCGACGCTGACTTTTCCATAAAGTTTGATCGGGATGCGTGCAATGTGTATAATCAAGCCGATAAACTTTTAGTGCGAGGGGTGGGGATAGAGGATAATTACTATGGGACTGAGCCCACGTACTCACTTGTCTGTAACAGTGCCACAATAACTCCTATGGATCTATGGCACCAACGTCTAGGTCATGTGAACGTTAAAGATTTGACTCGTTTAGTTAAAAAGGACCTAGTACGTGGCTTACCATCACTTAGAAAGCCAACTTCCACGATTTGTGGACCCTGTCAGTTGGGAAAGAAAATCCGTAGCCCACATAGGCAGTTGCATTCCATTACCACCTCCCGTATACTTGAGTTGATTCACATGGATTATATTGGTCCTACTCGTACTGAGAGTCTGGGTGGTAAGAGGTATATCCTCGTGATGGTAGATGATTTCTCCAGATATTCGATTGTAGTTTTTTGAGAGAGAAATCCGATGTTGTAGAGTTTTTAACGACCAAGTGCCGTGTCCTACAAAACCAACACTGAGTCACTATTTACAGGATACGTAGTGACAACGGCACAGAATTTAAGGAAGCAAAGGTAGATCTTTACTGTGATATCCTTGGGATCAAACATGAGTTTTCTATTATGAAGACTCCTCAACAAAATGGGATTATTGAGAGAAAGAATAGGACAATCCAAGAAATGGATAGGTCTATGATTCTAGGCCATAATGTTTCTAGGAGATTTAGAGGTAGTGTCTACTGCATGCCACACGGTGAATAGGGTTTACTTGCATCCACACACACTTAAGACGCCTTATGAATTATGGACTGGCAAGAAACCCAACCTTGCATATTTCCGTGTTTTGGGGAGTAAATGCTACATCCTACGGGATAGAGAGCAATGTCTGGGAACTTGTCCCTCGACCTAGTGAGACTAATGTGATAGGTACCAGGTGGATTTTCAAGAATAAAATGGATAAAAATGGTACCATAATCAGAAACAAGGATAGGTCGGTCGCTCAAGGCTACACACAGATAGAGGGTGTATACTTTGGGGAGACATTTTCTCCTGTTGCGAGGCTTGAGTCCGTCCGCTTACTACTCGCATCACATGTCATATGCGCTTCAAGTTATATCAGATGGATGTCAAGAGAGCCTTTCTAAATGGCATTCTACAGAAGGAGGTTTACGTGGAACAACCAAAGGGGTTTGAAGACCCTAAGCACCCTGAGCACGTTTACTATCTGAGGAAAACCTTGATTGGTTTGAAGTAAACACCTCGTGCTTAGTACGGGAGGCTTACTTCATATCTCTTAGCCCGTGGCTTCAAGAGAGGGGGAGTTGATATGACCTTATTCATCAGGAGAGATCATGGTGCTATCTTTGTTGCCCAGGTCTATGTGGACGACATAGTCTTTGGATCCACATGATCATAGCATGCTCACCACTTTGAGGAGGAGATGAAAGTGAGTTTGAGATGAGCATGGTAGGTGGGCTTACGTTCTTCCTTGGTCTCCAGGTTCGTCATCTAGAGGATGGGATGTTCATCTCCCAATCCAAGTATGCTAGAGACCTAGTGAAGAAATTTGGTTTAGACTCTGTTAAGCATGCACGTACACCTATGAGTACTTCTATCAAGCTTAGTAAGGACACTTCAGGCAAGGACGTAGAGCAAACCTTATATCGGAGTATGATAGGTAGTCTTATCTACTTGACTTCCAGTCATCCCGACATAGCCTTTAGTGTTGGAGTCATTGCGCGATATCAGGCATCCTCGAAAGAGTCACACTTACTCGCTCTAAAACGTATTATC
The DNA here is from genome assembly GCA_949130495.1 of Sambucus nigra. NCBI lineage: Eukaryota > Viridiplantae > Streptophyta > Magnoliopsida > Dipsacales > Adoxaceae > Sambucus > Sambucus nigra. Next base: position 190,488,536 of record OX422210.1, on the reverse strand, counting down.
AAATATGTGAGTGGGACTCTCTCATATGGTATTTGGTATTCCTTTGATACCAATGACTGTTTGTCCGCCTATTCAGATGCCGATTGGGCCGAGGATATAGATGGTTGTAGGAGCATTTCTGGTGGGTGTTTCTACTTTGGTTCTGCTCCTGTCTCTTGGCTGAGAAAGAAGAAAAACTCTATCTCTTTGTCCATTGCGGACGCTGAGTACATCGCCGTCGGGATTTGTTGCACGCAACTTTTGTGGATGAAGAAAATTGTTGGAAGATTATGGGATTTCACAGGACACCATGACTATTTCCTGTGATAACACGAGCACGATATACATATCCCGCAATCCATTCTAGCAATTGCGCACAAAGCACATCAGGATACGCGAGCACTTTATACGTCAGTTAGTTGAGGAGAAAGTCGTATCCCCGAGTTTTATTCCCACCGACCGTCAGTTAGCTGATATTTTTATGAAACCTTTAGATGGCCTTAGATTTGAGAGTCTTTGGAAGTCTCTTGGAATTTTTACAGTTGACTGAGGGGTTGATCCGTGTCTAGGATAGGATGCTTTTTCATGTTCATATCATATGCTTCCTATTGCTAGTTTGTATCATGTGTATTATTACTTTTTCTTTTTTATATATTTTTTTTAGAAAAATCCAAAAAGATCTTCTTTTTTATAAAAATTTTAGAAAAGCACAAAAAGATTTTTGTATTTTTTTTGCACCTTTTATAGATGAGCATTTAAGATAGTCGAGTCACAAATTTTATTCCATTTGTCCATGTGACTGTTTGATAGAGATTTGAGATGCTACATCATTGCATCCATGTTCTTTACATTGATTGAAGTCTTTGAGATGTTATTAGTGATATCTTTCTACATGTTTGACTTTTATTTGCTTCATTGCACTCATGCACGACGATATTTGATTATTGTACTTGTCTATCTCATATTGGCTTGAGTGTTTCCATATCAATTATGTCTATACAACGTACAATATGCAATAAAACTTGATAAGATTGGAATGCAAGTAAAAACCGTTTGGTGAGACTGTGTGTTTATTTAAAAATGGGGCAGGGTTGCGAAAGGTTCATTTAGCCTTTACGAATACTAAGCCACCATTAAATTGGACCTAAAAACGGAGGATTTTACTATCCGGGGTCCAAAGAGGTTAAAAAAGATCGAAAAAATTTAAAGGCAATAAAAAGAAATACATGCCAAATATGGGCCATTAGGCTTCACCATCAATTCTCCAAAGTTTGAGAATTTAGATTGCCTCTCTTCAAAATATAAATCTGAGGGAGTTTGGTTGGAGAATTAAAACGGGTTTGCACTTCCTTGAAAGTCCTAAAAAACCATGAAATCGTTTTGGACGTTATTGGTGTGGAAATCACTTTGAGCTTTGATGTGTTGATTTGATTGAGTCAATGTCTCATTTTTCAATTTTTTTACACCAAAGGAAGATTTTGAGTTCATTCGTTAGGAGTATCCAATATTCATCATGCACATATGTTATGCTTGTATGCATTGATTTTCCTATCGAATTTGTTCACACCCATACATTTACGCTATCATCGACTTGGTTGTTTTGTGTTCATTCATGGTGTGTTTCTTTGTTTGTATATTTTATATGAAAAAATTCAAAAATAGAAGTTTTTTTCCCCTGTGACATTCTCCATTTGCATTTGTTTCTGCTTCTCATATTTGTCTATTTGGGGACATAATAAAATGGGGAGAAGAATTATCATATTATGGGGGAGTTTTTTTTTAGATTTGAAATTTGTCATATACTTTCATCATAAATTGATATCTATGTTTATCTCATTTCAAACTCAATACGTCAGTTGGTATTTTCTTTTTCTCATATGTGTAGGTACCTCCTGATGAGAATATGTTGCACACCCTGATGAGAAAAGTTTTGAGGATTTGAAAAACAAACGATGAAGACTTATTCATTTGTACCATTCCAGTTTTGGGTTCATGGGAGGGTAGATTTGTATAGGCAATTTGTTATTTGATAATTTGGATTTTTATGTATGTACTGGCATAGACATAAGGGGATATTTGTAAGGACATATTTCTCATATCCGTTATCTTACATTTGTGTATGTCGTACGCCGCTACTTTTGGCACGTCTCTACATAATCTCACACGACGGCCTCAATCTAAATTTTGGGAATCAAGCATTCAACAGCTCCATCATGTGTCCCACATCTGCCTCAACAAGTTCACATTCCACGATTTTAGGGACTTAATGCAAGTGGTACACAAGAGAAGTTAAAATAGTGAAAGAATGCAAGATATGAAAGTGCAAGGGCATTTTGGTTATTTTATAGAAATTGTCCAGAGGTTCAGTCAACTGGAAAGTTGAAGAGCTCATCGCAATGAAGATATTGGAAGAAACGACACCTCAATCCGAGCTACGATGAAGAAGTTATGGCCCTTTGAAAATGGAGAAAATTCTGAGAAAAAACCTTGGAAATATGATAACTGTTTAAGCCCCAAGTTCCAGTGGATTTTTGCGACCCGAAGGCACACCCAAACTGATCGAGGTACCTATACGCTGGTAGAGTTTTAAAATCGTGAAACTCTTTATTGGTTTCCCTATAAAAGCCAACTTCGAGGGAGTTATTTCATAAGACTTTGATAGACGTTTTTAAGAGTCCAAATACATCTAGTCTTCACATTTTTGAGTCCCAAGACTCATGTTTTGATTCACATATCATTGCCAAACCTTTGTGAATCCTTTTGTAACCCAAGAACATAACCTTGTGTTTGTTCAGCCTTTGTGGGGAAGTCGTCTTCCTTCTTCATTTCTGCTCATCTGGAGTTCACGAGGGAGATTACAACCGTCGACTACAGAACCAATGCATGTGGGTATTTCTATGTCACTGTATTTTTACTGTAATTCGTGTAATCGTTTCTTACAAAATTATAGTGAAAATAAAAGTTTTTTCCCCTTTGGGGGATTTTTCCTCACATGTGTGTGTTTGAATGTTCTTACATGATTTCGTCTTATTCAATCACACCTAGATGCATGTTTAGGACTTAATTTGGGAAAATTGAATTGAATTTAATAATTTCCTTATTTGAATGCACGCGCACTCCTTTCAAATATAAAACATGGCGCTCCTATAACCCAAGTACTCGGTGCAATAAATATAACGGGTTCTATCTCTCTGTTTGAAGAGGAACACAATGAAACCTGAGTCTCCTCAGTAAAATAGTTCCTACGCATTAGAATCCCTTATAACTAGACAACATACTCTCTGAGGTCTATAATACCATGAAATTTTTCATAAATTCATATATATGGGACCAACCCTATTTTAGGTGGCTCCACACAAAATAAAGATTTCTCCTCCCGGAGTATCCGACACGACATTCATATCACTATATTGTTAATTTCATTTAACCATACGGTAATTAATCACTACCCATTACTATAATAAACTCTACTAAAGCTGACTCAATGCAGTAGTAAATTATAACAACAAAACATATTCTTAGGGCCCATCCGGTTCACTCATGGGCAATCAGAAATACATTTATAACAAGACTGTTAAGACTAACGTTCCCACTAAACTTGACCTGCACGCAAAGTTTAGGGTTTCCAATTTACATAAAAGTTGTGGCACACCCATTCCATTAGAATCTGTCATTTACTCACAAGGAAGAAGAAAAACCTCACCAGTCTCACCTAATCACAGGGTCTCAGCACGTGGATGACATCACAACCCATGAACATCTGCAATTGTCATACATCCTAGGACTTCATCCTATAGTTGTCCCCTCTCATCATGGACAATTTATTCCATCATGTGGGTTTCATGGCCATTATTGAAATGTTGGCCCAAAATCTCTAGGCCTCAATTATGGTTTTATTGAACTCCCGTTTACATCCCGGGCCCCGTCGACCCTGACATACTGTATGCTACTATTAACGAGGACTCTACTGGCCCAGCCTAAACCCATCACTCTCGGGTTATAAATTTCCTAGGCCTAATTCTATTGACCCCAAATTCTTTCACTGGAAGTCTCGCTCCTCCAGATGTTATGCCTAACTGGCATGGTTTACCATTTTTAATCTCTTTGGTCTCACTTCTCAATTGTGGACACCTTTAACACTTGTAGTTCTATGTACTTCACATAAGGAAAACTTCACGAGCCATTTCCCCATCACTGGTCCCACTGACCATTTTGGAAATGTCCTTCTCTCGGACCGAGTAGTCTTAACTTGCTGGCTACACTTGCCTTTCGAAACTATGGTTGGACTCCACAGCCCTGATTGACTTCATCATCACTTGTAGGAAGTGAATCAACTTAAAATCATTTAACCGGATTCCCTATTGGGTATACTCTCAAGTAGGGTTTCACTAACACCGTTAAGTTCATTTTTGCTTTTCGGCCAGATTCTCTAACCTTTCTGGCTCACTTCTTCTAGAAAGAACGCAATAAATAGTCACCTTATAATCTTGACGACATCAACATTAGTCATCCTGGATGGATTTCTCAATTATGCTTGTATTCAACTCACGGGTCCTTTATCAACTATAGACCTTTTGGATAATTTATGTCGCTCTGCCAGGTACGAAGTTCATTATGCAATTCAACCTTTCTCTCATGATCGGTTTCTATCTTAACCATTGTGCTAAACATCAAAATTTCACTCTTATTTTGTTACCACATCGAATGGAAGACCTCACGATCAAATCGTACCTAAATTTCTCTCTAAATTTCAAACACACTTCTTTATATATGGTGATTGCCTCTAATCACTACATAATGCTCATAAGAGCTATAGATTTTAACTCCAAATTTAACTCTGAGTGTCGACACACCTCACTCTACCCAATTACCTTTGGATTTTGTACCTCTGTGGGTCTGTTACACTTTCTCTTTTTCTTCTCCGCATTTTCACTGATGGGTTTTTCAAAAGAGTTCCTTCGATTTCCCTCTTATCGATTTTGATAGGTGGTCCTGAAATTATTCCACCGTTATCTATGACTGTGCCCTGGGAACCCACAGTTCCCGAGTGATGATTTTACTATCTCTTACTTAAGTAATCCTCATGGTGATTTTTGTCACGGTCACTCTTTCCCGATTACTCTATGTCTTCTGTTGAGCTTCTCCTTCCGTAGTACTTTTTACGCCCCTCGCTGGTCATCCTAAAATGTTTAGGGTTCGAATCACATAGAATTTCGTGTAATGAGTCACATCCATTATAATTCATAGTAGGAGAACGTAAGTCGCATACGTAAGGGAACACAACAATCATATCATAAGGCTCTACATCAAGGAACGATGCGGTGAAATGTAATAAGCCGCACAGATCCTAAGGACACTAGAACCTGATGCTCTAATACCACCTGTGACACCCCGCCCAATTAAATAAAGGGTGATCAGTCCTGTACCAATTTAAAACAGAATGTTCAATTGGTTCATTCTTAGCATCACTGTTAAAAACTTTTTAACATATTAATCACCTAATATAAAATTGAGCTAGGTGTCAAAACATTTCCAATTTAGTAAAACCAAGTAAATCCATTTTCATTCAGTCTTAAGATATAAACCATTCACCACACAAAGGAATATAATAAATACTCAACATGAATAAAAAATTGAAATAAATAAGACTGGGTAAAACCTCCAAGTTCAACACTCCAAACCATAAAATAAACTGAGTACAATATCTCTGATGAAGAACTAGAAGTGGGCGACACATGCGCTAGATAAGAAGTCTATATGAAACTGAATGGAAAAGATAGATGCGTCTACTGCAAGGACCTGTAACTTCTACAACAGCTGCGGCACGTCTGACACTCCAATCTCTAATTACGGTACTTCTATGGCTGAGCACTTGATATAATATATATAGCAAAAGAGAGAAGAGATACAAGAAATGGGTCAGAGCCCGAGGTTTAAAAATGATTTAACAAGTATTTAAAACTGGTTCTTAAAACAAGTCTTATACGCATGTTAGTTATCGAACTCTCACATGAGTTTCTCACCTCTCATCTATTGTTCACGCCTAACGTACATCTAATCTCCCCCTAGTTATACCACCCAATCTAACTAGTCAGAAACCATACTAATACTAACTATCCTCACTAGTAGTATTACCGTATCGCCCATATAATACTCTATTCAGATAGTTCATCTCACATACTAAGTTTCATTATTCACCATTCAAATGGTTAATCTTTTATCCACTAAGATTATTTTATTTCTCATCTCCACTTTATCTACTAGTTTCACAAAGTAGAAATATCTCCCCGTATACTCATACATATATATATATATATATATATATATATATATATATATATATATATATATATATATATATATATATATATATATATATATATATATATATAATAAGGAGTAGAAGTATGAACACTATTCAATAAGATGATAACTTAATTAGAGGCTAGGATTGAATGAGGCAAAATTGAATCTAATGGCTCAGATTTTGTTGAAGTAAAATTGCGAAAGTCTCCCCCTCTTTCCCTATTCTAACTTTCACTTTAATTCAAATTAGTGGGTATTTGTGTAAAAACACACTCTCCACTCAATCAACTCACGATCAATCAACAAACATACCCACTCAACCACTCACGAGTCTCTCTTTATTTCTTTCTCCCTCTCGATTTACTCTCTCACTCTCGCAAGATTAAGCAAAAGGTAAATCTCTTCCCTATTCTTTTTTAGGGTTTGTTTAGTTGTTTTTGTTTTGTTGGTTTGGGTTTTTTGTGTCGGGTTGGGGATTTTTCTTTAAGAATGGTTTTGTTCATTTTTTTTATATGTTTGTTCTGTATATGGTCTGTGTGGGTAGGATTTCGGTTTTTGTCCGAAGATGGTTTGTAAATGGTCTGTAAAATGTCCGATTTGGGTTTTTGTTTTATTTCTTCCTCATTGACAATCTATTTGTTTCTAAATGGTTATATATTATTGATATTGATGTTATGATTTACAAACATGAAGTTCCCTTTTTTACATATTAGGTTTTGAGAGTTACATGTTTTTTGTTTTGATTAAATTATGAATTTTTTAGTACTTGATTCATCTATGATTTTAAATTTTGTTTTAGTATGAACAGTTGAGCTTGGAGCTTGAAGCGACATAAATTATGCAGAGACTAAGAAGATACTAAATGCCCTGATTGTACACGTAAACGTTTTATTTTGCATGGTTTATAGGTTTCTCACAGATTTCGTATTTTTTCAATATTGTTTAGGGATTTTGGCTATCATTTGTACTGTTTATTGTTATTAATAGCTGAGTCATTTACTCATTTAAGTTTAAGGTGTTACCGTTTTTCTCAAACTCTCAGGCATATCTCTTTATTTATCTTAGTTAGGTTGCACGTATATATTGGGAATTATTACTTATACTAATGAATAATGTTGCAAGTAGTTAAATTCTTAAGTTGAAAACTATTCATACTTTGATTTGTACTGTATGTGTACATTACAGTTTATGTACGTTGAATAGCGGCGCTAACACGAGTTTTGAATATGAAATAGAAAGTCTGAAATAGAAAGCATTTGGGGTACAGTACCATTTATGGTATAGTTGGTCGGGGTAAATGAAATAGAAAGCACCTTTTTATGTTTTGTGTGATTTATGTAATGTGCTATTTATTTTGTTTGTCTATTTTTCATATTCTATATAGAATATTATTCAATCAATATCGCGATGTTGTTACCAATACCTGGCTGGTATAGGTTCTTCTTGAATGAAGATTATGGAAGCCTCTTTTCATCCTTGATTATAGGGTTATATTTAACTTTCAAGCTTACATCAATTGTTGGGAACATGATTTATGTCTTAGTCCAACGGCTATACTATTATTGAGTTTCTGCACTGAATTAATGAGATCCACGTGCTGGTCTTTATCTAAATGAGTTGGTCTTTATCTGAACATGTGGCTGGTACTGTGTTAGTTTTGGTATTAGGGACCCACGTGTTGCATTATCTTATATTAGCTTCACTGAATTAAAGTTCATTTCATCAAATCTAATTGTATATATCTTTTCAAGATGAGATGGTATTTGGGTATTAATTTTTTAAACTATTATTTGGGACCACACATAGGTAAATAATATTTTAGAGTCATCTTATTTTTAATTTCATTTTACACAAAAGTATAACGAGAGGTTTTATTTCAGTTTACAATTCAAAGTGATGGGTCACATTTCAAAGTTTTAAGTTGTTAAGATATTCTATACGCATATTTGTATGTTTGATACTAGGGAAAAAGAAGATGAAATATCTTGCTTATGTCTCCATACTCTAGGAGAATCTAGAAACAAGACAAAGTTAGTAACTGATGGACACACTTCTGAAAGTAAAAAAGTAACGAGCTTCGAAACAAACTCATCCTCTTCTTCATATTCGATAAATTTTAGAGTTGAGGTGAGAAGGCAGTCGTACAGAGAATACAATCTATTCCAAAAGGGATGGAGCAATGCTACTGCGGAGGACGAATGTTGGATTGATCCATATCCCGAATTTGTCCACCAGAATATAGTAAGTCCACATTTGGCTCGAATTTTTGTCCTTTCTTAAAATCTTAAATTAGTAAATTCACATATAAAGTGTCACAATCTTATTTGAAGATGCCCCTTTCCTGTAATTCAAACTTTAGATATGAACTTACCTATCTGAGATTCCTAAAAAGCACAATTAACTGTCTGTAATTGAATGAGTAGTTTGAATGAAAGATATTTTGGCTTTTTTTTGTCAGGTACATATCTTTTATAGTTTGAATGAGAGAATGCAAGAACAAAATCTGAAATAGCAAAACTGATAGCCGGGCTTTGAATCTAAACTTTGGGAGCTGAAGTAGAGAAAAGCGAAACCGAAATGCGAAAACAAAAGAGGATAATGGAGGAGTATATATTACCGCTATGAATCTAACTCTACCTGAGACTAAATAAGTTGAGGATGTGTGTAGTTCTAGAAGTTACTGAAAGATAATTGGATTTGAAAAGTGAAGATACTTCCACAGACACTGCATTAGTTGTAGAAAGTGTAAAAGAAGATATAAAAGATGAAACAGGACCTTTGTTTATGCTTCTCTAATTAAGTTTGAGTATTCATTCAGTCTGCTATTGATTGAATTAAACAACCAGTAATTTTTCCAGGATCCCTGTCACATGGACCCATGGTGTGTGTCAGTTCCTACTGGAGTGCTACCAGCACCTGTAATGGAGGATAATACAAATCCTATGCAGTCTGGTGCTACAGAACCTGAACCAGATTCTTCTATTTCTTTTAATATGCCACTTTCATTTCGTGTGGTGACAGTTGCTGAAATTACTTCACTACCCTTGGCGCCCAAAATCGAAACCTCCTTGGACGTCTTAGAAAATCCAGTATGTTGTATGAGGTATTCAAATTACAGTTTTAGTAATCCGTTAAAAACTCTTTTAGGTTTGTAATAATTTTAGTTGAGATGAAAGTGGTGGTAATGATACCAATGCGCTAGCATATTATGGAATGAGGTTGTATGAGTTTTTCATGTGCAGCACATGCGATATCGAGGCGACACACAAGACGTGTTTTGAACATGCTACACTGGTATGGGAGACGCAAAACTCTCAGTAATTAGTGTATATAAACACATATACATGGCATGTGAAAATAATTCCCTTCCATAATTATTTTCACTTGGACGTGTGATCTCTTGATAATGACATATTCCTTTTTATAACGTTTTGGCGATTTCATGTCTATATTAGCAGTTTGAAATAGGTTGTTTGTTGTATATTATGCTCTCTCTACTGTAGCTTATCTTTTTTATTTCGACAAAATTGATTCAATAGGTTGAACATATGTTTCATTGTGTTTGAATGTGAATATGCATATGGTGTTGTATGTTGTATTTTGTTCCAATTTGTTAATGTTGTTGTGTGGGTCAAAACATTTTTGTTTGGGAGAGACATGAAAGAATATGCATATAAGTCCTAGGTTTAGGAAAGTGTATTTTCAGTGAGTTGTTCTGTACTGATTACAATGATTGCTTTGGATTATTTTAGACATGAACATCGATGGCTTTCAGTACTGATATCCTGTCCAAACAACCTACTTTAATTGAAACATCTTTGTTGTCTCATGGGTTTCGATGCACCACCCAAACAATCTATATTTATTAATCTTTCACTCTCTTTTCGAGATTAAATTTTTATTTTGGCTTATGTTAACCTCTACGATCACAACCATGATTAGAAGGGATTTAGTATTTCATCGTTGGGGCCTTATGGTCTTTTGAATGTAAATCTCTAACGGAGACCGTCTCTAAATTTTTTTGTTCATATTCCGTATGAACCTCTAATAGAGACGATCTCAAAATACAGCTCCGGTGATTTGGTAAATTTCTTTGTTCAATACTTCTTTTATAAACTAATTAACATTATAATTTTAAATGATGAGGGTGAGAAATTGGTCACTACTAAAGTAGAAAAATAGAAAAGAATTAAGTGAATACACTGTCCATTTGAAACTGGAGTATGAATCAACTATTGTAATTTTTTGTTGTGTTTTCAAGTGTAGATTGTTTTGTTTGCAGTACTTCCTTTAGGCAGATTTTTTGTGTTGTTTTTAGTACAACCTTTAGGCACATTTTTTATATTTTGAACTATGGATTATTCAATTGTAATACCCCGTATTTTTGGCTATATTTATTTTTGGGATTAATTAATTAAATGCGTATTAATTGGAAATTAATCCGGATAAAATACTAACGAGATGCGAGTTGGTATTTGATTATGTGCATACATGTTTTTATATGAATATTGAATTATGAAAAATTTGTCGTGAGATTTATATACGACATTTTGGAAATTTTGTTGAGACACGTGTGACCGCCGCGTCATGGTGTATTATTTTAATTATAAAAGTGAATTTAAATTCTTTAAACCCTATGGTCGTTTTGAGTGCGCCAACGCGTCCGGAAGGGTCGAGATAGTCAGAAAACACTAGCCGGGGGTGTAGTTTGGGTCCCGGGTATTTTTAGGCCATACCGGCAATATAAAGGGTATTTTGGTAATTTCGTATTTTTAGGAATTAAAAATGACGAAAATTAGAGGAGTAAATCTGATTGGGAATAGAACCACTAAACCCACTAACCAACCCTTAATGACCCAATAGGCTACAGAGGTTATCATTTAGGTTTCCAACTTTCCCAAAGAAAATCCTAGCCACCATAGCCACCTTTGGAGAAGATAGCTTGGAGAGGGAGAGAAAGAGAAGGAATTCTGTAGAAATCTTTACAGAAATCAACACCAAATTCAGAGACAATAAAGGCAAGTGATTTAATTACATTTAAATTCAGAGAATGTTCTTCCCATGTTAGAAAATTGAAGAATTCCAATTGTTCTTGAAAGACGAATGAAAACCCATGTTAATTGAATTTTGAAATTTAATATTGAGGACAAATTGCATGTAGAACCATATAGAGATAATTGTGCTGGTGTTAGTATTCGTAGGATGTAACAAAAATGGATCTAGAATGGACTAATTGATGATTACAAATTCTAGGGTTTATGTTCTTGAATGATTGGGAAAAAAGTGTAGAGATTTATATTTTGATTGATGTTAGAGTGATTTAATCCTTGAAAACGTGTTAGGAGGTGACTATAATATGTTTAGGATTGATTAGAGACCTTAAAACAATCATTGGGACTAATTTTAGAGGAGATTTGAGGAGTAAAATTAATGAAAAACGAAGAAGGAAAAATCTGGGCTCGATCTGGTCGTTCGTTAGAAGAGCCTCCCCAGGTCGTTCGAACGAGCCTCGTTCGAACGAGCTTCTAACGAGTTGACCAGCCGCTTCTAACGAAAGGAATTTCATTCGATACTTCATTCGAACGAGATCTCGTTAGAAGGTACAGTTCGTTCGAACGAACTGGATCTCGTTCGAACAGCCTCGTTCGAAGGAGACTTCTAACGAGCTGGCAGTTTGGGCCTTTTTGGCCTGTTTTGATTTTGGGAGTCCCGTAAACTTGTTCGAGGGTAGAGTTAACATTCCTTTGATGACGTATTGATAGATTTGGGACTTTCGAGTTATTATGAGGAGTAAATTATATACGAGTGATTTAAATCAATGAACCGTTTGGGTTGAGACGTGAGTGTCTACTACGACGTGAGAATAAATTATGGCGCGTATAATTATAAACCGGAATCGTATAAAGTGTGTATATTATAGATTGGTACGAGAATGAGAATAGTACTACCATTAAATTATGAGATTACTAAGACGTGTGTTTACTTAGTATTGGTATATGAATTGTGTGTATGACATACCTACCATACTTGTTATCACGGGAGGTTTGCGTTCGCTTAGGGACCTCTAATCCTTGTGTTGCCCGGATTTAGACTGGTTACCTTGATGAACATAGGTCATAGAAAGACTTATTGGGATATTAATAAGTCCGCTGATCGTGGGAGCGTAGGTATGTGCGTGACCCATGTGATGTGACTGTGTTCGCCTCCATTATTTATGATGTTGTTATTTGTGAACTATTCCTGATAGATTCGGAATATGTAATCCTTATGTACGTGATGTACTGGGATGGATAACAGAGTATGTGTGCACCGCAGCTTAGTTCTCGGGGTGCTTGTATTGTATATTTATGATGGGAATAATATACACTTAATTAATGGGAACCTTCATGTTAATGTTGTGAAAATAATTACGGTATTGTTTCGAGAAACATAACGAGTTAGCTGATAGTGAAATATATTGCATATTGAGCATCTGAGTTTACGTTAAACCCCTATTTAATTATGAGTGTTATAATGTTAATAGAACCGAGTAATAAGGGTAGGACTTATGACAGTCTAGCTAGATATGATGCCACTTAGCTAGTGGTTTGTGTCATTGTAGATGGGTACTTACGTTAGGAGTGCACAGTTAGACGAGAGGTGAGAATATCATGTGAGTGCACGTCCTAACATGTACTTTGCATTTAATGTTTTAAATGATTTTAAAGCACTTGCAGTTTTTTAAAATATCTCCACATTCGGGCTCTGACCCGTTTGCTTTCAAATCTATTTTTTCTTTGTAAAACCATTTTAGGTGCCCAGCCACAAGGACGCCATGCATAGGATATTAATTCTGGTGACGAGCTGTAGCTGTTTGTGGAAGCTACAGGGATTTGCTTGTAGACGCTTCTATCACTTGGACTCCAGATTCATTATCTATTAGTTGTAGGGCATGTTGCCCATTTATATTAGAGACATCTTTCCATTACAGTTTTCAGACTTTGACATGTATTGTTTTAGTATTCGGTTTACTTATTTCAGTTGTGGGATTGTAGGGAGGAGTTTTTCCTCCAAACTTTAATTACTTTATGTGATGGTTATTCTTTTTTACTTCAGTATGGTGAATGGTATTATTATTCTTCATTACACTTATTGCATGTTAATCAGACTTAAATTAAAATTTGGCAACTTACTTTTTAAATACTAGGTGGTTAGTAATCATTAAAATGTTTTCGACAGTGATGCTATTAACTGGACCAACTTGGCATTTTGAATTAATTTAATAAAGGAGTAGCTACCCGGTATTTAATTAGTCGGTGTGTCACAGGTGGTATCAGAGCATCAGGTTCTAGTGTCCTTTAGGATCTGATGGCTTATTATGTTTCCGCTAAGTTTCCTTGATATAGAGCCCTATATTTTAGGACTGTTGTACTCTTTTTGTGTATGCTTCGTTCTTCAGCTATTTTAAGTTTATAAACAGCGAAATTATAAACTTCGTTCTTATTTCAGATGCCTCCACGACGTGCACGACGAGTTCCCAGGGATGCAACGCCCGAACCCCAGCCCTCTCCAGTTCAGGGTGTGATGAACGCCGCTGAGGTTGCAGCTATAGTAGCCCAAGCGGTAAATGCCGCTATTGCCGTAGTTCAACAGGCACCACCTCAGGCGTCAGTTGCCGCGCCAGTACAGGCAAATGCATTCCCGTCTGCTTGGGAATGTGTACGTGACGCTTTTCAAAAAGCGCATCCACCAGAGTTTGCAGGTAGCTCAGATGTGGTAGTCTTGAGCCAGTGGAGGAAGGATATGCAGAGGCACTTGAGGATGTATGAGTGCACGGATGTTCAGAAGCAGGTGCTAGCTACTTTCAAGCTAGTTGGATCTGCACAGCAGTGGTGGGAGTCTATTACCACCATGGAGGAGAGGGATACTCTCACTATTCAGGACTTCTGGGTGCGGTTTGACCGCAAGTACTTTCCGTCGGCTGTTCACATGGAAATGAGGAGGAAACTGATGAATTTGAGGCAAGAGGGTAAGACCGTGGCCGAGTATGAGGCCGAGTTCACGAACCTGTTGAATATCGTTCCAGATGAGATACCAACAGAGAAGAAGAAGATTGAGAAGTTCACGGACGGGTTGACATGGAGGATCCGTCAGCATCTGTTAGGGAACCTTTCGTTGGCTATGTATTCTGATGTGGTTAACGCTGCTCTGTTACACTGCTAGGACCACCGCTTTCATATGGCTGAGGGCAAGAGGTCGGGAGAGTCTAGCCATCAGGGCAGGACTGAAGGACATGGTGCCGGTGGGGCACAATCTGTCCAGGGGCAGAGACAGGGTGAGCAGGGTTCGCAGCAGGGGGATCAGAAGAGGTTCCGATCAGGGAACTACAGACAGGGACAGGGAGGTTTCCGTCAGGGCCATCAGGGTCCAAACGGCCATCAGGGTCAATAGGGGCAGAATGGGCAGCAATTTCACCAGGGCCAGCAGGGCCAAGGGAGGAATGGTAATGGCCACCAGGGCCGGGGACAACAGGGGCAGAGAGGAGGGAACTTCCCAGGGAAGTGTTTTGTTTGTGGCAAGACTGGCCATAAGCGAAATGATTGTCCTGATAGGGGCAGGGCCCCACAGCAGCAGCAGCAGGGTGCTCGCCAGGAGCCACAGAGGCCTATGTTTCCCGCCGCTCTCCCCGCACCGCCACAGATGGCAGCATTGCCACCCATTCCAGCAGTCCCATCTCAGCAGGGGCAGCTACAGTATGGACGTGTCTATAACATCCACCAGGCTGCAGTTCCACAGGCACCGCCCGCGATTGAGGGTACGTTTCCTATCCATGGCACTATGGGTCGGGTATTGTTTGATACGGGGGCTACACATTGTTTTATAGCTACACACTTCGCGAAAGCTTTAGGATTGTTAGCTACGGCAGAGAGCACAGTGACGTGTGTTGACTCACCATTGGGGAGTGGGTCACTTATTTTCTTTATATGCCGGGGAGTGGGGGTAGAGATTGGTGGTTTGGTATTACCTGCAGACATGTTGGTATTAGATATGCATGTTCACGATGCGATTATCGGTATGGATTGGCTCGTAGCTTATAGGTCCATGATTGATTGCTTCAGCGGGAGCATTGTTTTTGCCATTCTGGGGCAAGAGATGTTTGTAGTGGCGATGCCTCGCCCAGAGGGAGGATCGACCGCTCATCTGTATTACATAGAGGAGGATACCTCTAAGGAGGTAGTGATTCCTTTAGATTCTATCCCAGTTGTCAGGGAGTATTCGGATGTGTTTCAGGAGATACCAGGCCTACCCCCCAGTCGAGAGATAGACTTTGTTATAGATTTGCTACCGGGTACGAGACCTATAGACGCGCACCGTACCGTATGGCTCCAGCTAAGATGAGGGAGTTACGGGATCAGATAGAGCAGCTGTTAGGTTAGGGCTTTATTCGCAGGAGTACCTCACCTTGGGGCGCTCCAGTTTTGTTTGTAAAGAAGAGGGACGGTTCACTGAGATTGTGTGTGGACTACCGAGAGTTGAAAAAAGTCACGATACGGAATAAGTACCCGTTGCCTCGAATCGATGACTTATTCGACCAATTGAGAGGAGCTTATTTCTTCTCGAAGATAGATTTAAGATCAGGTTACCATCAGTTACGTATCCAGGAGGAGGATGTCTCGAAGATCGCGTTCTTGTCGAGATATGGTTCTTACGAGATTCGGGTCATGCCTTTTGGTTTGACCAACGCTCCAGCAGTGTTTATGGACTTGACGAACAGAGTGTTCAGGGATTTCCTAGACCAGTTTGTCATTGTCTTCATTGATGATATTCTGGTTTACTCCCAGATAGAGGAGGAGCACGCCGAGCATTTGAGGCAGGTTTTGCAGACACTTCGTCAGAACGAGTTGTATGCAAAATATGAGAAATGCGGGTTTTGGCTGAAGAAGGTCCAGTTTTTGGGACATATTATTTCCGATCGGGGAATATCTGTTGATCCGGGGAAAGTATCCGCGGTGAGGGAGTGGGGACAGCCCACGACACCGACGGAGATTCGTAGTTTCTTGGGTCTAGCAGGATACTACAGGAGGTTTATTCGGGGTTTCTCCAAGATAGCAGGTCCTTTGACACATCTGACTCGTAAGGGTGTGCCATTCATCTGGAGTGATGCCTGTCAGTTGGCATTCGATGAATTGAAGGATAAATTGACCTCAACACCTGTGTTTGCATTGCCGAGACCGGGAGTTGAGTATTTGGTTTACACCGACGCGTCTTTGCAAGGACTTGGAGGTGTATTGCAGCAGGAGAGACAGGCCATAGCTTATGCTTCTCGTAAGCTTAAGACTCATGAGAAGAATCACCCCACGCATGATTTGGAGTTGGCGGCAGTGGTATTTACCCTACGGATTTGGAGGCACTATCTTTTGGGGGAGAAGTTCCAACTGTTCACGGACCACAAGTCCCTACAGTACCTGTTCACACAGAAGTAGTTGAATATGCGGTAGCATAGGTGGCTTGAGTTTGTGAAAGACTACCAGTTCGATATCCAGTATCACCCAGGTAAGGCTAACGTGGTAGCAGACGCGTTGAGCCGTAGGCCAGCAGATGAGGTGGCAGAGGTGTGGAAGGAAAAGTAGAAGGAGTTGGGACACCAGGATATAGTGGTCCGATCTTTCATGTCTGTGATGACTGTTACACCGCAGATTGTCACGAAGGTAGTACGGGCACAGGCTAATGACTCGTTCTGTCAGGAGCAGATAGTTCGATTACTAGCAGAGGGAGCCGAGTCCTATACCGTTAGCTCAGACGGGCGATTACGCTTCAATGGGAGATTGGTAGTTCTGGAAGGGGAGATGTTGTGACATGAGGTGATGGTAGAGTCGCAGGGCTCACGGTTCGCGGTGCATCCCGGAGGGGACAAAATGTACCAAGACACGAGACGCCAATATTGGTGGAGCGGTATGAAGAGAGATATCGCTGAGTTCATTTCGAAATGCGCCACTTGTCAGCTTGTAAAAGTGGATCATCAGAGACCGGCAGGATTGCTACAGCCGTTGGAGGTCCCGGTGTGGATGTGGGATAGCATACCCATGGACTTTATCACGGGGTTGCCTACATCGCAGAGGGGTCACGACTCCGTTTGGGTAATTATGGACAGGTTGTCCAAAGTCGCTCACTTTTTACCCGTAAGGACTAACTACACTACGAGATAGCATGCCCAGCTCTTCATTTCAGAGGTTGTGAGACTTCACGGTGTGCCCCTAAATATCGTGTCTGACAGAGACAAGATATTTGTTTCTCAGTTTTGGGAGAGTTTCCAGGAGGCCATGGGCATGGAATTGCGGTTGAGTACGGCTTATCATCCGCAGACCGATGGGCAGACAGAGCGCACAAATTAGATGTTGGAAGACATGCTACGCGTGTGCATTATTGACTTTGGGGGTGGATGGGAGCAATACCTACCACTGGTGGAGTTTGCTTACAACAACTCCTATCAGTTCACTATTGGCATGGATCCGTTTAAGGCACTGTACGGTAGGCCTTGTCGTTCCCCAGCATGTTGGTTAGAGGTGGGGGACAACAAACTACTTGGGCCGAAAGTGATTCAGGATACTTCGGCAAGGATTGAGTTGATTCGGAGTCGCATTCGGGTAGCTCAAGACAGGCAGAAGAGTTATGCTGATGCGAAGAGATTTTTCAAGGAGTTCCAAGTGGGGGACCAGGTTTTGCTCAGAGTATCTCCTATGAAGGGGATTATGCGTTTCGGGAAGAAGGGGAAGTTGGCACCAAGGTATGTGGGGCCGTTTCCTATTACTGAGCGGATCGGACCGGTTGAGTATAGACTTGGGTTACCGGAACATTTGCATCGGATTCATGATCTGTTCCATATTTCCTCGCTGAGGAAATACCTTAGGGATAATTTGGCTCATTCTCACATTGCTTTGGAGGACATCGATCTCCAGCTGGATAGCTCCTACGAGGAGGGGCCGATTGCTATTTTGGACCGAAGCGAGAGGAAACTGCGGTTAAAGATAGTTCCGTTAGTGCGTGTTCAGTGGCGACATCACAATGTCGAGGAGTCCACATGGGAGCGCGAGGATGAGATGCGCGAACGTTATCCAGAGTTGTTTTTACCAGGTACTTTCTAGTTTCGAATTTCGGGACGAAATTCAGTTATTAGGGGGGAAGTATGTAATACCCCGTATTTTTGGCTATATTTATTTTTGGGATTAATTAATTAAATGCGTATTAATTGGAAATTAATCCGGATAAAATACTAACGAGATGCGAGTTGGTATTTGATTATGTGCATACATGTTTTTATATGAATATTGAATTATGAAAAATTTGTCGTGAGATTTATATACGACATTTTGGAAATTTTGTTGAGACGCGTGTGACCGCCGCGTCATGATGTATTATTTTAATTATAAAAGTGAATTTAAATTCTTTAAACCGTATGGTCGTTTTGAGTGCACCAACGCGTCCGGAAGGGTCGAGATAGTCAGAAAACACTAGCCGGGGGTGTAGTTTGGGTCCCGGGGTATTTTTAGGCCATACCGACAATATAAAGGGTATTTTGGTAATTTCGTATTTTTAGGAATTAAAATTGACGAAAATTAGAGGAGTAAATCTGATTGGGAATAGACCCACTAAACCCACTAACCAACCCTTAATGACCCAATAGGCTACGGAGGTTATCATTTAGGTTTCCAACTTTCCCAAAGAAAACCCTAGCCACCATAGCCACCTTTGGAGAAGATAGCTTGGAGAGGGAGAGAAAGAGATGGAATTCTGCAAAAATCTTTACAGAAATCAACACCAAATTCAGAGACAATAAAGGCAAGTGATTTAATTATATTTAAATTCAGAGAATGTTCTTCCCATGTTAGAAAATTGAAGAATTCCAATTGTTCTTGAAAGACGAATGAAAACCCATGTTAATTGGATTTAGAAATTTAATATTGAGGACAAATTGCATGTAAAACCATATAGAGATGATTGTTCTGGTGTTAGTATACGTAGGATGTAACAAATACGGATCTAGAATGGACTAATTGATGATTACAAATTCTAGGGTTTATGTTCTTGAATGATTGGAGAAAAAGTGTAGAGATTTATATTTTGATTGATGTTAGAGTGATTTAATCCTTGAAAACGTGTTAGGAGGTCACTATAATATGTTTAGGATTGATTAGAGACCTTAAAACAATCATTGGGACTAATTTTATAGGATATTTGAGGAGTAAAATTGATGAAAAACGAAGAAGGAAAAATCTGGGCTCGATCTGGTCGTTCGTTAGAAGAGCCTCCCCAGGTCGTTCGAGCGAGCCTCGTTCGAACGAGCTTCTAACGAGTTGACCAGTCGCTTCTAATGAAAGGAATTTCGTTCGATACTTCGTTCAAATGAGATCTAGTTAGAAGGTACAGTTCGTTCGAACGAACTGGATCTCGTTCGAACAGCCTCGTTCGAACGAGACTTCTAACGAGCTGGCAGTTTGGGCCTTTTTGGCCTGTTTTGATTTTGAGAGTCCCGTAAACTTGTTCGAGGGTAGAGTTAACATTCCTTTGATGACGTATTGATAGATTTGGGACTTTCGAGTTATTATGAGGAGTAAATTATATACGAGTGATTTAAATTAATGAACCGTTTGGGTTGAGACGTGAGTGTCTACTACGACGTGAGAATAAATTATGGCACGTATAATTATAAACCGGAATCGTATAAAGTGTGTAAATTATAGATTAGTACGAGAATGAGAATAGTACTACAATTAAACTACGAGATTACTAAGACGTGTGTTTACTTAGTATTGGTATATGAATTGTGTGTATGACAAACCTACCATACTTGTTATCACGGGAGGTTTGCGTTCGCTTAGGGCCCTCTAATCCTTGTGTTGCCCGGATTTAGACTGGTTACCTTGATGAACATAGGTCATAGAAAGACTTATTGGGATATTAATAAGTCCGCTGATCGTGGGAGCGTAGGTATGTGCGTGACCCATGTGATGTGACTGTGTTCGCCTCCATTATTTATGATGTTGTTATTTGTGAACTATTCCTGAGAGATTCGGAATTTGTAATCCTTATGTACGTGATGTACCGGGATGGATAGCAGAGTATGTGTGCACCGCAGCTTAGTTCTCGGGGTGCTTGTATTGTATATTTATGATGGGAATAATATACACTTAATTAATGGGAACCTTCATGTTAATGCTGTGAAAATAATTACGGTATTGTTTCGAGATACATAACGAGTTAGCTGATAGTGAAATATATTGCATATTGAGCAACTGATTTTACGTTAAATCCCTATTTAATTACGAGTGTTATAATGTTAATAGAACCGAGTAATAAGGGTAGGACTTATGACAGTCTAGCTAGATATGATGTCACTTAGCTAGTGGTTTGTGTCGTTGTAGATGGGTACTTACGTTAGGAGTGCACAGTTAGACGAGATGTGAGAATATCGTGTGAGTGCACGTCCTAACATGTACTTTGCATTTAATGTTTTAAATGATTTTAAAGCACTTGCAGTTTTTTAAAATATCTCCACATTCGGGCTCTAACCCGTTTGCTTTCAAATCTATTTTTTCTTTGTAAAACCATTTTAGGTGCCCAGCCACAAGGACACCATGCATAGGATATTCATTCTGGTGACGAGCTGTAGCTGTTTGTGGAAGCTACAGGGATTTGCTTGTAGACGCTTATATCACTTGGACTCCAGATTCATTATCTATCAGTTGTAGGGCATGTTGCCCATTTCTATTAGAGACATCTTTCCATTACAGTTTTCAGACTTTGACATGTATTGTTTTAGTATTCGGTTTACTTATTTCAGTTGTGGGATTGTAGGGAGGAGTTTTTCCTCCAAACTTTAATTACTTTATGTGATGGTTATTCTTTTTACTTCAGTATGGTGAATGGTATTATTATTCTTCATTACACTTGTTGCATGTTATTCAGACTTAAATTAAAGTTTGGCAACTTACTTTTTAAATACTAGGTGGTTAGTAATCATTAAAATGTTTTCGATAGTGATGCTATTAACTAGACCAACTTGGCATTTTGAATTAATTTAATAAAGGAGTAGCTACCCGGTATTTAATTAGTCGGGGTGTCACACCAATAGAACATCTCTTAAAAGTTACATATGATATGTTTCATTTGCAGGCCAAGTCTTTGACAAAAGGCTTAAGTGAATTCCTAGATGTTGTAGATGATCATGCAAATGGGCTTTGCCTATCATTTATCTCACTATTGAACAAGTACTCTATCTCCCCCAACGATTTAAGATTTTGTTTGTGGTTATTTATATTTGGTTTCTAAGGGTTTTGTAACTAACTTTAAGCCTTTTGTAACTAACGTTTGATTTGGGTCATAAGGCTTTATTGATTTGGCTTTTTAGATATGGTTCACCGACAACATAAACACCAGGAATGTGGTGAGTTAATTAAACTTACTTTGTAGTTTATTACTCAGATCACAAGATTTGACAACGAATGTGATGAAGTTTATTTGTTTTGAACTATGGTGCTTCTTGATATTTATAAAACTTTATTCTTTCTTTCTTTTTTCACTATAAGAAGTGGGTATTACAGTTATACATTTTGATGTGGTGACTTAATTGAACACTATATCTTATTATTATCAAGAAAATGTTATTCAGCTCCATTTGATTCATTACTTTGTTGAAGAGTTTCAAAAATTAAGGATTGAAGTTTTTCTTCCATGTTAAGGATTGTGATATGGTTCAAATTGGCCTAAACTTTATTTGAAGTGGCTATGTATAGAAGATATAATTGAGCTTTGAAAATTAGAGTAAGTTTGTATTAAGCTAAACATATATTCTTTGTTGATGTGTCATTGATATATAACATTTTGTGAGTTTATTATTTCCATGAGCTTTTCATTTATAAAAGTAGTTCTCTTAGTTCTGACAACAGTTTCAGTTTGGTAGTGAATTATTTTTTGAGATGTGAACATTTGTAGTTGTTGGGTAGGTCCAACTTTCCTATCCAGATCAAGTTTACAAAATCCTTCAAAATAGTAAGTACACAATAAAATGAGTAAATTAAATAGTGATTAGGGACAACTTCACTATCTATATGAAGTTCACATCTGCTATAATATTTACTCTGTTTGGTAGGTATTGATCTTTGTTATGTCGACCACTATCCTCAACCATGATAAAATGTTTATTTAGGTTTTGATTTCAGATGAATCACACTATCTCAAGAATCCTCAAGCAAATCACTCCTGATGGGATTTTATGTAGGTGTTGTGATAAGATGCTTTCTATGTCCAAATTCAAGAGTCATGATGATTTTAGGTTGAACTGTACCTATTTTAATATTTTTTATGGAATTTCGTAAGTCATTCACCTTATACAAGTTGTAGGCTTCCTCAGTTTAATATTAGGCCAATAAAGTGTCATTCAAACTGTCCAAGTCGACGTTATGGATCAAATTGATGATAGATGTGGCATGTGTGGTGATGGGGGCAAACTAATATGCTGCGATAAATGTCAATCTTAGTTCCATTGGCAATGCTTGCATGCACATCCATGGGGGCATGTTTGTTATTTCTAAGAAAAATGTTCTTTGTTATTTTGTTAGTAGTGTTTGCATTTTCTTATCACATCTCCCATTTTATTCTATATAGCCTACCTTTGAATATGATTTTTTTGTTGGAGTCGTATATGTTATAATATTTCAGTTGCCAAAAGTTTATACCTATGTCGCGGGATGAAACTAATAGATTTTAATAATTTTTTTGCAGGCTCCTAATGTGGAATCCACAATATTTTGATAGGATTACCCGTGCAAGGAAATTAGTTATTCATATCTACATTTGAGTTTTTCAAGTAGGGGTATTGTAGATTAGTAGTTTGGTATAACTTTTATCCCTGTGAAAATGATTGTTAGTTTTCAACTTTGATATATATTTGATTTTTTTTAGGAAGTTTGTTTCGTAAAAAATATTTGTAAGATGAATTTCGGCTCTCTGAAAAAATATTTTCGTATCCTCCTCATTAACTGTCTCACTATGTTAATGTGGGAATTTACATCTATGTGTATTACTTTACTGCAGTAATATATATCAGAATTTTTTACTACTTTGTAGCTATAGTTAGTTGATTATATTCTACATGGTTGATTAACCTCTGTTTGGCCAAACGAACTCTCAACATTCTTACTTTTCCATTTCCTTAATAACCCTTTAGTGGTATTGTAAAACACCATTAAAAGTATGATAGTGTGGCCTTTTATAGATATTTGCAGACTCTATTGACACTTTAGTATTGTTGTCGTTGATTATTTTTTATTCGTTAAACACAGTGGAGCGTCCTATAAACAAAGGGTATTTTGCCCAAATGTTTTAATTTGTTTATAAGTATTTGTTTAATAAAATAGTATACCATTATATGATGAAATGAAATAAATATTGTTTACACTTAAATCAGGGCGGATCGTTATATAAACAGAGTAAATTCTACCCCCCAAATTTATTTTTTTACACCTTTGTGTTATAAGATAAATTTTCTGACTTGATTATACAAGATTCCATACTTTGGGGAACAATTTTTTTTTTTCGTTTTGTAATTACTTACTTTGGAAATTTTTGCCGTTTTGTGATTATGTACAAGATTCCATACTTTGGGCATTCCGCTACTATATATATATATATATAGTCTCATCATCCCTATATATATACACTAATCCTGCACCCTTAGGTTAACACCACTTGGCGCAATGTAATGATTATTATTATTACCAAGTCTACTAATTTCACACAGTAGAAATATTCACAAGTTCATATATATATATATATATATATATACACTAATCCTGCACCACCGGGCTAAGACCCATTAGTGCACCTATCAAGAAAATCCAGCATCTCCGGGTTAACACCCTTTAATGCACGTATCAAGAAAATCTTGCATCCTCGGGTTAGCACCCATTAATTCCCCAATCAATAATAATCCAGCACCCCCTGGTTATCAACCATTAGTGCGTCTATCAAGATAATCCTTCATCCCCGGGTTAACACCCATTAATGCACCTATTAATAATAATCGAGCACCCCCGGGTTATCACCCATTAGTGCCCCTATCAAGAGAATCCTGCATCCCCGGGTTAACACCTATTAATAATAATCCAACACCCCGGGTTATCACCCATTAGTACGCTTAACAACGAGTTATCACTCATTAGTGCACCTAACAATATGATTCTAGCACCCCCGGGTTATCACCCATTAGTGCTCTTAACAATAATATCACGTAATAGTCACACACACATCCTATTATAATTTATAGGTATTTCTCCAACCTACATATATACTTCTCATACGTACTTTAAATCTCAACATTTCGTTTAGTATAAATATTTAGATTACTATCTCTCTCGTAATCTCCAAGGTACATTCTCTTTATAAAGAAATAATTAAGGTATTAAGTCTCACATACTTTTCCCGAAATTCTGTCTTGTTTAAGTTTATTATCTGGTAGTTTCTCTCACTCCCATAAACCGATAAACTCAAAACTGGATTCTAAGAAAATTTGCCCAAAAATTCACTCTGTCGCTCGAACCAGATGGCATGTCGTTTGAACAACTGCCACGTGTCGCTCGAGCGACTTCGCGCGAGATAGCACTGTTCGTCTTCCTGCCCAGATTTTCAGCGTTTTTCACCATTTTTTAGCCTAAAAACCTCTAAGATTCAACACCCAACACCTCATCATCAATACCCATCAACCCATAACAGATTATAAGTCATTCCTGACATCCTAGGATCATTAATTCATCATTAATGATCATAATTATTTAAAATCCCCAAATTAATTCATATGAACCCTAGTTTCTAAATTTTTAATTAAAGAACCGAATCAACCCATATTCGTTCATCAATATATAATCCGATTCTGTGATTAATCCTCTACATGCATGAAGGACTTTAAACTACTAATTAAAGAAATCCTTAATCATAATTTAAATCTCCAATTTTCACCCAATTCATATATAAATCATGATTAATTTCACCTACACTAACATGAGCATGATTATTGCTAAAAGAAATAAAGTAATAAACACTTGCCTTAAATCAAAGATCTGAATCCTTTGGTTATCTTAGTATAGACACGTTCCTCTCTTCTCGATCTACGCGTTGGTGGTCACGGTTGTGCAACGTTAGGATAATTTGGCCTTCCCTCTTGGAATTTGGTTCTCCCTCACACCCTTTGTGGCTGTTCTTTCCTTTCTATGTCTCATAACCCTAAAGGAATTTTATTGGCTGATAAAATAACTCCCAATTTCCGTCCATTAATTAAACCCAAAATACAGTTTACCATAATGTCCTTTTGGGACGCTAATTAGGCCTAAAATTTCCTCGGGACACAAACTAAATAACTGGGTATACTATTTTCACTATCTCAACCCTTCCGGACTCAACGACGCACTCAAAATGACCCTACGAGTTAATAAAAATAATTTCTTTTTATATTCCCTTCAATTAGACCCAACACGACTCACACGCATGTCAGACTTAAATTACCAAACTGAAGTATATATTTCACTCTTGAAAATTTATCAAATTGCATAATTTCATATTACATATCACATAGTAATATTCAATAATTATCAACAATAAGTATTAACCCTTGGCACACTAGTTAATAATCATTTTAATCCAGATTAATAACAAATTAATTTCTCGCATTTTAATTTAATTAATGCAACAACAATAATTAATTACATACTTATTCCCATAATAATAATTAATAAAATAATTATTTAAATCATCAAAAATACGGGGTGTTACAATTTGGGACCATATAGGGCGCTGCTAAGAGTCCTAGAAGTGTTTCGTAGGTTGAATTTGAGAAACTATGTGAGCATTGGGTTTCAGTTGATGAGAGTGATCTCGAAAGTTGAAGTTAGCTAACTCGTAGTGAAATTTTGGAGGCCTAGGTGTGATGGATCGGTAACTGATGCCGAGTGCCAACAGAAGTAACTTCGACATCATTTAGGATAGTTATGCTTACTGTAATACTCTGTAATTTTAATAACTTTTAATATGCGATTAATTAAAAGTAAAATGGGGATTAATTAGAATTAATTATGAATAATAATTATAATTAATCCGAATTGAATATTACTACAGACTAAAGTGATATGTGATTGATATTGAATATTACATAGTGACTAAAAGTAATATATGATTAGGATGCGCGTGCACCACCACCGAAAAAGTGATCGGAAAATAGGAGGGAACATCCTACACTTATCTTATCCAAAGGATCATACCTACACCTTAAGTCAAGTGTAATTATTGTTCCAATTAGTGAGTATATTATCCATGTTAGAATAGGATTAATATTTAAATATTGAGAATTGTGAAATTGAGCATGAAATGATGAATAAATAAATTAATGTGATAGGTACTGCATGTAATTGAGAAATCCACATGTTGAGGTTATCTGATTGGTGCTTTGAATTGTAAATCATGAAATTATTATCTGAGTTTTATGAAGAACATCAACGGTGAATATAGAATTTGAGGATTTTAAGGATTATATTGATTTATATAAAAACCCTTCTTAAAATTAAAGAATTATATGCTTTCTATGTGTTATAATCACCCATAAACATGTATAAATGATGTTGAGATAATGGGGAAACATTAGAATATATTCCATGTGAGGTTGGGTGTAAGAAAATGGAGAAAAACGCAGAAAATTGAGGTTCAGGACGAACTTGTGAAAACGTTGAACGAACTGGGATGCCATTTGAAGTTGTTCGAAGAGGACATGATATCATCTGAACGAGATGTCATCTCACTTTAATGAGAATTCGGGGACTTCTACCAAGATTTCAGAAATCCAATTTTAGCCCAGAAAAGTTTAGAAATTCATTTTTTGGTCCACAGTAGGTTCTGAATATTTTTGGTACATTAACAAATAGTGATAGACTTGGGTTAATGTTGGTAAATTATATATTTAATTAAGAAAGGAATTATGTGAGGGATAACTGCATAATAAAATATGATGATGAGATTGAATCGTAATTAACAAGTACGGGTAGTATTCGAGAAATATAACGGGTACTTGGGGTAGGATGAATTCCTAATACGTTATATATGTCGAGTGTGTACCTATTATTATATAGGTTGAGTATATATCTATTGTTTGATGATTTATGTGTATGACATACCTATCCTACTTGATATCGACGAGAGGTCTGCGCATTGAGAGTAGTCATATCCTGATGAGCCTAATGGGGGATTTTTGACATGTTGCCTCAGAACATAAGACTTCGATTGGATTACCATTAGTGAGAACAATGGTATTGAACGGTCATTTGACTGCATAGGTATGTGAATAGCCCAAATTATTAGGACTATGTTCGCCTCCAATACTTGTGTTTTGATATTTGTGGTTCGAGGGATATACCGAACCAATAGTCCTTTATACAGTGACGAGATGTACTGGGACTAGATAGTAGAGGATGCATGAATCGCAGCTGTGTCTCGGGGTGAAGTATTATGTGTGTGTGTGTGTGTGTATATATATATATAAATAATAGATTGAATGAATATATATACTTATGATATTATCTACTCTGTGAATTAATTAGACATGAAAGATAGCGAAATATGAAATTAATTAAGTTTGAGAACACTTAATTATACTGAGAATTGAACTATTATATGTTTATTACATGTATTGCTAAGAAAATACGTGGGGAAAATAAGGGTTATGGGTAGTTGACACAGTATTATAATCTAGTGAAAGTGGGAATAATAACTAGCATAACTTGGAGATACGTTAAGCGTGCACACTAGATGAGAGGTGAGAATCTCAAGAGAGATTCCAAGAATCGAATATGTATATAATAATTGCTAATTATAGCATTTATTCACTTGTTGTTTTTGAAAATCGTTTACAATCAGGATCTGCCCTGTTTTCTCTTGCACATTCTCTTCCCTCTTGTATATATTATATCAGGTGTCCAGTCACAGGGACGCCCAACATAGACGATTAGATATTTATTTGCTATGGAGTTGTGGACTTTGCATTAAACGTATCATTCTATTGATTCATGTACTCTGTAGTCATTTCTTTTATGACATGTTTCCAAAGGATTTGTGTCATTTCCATTCTGTCTCAGTCAGTGGTTTTATTTGTGTCGATGTTGGATACATTTTGTTTTAATTGGTTTTATTGTATTAGGATGTTTGAAACTGGGAAGTTTATTCCAGTAACATTAATTAAGTTGTGATGATACTTATTCATTATTCATTATTCATTATTGTGGGATGGTTTATATTATAACTTATTGGTATTGTTAAAAAGGAATTTTATTAAAAATTAAATTTGGAAATTTTAACACTAGCTTAATTATTTACTAGGTGGTTAATAAAGAAAGAAAATTGTATTCGATAGTGATGCTAAGAATGAGAGCCAACTGAATAATTCGAGTTAATTGGGTAAAGGATTGGCCACTAGGTATTTAACTAAGGGGGTTGTTACACATACCAATAATGAAACAGGTGGCATTGGTCCTAAAGAGGGAATCCTGGCAGTCAACTTCTCGAAGAAATTGGTTTTGTTTTTTGTTCATCCAGCAAAGATGGAGGATTCATGGTTAGAACTCATCATGGTTAATGGGCCAAGCCAAGATATGTGGCAAGGCTATAACATTAGTAGATATCGATAAAGAGTAATAGTCTTCAAGGTTAATTTGTGGGTTTATACATTATATGGAAAGTAGAATTTGATCATTTCCGTTTGGCGTGAAAATCACATGGTTCGTTGCATTTCATGTGTCTTCCTCGACCCTGTAATGGGAAGTTATTGATCGGTGGTAATTTGGTATGACGTTGCATAAGCTCAGTAATGGTGCAGGTTAGACCAGTTGTGGCTGATGCGTCACGGTATATGAGTGAACACTTCTTCAAAATCATCTTTATTCTACTCTAGTTTGCGTGTTTGCATGGTCTCACGTTGTTCCATATAGTCTGCATATATTAGTTAATTTTTTATGTTAACATGTTTTGTTAGTTAATTGGTATATCTAGTTACAAATTGGTCATGTGTCCTAAGGTTGTGACTTGAGGATATTCTAAGTATCAGGACTTGATATGACATTAGGTACTAGCGTTGCACTCGGTTGAGAGTTATACGGATTGATGATGTGATCACTTGGGTATTATTGTTCTACGATACTTGGGATGAATCTATATTAGCACAAGTACTGTGTAAGGGATATCGGTCGGGTAGATCTTTGTGAGAAAATGACTATCTTAGGAATCATTAATGTGTACAATGAGAAGTGTTGAGGTTGTATCAGCCTAGGCTAGGCATGATCCAAGATTTGTTTGAAGAAACGTAGGTTGTGAATACTAACGTAGAAACAACCCTTAATGTTGAGTTCCATTACTGATAGTGTCGTATTTGGTGAGTGTCGATCATCTTGAGGTTTTTTCTAGATGGATGTGTTAGGCGTGCTTGAGAATCAATAATAAGACCTTAGAGTTTGTCATGAATTGGGTTAACGATAGGGACCGGTGAAATGAAGTTTTGGGCTTTGACTGTAATCTTGGGAATAAGCTAGGGCCAAAAATAAGTTTCTGGTTACCCAAGTTCTATGTTTTGATAAACTAGGAATATCGGGGATGAAATTCCCCAAGGATGGAAGTTTGTAATACCATGTCCCAATAATTCGACTAAACTTAATATGAATTACAATTGAGGAGGGGTTAATAATAATGGAAGAAGAATTGTGGTAAAATTGGATAAACATAAAGTTATTGGGTCAAATAAGCTAAATTTAGAAACTTCGAACGACAAACCAATATAGACCGAACAAAGAAAGTGGTCGCTCGAACCACCAGGATGAAGTCAGATCTACCATTTAGGCTGTCAACATGTGAGTCGTTGATTATTATCTTTTGGAGGTTGTCGGTGGGATGAAAAAACATGTGCACATTATAAAAATGTATGAGTTGTTGGTTGTGTATAAGAGAGGGATGTAGTTTAATATCATAGGCAATGCAAGCATTTATTAACAATATTTTTCTCAAGAATTCGACGGATCCTTTTCCCTCTCTCTCAAAATACATTTAGCCATTTCCTTTAGCCTTGGTAGACTGCACTCATCCAAATATCCATACTCGTCCAATATATTTCCCAAGCCACTTCCTTCTGAAAAAGGCAGTTAGAAGTTGTACAGAGCTTGAAGAAGGTAGGGTTTTATGGAGTTTGAGTTCTTGAATATTAGGAGTTGGAGCTTGTGTGGTGGATTTTTTTGTAACTCCTCTTAGGGACACCTTTAGAGGTGGGGGAGTCACCCATCTTCACCACCACCATATTTAAAGAATTTTAGGTGT
The DNA here is from genome assembly GCA_949130495.1 of Sambucus nigra. NCBI lineage: Eukaryota > Viridiplantae > Streptophyta > Magnoliopsida > Dipsacales > Adoxaceae > Sambucus > Sambucus nigra. The sequence goes on along the minus strand of OX422210.1, from coordinate 190,457,882 downwards.
GAAAACTAACTTTGATATAAGTTTAAAGCATAGTATAAAATCAGCATATGTATGTATATATACTAGGCTAAATGTATGTAGTATAGATGTTAGATTTGCACCCATGTGTTGTTTGGTAATCATCTTAGCATTTGTGTGAAAATAGGTTTCAAACAATGAATTAAAAGGGTTTTTAAAACATAGAAATTTTCAGAATATATGTCTTGAACATTTTATTAATTAAAATGTGTTAAAATGGCGTTTAAAGGCTAAATAGTGTGAGTCCATGCAAACAAATGCATTAAGCTTGATAAACCATTTTATGAGATTAAAAGGTGATTTTTTACATGAATATTGAAGATAAAAATGAGAAGGAAAAACTTTCACTTTAATAGGTATTTTAAAGTGTGTGGAACTCATGTAGGAAGAAAGTGGGTATAATGTTCAAATATATGAAAATTGAGGTTTTACATGAATTGTGGTATAAAAGTTAATAATGGAAGTTAAAAAGTTTAAATGTGTGATTAGTAGCAAAGTGGGTGTTAAGATGCAAAATCCCATAAATAAAGTATGTATTTCAAATGTAGAACCAGGGGATTTAATGTGAAAGGGTGTTATTTTATATATTAAAGGTAATATAATGGCAAACGTGAAAGTTGGGTACAAGTGTCTGAAGAGGTAAAAATCCTGAGCTAAAAGCTTTGATACCAATTTGAAGATGCGTGATATCGATTAATTATTTAATTAGCAAATTTTCAATTTAAAACTTATTTAATTAGAATCAATCTTTAATCCAAATTTTATTAAAACATAATCATGCATCTATGTGGATAAATCAAACATTCAATCACAAATCAAGCAATAAACAAGATTCGGGAAAAAAACACCTTTCGGGTGAAACCTTTTATCTCACCATCTAACGTAAATCACAACATATAATTACATAGCAAAATCAGTAATGAATCTCTCATAGAAAATCTACATAAACTATAGCCTTGCACTAGCAGTGAATAACCTAGAGTATCCCAAATGACCGTAGTCGTCACCAAATAGCCCCCGTAAGAACTATCAATCCAATAGTAGAGAACTTTCTCTATAATATAAAATTCAACAAGAAATGGTTTGGGGTTCCAAATTTATTCACAAACATATATGGGATCTTTTGGTGAATCAAAAAATAGGGTTTTGTGCCCTAAAAGTGAAGACTAAAATTCTGTAGATTTGCATTTTTCGTTTGGCAATAGTTTTCATGAAAAAATATTCAAAACAAGTATTTATAGTAAAAATAAGACATTTGAGGCGACGGAGGTCCCGTCGTTCGAACGACTTCTCAATGTCATTTGACCGACATTGGGTGCCATTAGTAGCGACCCAAGAAATGACATGTAAAAATACAAAATAGTATGTGGTCGTTTGAAGTAATAAAGGAATGATCCTTCGCGTGAACTATCAAATGACATGCGATGTCCTTTGAATGACTTGCCAATGTCGTTTGAAGGACATTGTCTTATCGTTTGAACGACAGGAGCAAAAAATAAATATTTAAAGAAACTCGCCTACAGGTCTTCCAAAAATTACTTTTACATGGAAAAATCCCCCATTTTGAAAAAAAATAATTTCAAAAATATCCCAATACAATCATAAACCAAATTCGAAACTTAAAAACGATCCTTACCAAAGTCAATCTTGTAGATGTCCATTGTTGAAGAAACTCGATATTCACATTCGTCGCCTTGAACAAATGATAGTGAGCTTCCTTCGACGGTTGTAGTGGTATATGGCATACTCTACGTAAACTATGGACAATGAAATTTATGTCCTTATAAATATTCTCATATGTCTATGCCGGTACAAAATAAAAATAATATGAATTATCAATCAAATACCTATACAAATGTAATACCACTCCCATGAACTCAAAAGTGGAAAGATACTAAAAATGCAATTCTTCAAAAATCTTCAACTTTAAATCTCTTCAAAGCAAATCTCTTTGCTTTCCTTACGCTTGTTTTTGTGTGCTTTCCAAATGATAATCAAATTCTTACACACAATAAATAAAACAAAACAAATATCGATATTGAAATGAGATAGCATAAATAAAATATATAATCAAATCAAATAAATCTCAAAACTCCCCGTAATTCAAACTCCCACTCCCCCATAATTCATAATTCGTTCTCCACCGTTTTATTGGTATGAAATAGACAAGTAAAATAATAAACAAAATAAAAACAGTGTGTCGTAATAATCATTGCAAATATTAGTCAATTACGCTCATGGCGGGATATACTCAAAAGGATCCACAAACTCTTTTTGATTTTTCAATTTTTTAGGCAAATATTTTACCAAAAAAACACACACCATAAATTTACACCTAGATAAATTTATTCGATAGGAAAATCAACTCAAACAATCATAACAAATGTGCATGATGAATATGGATACTCCTAATGAATGAACTCAAAATCGTCCTTAGGTGTGAAAATTATTGAATTCAAATGACGGCAACTCAAAAAATGATTTCCACACCAATAACATCTAAATCTATGTAATGCTTTTTCAAGACTTTGTCAGGACGTGCAAACCTATTAATTTATTTCCAACCAAATTACCTTATATATAATAATGATCATATTTTTCTATTCATTTTTTTTTTAATTTTGAATGATCATATAAAACTAAACTAGATTGGTCGTGGCTACTTTTTACAATGCCACACTTTTTTGGCTCTTCCCACACGATGGCTTTCACGCAAAGGTTATTTCCCCCTCTGTAGCCCTTTCCTGTGTATACTCATCATTTTTTTATATTAAACAAATTCCTCACGGGTAACGGTTATTACACGCACTACTTTCATTTTCAAGTTTTATTGTATATGGTTCATTTTAACGAAAGAATTGATATGAATACACTTCGACCAACGTGTGATAGACAAGAACAATAATCAAATAAATTTGTGCAAGTGTGCATTAAAGGATATCATGAGTAAAAAATGTAGAAAGTAATCTCAAATCTCATCTTAATGACTCCAAACATTATAAATCACATAAATGAAATGATGTATCGTCTCAAAACACTATCAAATAGTCACATGGATATGGAATGATGTTATGATTTGGTTATCTTAAATGTCCATCCATAAACGGTGTAAAATGAAATACAAAAATCTTTTTGTATTTTTCCAAAAAAATTATCAAAATTAAATCTTTTTGGTTTTTTCAATTTTTTCTCAAAAAAATAGAAAATATTTTTGTATTTTTCCGAAAAAATTCAAAATAAAAATCTTTTTGGGTTTTCCGAAAAATAGTTTTAAATGGAAAAATAAATACAAAAGTGATACACACTAGCAATAGGAATAAAATATCATTATGAAAAACATACATCAAATCATGTGCAGTTTTGACTAAATCTCAACTTGCTCTCTAAAATGATTAAAATCTTTCACGTGATGTGCAGGAGCATGTGAAGTATCATATGTGGGTGTGCGTATGGGAACACATGTAGTAGCATAACAAGTTTAAAGCCTAGAAGATGCACAACCCAACTTAAAGAACAATTCCCTGAGGTGACCTCTCTACTTGCAATGGGAACAAAGAAAAACGGGTCTAGTAACACCTCTCCCAAAACGATTAGGATGTAGTCTCCTGTGAAGAAATGGAAGTGTTGGTGGATTAGGTCAAGAGACATATGGATCTATCACAAACTCGGTAACTGGCTCAGGTGCAACATGGGAAGTAGACGTATCTTCACACCCTATTCCTAATCTCTTAACATTACCCAAAGCGGAACCGAAGAGAATCTTTCCAATCTTCTTAGATGTATACTCTGTAGTAACCTTGACCTCCCGGGCACGTTCGAGATCTCTCTTAAGTTGGGACACACGGGATTCAAGTTCACTCTTTTTCGACCTAAGACAATCAACTTCTCACTTAAAAATACCTTCACCATCTCGAGTTGACTCGCCGACGCCTCACATCCCCTCAAAACTTCTACTCTCTCTCCAAATCTAGAACCTTATACCTAACTCCTTATTCAAATTCTTCATCTTTAAGGCCTTGGCATATAAATCTCTTAACAATTTTGGAGATCAATTTCTCCCTCACTTTCAATTTCACTCTCACACTCACTAGAAACACTCAAATCATCATCGGGGCTCTCACGTGTACAAGTGTCCTCATCATCGTGGAACAAACTAGATATGCTCACGTGAGTAGTAAAAAAGGTAACACGCATACCATGTGATGATTCATCCCTGGAATCATTCACCTATGTGTCACTATATCTCTAGTACCAATTTGAAGAGGTAAAAATCCCGAGCTAAAAGTTCTGATAACAATTTGAAGATGCATGATATCGATTCATTATTTAATTTGCAAATTTACAATTTAAAACTTATTTAATTAGAGTCAATATTCGATCAAAATTTTATTAAACCCTAATCATGCATCTATGTGGATAAATCAAAAATTCAATCACAAATCAAGCAACAAATAAGATTCAGGAAAAAAAACCTTTCGGGTAAAATATTTTATTTCACTATCCAACGTAAATTGCAAATTTCAATTACAAAGAAAATCCACATAGACTGTAGCCTAGCACCAACAGTGAATACCCTCGAGTATCCCCAATAACCGCAGTCATCAGCAAATAGCCGCCATAAGAATCAATTCAGTAGTATAGAAATCCTTCTCTATAAGAGAAACTTAAAAAAAAAAGTGGTTTTGAGTTCCAAATTGATTCACAGACATATATGCAATCTTTTGGTGATTAAAAAAAAGTAAGGTTTTGTGCCCTAAAAGTGAAGACTAAAATTCTTTCAATTTGCAATTTTTGTTTGGCAAAAGTCTTCATGAAAAAATCTTCCAAAATAGGTATTTATAGCAAAACAAAACATTTGAGGTGGAGAAGGTCATTCTAATGACTTCTCAATGTCGTTTGAATGACATTGGATGTTGTTAGTAGCGACCTAAGAAGTTACCTATAAAAACACAAAACCGTACATGGTCATTTGATGCAATAAAGGAACTACCCTTCTCATAACCTATCAAACGACATGTGAATTCGTTAGAAGGGGTCATTTGAACAACTAATCAATGTCATTTGAATGACATTGCCTTCTCGTTTGAACGAAAAGAGCAAGAAATAATTATTTTAAAAAGCTCGCCTACAGGTCTTCCAAAAATTATTTTTACTTAAAAAAATGCCTCATTTAAAAAATAAAATCAGAAAATATCCCAATGCAATCGTAAACCAAATTTGAAACTTAAACACAATCCTTACCAAAATCAATCTTGTAGATGTCCATTGTGGAAGAAAATTGACATTCGGATCCATCGCCTTGAACAAATGATCGTGAGCTTCCTTCGACGGTTGTAGTGGTATACGACATACTCTATGTAAACTGTGGACAATGAAAATTATGTCCTTGCAGTGTCACATTAAACAAGTGTTAAAATGTCCAAGGGCATTTTAACTATTAAGTCGGAAACTTAATAACCATTTTGGGAATATAACAATTATTAAAGGATTAAATTGCAAATTTGGCAACAAAAAGGATAAATTGGTAATTTACTTAAAGTGGAACGTTTTTTTTGGAATAAAAATGTGAATGAATGCTTTTATACTAATATGGGTGAAATTATATTAAGTCCTAAACACGTGAATGATTTTGGTATAAAATCTACGTGTGTGTGAACAAAGGACTTAAAGGAGAAAGAAATAGTTTTCCAAGTGTTAATGGAAAAAAGGATGGTTAAGTTTGGTCTTTTGTCTTCGTCCTGTAAATGGGGAATAATGTGGACATATGCAAAATGTTAATCACATCAATAAAGACTCAGATGCAATTGGGAAGTGAGCAAGATGGGACCGCAGCCTTAGGGTTAAAAGCCCAAAACCACTAGCCAGAGCATATGGTGGCATCACCGGCAGTGTGAAGCCCGTTAAAGTTCGTGAATTATTAAAAAAATTTGAGAAAAAGATAATGGAATATGGAACAAGACAAGTAAAGGGTTTCATGGTTAATGTATAAAGACAACATAACTTGAACATAACAACAATTGTTCCGGTTAATGTAATGCGGGCAATTAAATTGAGAATAATGACTGATGTCTATAAGAATAATGAACTGGTTAAGTAAGGTGACTTAATGAGTAATGAAGCTACCTAATGAGGATTGGACCCATAATAATTAGGCGTGTGTGTCGTATAAGGCCCTCATGTTAAATAAATAATTCCAACACGATGTGTGCGTGTGTGTTGAAAGACGATCTTAAGTAACGGTTAATCAACTACGGTGTGAGTTAAGGAGATTTGAGTAATTATGATTTTCAAAAGTAAGCGAAGGGTTTTTCCTAACAATTGCTAATTGTTAAACCGTTTGCGTTAATGGGAAGGAATGCTAGTTTTAAGCATAATTATATAAAATGACTATTTTCTAAGGACAAAGAGAATAAACGTTACTATATAATGTTTTTGAAACAAAATGGCTTAATGCATTGATATATGTATGTTCAAAGGTATATAGGTAGATACATATACGTATTTACACATGCATGTAGTTGTAGAGTGTGAGTATCCTTTATGTCGTCGTTTCTATACTGCTTTTATATATTCCCACTGGGTATAGGCTCACACCCTTGCTTATTACGACAGGTTGGGAGAAGTTTCGTATTTTGAGGGTGTTATATAGGTAAGTACTTTATTTTCTTTTACGTTATTAGCTCTTCATACTTGGGGGTGCTCCCCATATGTCCCTCACGTTGTTTTTTTGAAACTGGAATTTTCTTGCTAAACAAATGAAATGTCAATTAAAAAAACTAGACAAGCAACATTATATACGTTGTTTCATTCCACTTCACACCTAATGCTGGGGTCAGACCGAGTTGACTACGGGTAACCCATAAATCCGAGTCGAGGAGTTTCAACTTCTCACTGTGTTTTCACTTACACATAATGTGGTAGAAAGGGACACATTAGGAGGTTTTGTTTTGATCCCAAAAATGATCCTAGGTAATGTAAAGAGATGGATTCATCAGCCAATTTTGCACAAAACAGGCAAAAGAACATGTTGTCACCTGGAGAGAGCGACGTCAAAAACAAACTGATGCTTACAAAAGCAATAGTTCATAGGTTCGGGGGCTAAGTTACGAAATGGGAAGGTCTTAGGCACCCATCCCGCCCTTTCGGTCTCTCATGGGCTTGTGTTACTATTTTTCTTAATTTCTTCATGAAGTGTGTGCATGTGTATATATAAGTGGAGATCGGAATCGCCCAACTCATATCATGAAAAAAATAGAGTGAGGTCATCCATAGGAATGTTCCCATAATAATATATTGAAACTACGATGTAGGCGTTTATCGAGATACTGATCGTTATGTTGAAATGATAATGTGTTAGATAAAACACAAATATGGATAAAAAATATAATATATATTAAATAATGTATAAATAAAAAGGATGCAAATGCAAAAATGGGAAAATTGGATGCGAGTCTCGGGTTTTAACCCGAGAAGCCTATGTAGCATATAAAGGCATCAAAGTCCATGTAGTTCGTATACGGCATAAGGGTGGGGTTTATCCAATATATTCAAAGGCTTTTTCTCTGACGATGAAGTTGATTGGGGTCAAATCGGGGCTTGAGAGCGCCCAGTGGCTACGAGATCGATTTTAGATAGTAAAATGCTATGTTTATTTGAACTTTTATGTCGATTCCTACATAGGGTGGACCATTGAAAAGGGGATTCAAAGCCCTTCGAGGATTCATCGAGATTTCACTCTGATGATAGAGTTAGTCTGAGTCAAACGGGGATCGAAAGAGACGATTTCCTTTAGGTCGGTACTCAGAGTACAACCTAGGTTTTGTTGTAAATTGAGGAAGTGCTAGGGACCTAAGGAGAGACTTAGTTAGGAGGTCCTAGAATGTGGTGTCTACAGGTTGAGTCACTAAGGTCACTAAAATCGAGAGCATCACGTTATAGTTATATGGTCTAGGAGATCCTATTTGGAGGCTTTACATGATAAACTTTATGACTCTCATTTGCTTGCACATATTACTTTTCATGCTAAATCTAAAGGTTGATTGTGTTAGCTTTCTTTACATACACTAGTTGTTCTTCATGATATATTCTTTCTAGTTGTATGTTGGTTACTCATATTCTAGTCTATGTTTCATCATATGTTTTGCTAGAATCATGACAAGTGTATTTTTAGTATTTTGTTTTTGCATTTATTGAATCGTATTAAAAAAATATAAAAAGATTTTATTTGTCCTTTGAGTTGTCTTTGTTTTTAAAATTTGTACAAAAAATTTGAAAACTCAAAAAGATTTATTTTTCGTATATTTTAGTTATACGCATTTTATGTGGCATATCCTTGTGTTTCAATCCTATATCACTCCATATCCACGTGGCTAGAACTTTTGGTTATGAATTTCAATACTTAAATTGTTCTTTATCATGCTTGCATAGAGAAGTTTGATTTCAATCTACTTAATGGATTCTCTTTTTATGTGCCTCTTCACACACATGCACGAGCTTTTTTGAACATTAACTTCTCATGTATATTTGAGCTTTGTGAGATGTTCTCCAATCAATTTTGGTATCTACATGTTTTGTGTCTATGAGGAATTTGTGCATGTAAGAACCATTGCCCGCGAGCTTTATGATTAGATTAAAATTTGAGGTTTCATGGGAAAGGGCTATGAAAAGATAAAATATCCTTTGCGAGAAAGTCACCATTGGCAATATCCTAATGAAAAGATTAAAGGTTATGAAAGGAGAAATTGCCAAAGGCCAACATAGTTTAGTTTAATCATTCAAAAGAAATATCTTCAAAAGAATAGAGAAAAGAAATTTTTTAATGTGTTTATCTTTTGAGGTTGTTTAGTAGAAGATTAACGGGATTACACAATGAATCCTAGTTATATGTATTTTTTCACGAATCTATTGATTTGTAGAATCATAAAAATTCTAGGCTTATATACATTGTCCTTGTTTATTCTTTGAGTTCACTTTTCCTTCTCACTTGAGGCGGAAGCCAAGTTGATAAAGTTTTGTGATCAAATAAAACTCCTCGAACATGTTTAATTGATTGGGTCATAACTCTTTTGTCTCTAGTTCACACCCATTCACTCCATTTACCACATTTGGTTTAGAAACATTTATGCCATGTGAGTCTGGAAAGCTTATTGTGTTTAGTGTCTTGTAGATCTTTTATATCATATATATATATATATATATATATATATATATATATATATATATATATATATATATGTGTGTGTGTGTGTGTGTGTGTGTGTGTGTGTGTGTGTGTGTGTGTGTGTGCGCGCGCCCTTACGCATTATTAATATTTTTCTGTATATTTATATATATGGTATTGTTTGTTTTGAGTCTTTGCATATGCATATAGTCCTTGTATGCTATGACTTAATATCATTATTTATCTTGTTGCGATTTTTCATTGGTATCCCATCCTCATCTTAGTTCGTTCTAGTTGATAGATTGTTCCTTATGTGGATTAGTTATTTTTGTGTTGCCAAGTTGCCTTATTGTTCTTTTATCACTATACACCATAGCATTATATAGTTGTTTTTCTTTTTTTTCTTAACCCTTATGTCATTTAGGGGGAGAATTAATTTAACTAGGGAGAAATTAATGCATCTTAATCTTTGTCTATTCCTGAACAAAAAGGGAGAAAATGGTATATAACTTTTTTCATTTGAAGAGATCTAACTTTGGGGAGACGTCCTTTGTTAGGTAGACATCGTTAGACAAATGGGAGGATTTAATTACGCAATTTATATTGTGATATTATCTATGCGTTTTATGGTGTGTTTAAGTGTGCAAGTCTACAATCATGAAATAAAGTTTAATGCAAGAAATGCTTCTCAGAATATGTGTCCGTCAAGCGTTTGTATATTTTTCTTCTTTTGGGTTGGGATTAAGTCTTTTAGATGAGCTTGACGGCCCATAGGATTTTTATTTTTGGTTTTGTCCTAGAATAGCCAAAGGGGGATATTTGTAAGGATAAATTTTCAGTTGAGTCAATTTGTATGTATTAGCTTAATTCTAGACAAAACTCTTTGAGTCATAGGATAAAAGTTGTGTTTGTGACCTTTAAAGCCTATGTTATTTTTATTGCAGACGTAGCGGCCAAGTCAAAGAGATGTCATCATATGTCGTATTTCGTGCATTGTTTTCGTCATCAAAAGTCCAAGGATCCCTTAGGTGTGAATGATTATATTATGTTGGGTCTTGGAAATTTTTATTCGGTGTTAGAACTTTTGCTAAAATATTATAAAATGACTTTATATTTTTCAAGAAAATTGATATAATTTTCCCAAGTCATTAGAATGACTTTACCAAGTCATTCGAACGAGATTCCTTATTCATTCAAACGACCATCTAACAAGGTCACTTTTGGTATGTGTTGATTTCTCATTAGAAGTCTCGTTCTTATCTCGTTCAAACTAGATGACTATGTCATTCGAATGAGATTGAATGTCATTTGAACGATCAGAGCAATTATTTGAAAAATGTCAGTTTTGAAAGAAACTTTCTCCTATAACTCCCCACTACTTTTCCAAAATATTTATGTAGTGGGGAATTACATTCTTTTTGAGAGACTTTTCCATCTTCCAAAAAATGATAAACCTTTATAAAAGTCCAAGAAAGTTTTGTATAGGATTCATGGTTTAATCCTTCAAACAAAACACAAGTTTACACCCAATTGTTTTTATGATCCAAGATTATACATGATATATGTTTGAGATCAAGTTTTGTCACCGAGTTTGTAATTCTCTACATCATTGAGATTGTTTCTTAAGGAGTTTGTTAGTGTGCATATGGTGGACTTTGTAAGCATGATGGTAGTAGTGCCTCATCGGTGGACTCTGAGACATAGTACGACTCTTGCATTATCACTAGACATAGGTCGAAGGAATGAATAGTATCAAGGTTTGCGAGGGCGTCGAGTCATTGAGTAAGTCTTATGTCATGTCCTTGTATTAAAATCTTACTTAATGGACTTATGGATGGGACGCCTGAGGTTTTTCCTATTGTGAGTTTTTCTTATACATCGTGGTATTGTGGTTGTGTATTTTATGTTACAAATTCTCTCCTAGATGTATGCATAAGTTTAACAAGATAAAATTGGCCTAATCATGAAGATGATGTAATTGGTGCTTAATTAATTTGAGTTGTGTAAGTTTAAGAAAAAGTTTAATTTGGAAAAATTCATGTTTAGTGTCGTTTGTATAAATTTGAACCCGAATTGAAGTCTTGTTTAAGAGGAGATAATTTAACTTGAAGAAATTAAAAACTCTAATTTTTCGGAAACCATCATCACACTTTTTAAATTGGTATTAAAGCATAATATATAATTGTAGGCCCCTTACATGTGTATACGGAGAAATATTTATCAAATCCATAAATTTTAGTCATGTCAACATATAAACGAGCAAAATCTATCCTTGTGAGTGTTTTGTAAGAATATTTCTTAGTTCTTTTTTGTTTAAAATGGAGTTACATGTAGACTTTTTGAATATGATCACGAAGGAATTTCTCCCAAATTTCAATAAGTTTCACGCTAGACTATTTTAGTAAATATCTATTTATATAGATTGCAATTATATAGTTATGCCAATACCATTGGGACACATTTAACCACTTTACCAATATAGGCACGGAAACAAGTTTTACTTCATTAAGTCCATGGTTAAGTAAGCACATTTTGAGCGTATTCTACGCTGAGCATGTGACTATAATCATAAATATGTAAATTTCATATTATGTGAATCACGTGCAACCCATATTAAGTGTATGTCACTAATAACATTCTAGGAATAGATGTCAAACATGTAAGATTTTCAATTGAAGAGTCATATATCAATAATGTAAATATTAACTCAACTTATAATTTAGACAACATGTTCTACTCGTGTACCAAGAGTCAACATATAATGACCTAACATATAAATGGAAATATGAGGTGTTGGCTAGAAAAACATTTTAATAGGAGGGTGAATTGGGATTTTATTTCATTACTCGAAAATAAAACTTATCTTTTTTTTTTTATTAGGATAACTATAGTAATTATATTTAAAAAACTAATCAACAAATAATATGAGTAATAAAAGGAGAGTTGGGATATTTTTCATAGTAATTTTTTATGTGGTTAATCCTTGTCTACATCCATGCACAAGATGGTACTTGGGTAACTTCATTATTTTTAGTTCAGTAAGGTGAAACCAACACCTTACAAGTAATCCATAAAACTTGTAATTACAACCACTAAATTAACAATCCTCCCTTTCTCAAGCAGACACGAGAAAACTCAATAACACCTTTGCTTGACTCATCATAAAATGTCACTATCGGTCATGAAAATATTACACAATAAATGAAAGTAAAAACTGATTGTTGATTTAAGGCATTCTTTCGGTTTAAAGAAACTTCTCTATATAGAAGAATACATGTTCTTTTGTTGTCAATCTAGTGGCTCGAGAATTTCAAGTGTTCTTCACATGGTTTTAATCTCAGGTGAATAAGAGATCATTGGATTCTAAATTGTTAGGGAAACTCAAATCAATTTCATGATCCAATCGCTACATGAATCCTTTAAGAAATTTAATTCGTCCTAAATATTGTACATATAACCCTTTATTCTTGCGCATTTTATCCCCCTTTTGTACGAACCAGAGTGGGACTAATGACCATAGATACAATCCCTCAAGCTCTCTCTCTACTGTGTAAGCCAACAAAGTTTCAGCTAGGGTTACTATTATCCATCCCTTTACAAAGTAGAGGAAGACCTCTATATATAGTGATTGGGGGGTGTAATGTACCCCACAAGAATTCAATGAGCATGTGTATGAGGATCGAACCAGTATGATGATGACACCTGGATGATCTTATGTAGATAATGATGACCAAAATATTCCCTCGCGTGAGGGGGATGATTCGGTTATAACTGATTTTCCCACATGTTCCAAACCTTATATGTTCTTACAAATGCTCGGACTTGTGTCCTTGACTGATGTAACCTCGACCTGGATGACTACGAGGTTGGTGAAGTCCGATAATGTTGCTTTGTCTTATCAATAGCCATGATGACCTCGTCCGATGTAATACCCCGTACTTTTATTGATATTTATTTGTGGGATTAATTAAATTAAATGTGAATTAATTGAGAATTAATCCGGATATAATACTAACGTGATGTGAGTTGGTATTTAATTATAATGTGTATATATGGCAGTATATGAATATTTGAAATATTAAAATTGTCACGAGATTGAAATACGGCAATTTGGGAAATTTTGTTGGGAAGCGTGTGACAGTCCCGTCAGAAATGTAATAATTTTAATTAAAAAGTGAATTTTATTTTTATCAACTGTATGGTCATTTTGAGTGCACCAACTAGTTCGAAAGGGTCGAAATAGTCAGAAAACACTAGTCAGGGATTTAATTTGGGTCCCGGGGCATTTTTAGGCCATACCGGCAACCCAAAAGGGTAGTTTGGTAATTTCGGAATTTTGGGAATTAAAACCCACGAAAATTAGAAGTTAAAATCTGATTTAGTCTTTACCCACTAACCCATTACCAACACTTAACGGATTAGAGGGCTACGGGGGTTTCATGAGAAGTTAAGAGAAGTTCCCAAAAGAGAAAACCTTAACCTTCATCTTCAACCTTCAACCTTGGGAGAAAAGGAGAGAGAACAACCTTCATCAATTCAACACCAAATTCAGAGAATAATCCAAGGCAAGTGGTTTAATTACGTTATTTGCAACGAATGTTTCTTCCATGCTTAGACATTTATGAAAATTGCATTGTTTTGGGAGATTGATAAAAACCCATTGAATTGGAATTAGAAATTCACATTTTGATAAGGAGACTGCATGTAGAATTGTGTTTGGGTAATTATTCTGATAAAAATACATCTTTTATATCACAAAAACGGATTTAATTATGTCTATTGAAGACTGTAAATTTCTAGGGTTCATGTTCATGAGATTTGGGGAAAATTGGGGGATTTGATGATTAGATGTGGTTTAGGATTATTTGACCCCATATAAATGTTGTAATACGATTTAAGTATGTTTAGGAATGTTTAGAAACCTTGAAATACTGTTAGAATGACGTTTAGATGAGATTAGAGGTGAAGAAAATTGGGAAAAACGTAGTACAAGAATTTTGGGCTCGAACTCTCACTCATTAGAAGGCCTGCCCGGGTCGTTCGAACGAGCTTCTAACGAGTTGACAATTTGACTTCTAACGAGTGGGATGTTCGTTCGATGCCTTTCGTTCGAATGAGATCTCGTTAGATGGCCACTTCGTTCGAACGCACTCTCGTTCGAACGACCTCTCGTTCGAACGACCTCGTTCGAACGAGACTTCTAACGAGTTGACAGATTGGCCTTTTTGGCCTGATTTGATTTCTAATGTCCCGTAACCTGGTTTAATTGTAAAGATAACATTCCCTTGATGACTAATTAATATAGTTGGGATATTTGGGATATATTGAGGAGTAAAACATAGAAGTGTGATTGGAACCAAATGAAAATTGTGGATTAGGACGTGAGTGACTAATTACGATGTGAGAATAATTGACGATTTAAATGTTTGTATTAACCAGGGATGTGTGAATTGCGTACATTATAAGTTGGTATAAGAATGAGAAGTATACCACTAATAAATTATGGTAATTACTAATATGTGTGCATGCTTAGTATATGTATATAATTTTATGTGTATGACATACCTACCATACTTGCTATCATGGGAGGTTTGCGTTCGCTTAGGACTATCTACTCTTTGTGTGCCTATGGGGGGATTTAGATTGGTACCTCAAGAACATAGGTCAGAGAAGGACTTATTGGGAAGTTAATAAGACTGCTGATCGTGGGAGCGTAGGTATGTGCGTGACCCATGTGATGTGACTGTGTTCGCCTCCATTGTATGTGATTGTTGTTATCTGAAAACGATTCCTGAGAGATTCGAAATGCGTAATCCTTATGTACGTGATGTACCGGGATGGATAGCAGAGTATGTGTGCATCGCAACTTAGTCTCGGGTGCTTGTATTGTATATTCATGACGTGAATAATATACGCTTAAATAATGAGAACTTTCATGTTGGTATTGTAAGTATAATTATGGTAACGCTTTAAGAAAATAAAAAGGGATAACCTGTAGTGAATTGTATTGCAAATAATTGAGAATTCGAGTTTAAGTAAAACCTCTATTTAATTGATAACGTTAGAATGTATGATGGGAATCGAGTAAAAAGGGGCAGAACTTATGACGGTTTAGTTAGATATGAATGTCACTTAGATGGGTATGGTACGTTAGGAGTGCACAATTAGTCGAGAGGTGAGGATTTCATGTGAGTGCACGTCCTAACATGTATTTTGCATTTATTGTTTTAATGTCATTAAAACACTTGCTATTTTTAAAATACTCCCCACTTTCGGGCTCTGACCCATTTGCTTTCAAATCTATTTTTTTTGTAAAAGACTTTTAGGTGCCTAGCCACAAGGACACCATGCATAGGATTTCCATTCAGGTGACGAGTTGTAGCGGTTGTGGAAGTTACAGGGCCTTGCTAGTAGACGCTTCTTTTGTCTTGACTCCATATTCAGTTTCATCATTTGTAGGGCATGTCGCCCATTTCTATTAGAGACATTTCTTATTTCAGTTATTCAGATCTTTGGCATGTAATTAATTCAGGATTCACTGTTTTATTTATTTCAGTTGTGGGATTGTTGTGAGGAGTTTATCTCCGGACTTACTATTATTTGTTGGTGACCTTATTGAGACTCTATGGTGTATGGTTATGTTACTCTTTCATTGTTCTTTCAATGCATGTTAATCAGACTTATTTTAAAATTTGACATCTTACTTTTTAAATACTAGGTGGTTAGTAATTATTAAAAATGTTTTCGACAGTGATGCTATTAACTGAACCAACTTGGCATTTTGTATTAATTTAATAAAGGAGTAGCTACCCGGTATTTAATTAGTCGGGGTGTCACATCCGAGAAGACTGTGCATAGAGGTGAGATATGATGTCAGCTTAAGTAGAGTAGGACGTTGACACTAAACTGTCCACATAAGGCACTGCTGACCTCGGCTGTTGCAGAGCCGACCTTGCAGAATATAACCTTTCTGATGGCAGTTGTGATACCCTAAATGCACATTTTTTTAGGTCTAGCTTCATACCATACTTGTTGAGGATAGTGAATATCTCTTTTAGATCACCGATGTGTAACTATGGCTTCAATCTCTTGACTAACATGTCATCTACATACACCTACATATATTTTCATATCTTATCCTCAAACATGGTAATAAAAATTATCTAGTATATGGCTCCGGTGATT
Source organism: Sambucus nigra (assembly GCA_949130495.1). NCBI lineage: Eukaryota > Viridiplantae > Streptophyta > Magnoliopsida > Dipsacales > Adoxaceae > Sambucus > Sambucus nigra. Next base: position 190,441,519 of record OX422210.1, on the reverse strand, counting down.
TTAGAAAAATGGCATCACCTTGTAGAAATAAGTTCCTTGGTCGATTATCAATGATGTTTTCTCCTCGTCGCCTTGGTGAATTCGAATATGTTTATAGCCAGAGTACTCATCCATGAACGATATCATATCATGGTATTCCATTTCATTAACCAGCATTTCAATCATAGGGAGTGGGTAACATTTCTTAGGACATTCCTCGTTCAGATCCAAATAATCCACACATAGTCTCTACTTTCCATTCAACTTTCTAACCATCATAACATTGGATAAACACTTGGGTTACTTGACCTCCCAAAAAAAGTGGGGATCGAGTAACTTCATCATCTCAGTTTGTGTTGCTTGATTCTTTTTTTGGGCTAAGTACCTCTTCTTCGACCTTGCTGGATCAACTTTCAAACATTGAGTCATTACTGAGGAATCTATGTTTGACATATCTTCACGATCCTATACAAACATGATGTGGTGATTTTTGTAGAAAGTTAACTAACTATTCTCTCATGTGGTTAGTTAAGGAAGATATCATATGCACTATCCGTTTCAGTCATGTATCAAATAAAATAATTGGGATCAGATCCTCAATTAACGATCCTCTAGTTATTTTTTCTCTTAGTTCCAACCCATCGATTTGAAGCGATTCTTTATTATTCTTCGATCATGTGAAATAATAATTCCATACATGACACTAGATTCAACACATTATTCTCATTATGTTCAGTGTTGCAAACCAAAGGATAGGGATTTAAGACTACCACGCCCAATCAACTCAGTCTTATTTTTCTTATCAAGACATTATGTGATGATGGTGGCCTAACTTTAAAAAACTCCACTTGTAATGTGATAAAATTTAGGATTTTTCCCATGGTGATGGGTAGATCGGTTTCTCATTCAAAGTACACTTGGTCCTTTGATAAGCCCAAAGGTGGTCCTTTTATTAGCCTTAGTCGAACTTATTCTAACTAAATATTTTTGAAGCAATCACAACATATGATTTCTGATCAGCTATTTGGGTCTAGCGTAATTCTCCCAGCGATCCAGTTGGATTTGAGTACCTCAATCCAAATAGGGTCATTATGTGTCTTGATCAAGTCATGAGTATTATTTGGGTTAAAACTATAGTCTCTTAATTTTCAAGGGGCTTAGGAGTTTGGATTAGCATTAGTTCTCATTTTTTGACCGTGTAAGACTTTTAGGCGAAGTGGGTTCTCATTTGGGTGTAAACCCACCCTCATATCATGCCCATCCCCTAACATCATTCGACTCTTCTTGTCTACGATGATGCTATGGGGATGGTCTTCGACTATGATAGTCCTTCGATTTATTAGTTCAATAATCTTCCCTTTTGTCCATTATTTCCATAAACTACTTCAAATGTCCTTGCTAGACTAATGAATCTATTAATTCTTTAGGTGAAGACAATTGTTTGTATCATGCCCGTAGTCATGGTGGAAGTTATAGTATATGAGGACCGATCGAATCGCGTTTCATCCTTTATTGTGCTTCCCTCTGGGGTTTGTCTTTTCTTAGCCCATTTGTCTTTTGTAACCCCTCTTCCACCTAAGGATGAACTAGGCAGTTGATATAGTCATTTTCATGAATATTCTTCTCCATTGTCTGCATTAGATGTTTCATATTATTTGGAGGGTTTTTAGATAATTAGTAAATAGTACTCCTACTATATAGGCTTTATAAGAATGCTAACATGGCCACCCACTCTTTCGGGTGGTCAATTAAGAAAAGTTATCGTTGAACCGCTTGACGAATTCACTCAAGGATTTATTTTAGATTTAAAGCACATTGAATAGGCCGGTAGTCATCTTTTTATAGACCCGGCTATAGATGAAGTGGCTAATAATACAATCAGTCAACTCTCTAAAATAGGTAACTGAGTTTGTAGGTAGCATATAATATAAATCTTGATCGAACCACTCAGTGTGGTGGCAAAGGCATTACACCTGGTTAGGTATAAAATGACTAAGAATCTATGTACACCTTGTAATTGTCTACGTGGTCCTATGTATTTGACATTTCACATATCGCATTCATCAGAGTGAGATTGAATCTTAGAGGCACTTGATAGTTCAAGATATCGAGATTAAATGGCGATGCGGGAACGATATTTCCATAATTGACAGATGTGATAGGTGGATCAATCCTCCTCAATATAGATGATCTTTGGATCATAAAGGAGATTGATGCTAGAGGAGCTGGAGGAAGGGGTAGGGAACCTCATCTTTTTCATTCTGATCGACGAGGACCTCATGGTTGACCTGATGTTCAAGATCTTGAGGAGGGGGTTGGGTTGCAACCTATCCAGGATTTGGACCAATTTCACGTGGAGGTACTCTTTTTGCTTTATAAATGAATGGATGACCTCTGTGACCTGATGTCTATTCATGAATTTAGAACTTATCAGTCCCACAGATGATGCAAATTATGCTGAGGTGAAAAATGGAACACATAACACAAAAATAATAAAGATAAGTTTAAGAAGGTAGAAGTAATGTAACAAGAACATAGTTTGTATTTGGTTTTACTTGATGACCTACGTCCACTTGACATAAGGACATGAGAGGAGATTTATTAATTTAGGAGTAGTAGTGATTACATGGAACTAGCTAAGTGCCTTTTTCTAGCCAAACCTGGATTTATATATCAACCTTATATCGAGGGTCCTAAAATACCGTTCCCACCACTCGAGGAAATAGTTTTTCATGTGTTACACGTGGTTGTCTCTTAAATACTTGGTGAATTAAACATTTCCTATTGTAGTCCCATTTTTCGTACGTGTACTTTAGGTTGAAACATTTTTTCCAAAAATTAAATCTTTTTTTTTAATAAGACTCAAATAAATAAAAAAATATATTACAAAGAGATACACATATCACAATGCTAGCAAGATATATATCAAGAAGCAAAGACTAGCGTATGACAAACATAGCTAACACAATCATCCTTTAGATTTAGCATGAGAAGTATCATGTGAAAGGAAACGAGAGTCATGAAGTTTAATTCCTAATGCCACTAAGTCCAATTTCCTAACCCAAGTAGGTGTGAAAAAATTCATGGGGATTTTGGGAACCCAAACGACTTTATTACTAAACTTCCTAGGAGCATTTTAAAGGTCATGGAAATAACACCTAAGGTGACCTTTCCTACCACAATGCGAACTTGTGTAAACACGACAAGGAACAGGACATTTCAATCTACCTTTTCTAATACCCTGGGATTCGGTTGACGGTCTAAAACAAACTATCGTTTTGGCTTTAACATTTAAAGCACTAGAACACTATAAGCCACTACCATCACTATTCATACTACTTGAGTCTTTTAAATTATTTTTCATCTTGAAAATTTTAGACTCAAGCAAAGAATTAGACTTCTCAAATTTTGGTTACTACTTCTTTAAATTTTCAATTACCCCTAGAAGGTTATCACCCTCCCCCTCAATGGGAACAAACTTTTCCATAAAGTCTTCTCACGTGCCTTAAATTCATTCATCAATATATTTTCGTCAATGGGACAAACCCTAGACTTTTTAAAGTCCTCTAACTCTTTTTTCAAAACAAGGAATCTATTTTGACTCTCTTCCTTGACCAATTTCAAAGATTCAAAGTTCTCATACAAATCCACAAACTTCTCACGAATGATATCTCTTTGAGCTTGAAACATATGCAAATATTCAATCATATGTTTAAAATGAGAATTTTCTTTTTCAAGAATTTCAATTCATTTTACAAACTTCAAATTCAACAGATTTAATTCGTCAAAACTTTGATAATCCATTGAGAGAAAAACAAACCAAGAATGATAAACAAACATGACTTACAAAAGGCACAAAACATGGATCTACACAATAAAGAAGTGTTTCTAGCTCTGATACTAATTTGTAGGCCCCTTTTTCTTATGTGTGCTCTAGGTGAAAATAATTTTTCAAAAGACAAACTTTTTTCCAAATTTTAATTGGTATTATCTTGTTAATATTGACCATGCATCAAGGTGATTAAGCAAGTAAAATAAATTAAAGTCCATAATGCCGATGTATGAGGAAACCACTAAAGGAAAAAACCTATGACAGCCCAAGCCAGACAATCAATATTATAAGGTTTTACAAAGTATAAACAGTAGACTTACTCAACAACTCGATACCCTACAAGACTTGACGCTCTTCTATGCTTCAACCACTCCTCCACAGTACAATGCAAAAATCCTTCCACGCTAGGTCCACAACACACGAGTAGTCCTGTGCCTAGGTATCCACCGATGCAGCTTTGGCAACCGTCTATGATTCAGAAATTGAAGTCCACCGCTTCTTCACCGCAAAACTCAACGAAACAATATTCAAAGAATGAACAAACTCCATATGGTGCTAAACACAAGATCTCTATTGCATATGTATATGAAAGATTGAATCTTGAGACACAAAAGATGTTTTTAACTTGAAAAACCTTTGTAAAGAAGTGTGAAAAAACATAATTGTTCTGTTCGGTCAAACTGGTTCTGCACCACTGAAATTATGAGAAGAAATTGCCTTAAATAAATAAATTAAGTTGGCGTATCGTTAGAACAAGATTTGTATGTTGTTCGAACGATATATCCATATCTTTAGATCGAGATGTCCATATTATTTGAATGATAGTCACATGTCGTTTGAACGACTGTTAAAGTCGTTTGATCCTTTGAAACACGAGGGAAAGATATACATGACTCTAAAGTGAGTTTATCTTAGAATAAACAAAGTTAAAACCTTTTTAAAAAATTTAACATTTTAAAATCATTTTTAACCAAAATAACATCCTCAAAACATTTTCGAGTCCCATAAACATTATGCATTCATACCTGTGAGTATCTTGGAATGCAATGTGATCTAAAGACATGAAACGTGCACCAATAAACACGGCATGATCTATCTTGAAGCTCGGTCATAACATCATCAAACAACATGTCTAGACTATATGAGAATCATGACAAGTAAAAATATATCTATGACTCAAATTGGATTTTGTCTGGAATAATGCCAATACATACAAATTAACACTAGTTGGAAATTTGTCCTTACACCTATTAGTTAGGGTAATGGCCTATCATAATAATGAATGTGCATTGTTCTTGAACTAAAACTCATTTTATTGTTCTTATCTTCAATCGCATAATCGCCTAGTGAATGGGTAGGATTGTTCGGTGGAATCTTCATAAGCGTTCGTATTCTCCAACCAAAATTGCCTCATTTTTGTAGTTGAAATGATTCAGTGATGCTGTTAATTAAGGAGAGGAGGTCGAAATGAAAATCATCGAAATTCATGGCATGGTGTTAGTTGTTGAGAAACCACTGACTTCCTTTCCAAAACGAAGGAAAAAATAAGGCTAAATCTCAAGTGCAATGAGATATGGTTAAGAAAGTATATAATCCCTAAGCAATAAAGAAAAATTCGAAAGGCAAGTGTTTTCATTAGAAGCAACTACACCATTGATAGGAATGGTGTAAAATTTTCTTATCACTTTAATGAAAAGTAAAAGGTAATGGTTTTTACTCCTTAAAATTAGAAACATGATTTGTGTTCCAGTCTATAGGAATCTGGTGTGTAGATTCGAGAGCCACAAATCAGGTCGACACTTATTTGCAAAGGTTCCATGAAATAGAGTAGCTACTTAAAGGAGATATGCTCCTAATGATGGGAAATGAGAATAGGCGTCGATATTATCTATAGGACATTTATTTACAAATTTTAGTGGAGACAAAAATGTAATGATGGAAATTTTTTATGAACTTGGTTTTAAAAGAAATATTTTCGGTTTCTAAGTTGGTTTTGAACAAATATTTGATTATTTTAATAAAATTCTTTTTATTAACATTGGAAAATCTTTTACATCTATTCATACATTGGAAAATAATTTATACATTAAAAGGATTTTCTCACTGACATTGTTAAATATTGAAATGAATAATTGTAATGAATAATCACTAAAGATAAAGTTTCCTTATTAGTTGAACTAACACATAAATTGGAACTTGTGCTTAGGTAAACTTCATCTAAAAATAATTAAAAGACTGGTATAAATGGATAATTGAGTTCATTAGAAGTTGAGGAATTTATACCTATGTATCCTATTTCGAAGGTAAAATGACCAAGGAAACCTTCATGCCCAAAGGCTATAGTTCCCAAGATGTGTTGTGATTGGTTCATTCTAATTTATGTGGTCCTAAGACAATCTGAACAAGATTACTATATTAATATCATTGATTATTACTCAAGGTATGAATATGTTTACCTTATACACCACAAGTTTAAAGTCTTTTATATAAGGCTAAGGTGGATAATATGTATAGGAAACTAAACCAAATCATATGATTTGATCATTGGGGTGACTAAAGTGTCAGAATCATTTATTAGAGGTGATGGTAATATCCCAGTTAACTGCATGTACATGAGATAAGGATTATGACTCTTTTAGATATGGTAAGTTTTGGGGTGAGTTATTCAAGACATCTATATACATTCTGAACCTAGTTCCATATAAATCGATCTATTTAGGCCCCGTCGAAATGTGTAATGGTTAGAAGATAACTTTTGGAAATGTTAAAATCTAAGAGTTCCCAATACATGTGATGCAAAAGGAGCTAAGGAAGTTGATATTAACGACATAATTGTGTCTCTATGGCCCAAAGGTTTTAAATATGCTTTTTTATATTCCTAGGCATAAAAATATCATTGGCATACCAATGTATGGTTGTTGGAAGAGGATTATATAATGAATCACTTACCTAGGAGTAAGCTAGGATTATAAGAGATTACTGGGGAACATCAGATTACCAGTGTTGTTAAACCACAAATACTTAAAGAAATACAACCCAACATTATTAATACATTACCTAATGGTACGGGAGTATTACCAATAATCAACTAATACTGGATTACAAGTGGAGGCACATCATAGTGGGAGGGAAAGGAGACATTTTTACTGTTTAGTGTTTTTGGATGAACATTTTAGTGACATCCCAAGGCAACACGAAACATATCCCAGGAACTACAGCGAGGCATTCCAAGACAAGGAATTCGAGCTTTTCCTTAAGAGTTTAGATTCCATTATGGATTAAATTCAAATTAGGTTTGGGAACTTGCATACTTGATGATGGGATAAGATTGATCTGATAGAAGTGTATCTACAAAAGGAAAAATATGGATATAGGAGTATATAGAAACCTTCATGGCAGGACTTACTATGAAATGATTTACTTAAAAAGATAGGGATTGAATATGAGCAAACCTTCCCACCAGTAGCCATGTTGAACTGTATTAGGATTCTGATAACGTCAAGACTATGTTTTTGAGTCATAGTATTGACGAATGCATTTATATGGTGCAATACTAAGGATTCATAGTAATAATTCAAGAATGCAAAGTAATTTAGTTTAATAGGTCCATTTGCGGTCTTAATTTAACGTTAACATCTTGGAACATTCGTCTTAATTAGGCAATTTAGCATTTGTTTTTTTAAAAATTGAATACTACTTATTTATTTTAAAATCATACCAAAATATGGTGGTATTTATGGTACATCTTATGGATGATATTCTCATCAGCGGGAATGAGGTGGGTATATTATCTTATATAAGAGTGTCTTTGTCCAACTTGCTCGATATGAAAAACTTAGGACAATCCAGTCACATCCTAGGGATCGAACTTTATCTAGATCGAATAAATATGATACTGGGCTTATCCCAATTCCCTTATATTGATGATGTGCTCATAAATTTTACCATATGGGATTCCAAGAAAGTATTTGTTCCCTTTAGGAATGGAATCACTATATATAAGGATCAATGTCCAAAGAATCTTGATTAGATAGAGAGGATGGGGAATATGCCTTATTCTTCGATGGTAGGCAACCTAATCTATACCATATTATGTAATAGACTTAATATATGCTTTTTCATTAGTTGGATTACTAGAATTTAGTCTAATCTAAGTAAGGATCACGAGACCATAATAATGCACATTCTGAATTACTGAAACAGACTACTTATTATATACCGATTTACTCAATGTACAGTCATATACCTTTGGGGTACAAAGAGACTATTTTCATTGACATAAGTATGCTAGGTTTCCTACCTTAATGTATATATGTTTACTATATTAGGTAGATCTATTAGTTGTAAGAGTGTGAATTAATCAAGTGTGACTGGCATCAATATAAAGGTCAAAGTTGTTGCTACTTCATAGGCAACTAAAGAGACTATATGGCTTAGGTAACTTTCTAAGTGACTTGGTTGGGTTTCTATATCATAACCAGTCATTAATTTGTATTTCTCCAATAGCAAAAACGATTGCAAATTCAAGAGAACCCAAAACCCATAAAAGAGATAAGAACATTATGCATATGTATCACATGGTTTAAGGAATCAAACAAAGGAGGTGATAAGTTTATAACCAAGATTTTATGGATAAAAACTACTTAATCCATCTAAAACTGGGACTACTGACTCTCAAGTCAGCATATTGGGTGTACAATGCATAGGCACATGACTGCGAGACGAAGTGGGAGAATGTTAAAGTTTTATTCTTAAAGCTATGTTTAACTGAAAATTATTATTTATTAATATGGATTTTCTTAACTCATTTTGAGATATAAATCACGTTTATGGAAATGACTTATATTTGTTTTAAATATATTTTATATGTCAACCAATTGTACTTAGTAGGGATTTTGGTGAGTTGGATTTAACCTGATCACACAAATTCGGAATCTAGTGCAATTGAATTGTTCATACCCTAGATAGGGAGTTGACATCTAATTGATAAATTTAATTTTATATTCTTAGTAGTTTGTCATGATTATGGGAACCTGCTTGATTTTTTGAGAACTTTTATAATAGTTCAAAGAGGATTCTTTGGTATCAAGAATATATTGAACTTGGTCAATAGTGAGATTCGAATCTATATACTTACAAGATTTAACTTCCATATCTCACAAGTTTACAAAGGGTGTATAGATTTTCAATCCCTGGTATTATGAGGACTGGAATTGCTTTGATTTGATATGGGTGAGATTCAATTTATTGGGTCAATACTCTCGAGATTGGGAAATCATTGTGTGCATATGTTTGAGCTCAAATTTAAAAGGAATTCACGTCTAAGAGTTATTCGGGATTGTGATACCCATTGCTAAGATTATAAGTTTTTATTCTACTATTAAACCTTATCAGTGGATTTATAACTAATGGGGTATCAAATAAGTTAAGTTTGAGATCATGAAATAAATAAGATATTAGTCAAAATCAATTCTTAGTAAATTCAATTTAACAAAGCGGATATTGAATACTTAATGCGGGAATCACATTATGTGTTATCAAAATTCGCAAGTAAGGCCTCACCTTTCGAGTAGTTTTGAGATAGTTAATTACAGTACAATTGTAATTATTTAGTGAAATTAGTTACAATTAAATAGAAAAGAAAATATATTTTGCAGGATAATTTGATATTTTAATATTTCTATTTAGAATCCAATTCAATTATTTGCCTCTGGGTCTCTAATATAACCCATACACCAAGTACCAAGCCAAAAACTACTTGGAAACCTTAATTGTACAAATACCAGTTCATGTACATATATATATATATATATATATATATATATATATATATGGGTTCTTGGAAAGGGGAGTCAGTTTCATTAATACTCATAAGGGTTAGAGAGAGAGTTGGAGAGAGAGAAAATCATATTCACATTTTTGTGATGGGTTGAGGAGAGAGAATGTAAATTTTCATTTATTTCTCCAAATTTTCATCTCTGAAAATGGACACACACCTATCTTGCTTTGACTGGATCATATACTAGAATATTTAAGGTGTTTTTCACATCCAAGCAAGGATTACAATTGGTTGATTATTAACATCATCTTCTCCATCAACTAGGTTTTGGTGATCTAAACCCCAAATCTAGTTTATGCCATGTTTACCTTGCAAAATATGATCGATAAAAGTCTTTAAAATCATTTATTTATCATTAATCCCCTACACAGATGCCAAGTCCTTTCCTTCTTGTCATATTGTTTGGAATCTTAGGTTTACATTAAGTTGGTGTATCATGACCATAGGGTCACTCGTTGACATATATTTTCTACTTCCTTAAATAACATTGACATTGGATATTAGGAATTCCATTAGGAGAAATCAAACCTATAGATTTAGCAAACAACTAATGTGTACCTATCTCTGTGGCTTTTTATTTAATCGTGCTATGCTACATGTAAAAAAAATTCAAGTGAGGACAATCTTTTTTTGTCTTTCGGGGGTCCATTTTATTCACTTGTAGCACCTCATTGAGTTTCAAACTTTGTACCATCAATTTTCCCCCCTTTATATAGGGACATAAAGTAACATCCATGGTGGAGTTTAAATCACCACTGAAATAACCTAATCCATTTAAGTAGTGAATCATGTCTTTATGTGGTAGGCATATATATCAACATTTAATGCGCTTAGAGTGGGTCTGTTTATAATCCCATCGTATTCCTTTGATGCATCATCTTAAAAAAGTGATCTTGATGTTATGATGCTGATAATTCCTCCACAACACATTTAGTTTTATAAACCCGAGAGGGTAGGATCTAGGTTACCAGTATGCGGTGGGAAAGCATGCGTGAGTTCACAAAAGCATTGATACTTAAAATATGTTGAATTCAAAGTAACCTTAGTGTTCCAAGGTTATTATACTAATTTTTTATATATACACATGTTTCATTAAAATCGCTTTAGTCTCCATTTACAAATATATCTAAACTAATATGTGAGATTATATTATCTTTAGAGTGTGGTGGTTAGGACTACTCTAGTAAAAATTTCCCACATCATTTAAAAGAATTTGGTACAGAATAAAAGGATTTAACTTCTCCATATACAGACGTTCTAAAATGCATTCATATTCCATATCAATTCGGAGTGAAACATTTCCAACTACTAGCTAGTATAAGATAGTTGATTCACCTTCTCCCCTTAGGCATTCATAGTTAATGTTCAAGGTTTTATTTAGTTTACAAGTATGTCCCTTGCACGAGACAATTTTTTCAGTGCAAGAGTTATGTTGGAAATGATGACCCCCAATTTTTAAGATTTACCAAAAGTAATTTCAATTTTCTTTAAAGATGTGAAATAGAGATGGTTTAACCAAACAACCAGATAAACCAAATTTTAATTTCTTCACAAATTAAAACAAAAGTAAACCAAATTTTAATTTTCACAAAATTAAAATTTTACTCAAAATCAAATTTGTGAATTTTTACTTTAAGCCCAAAACTTCAATGTAATACAAGTCCTAGAAATTTTCCTAACAATAAAATATTCAATTTGAAATTTTAGGCCAAACCAAATTTTATCCAATAAAAGTAATGACTTGAATTAAATTAACCTTTACCCAAATTGAATTTGCACCAAATTAAATATACCAATTTTATCTTTTTACCTAAGCATGCATCTAATGTGATTTTGCAAAAGATAAAATAAACAAATAACCACTACGCCGCGATGTACGAGGAAAAACCCACAATGGAAAAAAACCTCGGATAACCCTAGCCTCAAATCCACTAAGTACGATTTTACAAGTACAAGATAGTAAGAATTACAACACTCGACTTGACTTTATCCAAGCCCCGACGCTCCTTCTTGTACACACCCCTGCCTAGCAAATAACCACGAAGATCCACCAGAGACTTGGAATCCACCGATCGAACTTTTAGGAACCAATCAACCACACACGATGCCTTTCACCATGTGAGAATGCCGCAGCAAAACAACGAACTTCTTCTTTATGGGATGTAGAAGAAAACCCAAACGAACTTTTTAACTCGGTAGAGTAAAACCCGGTGCCAAACACTCCAAGCGATATATATATATATATATATATATATATATATATATATATATATATATATATATATATATATATATATATATATATATGTGTGTGGTAACTTGGAATAAACAAACTATGGGTGTAAACAAAAATGATTTGGAATAATGTTCTTGAAAATGCAAACACTTAAAACATGATGTTTTGAACTTAGAAATTTTCTCTCTCAAAAAGGTGTTTAGAAAAAGTCAAAAGTTAGTTTTCAAACATGGTTCCCGTACATATAACTTCTGTCAAGAGTTAGTGGGTAAAAGTAAGTAGGAACATGGGGAAAACTGATTAAAACTGCCAAAAAAATTCCGGCAAAATATCTCATTCGAACGAGATTTTCGTTCGAATGAAGTCTCGTTCGAATGATACTTCTAACGAAGTTCTAGTGGCCAAGTGGGAAAACTCATTGGCAAACTCGTTCAAACTACATTCTCATTCGAACAAAAATATCGAACGATGTTCCAGAATGCTTAAAATTCGATTATTAGTCCAAAAACTTTATTGTAAAGTTTTAAAGAAACCTTCTGAAAATAAAACTCAGTTTAAAATAAAATTACACCCAATAAACAATGTTCGAAGCTCCTATATATATATATATATATATAATGCACTCATACCTTAGGAGTAATTGGAACTAATGTTGTTAACGTAGAAACGAGGCACAATCAACTCGGAATAAGATGAAGCTTTATTAACTTGGTTGCTACGTCATCAACTAACACGTCATAGGGTTGAATGGATAAACTTGAACAATATCCTATGACTCAAATATTTTTGTCCGGAATTGAGCCAACACAACATTGAGACTCAATAGGAGACTTATTTCCTTACAAATCTCCCCCTTTGGCTATTCCAGGACAAAAACCAACAAAAATCCTAGAGGGCCGTCAAGCTCTACTAGACTCAAACATCCCACCCAAACTTGACTCAAGACCCACGGATCAATATCTTTGTCGATGAAAGTTTCCATTTAGAAGAATTCCTGCACACTTAAGAAAACTATCAAACGCATAGGGAATATCAAGAATTTTAAATGCACTTAAAATAAATACTCCCCCTAAATTAATTCTCCCCTTTATCAAATAAATGACCTACTTAGAAAGCCGTCTCCCCTTAAGATAAATCTCCCAAACTAAAATGCGATTACAATAGGATTAGATACCATTTCTCCCCCTATCATTCTCCCCTTTTTGTTTACGAATATACAAAGGTGATAGAATTATTAAAACAAAAGTGCATACAAAGCATAGAACATGAAAGCATATAGGCAAAAAAATCATAACTAATACATACAAGGAATAAAGGATGCCAACTAAGATGCAAGAAAATGATACCAATATGATACATAAAGTATTAAGCATGAGATATCAACAAAGAATGCAACAAGATAGATACCAATCATGAAGTAGAAGCATAGATGGACTAGAAATCAAGGCAAAGACAAATATAATACCTCGTATATAATAACATAATAAATATCATTAACGCCCACGCACATATACTAGGTATAAATAACACACATGACACAAAATAAAATAATCTTTTCACACTCATATGGCAAAAATGTGTCATATGGAAACGGAAGTGTTCGGGAGTGAACTAGCAACAATTAAATTTAGACTCAATCACTTAAAATATGTTCACGGAGTTCTCATTTGATTGTAAACTTCATCACATTTGAATATAACCTCATGTGATAATATAGATTCAACTCAATGAACAAACATACACAATGCATACAAGCCTAGATTTTTTATGATTCTACAAACCAATAGAGTCATGATATTGAAAGTACAACTAGTATAAACGGACATTGTGCAAACCGTTAATATACCATTCAAACTCCCTCAATATAATCATATTATTTCAATCTTTTGAATGAATAACTCAACTAAACAAAATAGGCCTTGGTAACTATTTTTCTTTTAAAGCCAATATTCTATTTTAGGCCTTTGGACAATGTATTTCTTTTAGGTCCAAGCAAACGGTGGCTTACTTGCAAAAGAATATTTTTTTTCTTTCGGAGCCCTTCCCCGTGCACATTTATACATCATTCTTTATATCTCACACAAATCTCACGTGCAACGGATTTTAACATGCACTAGTCCTCCTAGATCATATAAAATGTAGATGACTAGATTAGTAGGAGAACACCTCACAAAGCTCAAATATACATATGGAGTTAAAATTTCAAGTGAGCTCGTGCATGTGTGAATTGAGGCATATAAAAATAGAATCCATTAAATCAACACAAAATCAAACTACTCCATGTAAGCATGGTAAAGAAAATTTTAAGGATTGAGAATCTTAACCAAAAGTTCTAGTCACATGGAAGCGAAAAAGAAGGGATTCAAACACAAGTATATGCCACATAGAGTGTGTCAAACTAAAATACACACAAAACAAAAATCTTTTTGAGTTTTTGAAAAAAAAAATTTAACAAAAAAAATATTTACTCAAAAGACAAACAAAAATCATTTGTATTTTTCATAAAGCCTAAATTACTAACAAGGTAAAACACAAATGATAAACAAAAATGAAAGAAGTATAATACAAAAGATAAACAAAAATCATTATTCTAGAACAATGATAAAGAAGCATACAATTATGATGATAATTTAGCATGAAGTACAAAAGCCAACGTATGCAACCAACTAACATATTCAACCTTTAGATTTAGCAAGGGAGGTATCGTGTGAAAGTAAATGAGTATCAAAAATCTTATCTTATAAAGCTACCAAGTCGGATCTCCTAACCTAAACAAATGATGAATGACGATCTCAGGGTGTAGGAATCTTGGCTACCTCGGTTGCCTTACATTGGGATTTTCTAGGACCTTCTTTAAGATCAAAACAAAATTTCCTAAGATAACCTTTTTGACCACAATGTGAGTACCTAAAGACTTGGTGAAAAGATTTACCTAAGGAATGATCTATAACATTGTTCCTAGAGGATTCTCCTAAAATATTAGTTTTGTCTTTATGAGTTGATTCATTACAAGTATCGAAGCCTAAACCACAAGTGTTATTTTTTATTTGAACCATTCCTAATATTTTATCTAATTTCTCTGAACGACACTCCAAATCAAATTTGACTTTACTAGTGTCTTTTAGTTTATTTTCTAAATCTAAAATGTGAGACTCTAATAAAACATTCCTCTCTTCAAATTCAAGAAGATTCATTTTCATTGACTCCATCAAACCTTTAAGGCTATCTCTCTCTCCTTCTACATATTAAATATTCTCACGAAGAGCTCTCTCACGTGTCCTAAGGTCTTCCACTAACGAACTCTCATCAATGACCTTAACAAGCTCTCTTAAACTAGCTTCAGACTTCAAATTTGTTCTTTTTAATTTAATAGATTCTTCATATAATTCTTAAAAAGAAATTTGAAGTTCACTTACATCAACCTCATTTTCACTTTCACTCTCTCTTTCTTCTCCACTCTCACTACCATAAAAAATAAGAGAATCATAAACATTGACCTTGGAAGTCTCATGTGTTAAAATATCATCAATAGAAGAGTGCTCACTATCACTCACATGACTAGCCATAAAATCCATAAAGTTGGGCTTAGTGGGGGAATCGGGTCCCTCTTCCTTATCACTATTACTAAGGGTTGCATTATAAGAAATTAGTTGTTTACCCTCTCTCCTTATTTTAGTGGTTACTCTTTCTCCCTATGGCCATACCCTTCACAACCATAACACCTATTTAACTCGTCCCTATTTAAATTTTGATTAAAAGTTTTAGGGATCTTCTCAGCTTTGTTATACTTAGATTTTTCAAATTTCTTAGAATCATTGTTAAATTTATCTTTGTTAAACTTAAGAAATTCTCAAAACTTCCTAGCAAACATATCCATATCCTCCGAGTCACTCTCACTTTCACTCTCTACTACTTGTTTCTCATCCTTTCGGTCTTTCAAAGCAACGCCCTTGTCTATTTTCTTTTCAGTTATAGAGGGAAACATGGATAGTTCATAGGTTTGTAAATCACCTACGAGCTCTTCTAATTTCGTAGAGGCTAAAGTGGGTAAAGAATTTAACACGATCACCTTATGAATAAATCTATCTAGTAGGGACCTTAAAATTTTCTTTACTACTCGATTTTTGGGTATTTTCTCTCCCAAATTAAAAGATGAATTAACTATATCGAAAAGTCTAGCATAAAATTCATCAAAAGTTTCTTTTTCATTTATTTTGATGGTTTCAAATTGAGTGGTTAGGTTTTGGAGTTTAGAAGCCTTAACGACACTTGTTCCTTCATGAGTGAGTTGTAAAATATCCCAAGCTTTTTTAGAGGTTTCACACGTCATAATGCGTCAAAATTCATCCAGTGTGACCGCGCTAAACAAGGCATTTAAACCACGGGAATTAAAGTTTGCAAGTTTAAATTCATTCTCACTCCATCTATCCGTGGGTTTGGGAATATGTTCATTTTAACCTAAATATGTAGGTGAGGACCACTCGTTAATGACAGACAACCAAACCCTCTCATCTAGAGACCTAAGTGTCGAACGCATACGTGTTTTCCAATATGCGTAATAAGAACCATCAAAAATAGGAAATTTTGAAAATGGGGAAAATCCCATTTTTTCCAAAAATATTTAAAAAGGATCTTAAACGCAATAAATTAGTGATCCCGCTCTGATACCACTTGTTGGAAATGACGACCCCCAATTTTTAAGATTTACGAAAACTAATTTCAATTTCCTTTAAAGATGTGGAATAGAGATGGTTCAACCAAACAACTAAGTAAATCAAATTTTAATTTCTTCACAAATTAAAACAAAAGTAACCAAATTTTAATTTTCATAAAATAAAAATTATACTCAAAATCAAATTTGTGAATTTTTACTATAATCCCAAAAATTCAATGTAATACAAGTCCTAGAAATTTGCCTAACAATAAAATATTCAATTTGTAATTTTAGGCCAAATCAAATTTTATCCAATATAATTAATAACTCGAATTAAATTAACATTTACCCAAATTGAATTTGCACCAAATTAAATATACAAATTTTATCTTTTTACCAAAGCATGTATCTAATGTGATTTTGCAAAAGATAAAATAAACAAATAACCACTACGCTGCGATGTTCGATGAAAAACCCATAATGGAAAAAAATCTCGGATGGCCCTAGCCTCAAATCCACTAAGTACGATTTTACAAGTACAAGACAGTAAGACTTACAACACTCGAATTGACTCCGTCCAATCCCCAATGCTCTATGTACACACCTCTGCCTAGAAAATAACCACGGAGATCCACCACGGTCTCAGAATCCATCGATCGGACTTTTAGGAACCAACCAACCACGCACGATGCCTTTCACCACGTGAGAATGCTGTAGCAAAATAACGAACTTCTTCTTTATGCGATGTAGAAGAAAACCCAAACGAACTCTTCAACTCGGTAGAGTAAAACCCGGTGCCAAACACTCCAGGCAAGATATATATGTGGTAACTTGGAATAAACAAACTATGGGTGTAAACAAAAGTGATTTGGAATAATGTTCTTGAAAATGCAAACACTTAAAACATGAACTTTTGAACTTAGAAAGTTTCTCTCTCAAAATTTTCTCTCAAAAAGGTGTTTAAAAAATGTCAAAAGTTAGTTTGTCAAAAATGGTTCCCGCACATATAACTTCTGTCAAGAGTTAGTGGGTAAAAGTACGTAGGAACATGGAAAAAAAACTGATTAAAACTGCCAAAAAATTTCTTTGCCAAAAATCTCGTTCGAATGAGATTTTCGTTCGAACGAAGTCTCGTTCGAACAACACTTCTAAAGAAGTTCCAGTGGACAAGTGGGAAACCTCGTTGGCAAACTCATTCGAATGACATTCTCGTTCGAATGAAAAACTCGTTCGAACGACAATATCAAACAAAGTTTCAGAATGCCTAAAATTCGATTATTAGCCCAGAAACTTTATTTTAAGGTTTTAAAGAAACCTTATCAAAATAAACCTCGGTTTAAAATAAAATTACACCCAATAAACAATGTTCCAATGTCCTATATATATATGTAATACATTCATACCTTAGGAGTAATTGGAACTAATATTGTTGACGTAGAAACAAGGCACAATAAACTTGGCATAAGATGAAGCTTTATTAACTTGGCCGCTACGTTTTCAACTAACATGGCATAGGCTTGAATGGATAAACTTGAACACTATCCTATGACTTAAATGTTTTTGTCCAGAATGAGCCAACACAACATTGAGACTCAATCGGAGACTTGTGTCCTTACAAGTTATTTGATTAATGCATGACGTTCATTTCATCAATACACTATTTATAGGGAAATTCATATTCACTACACCAAAATGACCAAATTGTCACCTTTCAGCCGGCCACCTTTGTCACGGTCATTGACCGTGACAACAAACGCGCGTTTTGTGTCACGGTCATCGACCGTGACAATTCTTAAAATAATTTTCACGGTCAAGGACCTTTACACGACCGTGACAATGTCTTCAGTAAAAAAATCCCTAGGCTTTTTTTCCCACCATTTTTTGGTTTTCCCTCTCTCTCTCTCTCTAAGGTATGTTTTTTCCTCTCTTTCACTTTCATTTCTATATGTGTGTGTATGTGTGTATATATGTGTGTGTATATGTATGTGTATATGTGTGTGTATGTATGTGTGTGGTGGGGGAGGGGGCAGGGGGTGGGGTGGGTTGTGTGTGTACGTGTGTGTGTGTGTGTGTGTGTGTGTGTGTGTGCAGGTGTGTGCGTGTGTGTGGCGGGGGGAAGGGGTGGGGTGGGTGTGTGTGTGTGGTGGGGCAATCTTGACAATTGTATAGCTTTAATTAATAAATTGTATAGATTTAATTGTAATTTTAATTGTATAGTTTTAGATGAAAGTAAATTAATAATTAGTGCGCATTTCATATGAAAGTAGCATTGCCCCTCATTGTAAATTAGTAAATTAATAATTGTATACTTTAATTATTAGTTTAATTGATGAAATGAATTAATTGAGTAGATGAATTAGAAGGAGTACGGGATACAAACTTGTTGTTGACATTGTTGTTGGATTATTTTGTTTAGTACATGTTGGGTTGGTTAGTTTTAAAAGTGGCATGACCACTGGATTATTGTCCATATGGGGGTGGGATTTTTCAACTTTTTTTGAAAATTACTTTCTATATCGAACAATATATATATAGTATGATAATTAAATGAAACATACTTGAAATATATAGTGTGACAAAAAAAGTTGTATCAGCTTGTCAAGGTCAATGACCGTGACAATTAGGCAGATTTGTTGTAAGATCTTAGGTGCATTAAAGTCATGTTTATATCCATTACCTGTAACACCTGAGTATATGAATTCTCCACCTCTATCACTTCTTATGCGTGATACTTGGGTGTCCTTCTCTTTCTCAATTTTTAAAAGAATTTTCGAGAACTCACGGAGGGTGTCAGATTTATTTTTCATAAAAGCGACCCAATTAAATTGTGTAAAATCATCCACCATTATAGGAATATAACTGTTACCATAGAAGCTAGTTCTCGAGGGGGCAGGGATGGGGGAAGGGGGTGGGGGAAGGTGGGGGGGAGGGGGCAGGGATGGGGGGTGGGTGGTGGGGTAGGGGTGGGGGTTGCGTGTGTGTCTATGTGTGTAGTGTCCCTTGTAAAAGAATTGATTGATTAATAATTTTTTTAGTAAATTAATATATGATTGCCCCTTATTGTAAATTAGTAAATTAATATATGATTAATTATGAAAGTAGGATTGCCCCTCATTGTAAATTAGTAAATTAATAATTGTATACTTTAATTGATGAAAATAATTATTGTGTGTGTGGCGGGGGTAGGGGTGGTGTGTGTACGTGTACGTGTGCGTGTGTGTGGTGGGGGAGGGGGTGTATGAAAGTAAATTAATAATTAGTGTTAATTTTTATTTGTAGTAATTGTACATATTTGCATGTCTTCTTCTAATTTTTTTTATCTGTACTAATAACTTTTTTTACATGAAATGTCTCCTTAAGGTATGAAGGTGAGGATGATGATGCTGGTTATGATGATGTCGTCTGGGCTCGGTGGTAGCGGAGGCAAGGAGGGCTCCTCGGCACCTAGGCTCCCCAAATATGTCAAATTTGAGATCACCATCGAGAACAAGTCGGAACTATTAGCGATATCCCTCGAGCTGCTAAAGACGGTCATCGGCCCGGGGTTTATGAGTTGGAAGGAGGTGCCATATGAGCTCAAGTTAACTGTTTGGCCGGCACTACATGTAATATATTTATATTTCAATTTCAATTTCGATTTCAATTTCATTTTATATTTATATTTATATTTATTCGCAACTAACATTGTATTTGTTGGATAGGAACAATTCAACTTGGATCCAAAGCTACGCGATTTCGTCTTGGAGCAGTTGAGGGAGCAACACAAGACGTGGAAGAAAAATATGCGAACACGGTACTTTGGGAAAACACGAAAGTCCATTATCCAATGGCGTGAATCCGTCCCGCCAAAGGAGCCGATCTCATTGGCACAATGGCAAAAGTTCATTGACAATGACATCGGGGAGCGACAATTGGCATTTCGCCAATCGGGGAGGGAAACTCGGGCAAAAAAGACGGACGTGCACTACTCCGGCTGGACGTCTTACGCCAAGGTGGAGCATAGGATGAAGGTAAGATTTGATTTTTCTATAACTACATAAATATATTATTCTGCATTATTTTACTTTGCAGGGCCGATACTAATTTTACTTTATTTTATTTCAGGGGGTAAGGAGTGGCCTTGGGGGTAAGCCACATAGGCTCGATACTTATGTGGCTCTTCGGAGGAAGAAGGGGAAGGACAAGGAGGTGTCCCCGAGCATCGTGACCACGATTGTAAGTAATTCGACAGTTTACTCTTTGTTGATTACGTTATAATTTTTAAGTTTACTTATTTTACCAATCATGTGCTTTTTATCATTTCAGGCAAAGCTTAAGGAAGTTCATGAGTCGCACTATGATGCCGACAAGGCATCTTTATCCACAGACGCACTCAGCCAAGTGCTTGGCTCTGATCGCAAGGGGAGGACAAAGGGGGTGAGCTCGAGGGTGGCCAAATCTAGGATCGTCGGATTAGAGACGAGCGACAACGGGTTACCTCGAACGGTGGATTCACATGATGCGAAGCTGTCCCGTTTGAAGGTGACGGTCCAAGATATGTACTCATTCATGAAGCGTACGTTGGGCGAAGATCGTAAGGGAAAAGGGAAAGGGAAGGAGAAGGCGGTGGAGGAGGAGGTGCTGGAGGATGAGGCGCAGGATGACGAGGATGTGGACCTCGCTGCTTCATCACCGACACGTGCGTACTTCGATGATCCACTTCCCTATTTGGACCCTTCAACAGACCAATGTAGACACTTGGTTGGTCGAGCGTGTTCATATTGA
This sequence comes from Sambucus nigra, assembly GCA_949130495.1. Lineage (NCBI taxonomy): Eukaryota > Viridiplantae > Streptophyta > Magnoliopsida > Dipsacales > Adoxaceae > Sambucus > Sambucus nigra. Next base: position 190,420,215 of record OX422210.1, on the reverse strand, counting down.
ACGTATTTGATGGCCAACGGATAGGGCGGGGGTTGAGGGACCCGAATATCATCCAGGGTGGAATAGTTTATGGACGTGAGCTTCAAGAGATCGAGTCCAAAGTGCTCGTCAGGCATGTGATACCCAGGAAGGAGAACTCCCTATTATGGTTGCGCGAACAATACGGCATGATCTATTTTAGTGGGTGTGTCAATTCGTATATCGTGTGGCCTACTAACCTCCTCACATTTACCCCAGACATGTAGTGACATTATTTTTAAGTTGGTACATTTGAATTATATTTGAATTATATCGTCATGTATATTGTTTCTATTTTGAATATATATTTTCATTATCTTTAGATTATTTGAATATATGATGTTGCTGTAACGGGTACAAATATATTGCTGGGTAGTGGAAGTGGCCATACTGCCCAGCAGATTTTTTTTAAATTCTGCCCAGAATTGTCACGGTCATTGACCGTGACAAGTCCTTGACCAATAAGGTGGTCATGGACTTTTCGCGGTCATTGACCGTGAAAATGTTTTTAAAAAGGGTCAAGGCTTTATCACAATTATGAATCGTGACTAAACTTGTCACGGTCATGGCCCGTGAAACGATCGTGACAATTCTAACGAACTTGTCACGGTCAATGACCGTGACACGTTCGTGACAAAAAAAGTTGTCTCGCCCTGAATTGTCATGGTCATTGACCTTCACAAGTTGAACTTGTCAAGGTCAATGACCATGATAATTAGGCAGATTTGGTGTAGTGTATTGGATTCTTGAATACATGATTAAAAGGTGAATTCAATACTCTTAAGGGGAAAATTAGAGAACTAAGTGTAGGATATAACACCATTAAATATTAAATGAGGAGTGTTAATTATTTTTTAACTTTATGAGGAAGTGACCGGTATCTTGATAAGTTTTTCATTGATATTATATCTGCAACACTACCATAGTCAATCGAAAACCTTTTAGTAATGCAATATGATATCATAAGGTCATAATAATTGGGTCATTATGATGCATTTATATTTTTAGGAGGTCATCGTTTAATATGATGGGTGGATTTGGATGGCACCACTGATTTATAGAGATGTAATAAAAGCTTATATCCATTGGCGGATCCAACACTTTTGTTCTAGGGGATCCAAACTTTGGAATGGTTCTGGGGTTCGGAGGCAGGAGCCATAGAGGCGAATTTTTTGTATTTAATTCGAATTTTATACAAATTTTAGGGTTAATTTTTGTTTTCAAACAATTTTTTACCCCCAATAAAAATATACCAAAATTAAAATATAAAATTATAAATTTATAATACCTTAGAATTAGAATCATATTCTGCCTAAACATTTAACATTAACAATATTAGCAATATTAATAATAAGGTAATAACAATAAGGTAATTTTTTATATTAATATTAATAAGTTAATAACAAGAAGTTAATTTTAATATTAATAATAACAATAAGTTAATATTAGCTATAAGTTAATAACATTAACAGTATTATTAATAATATTAACAAAACATTTAAAAAAAGAATGAAAATGAAATGAAACTGCCCCAAGGAGGGAGACAGCTTGTCGGATGGGCAACACCGACCGGAGTGGCACCACTAGAAATAGAGTAGGCCGCCAGAGGGAGAGGGGCAGGGGAAGCACGCCAGAGGGAGAGGGGCAGGGGAAACACCCTGGAGGGAGAAGAGGAGAGGAGGGAGTCGCCGGAGTTAGGGAGTAGGAGCCGTCGGAATCAGGGGGAGAGGAGAGGTAAGAGAGGAAGAATGAAAATAAAAACAAAAATGAAATGAGTTAGGGAGGAGAAAGCGGGTCTTAAACCTAAGAAGGGAAGAGTGTATGAAATTTTTTACGTTAGTGCCCTTTAAAGTTTTGAAACTCTTAAAAAAATTACCTTTAACGTACTATTTTCACACAAAACTCCCCTGAATTTTTTTCCCTGGTATTTTTTTTCTTAAATGTCAAGATAGACCTTCATCCCTCCTTGGACTTCTACAAACTTGCCCCAACTTATATTCCTAAATAAAATTAGACATTTTGAGCATTTTTTTCTTAAGGAGTTTTAGTTTCCATCTGCTCATAACCTCAAGCAGGGACATCGATTTGGAAAAAATGTCGATCCTATTTAATCCACATTAACCCATATGACATACTCACATGAGTTCCCCCTTTCAATGAGCTTATCTATCTCCATATTTAGTCACTCACAGTCATCTTGATTTGGGAATGATCCTTATATACAAACAATACTTATCCCAGTACCTTTTGGTAGGTGTTATTTGTTTTTTCTGTTTCATGCAAGAGTCATCGGCCCTTAGTTGCAACCATCACTGCACTTGGTGTCTTATTCATAGTGGCAAAGGGTTTGGTTTGGATGGGTTATGGGACTCATTATTTATTCTCTTATCTTGAATAGAAGATCAAGTCACAGTGTTGCATTAATGTTAACTCTTGTCATTACTTGAATTCTCGTAGTTAAGGATCTTAATGAAATCTATTATATCCATGCACTTTTGGGAATATGCATGACCTCAACCATGGATATTGGGTTTTTTCTTATAAAAGGAGGCAATACAACATACCTTGTTGACTTTGTGATAAGGCTGCAATGATCACTCGTTCATCTAAGTTGTTCTCTTTCAACTTTTTATTATTAAACCAAATCACATATTCATGTAGGATATCCCTTTTTTTACGCTTTACCATGGGATATTTAATGTTTGCTTTTGGATGCATATACCCCCTAATGAAGTGAGTATATCATGGGTTAGTTATTTGAAAGTGGAGACCACTAATTTGTTATACCAAATGCTCGTGGGTCCCTTTAAATTGTTTGTTATACCTCGTAGTTTTAATGGAATTTTTATAAAATATTTGGATCAAATAAATAATGAGCGAGTAGAATATATTTATCTAGGTATGTTTTAACTAAGTATAACTTTTCTTAGATTTATGAATTTTTTTCTTGACATGATTTTAAATTAAATATTACGTGACATGTTAAATAACAATGCAAATTTTATTTGCAATTTTTAGGCATGGTAATGCTACACTAAATATGTCAAAAATATTAGGAGTTTACAAAATATATAAAATAAGTTAAAAGATTAGTTTTTATTGAATATTAGTATTTGGTCATTAATAAGGTGCAGTGTGATAGGTAATATTTCAGTTGTTATGTGATTAATTGAGAATTAGTTAGGGAGATGATGAGTTTATTTTATAAACGATTTCATATGTATTTTATGATTTTATTTTGATTAAAAGTAATACAAATTAATTTAGGAGGAATATTATTTGGAATAGGAGTTATGGGGCTAGTTAGCGGTGTTTTTTGGACTGAGTATGGACGGTAAAAATGAGAAAATGAAGTCCCCAAGAGTGGTTGAAAATCTTAATCATGCGCAATGCTAAAATTTCTTATAGATTTCTTATATTATTTTGTGTACTGAGGTAGGGTTTTTTCCCCATGGATGTTCTAGTGTTTATGCATGCCCACCCTTTCTTTTATACATATATTCCATGTCATGTGTTGCATTTATATATTCTATACATGTATATATATATATATATATATATATATATATATATATATATATATATATATATCAGTAGAGGGGTACCCACTCGTTAGCAGAGCTATATAATAGCCTAGGGTGAGGCCACTTAAAGTGGCTCCAACTGCCCAAGATTGCAAGATCAATAAGAAATAGCCTGGGGAGAGTGGATCCACTTAGAGTGTCTCCCACTGACCAAAGATTTCCTGGTCAATAGAAAACAACATAGTGCGAGGGGATCCACTGTCAAAGATTGCAAGAATGACAGAAAATTAGCCTGGGGCGAGGGGATCAACCTTGAGTGGCTCCCACTGCTCAAGATTGCCAGAATTAATAAAAAAATACTCTAGGGAGAGTGGATCCATTTAGAGTGGCTCTCACTACCCAAGAATGCCAGAATTGATAGAAAATAACCTAGGTCAAGTGGATCCACTTAGAGTAGCTCCCACTGCCCTAGATTGCCAGAGTGAAAGAAAAAGACCTAGGGCGAGGGGATCCACCTTATGTAGACTCTCTTCCCAAGTTTAATCTACAGAAAGTGACTCGGGGTGAGGGGATCTACTTCAAGTGGCTCCATCTCCAAATTATCACCCAGAAATGACTTAAAGAGAGGGGCTCCACCACGAGTGGACCTATCCCCCAATATTATTACTCAGAAGATAATAAATTACTAATGATTATTTTCTGGTACAGGGAGCCTTAGTTGAGCAAGCAGGGCTCAAACAGGACTGTTGGGATCTCCTCAAAGTTTTGGTTTAGTGGATGAGAGTCAAGGTCTATTAGATAAAGCTAAATCTCAACCACTTGACACTTTAAGATAGAGAGAATACTATTAGAGGGGCTCTAGGAGTCACTCAAGCACTCGCACAACCTAAACTTAGAATAAAGAAGTGAGTAGACAATAGGTTGCTCATAAGAGCATTTTTTAAATGGCCATTAGCGAGTGGCTCTCAAGCCACTCGCAAGTTTTCATAAAAGTTTTTACAACAAGTTACCGTTGGAAATGATACTCATAAAATCATATATTTTGGCACTATTAGTTAACATATTTTATTTTTAACTTTGGTGTGCACTAGGTGTCTCTTGTTAGAGGGGGCAGGCAGCTAACAGACAGATAGGGATAAAAGGTACATTATAGACCTTGTCCTTAAGCTCCCTTTCATTTTTGGCATCCAATATTCTAAGTTAGACCGAGTATATACCTATAAATAGGACTCTTAGGTAAGTTCATGCACAAGAATAAAACCTCAAGTTACACTGTTACTCTGCCAAAATATCACCAGAACTAGTATTCTCTCCTTGCTCTCTCTCTACGTGTCAAAGTCCTTGCCTCTTCACTCCTATCATTTAGCCATTGTTCTCAGGATATCTCTCTCTCCTAGATATCATTATTGCTTGTGAATTTTTCTCTTTCAGGAAGAAGGTCATAACATTTACTCCATTGTTACTAGAAGAGGAAGTTTTTCTACCAGAGCTACTCTTGAAATTTATAAGACCTTAACAACAGAGTCCATTAGAGTAGGTCATACCTAACCCGTTCTAATTCTTCACAGACCCCATTACAACCACCCTCCTACATTTGGCAACTCTATTGGGGAGGTATCCTCATTGCCATGGACAAAATAGGTTATAATGTGTCAAAGAAGCTAGTTTTGAAGATACTCTTGCTCGTAATGGAGTTCAGAGCGACCACACCACACAAGAAAAGGTGAAGATATTTGGAGTGAGAGCATCTGATCCTCAGGTAAGGCAAACCAGCATGATAATAGTTACGTTGTTAGCATATAAGAACGTAAGGAGTATGTTCTTTGAATTTTTAGAACAAAAGAATATTAATTTAGGAAGCCTAAGTCAATCTTGTACCATATTGATTGTGGGCCCAACTGGAGAGGCTGCCACAACCACGTCTGTAGAGGTGGATCCACCACGAAAGGTGGTAATGGATCAAGTAGTAACATTAGTGACCTTACCAGCAATGAATAAGGTTATCCTAGATGAATCTTCCTCCAACGTTATCACTATGGAAGAGGTAAAGAAGTTACTTTACTCTTATAGAGAAGCCCCTCGTATATATGAGGAGTTGTAAAACCCGTACCCAGAAAGTATCAATGAGAAGCCAAACGCAGAGGGATATGTTCCTCCAAAATTCAAAAAGTTTAATGGAAAGGGAGAAAACCCTAGAGAACATGTGAAGAGGTTGGTAGAGTACTTTTGTGTGCATGGTAATGACGAAGACTTGAAATTATGAGAGTTCTTAAAAACTCTCACGGGGAAATCATACACCTGGTACTTATACCTTGCACCTAACAACATTCTAGCATGGGAAGAGATACACATATAATTCCTCAAACTAAAATTTATAGCAGAAGATGAGTTCATGTTGAGGCACCTCGCGTAAGAGGCACAAAAACTAGGTGAAAAAGTGATGAAGTACATCAAATACTTTTACGAGAGGGTGTTGGATGTCCATAAAATGTGGATGAATTAAGGTTGTTGTATATATGCATTAAGGGTCACTTGAGAGGAGTAAAAAATTAACTTTGACAATGAGACCAGGGATGGGATATCTAGGAAGTTCATGTGAGCAGCTAACAACATCGTGATGATAATCAAACCCAGACCATCAAGTTGGAGGACACGGGTACCTCAAACCTCAGGATGATTTTAGGTCTCTAGAAGACAAGCAGTCAACTTTGTGGATGGGAAATTGAAGGACAAGAAGGGTAGCTCAGGATTCAAAGGAAATAGTCTAGGAAAAAGGAAGTTTGGGGACGACGTTCCACCACTGCTGCCTCATAATGTTGCAGCAGCCATGGATTGATATCGTACTTTGGTGTGATAGGGGGTAGTAGGTCCACCTCACTCTAATGGGAAAGTCCCAATAGCGACAGAGAAGGCATATGCCAAGTATTCTGGACTTTACCAGAGGGTGCAACAAGCTACCAAAGATTTTTTTTACTTATGAAGGATTATCAGTGAGCAAGTGGCCAATATTATTATGTAGATACTACCTGTAGATGTTAATGAAAAACCCCTCCTAAGACATCACTGTGGCACCACCAATATGGTGTTGGCATACGATGAAGAAGATGTGCAAGAACTAAAGGAATGGTGGAGCAACGAGAAAATGTGTGAAGACTGGTTAGTTAGTCTTGATAGAGAAGAGGAGGAAAACGAGGGGGTTGAGCAAGTAAATCGCTAAAAAGGTATAGCAGATGTAGTTTTTTTCCTAGATGAGGAAGGAACATCCGAGGTAGAGTATTTATGTAATGCACAAACATACGAAGTGGAATTAGATTTAGAGTGCGAGACTACAGTAAGGAGCCCAAAATTCAAGTGGTTCTTTGACCATATTAGGATGAAGCATGACACCCATGTGGTCATCATAAGGAGGATTCTAGAATCATTCCTATAGCGAGGTGATCCCTCTCTTAATTGGAATGGGTCATCCATAGGAAAATTGATCAAAATATACACCTCAGAAGTGGTTCTCATAAGAAGATAGTCAGGTGCCTTATTTTCATAATCGTCCTCTCTACCTAACATCCTTGATTAATGGGAGAAGTTTTCCCAATACACTAATAAATAGAGGACCGTCTATCAATATCATGCCAATCATCGTGTTGCATGAAATGGTCATCTCTCAAGAGAATATAGTACCATTATTGTTGGTGATTTCTAGTTTTGATGGTGCTATCATGTAGTCACTAAGTTATGTGAAGGTTGGAATCAAGTTGGGTAACTTTACTTTCCATATTAAGTTTCATATCATCAACGTCTAAATCATCTACTAGCTTCTGATAGGGCGAGTGTGGATGCTCACTCATGGAATAGTTACCTCAACATATCATCAGTGCGCTAAGGATAAAATTTGCATTATTGGGGTAGTGATAAAAGCGACAGAGAAACCATTTTCTGTAGAAGAGGCCCATCTGGTTGATGTGGCATTCTACACCGAACTAGATGAAGAGCGGAGGAACTCATCAAGAAAGTTAGAGGGGATATAGGTGGCTAGAGGAGATGCTCAACCAAGAATGTCTATCCATGATCAACTAGGTCAAAGAGTGATCCCACGAGAAGAAAAAGGGAAAGGAAAAAGGAAGTGTAAGGAAGTGGTTGTACTACCTCGCACATACAAGAAAATTGTACTCCTAGATGGTACAATTATATACCATTTATAATGGTATGTGCGGTAAGAATTCTTGGATGAGAGCCTCGACTCGACACCACAATGCTTCATAGTAGACGAGTCATAAATCATTGAGAATATGGAAAAACCTGAAGAAGCACCAGAATGTATGCATGATGGTTCAAGGGAGCAGCTCCAAAATCTAGAGGAAATAAACTTGGGATTGGAAGGGGAGGAAGGAAGATCCATTCTAATATCTGAGGGGATAGATCCAAAATAGAGAGAAGAGATCATTAGTTTTCTCAATGAATTCACAAACGTGTTTGCATGGAAGTAAACAGAAATGCTTGGGATAGACCCATAAGTGAGTTCTCATAAATTTAATGTCCATCCCAATACCCTGCCAGTAAGGCAAGCCACTCGCACATACAAAGCGGAGTTGGACCTCAAAATCAAAGTAGAACTGGAAAAGTTATTATCATTGGGGTTCATTAAGCCCATCCAACACCCGATATGTCTATCAAGTATAGTTCCTATAGCCAAAAAGGACTAGATTCAGATAAGGATTTATGTAGACTTTCGAGATTTGAACCGTACCTACTCGAAGATGAGTTTCCATTGCCTAAAAGAAATATCTTGGTGGACGCCAATATGGGCCATGAAATGTATAGTTTTATGGATATGTACGTAGGCTATAACTAGATTATAATGGATCTGGATGATGCTAAAAAATCTACTTTTCACACCCCGTTGGGGAACTTCCATTATACAATCATGACATTTGGGTTAAAAAATGTGGGTGCCACGTATCAGCGTACCATGATGGCTATATTTCATGACATATTAGAATTTTTTGTGGATAATCTAGGGGTAAAGTCAAAGAAGGAACGTAGGAACATTCAAGATTTGAGGCAACTGTTTGAAATATGCAACAAGTACAAGATGAAGATGAACCCCTCAAAATGTTCTTTTGGGGTAACAACAGGAAAATTCTTGGGTTTTGTAGTAAATTGATAAGGCGTGAAGGTGGAAAAAGAAAATAAGAATTATATCCTATTGATGTCACTAGTAAAAAGCCAGAGACAGCTTAAAAGTTTCTTAGGGAAGGTTTCTTACCTGAGGAGATTCATATTAGCACTGGCGGAGGTGATCCACCCGTTTGATCCACTGATGAAAGAAATGGACAAAAGGGTTTGGGGAGACACGCAAAAGAACGATTTTGAGAAAATTAAAAAGATATTGGCATCCCCTTTAACTATGATACCACCAAAGATGGGTGCACCGTTGATGCTCCCCTTGAATTCACCGAAAAGGTCCACAGGAGCCTTACTTTCCCAAGAAAGAGCAGGATTAGAGAGCCATGTATATTAATTATCGCGCATAATTTCGAGCACTGAGTCCCGATACACTAGCGTGGACAGGCATTGTCTTGACTTAGTACTTATTGCCCAAAAGTTGAGGCACTACCTACTTTTCTTCACATTAGATATCATCACCAAGTGTGATCCAATTAATTACCTTCTGGTGCAAAAGGTCTTGGTGGGGAGAGCAATGAGGTGACGCATAATCCTGTCTGAAAAAGATTTGAAGTTCATGGTTCCAAAAGCTATTAAGAGTCAAATGCTAGAAGATTTGTCAGCCCACTTTTCGAGCCAAATCTTCGAACCTCCCGATGAAGAATTACCAGAAAATAACTTTCAAGCATACTTAGATGAGGAAATGGAAGAATGGAAGATGGAGTTCGACGACTCTTGTGCCCAAGGGACAGGAAGGGAGTTAATTATTCTCTCAAGTGGTAAAGAAAAAATCACACTCTCTTTCAAGATCGATTTTAAGTGTTCAAATAATGAAGAAGAGTATGAGGCTCTCATTTTAGGTTTGTTAGAATCATTGAGGAGGGGGATAAAGTTGTTGTACATTCGAGGGGACTCTAACTTGGTAGTGAAATAAGTAATTGGAGTGTTTTCCCTCAAATATGATAACCTAACCCCATATCGATCAATTATTCAAAGACTGCTTAGTTAATTCTTAAAAGTGACAATTGAAAGATCAGATAATGAAGTGGAACCCTGATGTGTTGGCCATAGTAGCACAGAAGCTAGAGATGGAATAACAGGAAGCTACCATAATAGTTCAATGAAGAATAGTGCCAACCACAGTAAAGTCGTTATTTCTAAGTGATGAGCCGGAGGATTAGAGGTACCCTATAGTTACACAGTTAGATACAAGAGAAGGAAAGATGAAAATATCTGAGTTAGAAAACTACCACCTACTTCTAGGAGCACTCTACTTTAAGAGCCATGGAGGATTTTTGTCAAGATGTGTAGGAGAGGAAGAGGCTAAACAAAGGCTGGCAGCAATGCATGCGATGCATTTTAGGGATACAAATATTCCCCTTTATCGTCAGTTGCAGTGGGGGGGGGTGCTACTATTGGCCGACCATGAGCGTAGAGGTCGCTCATCTACAACAGGGATTCTTAAAGTGACAGACCCAGTTGGATCAACCTATCAATTCCAACTTCGTGGAAGAAATTGAAAATTGGAGGATGGAGAACTGCCGACAGAAAGGGAGGATGCAGATCTATTTGAAGAAGAGAGCAGCCCGTTTCTACTTGGTAGACGGGGAGCTTTATGTAAGAAGGTATAATGAGAAACCACTAAAGTGTATGGCCAAAGGGGATAATGAAAAGGTATTAAAGGAGGCTCATGAGACTTTTCACATGGGATGAAGTAAGTTATACGATCAGTTGATGACACTGGGGTATTATTGGTTAATAATGGAGGTTGTCTCTATCCACTATGTGAAAAAGTGTATGGCATGTCAAGTGCATGGCAATATGGTTCATGCCCCCTCAGCTAGTCTACATAGCTTAGCAGCCCCTACCCCTTCCACACTTGGGTGTTTAATTTAGTAGGGAATATCATTCCATCCTCTCATAGCAAACCCTTCATTATAGTTACTATGAAACTTTATACTAAGTGGGAAGGAGTAATCCCCCTTAGGAGAGTGACTGCTCAAGTGGAGACCCAATTCATCAGGGAGTACATCATATGCAGGTTTGGTATCCCGAAGGTGTTTCTCACAGATAATATAAAGTAGTTTGTATGCGAGGAGATAGGGCTCCTGACTGATAAATACATATTTGTGCATAGCAATTCAACCATCTCATATCCAAAAGGGAATGGCCAAGCGGAGGCCACGAATAAGATACTAATTAACATCCTGAAGAAGATGCTAGAGGACATGCCAGGAGCGTGGGATAAAAAATTAGCAATGTTGTTATGGTCCTATAGAGCATCAAAGAGGAAACCAACTGGGTTTACTCCATTCTCACTGGTTTATGGGACCGAAATTATCCTAGCGGTAAAGTTAGAGGTACCCTCAGCTAGAGTGGTTTTAAATAATGGCCTCATACCAGGTCCTCGGCATGCACAATTGGAAGCATTGGATGAGCATAAAGATAAGGACAGAGAGAACTTCAAAGTCTACCCCCATTAGTTATCCAGGGCTTATGAAATTTTGGTTAAGCCTAGGGAGTTCCAAGTAGGGGACTTGGTCTTACAGGCATCCACTCACCATATGTGGATCATGTCATCATTTAAATTCAAGCCGAGCTGGGAAGGCCCCTTTGTGGTACGAGGGGTAGGCAAGTCAGGTTACTGCCAAATATTCGATCTTGAGAGTGAATGCCTCCAGTCCATCAACTGTAAGTGGTTAAAGAAATATTATTCTTATTTCTTTCCAAGTTTCATTTCTCTTGATAAGTTTGAACAGTTTGCTCTAGTATAAAAATGTTTTTTGTGAAGAAGATAATAAGAACAATCTTTGCAATCAATACAAACACTGACTATAGTGCAAGAAAAATAATACCAGTTATTTTAACTCATATTTGAATTTTTTTGCATGATATAATTGTCCACTGTAGAAGAGGTAGGAAGAGAGGTAGTTTGACTAGGGGGAACAATCCTCTTCAAGTGTGTGGAGATGAATGCATCATGATAAGTCTAAGAGGCAGTAGATCAAAAGAGATAAAGAAATTGATTATTAGCTGAACATAATGATATGCCACAAAAGACGACTTTATAATAGTGGGGAACACAAAAGAAAGCTTCAGGGTCAATAGAAATAAAATATGTTAGTCAACATTATAAAAATAGAGAGAATGAGAATTATTAGAATGGGCAATACAAGACACTCTAGTCAAGCCCAGAGAAGAAATAAGCATGGATTTGATTTACCTTAGAAATGGAGCTTAAAAAAGAGGAGCAATAGGTGAGTGGGTGGTCCTCAAATCTGAGGAACCACTGGCCCCAACAAAAGAAGCCTGTGCAAAGTAATAAAATTTAAAGATAGTGAAACATGAAGCATAAATTTAAGAGATATAAAACAAGGAGATGAGCAAAGAAATAGAAAATGAAGCACTTACAATATCTAAATGAGTGCACTGCCCATAAGGTAGTTGCCCAGTCATTGGGATCATAGTTGAGGGGGAGTAAATTATGTCCTCATTGTCACTATCAGACTCCCTCTAAACTGGTAATAAAGTACAAGAATTAAGTTGATTACCATCAAGAGGATCAATGACACTCAGTTCATTTGAAGAACAACTATCATCATCTTAAGAATGGGTGCTTCCATAATTAACCAGTTCCTCCTCAAGTGAATAAGAAGGGGAACCAGTAGGTGAAACCCCATGGCTAGCAGTTTCACTAAGTAAAGAGGAGGTAACTAAAGTACCTTATTGATTGGGATGGATAAAATGGGTGGATCCTATATAAAAACTCCCAAGGCTTCATAACCTTACTCACAAATTATCCGGTACATCTCCTCCACCCTAAGGGTATAGGTATCAGACCCTTGGTCTGGAATAGAATAAGGATTAGTGACCTCAAAACTAACTTTCTTCTTATTCTTGATTCATATGGTCTTCACTGGGGAAGGAGGGGAAATAGGAGCAGTGACTAATGTAGGAACCAAATTTGACACATCGGTGTTAGGATGTTTTTTTTTATAAGGCTTTGGACTCGGCCTTCCCCTTTTCCTTACCCTTTGCCTTGATAGGCTGAGGCTCATGGTGCTTAGTATTAATGGACTCATTAAGTAGAGGGTTACCATAAAAGGGGTGACCTGGTCAAGGGGGTCTTCACAACTGTGCTACAGAACCATAACTATTTATGGGCCCTCTTAACCAAGTATTTATTAGTGTTTGGAATCTTCATGGGGATTGTCTCATGAGGAACATCCACCACACAGTTTTGAATCAGAGAAACTTGCCTCTTCCAGAAACTAAGCCACGAACAAATGAAGGAAGGCAGGTAATCTCGAGAAGGCATAAATAGGCCACAAAAGCCATCAAATCTATGTAGCATCCCCTCGAAAGTTAAATTATCATAAGCATCAAAGTATAACTTTAAAGGGGGAAGTTCTCGAAGGATAGTTGGGAGACTGTATGCCTTGATTATAACTAAATTATCTCCTCATCCTCTCATAATGGTAAAATTATACACCTTGACCCAACTCAGTCTAGGAGGGGAGAGTGAATGGAAGAAGCATAGTCATCACAAAGATGTGGGGGTAAGTATCCACATACTCCACATCAGAAGGACAATAGAAGGTAAATTTTTAAGATGATAAGGACCTGTAGGTGAAAACCCCACCCACTCTCTTGAAATATGGGTAGAAATAAAAGTCATCAACATTATCAATTAGAGGGCCTAAAGAGGTCATGAGGTGTTTCATATGCCATCTTGAAATTCGAGTAGCTTCGTTGTGATAGGCCCTCGCTTCTAGGCAAAGTTAGGAAACCTCTCAAAAAGAAAAGCCATCAAAATAAAGGAGATGGAAAAATCGGTAACATCATAACGGTCACAAGATCCTTCCATATCGATGTGATAACGGTATATCCAAGTGTATATAGACCCTAAGGTCAAGGCTACAAGGGGAACATTCCTCCCTCGAACAAGTCTAACATCCAGTCTGAAAAGTAACTCTTGAGGGGAGTCATATGACCTCCCTGGGAAAAAGAACCTACTAAAAAGGTGATAAAGAATGCAACTAAGTGCTAAGGGGACTCGATCTTAGACCTATCTTGGCTCTTGTCCCCCATGCTCTAACTTTCCCTTTTGGGAAGAGTCTCAAAATCCCTAAACCAATACCTTTTCCATTTTACAAACGAGTGCTTGGTGGCACCAATATTATTGATAGAAATGTAATGAGAGTATTAATAAATGTATTCGTGAAGTTCTTGCAACATATCCTCCTCCTCGGCATCCTCGAAGCTAACAGTAAGAACATTGCTCCTCAAAGGAAGACCTGTCAACTCACAGATATCCTCTGAGGTGATGGTGAATGCACTCCAACCAGTTATAAAGGTGTGAGAGTCTCTGCTCGAGCGAGAGGACGATAAGTTAAAAGTGGTGGAATGTTTGTCTATGGTGCAAGACTTAAGACTGTCAATAGTCCTAATGAGCCCAAGCCCCTCGATGATAGCCTTATGTGAGGTGGTGGAAAGGGCATGATCTACCTATAGGTCCCACTCGTCTAGGGCACCTCCACAAATGTTGAGATTAATGTTGGAATAGGTGAATTCACCCCTATCCACTCTAAACCTAAGTATATTGTTAGCTAAAATGATAGGGAGATTAGGGAACTCACATAAGCCCACTTGGGGCTGCTCGATAATTTTAGTAACAAATTCCTCCTTAAACTTGGCAAGTGAAGGCATGAAGGTGTCATTATACCTAATGTAAGGGGCAAGATGATACAAACCAAAGTCCCTTTGGAGAGTATGGCGAAGAAATACTTCTCTAATTTTGAAAGGGTCACTCCAGACGAGGGGCCCCTGACCAAGGTTGCATCAGAAGAAGAGCCACCTACCAAAGTGGAGGCTATAGAAAGGACAGTCGTGGCCATAGTGGTAACACTAGTGGACAAGACGATGGAAATGGTGGAAAAAATTGGTAAAGACTCCACTAGCAGTTCATTAATGGTGGCTGCGATAATGGAGGAAAAGGTTTTGGATGAAGAAGCCATTGAAATAAGGGTTGTTTAAAGCTCTTGGTAAAAAATGACTATGGAGGGTTTCTTCTCTATCTCTATCTCTCTCTTAAGCTCTGAGGAAATTTGAAATGGTGAAGTAAAAATTAGTTTTTGCTTTTAACAAGCCTTGTATACCAGAAAAGACCCAAATGCTTAGGTGGCTAAAAGGTAGAAAAATCATTGCCCAAATGATGGGACGCCAAGTTACCAAGATGACACGTGTCTCCTCAAGAACATAAACCTGGGGTGAAGTGAGAAAACCATATAATACCCCAGAGTAATGATGAAATAGCAAGTTAACCATTCAAATTCCAAGGAAAGACAATGATTTTGTACAAAGACCTTTAGTCTGTCCAATACAAAGGACTTTTCACAAGGGGACTAATGTTGAGGGGAACTCACTCATTAGAAGAGCTATAGAATAGCCTGGGGCGAGGGGATACACTTAGGGTGGCTCCCACTACTGTAATATTAACAAAAAATGGCATGGGGCAAGTGGCTTCACTTAGGTTGGCTCCCACTACCCATAGATTATCAGATCAATAAAAAATAACCTAGGGAGAGGGAATACACTTAGAGTGGCTCCCAAAGCCTAAGATTGTAAGAATGATAGAAATTAAACTTGGGGAGAGAGAATCCACCTTGAGTGGCTCCCACTGCCCAAGATTGCCAGAATTGATAAAAAAATAGCCTAGGGCGAGTGGATCCACATAGAGTGTTTCCCACTGCCGAAGATTGCCAAAATTGATCGAAAATACTCTAGGGCGAGTGGATCCACTTAGAGTGTCTCCCAATGCCCAAGATTGCTAGATTGATAGAGAAAGACCTAGGGCGAGGGGATCCATCGTGAGTGGCCCCATTCCCAACTAACCACCCAAAAATGACTTATGGGGAGGTGGTCCACCATGAGTCCCATACCCTAACATTATTACTCAAAAGATAATGAATTACTAATGATTATTTTGTTGTATATATAGCCTTAGTTGAGAAAGTAAGGCTCAAGTAGGACAGTTGGGATCTCCTGGGAGTTTTGGTTTGGTGGTTGAGAGGCAAGGTTCATTGGGAAAAGCTAAAGATCAACCACTTGACACTTTAAGACAGAGAGAATACTAATAGGGGGACTCTAGGATTCACTCAATAACTCACACAGCCTACACTTAGAATAAAGAAGTGAGTAGCCAAGAGGCTGCTCATAAGAGCATTTTCTAAATGACCATTAGTGAGTGTCTCTTCAAGACACTAAGAAGTTTTCATAAAAGTTTATGCAACAAGTTACCGTTTGAAATCATATATTTTGGCACTATTACTCGACATATTTTCTTTTTGACTTTGGTGTGCACCAGGTGTCTCCTATAGGAGGGGACAAGCGATTAACAGATAAATAGGGATAAAAGTTACATTGAGACCTTATCCCTAATATATACCTATAAATAGTACCCTTTGTTAAGGTCAAGAACAAGAAGAAAAAATCAAGTTACACTATTACTCTGCCAAAATAAAACCAGAACTAGTATTCTCCCCCTTCTCTCTCTTTAAGTGTCAAAGTGCTTGTCTATTTACTCCCATCATGATAGCCGTTATTCTCAAAAGATATATATCCACCACATATCATTATTTCTTGTGAAGTCACTACACCAAATCTGATACATGATCACGGCCTGGGGGTCACGGCCCAGATCTGTGACCAACTGGTCATCGCTAAAGTCATGACCACATCAAACTTTACAATCACCAAGTCCATGGCCCAGTATGGTGATGAATCCTCTTAAAGGTGGTCAAAGCCAAAATGTGTGACCATCATGGGTCACAGACCATAGCCGTGACACGTACGTGACCATTATGGTGCCAATTTTTTTCTAAAGGTCCCTACAAGCTGGTCGCGAATGTGGTCGTGACTGTAGGGAATAATCACGTCGATAAACACCCCATGTTTTTAAACCTAAAGCGTAAATATTTTTTTAAACCTAAAGCTGGTCGCGAAGGGGGGATCGTAACGACCCTATTAAATTAAACCCATGGTCCATTCGATCAATATTTTTTTATTTACCGTATTGGAAAAATCATTGTGTAAGGCATGTAAATGATGTGATTCACACAGAGAAGAATGTTACTGAACATCTGATAGGAACATGTCTCTGTGAATATCATTCCAAAGATGGAGAGAATGTCTGTCGAGATCTACATGATATGAAGATAAAGAAGAAACTATGGTTAAAAAATGATCCGATAAAAGGAAGAATTTCTAACCTCTAGATTCTTTCACTTCGATTACTAGTGAGAAGAAGATCCTCTTAGAAATATTATTCAACTTGAAGACTCCAATAGGTTATTCTAGTAATTTATGTAGGGTAGTAAGCTACCAAGCAAATGACTTAAAATAGTGCAACTCTCACTGATAGTACAAATATAGCACCCCTATCGCGGAACCCTTCTACATACTACTTGTTCCATGCTGCATCCCCCTATTCCTGGCCGCATATCCTGTTACACACCACACACCCTGTTATAGGCCACACCCTCAACGCAGACATGGCCACATGATAGTTGTCCATTTTCTAGAGGGGTTCCCTACTTGTCAGACTCATCCATTTGTCACGTGACTTGAGCACGTAACGCACCTTTACACCTCCTATAAATAGAGGCACTCACTTCATTGACAGGGGGGATAAAATAAAGGACTCATAGTCAAAGCCCTGTCCAAATCTACTCACTCTCTCTAGAGCACCGGACTTGGGAGCTGACCCCCTGCTGTAGCCACACCGATCACCCCTCTGACCACATCTAGGGCACCTACTTAGCCGTTATCATATATTCTCTCCCTTGCGTACTATTATACGCCTATAACGGCATTGTAAACTTGTACCATAATATATACATAATGTGAGTAGAGCACCAAGTGGATGCAGGCCTATTTTAGAGGCTAAACCACTCTATATCTGGTCTTCCACCACTCTTTATCTGCTGCATTTATTAATTACATATTCTACATTTGATGTGCTGGTATGAGAATGACAAGTGGACGATTTCTCGTATCATCAATCTGGCACCGTATGTGGGAACAAGATGTCTCAATCTTGTTTCTCTATGTTTGAGTTCTTAAACACCTTATTTTATCCATGGGGATCCTTTCGATCGTTATCTCATGGGTAGATGTTGGTTATTGAGCTCTGTGTTATATTCACACCCTTAAGTGGGTATTTCTTATAGTCAGATCCATTCTTCGATCATCATTTTATGACCTTAGATCTATTTTACATACCCCTTTGATATCATTCCATCCAGATAGTGCTAAAGAGCATGATGGGCTTTAGCCCCGAAAAGGTGAATGATTAGGGAAGGATTGTATTTACTCCCATTTTTGTTGTTCCTGACCAATGATCTGGGGGTTGTTATTGAAACTGTGTCATTTTATGCATTGTGAGAATGTCCTATCATTAACAGACCCTATTAGGTCTTCTCCCCACGTGTTGGGGGAGAAAAACCCATTTCGGGCTTAAAATTTTTGGGATTGCTCCCTTTACTGCATAGGGGGATGCGGCCAGGCAGTTCAAATGTCTTATGGACGCATCCTCTACTAGCGCGGTTGTGTTATAGAAGCTTCAAACATCTAGGAATGGACTCAGATAGTCTCCAGCTCAACCTTGGTGAATAACATGCAAAGGTCACGGCAGTGCACCTATGTGCCTTACTGGTCGCGACCTCAGCAGTAGTATCATGTAGATGTGCAAACACTGCATCCCCATTTCTTACTTGGTTACTCCAATATTTCTGAGATTACTCACTTATGTTAGTTTTGTCTCAGATTATATAAACTTTGTAAAGACTAACAAAAGCAAAAAATGGAGGGAAAATCCAGCCAGAGCATAGTAGTCAAAGATGAGATCATACAAATGTACAATCACCTCAACCATCTCTATGACAGACATGACTCACTCCAAACACAGGTCAACTATTTTACTCAGAGGGTCCTCATGCTAAAGGTTGTGGCCTCTCCCAATCTGGGTTCGGCACCCAGGATCATTGCTGCCACAGCTCCAACTCCATCGGAGGAGACCCAACTAAAAGCACTGGTCGTAGATGGAACGGCTGCGGCCAAGGCCTTAAAGAGGAAATCATAGAAGACAAAGAGGAGATCTAAGGCCTATACCCCATTGGCCTTCCCGATTGAAGACATATTTGAGTTCATCAAAGAGGACAAGATGTTGAGGTGGCCAGAAAAACTGAGAGCTCCACCCCATAAGAGGAACAAATCTACTTAGTGCAGATTCCATTAGGACCGTGGTCATAGTACTAAGCAATGCTATGCTCTGAAGGATGAAATTGAAAGGTTGATTGGGCAAGGAATGCTGTAGAGGTTCCTCAGAGACACTTAGGGGATGCAACCTAGCCTGATGGGCCATACTTCCCTTAACTTATGACTTAGTTTATGTCTCTTGTTTATGTTCATAGCGAACACTATCTTTTATTTCATCCTAACTTTTTATGTCCATGCTTATGATAATTAATGAATATAATACTTTAATTTATCGATTCCATTAAATGATATCTTATGAAAAACTCCTTATTTAAAACGGATTCTATATGGAGATATTGAATTATATCGAGAATAACTCTATTCAAATAGGCTCACAACGCCTGTGATGACGCCTGGTTATATGAACTCGAATGATAACTGAAAATATTAAAAGTGACTATTAGGATCAGCTATATGAATTGGTCTGCAACATAACTCATAATGGCTATATCCCAGCATATGATAACCATATTCTCGAAAGAAGTTATCAGAAAGCATTATTAGCAGCAAGGGCCTCCAATGCCCATTATTAGCTTTCGGGATGCGTCATTATCCTAGGGAGGTTACTCCCTCGGAAAACATCATTAACTTGGTGGAAATAAGATCAAACATCATTAACTTGGTGATCTCATATTATCTTGGGGAAGCTTCATAATACCTACCCCGGGAACTCCTGAAAATAACCCACAGGGGCTGGAGAATTTATTGTCTACGGATAATCCTATACCTTAAGGGACCAAAGACTTAATTTTCTACAGATAACCCTGTTATAGCCTGGGAAGGCTTTATATATAACCACATAAGCTTGGGGAAGCTTTATAATACCTATCCCGGGGGGGCCTTATAATAACCTAATTGAAGCGACTAAAGGAAATCCATAAAAGGCAATTAAAGTGACTAAAAGAAGTTGTGCTGATGTGATCACAAAGCATGCCAAAGCAACATAAGACGCCACAGACCTTGTATGTATGGTTGCTTATATTAAATGGATTCATATCGAAGATGCGACAGAAAAGGGCAGGCAGGATTGTTAACATGTTGTAGCCTTGTTCAAGGAAAGTAATTTTGGTGAGAATACAGTTATAATGTTTCGCGGCAACAATCTATAAGAATTGAAGTGGAAAGGTCAAGGTGAAGGGAATAGGTTGCAGCCTATGTGAAGAACGTTACAGTGTTACGGCCTTAAACAATATCAAAGTGGTTTAATCAAGTAAGCAAGTGAAATGTAAAAGCATCAGTTGAAGCATCAAGGAATTGGAAGAATAAATCATGCAAATGATATACAAAAACCATTGTCTTTTAAAGGTCGTTGTAGCCTTGATAGTAAAGTTGGAAGCGAAAAGTTGGCAAATGTTAAGATTACTGGTCGCAGCCTTGCCCATTCTTTATATTCCATATTGGTTATGGGACGATCACAAATAACTATATGGTTCAAGCAATAAAAGATGTATAGGGAAAGCATTCATTCAAGTGTTGCAACAAGCAAAACAGAAGAATAAAAAAGCTACTAGAAAGAAAGAGAAATCCATTAAATGTGGCTGCGGCCTTGATGATTAAGAGTGACAAATCCATTAAATATGGTCACGGCCTCGATAATGAAGTTGGGTGACAAATCTTGAAAACTTGCAACAAAAAGATTCAGCATTAATGTTAAAGATTACAGACAATAAAAAGGTAAAGAGGGACGCAACCCTAAGATTCAGCATCATCGTCTTCATCTCCTTCTTCTCCATCCGCGATCGTTATGGTCTGTTCATCCGTGGCTGCTGCCTCAACCTCCGCCCTCAACCTGGATTTTTCCTTAGTTGTGGCCTTGAGCTTAGCTATACATTGTTGATGCTCAACATCACCCAGTCCCCATGAAAGAACTGTCTTTTTAGTCTCAGGGAAGTTCTTTATGATTCTTTGTCTTAGCTCTTGGTAACCTCGAAGGTAGGCCCTATTGTTTATAAGGTAAAAATCTATGGAGCCCTTGAATGACTCCACAGTGCTGTCGATGGCCAGTTGAAGGGCTTCGCCATGATCCACCTCCACTTTCTTCATTGCCACATCATGGGCTTCAGCATCACGAGCAGCCTTGGTCTCCAACTCCTGATACCTCTTTTGAAGGAGTCTAAGCTTATTATTAGAAGACTCGGCAACTTGGGAAGCTTCCGCGGCTTGGGCCTGGGAGATCTTGAGAAATTTTGTGGCCCTGTTGAAATTTTCCTCCGCTTCCTCTTTGGCTTTGATTTCAGCCTGTAAGTTCATCTGAGATGCCTGAAGAGCCGCGGCAGCAGACAACTTTCTAGCTTCGAAGGAAGAATTCTGTGCATTCTCTAAGTCAACGGTGTGTACCCTCTATGCAACCTCTTTTAGCTTGTACACGGCTTTATACTTCTTCTTTTGAGATATCATGACGTATGCGTCCTAAAAAGATAAGGTTATGAGCAAGGTATAGAATGCAAAATTAAAACTGATAATGTACTTACACTTACCCTCAAAACACTATGGAGGCCATAATCCTCCAGGTCGCCATGGTCTTCGTCCACCAGTCGATCAAGGTTCGCGACGTCGGGGACCCTTTTCATCCTGCGGGCAGCCCTCACAGTAGTGTCCCATGAGGATTCAGGGTCGGGCTATCTGAGTTGTGGTCGCGATCGACCATCAAGACCAATCCTAGCACGACACTGAGGAGGCACTAGGTTGGAATTAATTACAATAATAGGTGGAGGCGAAGGAGAAGTTGAATGGATGGATGCATCAAATGTTGACATCAGACCCGCTGCGGCCAAATTAGCCCCGATATCATCATCAAACTCTTAGAGTGGGGAGGCAACAGAGATTGTTTTCTCCACGACTTGATTTTGGTCTGCGACGGATGAATTTTGGGTGTTGAAAGGGGTTGTGGCTGGAGCCTTGGTCTTGGGCCTCTTCATTTTTCTGTGCCTCGTAGCGTTACTGAGAAAGGTTGCATCCTCGTCCATTTCTGCCAATTGGGCATCCAAAAGCTCCCTATCAACTTCCTCACCTGAAAGAAGAAAGGCAATAGTAAATAATTGAAAATTTAAATATAAATTGTCGCAAAACAAGACTGTTGATCGAGTTATTACCTTCTACAACCATCTCTTTTGGTATAGATTTTTTGGGGAAGTAACCCGCTCCAAATACAGTGATAGAAGTTACAATGTCGATTAATTTCTTCTCCTTGGTAGGAATGGTTGCGGCCTTGACAACTCTTTTCTCTTGCCTCTTTCTCAATTGCAAGTTGTCGAGAACTGCAGAAAACATTTCAAAGGTTTGTATAAAAAGAATAATAATTAATTATAAAGAGGGGACGCAGCTTTAATTAAAATACCTAGATTGGAGGGACACCTCCACTGCCAAGGCATCCTAAATGACTTATCCCTCTCATTCTCCTGACGGTGAATCTCCCACCCTTCTCCAGAGATGTAGAAATACTTCCCCTTCCAGTTCTTTACACTGGTCGACCTCCCAGAGTAAAGGGTCTCATCCCTACCGTGGACGGAGAAGTAGTAATAGCCAACAAACTTTATGGAGTTTTCCTTCGGGCTATAAAAGTTAAAAAACTCCATGGGAGTAATATATTTCCTGAATTGATTCTCCCAAAACACGACGGCTACAAGAATGTCCCTCCAGCCATTGGGATCTAACTAGGTTGGTGCTAATTTCATTGTTTGAAAAATTCTTCCGATGGGAACAGGAATGGGCAACCACAAACTATAGATGAAAGCATGCAAAGGAAAACAGACCCCATCATCAGCAAGGTCCGTACAGGATCTTTGTTCCGCGGTAGGTGCTGAGCACATCAAGTTCTATGGAAACTCAAAGGCCTCAGCTACCTGATCAACCCATTCTTAGGTCATAATGTTGCAGATATCAAGCGCAACAAGAGGTCTCTCAGCCCTCCCAGATGGTTCAATCGGTTCTTCTCTAACATCACTAGCACCCCCTACTATGGCATCATCTTCTACGTCCAATGGTTGGTTACTAGAATTATCTTCCTCTTCCATTGGCGTGGCCTCAAAATCCTTCTTACAGGCAGAATCCACAAAGTCTGAGTCTAGTACCACGTACTTGGGGAAATCCTTCAGTTGACAATGCCCTATTGACTTTAAAGGATACACGAAAGGAAGTTCAAGGGGAGAGGCTCCAAAATATTTTGCCCAAAATCCTCTCAAAAATTTGTCTGGGTCAAAGTTCATATGGATGCAGCAGTGCCTGAAAAGCAGAGTTCGGAGTTAGGCGCCGTAGCCAATATGGTTCTAAAAAGCTTCTAAGAAGTCACGGTAGGACTAGTTATACGAAGATTAAAGTGAATAGATTGATTGGCTAAACATGCTAAGTGTGGGGTTTTAGAGCCCTAAAAGATAATTATTATCGTGGCATGTTGATTTGTTAGGTGTTATTTCCTTACCGTAGTTACTAACGGGCTAAAACACTGCGAACTCTAATCTGAGAACTAAGGCCATGAACATCAGCCTAGGGGCTTAAATGCCGCGGAAGCTAAACCTAAAGGATTACCATTATAGTCTAATTGTTGCAACCATCACCTAAATTACTAATGGGTTTTAGAGTGCCGCGGCTACTCACTCAAACAGGTTAAAACTTAATCTTTGTAAATTCAAGAATCAAGCCCTGGAGTACGAAGGGTTTCTCTCAACAACACTAGGAGCAAATGCAACAACTTTTACTATCTTTACGATTGAGGCATTCATCAAATAGCAAACAGATGAATTTTTGCAATTCAAGAAAAACATAGGTCATAATATCAAGTTGTTTCTCATAATTCAAGAAAACACATTTAGATGTTCAATTCGTGAACCCTATTCCTATCATATGAGGATTAAATTCAAGGATCAAGAGCAACTACATTCATATAAACATATTTCGTTCAATTATCATGATTGGCAATGTGAAGTTCCTAACGATCAGATGGAGTTTTGGAATGAAAATCAAGGCAGATACTCAAAGAGGGTGAAAAATGGTTGGGAAATTACCTGGAAATGGAGAAACCGACAACGATCAGAAACTCCCTCAGAACCACCACACTCAACCTTGGAAGATCGCAGAAAATATCAAGGGAAGAAATGGGCAGAGTTCATCTCTCGAAATGCTCTCAAAGATTTGGAAAACTTAATGAAGACCACAGCCGGAACAATTTATATAAGATGGTGCGAGAAGATGAAGTGTCACCTCGAAAGTACTGCGGCACCTCAAAAGGACTTAACTCAACCACAACCCCAATTACAATCTCTCAACACTACGACTTGGGGGCTTATTGATAGTACAAATATAGCACCCCTACCGCGGAACCCTTTTACATAAGACTTGTTGCATGATGCATCCCCCTATTCTAGGCTGCACACCCTGTTACAGGCCGTTCCCTCAACGCAGACATGGCCACTTAAAACTGATCCATTTTCTATAGGGGTTCCCTTCTTGTCAGACTCATCCATTTGCCATGTGACTTGAGCACGTAACGAACCTTTACACCTCCTATAAATAGAGGCACTCACCTCATTGACATGGGGATGAAAATAGAGGAGTCATAGGTGAAGCCCTGCCCAACTCTACTCACTCTGTCTAGAGCACTGAACTTGGGGGCTGACCCCTAGTGCAGCCGTTCCGATCACCCCTCCGACCAAATCTAAGGCACCTGCTTAGCCGTTATCATGTATTCTCTCCCTTTCGTACTATTGTATGCCTCTAACGGCATTGTAAACTTATACCAAAATATATACATAATGAGAGTAGAGAACCAAGTGGATGTAGGCCTATTTTAGAGGTTGAACCATTCTATATCTGTTCTTCCACCACTCTCTATCTGCTTCAATTGTTCATTACATATTCTACACTTGATGTGCTAGTACAAGAACGACAAATGGACGATTTCTCATATCATCACTCATGACTGGCATGTAATCATCCAATTAGTTCCTCTATTATTTCAACAATGCTTCTATGAACACAAAGATCTCTGTCAATTTATTATGCAAATTGGTTTTTGTTTTACCCTACTTTGCGCAAAAGTGGTAAACAGAAGGCACATTAGCTGAAAAATCAACTTTACCCAAGGCAGTTGGTGTATTAGAGAAATATTTCCCTATGTCATTCTTCGATATCAGCATCCACTAGCTTGTGTATTTATGTGATGAAGCTTTATTATGTTTCCCTGTTAGGTATCATTGGATGTATCCTTTTGGGCACTTGATGAAAACCTTCAAAGATTATGTAAATAATATATGGTATATTAGAGGGTCAATTGATGAAGAATACGTAACTGTTGAATCATTGTTATACGCTAGGGAATATATGCTAGAACAAGAGGTGAAGAGGTTCAATCCTCATGGAGTAGGAGTGATCGAGGAACCTGGTGAGTTTGAGAGCGAATTACCATTTGGGAACATTAAAGAGGTGAAACTCACAAATATACAATACGAGCAAGCAACTCGTTATGTCTTCGAATCGCAAGACAAACTCGAAGAGTGAAAAAAGTGAGTATCTACTGAATACTTGTTTTTTGATTATATGTATATTATATTTTATGATCTAAAATCTATAATTTCCCCCTAGGAAGTACGAGAATGAAATTGCCCAAAATAAAAGGAGAAATTGTCCGACAACTGATTTTAGGGCATGGGCATCAAAAGAGGTAAATTTCACATCTTATGTGTGCGGTTATTTATTCGTGTGTGATAAAAACATGCCCTGATATAAATTCATTAATACATGCATCTTCTAAAAAGAGGTGATGTCTCTTCTAGGCTTGCAGGCCTAGAAAAAGGCCCTAGTTTTCATGCTAAATAGTTTAAGAAATTCCACATTAAAGGTTTTGATTTCATTTCGTATCCATATCAAGAAAATATTTTGATGCTAAATAGGGGAATATAAATTTCTTCCTTGACCACCTGAATCGCTAGCAAAAGCGATAAAAATCCAACAAATATAGTACTAATAATCCAATAAATCCTAGAACTTGATTACTTAGATTTCATAAATATCAAAATCTACTGTGATTGGGTAAAGGTGGAGGATACTACGAATGTTTGCAAAGTTGTTCCTAACTCCAAAATTATTATGGTACATTTATCAAAGCTGAAGAGTAAAGATCGCATAGTCGACGAGCCTTTTATTTGTGCCTTTCAGAACGTAAAGAAGGCCTTCTATTCGAAGTGCATAAATGAGGGAAATTGGTATATTATCGTGCATGCACTAAAGGGTATAACTACTCAAGTGGATGCATTAAAGGCTCCAAAATATTTCCAATCGGCTCTTGATGATAACCCTAATTTGAAGGATATTTTAGTTGATTTAAAGGGATATTAAGTATCAAAATGTCATTTTATCCTTGTCATTCTTATGTGTATCCTATTATGATATTGACACTATATTAGCGCTTTACTTTGATGTATGAATATTTAGTTACTTTTACGAATGTTTATTATGTAAGTTAACTTTCGATAATATGCTATGTTCAGTCGAATGCTTAGTTACTTTCACAAAGTCATTTGAGTTTGTGATTGGATCAAATTGACCAAGCTTAATTTCCATGTGTTCCTGTACATATACATTTATTGATTAGTTTCATTAATGCAGTCTTCATAAAATGAAGTTAAATTATATAATTTTATTCATTATCTTTTAAATCTTTTAGATGATAGAAGGAGTATGAGAAAATTATTGGTTTTGTTTGGTTTAGCTGTTGGATAATTATTGGTTATTCGCTTATTGTTGGATAGTATGTTAGATGCACTATGGGATAATTATTAGCTGTTGGATTTTTGTTTGTTTTTGGCTGTTGGATAATCACGTGATCCCCGATTTGAGAACACGATGTTAATTTCAAAATATCTAGACTTAGGCTTCATATGATGCAATTTCTCGTATGGAGTTTGATAGAGTATTCCAAATACGAGAGTGTGTCCTTCATCAAGAACAACCAATCTAGTACACTCCAGTAGTATTTCCCCCCATTCTTGATGTTTCTCATTTACGGCACTCCTTTTTCCTTTCTTTGAGTATTCCTTTGCCATGATTTTCTCTCATGCAAGCTTCTCATACAATTTATAGCTTACTCCCAGGACAATTTGGTCTTTCTTCCATAAATACACCTTCATCACACATACGACTTCTTTATTCACACACCTATTCTCTTGGAGAAGCTTAAGATATATATATTTGTGTTTCCAGATTTATCAGTATTATTGAGGTTATGAAATGGGAATTTAATTTTCCATTTTTTTTTTCAAAAAATGGAATTCTGGAAATACTCGATTCATAACCTCAACAATCCTAAGAAATCTAGAAATGAAAATATAATTCTTAAGCTTCTATAAGAGAAAAGGTGTGTGAGTAAAAAAGTTGTACACGTGACAGAGGTGTATTTATGTCAGAAAGACTAAAGCATCCTGGGAGTAAGCTATAATTTGTATGATAAGCTTGTTGGAGAGAAAATCACAGTGAAGGAACACTCAAAGAAAGGGAAAAGGAGTGTTGTAAATGAGAAACATCAAGAATTAGAGAAAATACTATTGGGGTGTCTTGGATTTATCGTTCTTGATGAAGGCCACCCCCTCCCAAACGGCCCCATGAGAGGCGCCATAACCTCGCACGGGACCAATGTAACTCATAGAAACTGACCATGTGGTCACAGGACCCCCAGGTTGAGACCACGATGATAATTTGAGAATATTTACACTTAGGCTTGGAAACATGGTGTTATAGTGTGAAACCCTTAAACACCCCTCAAACGGCCCTGTGAGAGGTACCCACACCTCGCACGGGACCAATGTAACCCGCAAGAACTGACCGCATAGTCATAGGACCCCCGATTTGAGAACACGACCAAAATTTGCATAATATTTAGACTTGGGCTTAAAAACATGCCATCAAAGTGTAAAAACGTAAAACAACCACAAAACGGCCTCATAAGAGATACGAGCACATCGCAGGGGACCAATGTAACCTGTAAGAACTGACCTCATAGTCACGGGACCCCCGGTTTGAGATCACGACCTAAGTTTGCAAATTATTGTGCTTAAAAACATGTAGTCAAAGGGTGAAAACTAAAACAACCACAAAACATCCCCGTAAGAGGCACGAACACCTCGCACGGGACCAATGTAACCCACAAGAACCGACCGCATAGTCACGGGACCCCCAATTTGAGAGCATGATCAAAATTACAAATTATTAGACATAGGCTTAAAAATATGTCGTTAAAGGGTGGAAATGTAAAATAGCAATAAAATGACCCCGTAAGAGGCACAAACACCTCGCACGACACCAATGTAACTCATAAAATCGACTGCGTAGTCACGGGACCCCCGGTTTGAGAGCACTACCAAAATTTACAAACTATTAGACTTAGGCTTAAAAACATGCCATCAAAGGGTGAAAACGTAAAATATCCACAAAACGGCCCCATAAGAGGCACAAACACCTCTCATGGGACCAATGTAACTTGTAAGAACCAATCGCATAGTCATGGAACCCCCGATTTGAGAGCACGACCAAAATTTGCAAACTATTTGACTGAGGCTTAAATACATGTCGTCAAAGGGTGAAAACGTATAACAGGAAAAAAAGGCCCCGTAGGAAGCACGAACACCTCGCACGAGACCAATGTAACCCACAGGAACAGACCACATAGTCACGAGACCCCCAGTTTGAGAGCACAACCAAAATTTGCTAAATATCTAGACTTAGGCTTAAAAATATGTAGTCAAAGGGTGAAAATATAAAATAGCCACAAAACGGTCTCGTAAGAGGCATGAAAATCACGCACGGGAGTAATGTAACTCGCAGGAACCGATCGTATAGTCACGGGACTCATGGTTTGAGGGCACGACCAAAATTTTCAAATTGTTAGACATAGGCTTAAAAACATGCCATCAAAGGGTGAAAACGTAAAATAGCCACAAAATGGCCATGTAAGAGGAACGAACACCTCGCAGGGGACCAATGTAACCTGCAGTAACCGAGCGTGTAGTCACAGACTCCCAGTTTCAGAGCAGGACCAAAATTTATAAACTATCATACTTAGGCTTAAAAACATGGCGTCAAAGGCTGAAAACATAAAACATCCATAAAATGACCCTATAAGAGGCACGAACACCTCGCACGGGACCAATATAACTTGCAGGAACTGACCGCGTAGTCACGAGACCCTCAGCTTGAGAGCATTACCAAAATTTGCAAATGATCTAGACTTTTACGCGACAAATGTAACATGAATGAACCGTCCGTGTAGTCACTCAAGGGGCCAATGTAACCCAAGGGGCACTCGCACAACTGGTCGATTAGACTCTTGGTTTGAGGACAAAATGTTTTTAATCACGACTTTGGTCCATGACCATTTCTATATTTAAAATAAAAAATGGTCAGGGCCCAAAGTCATGACCATTTTATTTTAACAATAAAATAGTAACGGCCCAGAGCCAC
The DNA here is from genome assembly GCA_949130495.1 of Sambucus nigra. Taxonomy (NCBI): domain Eukaryota; kingdom Viridiplantae; phylum Streptophyta; class Magnoliopsida; order Dipsacales; family Adoxaceae; genus Sambucus; species Sambucus nigra. The sequence goes on along the minus strand of OX422210.1, from coordinate 190,390,750 downwards.
GACTATTTTATTTTTACAATAAAGCGTAGCCATGGATTTGGGCAGTGACCATGATTTGTGAACACAAAATAGTGGGTTGCAGATATGGGCAGTGACTATGTCCGTGACCAATGGTGGTGGTTAGGGATTTGGGTCGTGACCACTGAAAATGGTTACGCCCGAATTGGTCACGGGCTAAATCCATGACCCACCACCAATGGTTAGGGAATCGGGCCATGACAATGCGCAGTATTTTGTGTACTGAGTTTACTCTTTCGAAAGAAGTTCATAGAATCTACTCTATTGTTACCAAAAAAACGAAGGTTTTTTACCAGAGCTACTCTTAAAACTTTAAAGACCTTGAAGACCGAGTGGATTGGAGTGGGTCACGCCTCACCCGTTCCAATTCTTCGCAGACCCCAGTACAACCACCCTCCTACAATATCGATTCCATTGATTTTCCACATGATGATATGCTTATGTGCATGCCTAGTAAATATGGGATTTACTTTATGTAATGCCCCAAATTTTTGGTAATTTATAAAATAATTAGATGTAAGGATAATAATAGAAAAAGGGATTTAATTTAAAATAGATAAAATTTATGTTAATTAAATTGAATAATTAATTAGACTAAGTAAAATATATATTGGTTATTTCAAATTGGACTTATTAGTTCAATTGATTGGGCCTCATTAGTTTTGTTCTTGTAGTTACTAATTGGGTTAGTTTGATAAATGGTTGGGTTAGTAACAAAATTTTGGAGCCAAGGATAATTTAATCTTTTGGTAATTACTTTGTGACCAAGTAGGGCATGCAAAGGCGTAGTTGGTAGGTTTGTGAGTTATAATTAACTATTTTACGTTAAGCATTTTTGTGTAATTAATATAAAAGGAAACGGGGGAGACAACCAAAGCCATGTATACACCCTAAAAGGACGACGATCGTGGGTCCTCAAGCCGGGACTGTAACTGGGCTGAATGTCACCAACGGGGTGTGCTAGTGGGGTTGTTATATAAGGTGATTTAGACTCATTCTTTCAAGTGTTTTAACTCATAAATATGTCTGTCTCTAACCACTAATATTTCAACCTTATCTACACACAAAGTCTAACTATTCTAAAGCCTAAAACTTCCATTAACAACCAAGAATTCAAGATCAAGAAAAGAATAAAGTAGGTGAGGAAAATTAAGAAGAAAGAAAGAAGAAATGAGAACACAAATAAGGATTCAAGAACAATCCTAGCAAGGATCATCATCAACTTTACGCACCTTCAATTTCAATCTAAGGCAAGATAAAAACTACGCTCTTCTTTATTTTTATAAATAGTAATTTCTACCTAAACACTAATCTAAATTGTAAAATTCATTAGAGATAATTAGGTTGATATCTCTGACTAATAATTCTTTAGGTTAAGAATTTATATGTATTGTTTATATCCAAATTCACGTGGTTTATATATTTAGTTGATGAAAATTATTAATTTCAACGAAGCACGTTCTCAGTATAAAAATCCAACCTAGTTCTAAATTGGAAATTGTCATTATAATATAAATGCATGGTAGTGATTCATATAAATTAGAATATTATCACGATAATTCCTCTTATAGTTGAATTTGGATTACAACTTACACACATGTTAGTAAATTATAAAAATTGAAAAAATGCCATGTAAGTTCCCAATGTAGTTAAAATTGTATGTGGTGTTGAAAACTCTAATTCACATACTACCTATGATTTGGAAATTTTAAAGGTCTAACCACATTACATAATTGGTAAATTATAATGGAAATCCTTTAGGAAAGTGTGTATGTTGAAAATGGGTAAGAATGAAATATTGCAGAGTTGTTATCCTACTAAATTATAATTGAGTTATATTATAACTTTAACATGTCGAATGTTTTCCTCATAAATTGTAGCACACCAAAATGCTAAAGTATAATGTTAGATATTTGAACTTAGTTTTCGGATTTAATATTATTTGGTGTTTCCCTTTAAATATACTGAAATTTAAAAAGTTAAAGGTACAAAATTTATCATATGGACTAAAAGTACGGAATACTCCTAAATGATTAAATTATCCTAGTAGGCTAATGCTAAAAAGGGACGGGAGAAATAATTATTTATTTAAGCTTGTCTCGATATACAATCATGGTTGTAGTAATTGATTGGTTATTATCTTAGATGGGGTGTTATTGTTGATTGCTTGTTTTAGACCGTGCCAGATTGAGCTAGTGACCTCGGTAGTTAGTGAGGGCTAGTTGTGGTTGATTTTGTCCGTGCTAGATAAAAAATGGCGAACTTATGTTCTAGTGATCTCGTAGATAGTGATGGATAGTCACAAGTAATTTTGTGTAGTTGTGACCCCTTAGTTAGTGGTGATAGCCCAGGTTTTAGTATTTGGTATATTATTGACCCATAGTTAGTTTAGGCTAATCTCAATTTTTCTTATGAAAATATTGTCGTAGGTATTGGGTGTACTAATGATATATTAACCAATGACTTCTAGTAGGATTGTTAAAAGACTTTGTCAAATACATTATAAAAAGATAGCATTGGGAATGGTGTAAGGAGTTATTAAACGGTTAATCTAATACAATGGATTTATTATTTATATATATGATGGTCAGTTTTATTACTTGAGTTGCGTAGCTTTTTAATATGTGGTGGGTCTGACCTATCGAGTTGTTTTAGGTGCTCTATCGACATGTTAGATTTATATTTCTCTCCTTCGAGCACCGAGTCATCTTTCCATTCACCATAAGTCAGAGATTTAGGTGTTGGATCTTATCTTTATTTTGTTGCTTTTGAGTGATGTGAGGTTTATACTTTGCCTCGTTAGACATTATACTGAGTTTGTATATGTTGGAGGTTTTAGAGATAAACATTTTAGCTTGTATGGTTCTGGATTATTATGTCGGATATTATCATTTCATGTTTATAGTTAGCAGTGGTGATTGACTCTTATTCCATTCTTATGTTTATTAAGGATATTCGCGTCGCAAAATATTTTCTTATCATTATCTTTTGTTTCCATTTTGATGCTAAGGACGATTTTTAATTATTTTAACAGCGTTATAATTTTATAGATAGACTTGATCAACCTAAATATTAAAATATATGAGGTGTAACATTTGGAATCAGAGCATGTTC